>OX424572.1:219361591-220077496 GCA_949152435.1 Gastracanthus pulcherrimus | reverse complement strand
TGTAATTCGTAGCTTCACGACGTAACTTCGAGTACGAGACAATAATTACAATAATTTTTAAAGATTTAATTATAAATAATAGAAGATATTTGCCAAAAAAAGGCTCTTGTTCTCGATTTTACTCAGATGAAGTAGACATCCATCAGAAATATAGATTGAGCAAAAATGTTCCTGTCGATGAAATTCTGAAATTACAAAAACATGTACAATTATTTAATTTTATACGTACAAATGTAACTTATGTAAAGAGTTTACTTTAGATAAAATAAAATATACTTTAGATAAAAAAATAAAAAAGCACATCAATTTTAAGAATAAGATTATACGAAGTAGCTTTCTTTTCCATGCATGATTTTATTTATTATGCACTGAAGGTAGAATATGCAAGATTTCATCTTGATCAATTCGGTTTTAACATGATTTTTTAATATATCATATTCTTACAGATTATAGCATACTTTCTTTGTGAATTGTTTGAATTTTTGCAAAATATTCAAAATTAAAGAAGATATAGCGCTTCAAAAATCCTCGTAATGTCAGGCCGTAGATGCGGCACCTTTGATGTAATTACGGTCTGACGTCATTCAAAGGAACGTAAATAAGCTATAACTTTTTTGTATTAAACATTTTTGAAAAAATTCAGACAGAATTGCAAATCGATTCTCTACCCGTATCGTAGACACCGCCGAAGAAAGAAAATTTATGTTAAAACCCAATTCACTGGAATTTTTTGAAGTCTGTGTTACGTATGAAAAAAGTGGCGAGACTCGGGATCGAACCGCAAGCCTCTGGATTCGGATGCAGATACGCTCGGCACTAGACCACTTTTTCTCATATGTAACAACTAGCATCCCAAGTGTGGGACTCTCTCGAGTGTTAGTGTTAGTGTCCGAAAATAATTAAAAATTGAATTCTGAGAAAATTGAGCAGTTTTTATTTCTAAACTAAAATTAAACGAGATGAGGTTACTCTTGTAGACTTGATCATTAAAATATAACAAAAATCGAATAAACTGCCAATAATTAAAAGCTCGTACTTTTTTATCCAGTAATAAATTTAACTTTTAACTTAAACAAAAGTTTCATATCCACATGTATCGAGTGGCATCATTTTCTTTTTGATAATGTCTAGATACATTTAGAATGCAAAAATCAATGTTTCTAAATTTGGACTAATATCATCATCCTTAATCAAACATAATTTTTCTACAAAACACTTTGATATTTTACATAGGTAAAAATTACCCAATACAATTTTTCTTTCAAGTTACTGTAAATTTGCATCAACTCCGTATTGAAATAAGATTTTCCACAAATTTTTAACTCTACGATTATTTATCATATCGTAAATAGTATGCCAATGACACCTCCTCGTGCTCCCAAAATCGAAAGACACCTCACAGACGATGACGACACTCTACACCCCCCCTGTCTCCCGCACCTGCTGCTTCCGCTTAAACTCCTCGTCGCGCTCACGCCATTATCGCCTAATGCATCTCGTTAAAATTTTTTCTAAAAGGAAAACTCCATCCCCAAGACCCTCACTCTCTCTCACTCCTGCAAGGTGCCCCGAGTCCTCGGCGATTTCGTCATGTATCCCCTTTCCCGGCTTAATCCCATATCTGCTGCTGCTGCTGCTGCTGCCCGTCGTGTCATATTTACGTCGAGCGAATCCGTGCAGATAACGAGCACGGAACGACTCTCCGCTCCGCGCAGCTACAGCAGCTCGGGACATTCTAATTTAGAATTAGATTAGCCGAGCTGCCGCCGCCGCCGCCATCGGCTGATAATCCATTTTCGCCTTAATCCCATTGGTCTTCTCGCGCGCCGAAGCCGGAGAGATGCGCCTCGCCATGGCTTTCTCTCTAGCCCCCCCACGTCTCTCGCTTTAGCTTCTGTTCTATACCTCTATTGTGCGCTACCTCGCGCTCTCTGCCTTTGTCTTCTCGTTTAAGGCGAGCGGGAGGCCGAGCCGAGCTTGGAAAAATGGAATTTCCAAGGGTAAATTACCGTTGAGCGGTGGGGGGGAGCTTCGTCGTCGGCGTATCCGGAGTCGTTAGTGTATGATTTTCCGGCGTGTTTTTGGAATTTGATTGGAGTTTTAAAGCTGGGGAATCCGGGATTGTTGTTAAAGAGATTTTTAGGGTGGTGTGACATAGTTATTCAGATTTTTTTTAATTTAGATGTGAGAGTTATTAAAGATTTATTACGTGTACTTCGTTTTGTGGTTTATCCAGTATTACATACTCTATTATTGTTACGTTATACTACTACTGCCGTTTTAATGAATTGATTTTAGTTTTAAGTTGTACATAATTTATTAATAATTAAGCAAATGATTAAAATGTTATATTAATCTACATTTTAAATTTTATAAATGATATCTAACGTTTTTTATACATTTTTGTGTTTCAGGTAAGAGATAGTATATATTCGTGCATCAGTCTCTTGCACGAAATATAATGCAACTGTTCACCTATTAAGGTAATAGAGTCAATTATACCAGTAGGTCCTAATTGTAACATTCTAAGGTTATTTTTTAGATTGACTTTGTAGTCATAGAATTATTATAATAGAGTTTAAATTATAAATTTCATTAATCTTTTAATACTATCTAATGTAAGATTATCTCTATGATATTTACAGTGAAATTTCAAATTTTTTGTGATAATTTACCAGCATCAAATAGAACCTTCGAAATAACCTATTAAAAAAGGTAAATGTTTTTAATTGTTTAATTGTAATGCTTTCAAAACTTTAATGCCATTGCCAATATCGCGTCAAAGTTGGACTAACAAAAATTGTTCCCTTAGCTTTTTTATTTTAAATATCGGACGTACGATCAATCTTAAAAAAATCTGCCGCAAAAGAGTTAGCATTTCCAAGATCGATCAAACAAAACTTGTTCAAAGTCTGAAAACTCGGCTGTCGCCTGCAGTAATAGAGTAAAAAATTAGGTCAATTGAAAAGTCTTTTCCTGTTCTACGAGATTATGCGCAAAGTTTTTAAACTGATTATAAGGAAACCTATGGCGACCATCGCTTCAGCAGCAGCTTTTTTCGAACCGAATACTTTTCCGACTATTCTCTTGACTTTCTCACGCGAGTTAATTTCTTTATACCAAAGATCTTTTTGCATCGTGTATTACTCTATTAGATTTAAAAGTTTGTGACTTATTCTGTTCCTTTACGGAGGAAAAAAGTAAAAAAGTGAAATTTACTTTAAAAAGTAGAAGTTTAAAGACTGGTTTAGTTTTCTTATACGCAGGTTATAACAGTTTTCAAAATTAAGTAAGTCCTGTTTTAGTTTTAAATGACACTTTGACATTTGTTTAGTTAGTGCGTCCACCTTCATGAAGAAAATCTACGGAAATTTTTGCAAGATATTTCGTAGAATTTTCTGCACGATTATATGCAGAGTTTTTTAGCTATATCAGTTATTCTGTAGGTTTTTTGCTCACTTTTTTCTGCATGGTTTTTATCTTGAGATTTATCCTGGAATCTTGGATCTTATCGATTGCGGAAGAAAATTTCTATTAATTTCTCTTTTTTTAGGTCGGCATTACTTTTGTTCAAAACGGTATATTCTATACAGTATATAAATCAACTTTATCTTGAAAATTGAAGAGATTTAATATATCAGCATCCTATAAAGTTGTTATAATCGTGAGTTTATCATGTTATAATTTTTGTAGTTTTTGCTAATTCTGAAAAATTAAAGAAAATTCATCGGTTGACTAACAAAGAAACTATCATCATTCCTGACATTACGAGGTTTCCTATGCAATCCGTCTAGAATTACTATTTTCACAATGGACTTTCCGCAGACAAAATCCAATTTTCAGAAAAGAGTTTTGAAATGCAAAAGTTAACCGAATTTGTATCGTCTCTATTTGCATACCTGAAACACACAATTTCCCCGTCCATGGCTAATAATAAAAACTCGCCCTTCCCCGATGATCCACAAATATCCCGCGAAAGCGAGACCAAACACAAACAGCCCTCCTCCTCATGCCTCTCTCATTTTCACTTTTTCGCGCGCCCGTGTAAACGGCCGGGGAAATAAAGAGCCGAGGGCGCGAGACTCGAAGATTGAAATAAAAAGGCGGGGGGGGGGGGGGAAAGAGAGATCGAAAGCCGAAAGAGGCAGCGTCGCGCTACAGCGAACAACGGCGAAAGTATCGCGCTGAGAAAACAAGAAAACGCCAAAGTTGGATAGCTCAAGTCAATTGGATTGTGCCCAGGAAGTTTGCTCTCGCGCGCCCGCGCGAAGTGGAAGAAAAATACAGTCACGTAACCACCCCCACACCGATAAGCCAAGAGAGAGAGAGAAGAAGAAGCGAAAGAAAAGCAGCAGGAGGAAGGTATATAGGCCGGTGTCGTCGGGGCGCCAGGCGAGAATCTGTCTGGAGAAAACGAGAAATTAACGACATTAGATGCCGCCGCCGCCGAAGAGAGAGAGAGAGAAAGAGGGCTTGGCTAATGGACAAGGAGAATGCGAAGTTTATATGGGAAAGTGCAATCACGAGGTCCGCTGCTGCTGCCGAGCAAAAAAAGAGTCGTGCCTTCCGCCTCCTGCTTCCTCCTCTTCTACCTCGTCCGCTTCTTCTTTCCCCCCTCTGCGAGTTTCTAATCGGATGACTTGTAAATGGGATTACTCGCGAGGTCTGAAGACTATTACACTTGACAGAAGTCGAGATTAGCCGTAGTTTTTGCGATGCTGATGCTTTAGAGATTCTCGACGTTGCTGAAATTCAATGAAATTTAAACTACTTGCGATGGAGGAGAGCGTACATTTATAGTGGAATTCAATCGATGCGTGATTATGTAGTGGAGCTTTTGCAATTGTACTGGCGATATCTGACCCGGAGGTAAATGCTTTAAAACGTATAGTGTAAGATAATGTCAAATTTGTAGAGTCCTAATAGAAAATGCATATCTTATTAGTATCGTCTACAAAATACGTATTTCAGGAATACCGATTAAAAATCGTCTATATTTTTTTGGTACAATAATCCACCTAACATTACGTATATATTATTTTGTTTTTAAAGACATGTAAAACATAAACATGATAATCATTAATACTTCTCCTTAGAATTAATAGTTTGTTAATAAGCAACTTTTTATAAATTTCATACAAATTTTAAACATGGTTCTCACTATTGAACAATTCAACGTTGATTGATTAACTTTATCTCATACTTTATATTTATAGTTATATATGTAAGGAACCAAGAAATATCGAAATCTCAATTTTTAAAATATTTATGCTTTTACCTATTATTCCCACCCCGGTATCTGTACACTATCTATATAGTATTATTATATTCTTAACTTGACTATGAGTTTTTTAATTTATATAAAATTTAAATAGAGAAAGTTTTGTTGTCATAGTGAGTTGAGCAAACTCTACGCTTTTTTCATGATAATGCGAGGAGAAGATTGTTCTCCGCGCAAAGTCTAGGCGAATGAAATGAATGTTAACGAGGTGGAGCGAGTGAAGTGCTTCCTGATGTTGACACGAGTATAATTATTTTATATATATATGAAGTCTAGGCAACTGAAGTGAGCGTTAACGAGGTCTATACTACAGGTGTTCTATAGTTTTCAATTCTAGACAGATCTAATTATTCACTGCAAGAATTAGAAAGTTGTAGACGGAATGAAAAATGTCTATTTCTACCCAATTAATTTTTATATTATAGTTATTATTATTATAGTGAACAACATATTCAGTATTAAAAATAAAATAATTTAAAAATAACAGTCCTCATTCTCGAATTGCATTTACTTTCAATCGACTATTTCGGTACTGGTTGGTATCTTGGCTAAAAAAGGATTGAATTAATAAATTGATGACTTTGAGCGACTTTTTCACTAATTTGATAATTGCTTTTTCATAATTTGAGGTCAGACTTTCAAAATGTCTTTGCAATAAAATAATGTTCTTTAGATCACTGAAGTTGAATTTATTATTAAAATTAAACTTTGGATAAAGAATTTAATACGAGGGCTAAATCTTCAAAATCTTAACATTTTTAACTATAAAATATACAATAATAAATATAAACAAATTATCTTCCAATACTTTTTCGAATTTTGAATCTGAAAATATAAGTACTATAAAAATTACTTATAATTTAATCACTTTTTACCGATTATGCGCCAGCACTTTTGCCAGTCAATAAATTTTGAAAATCTATCAACCTCGGTCACTGAGTGAGCCGGAATTAAATCTTCGTAAAAGTCACTCGAAGTCAATAATTTATTAATTCCCTACCTTCTTAGCCAAGAAACCAATGGACGCCAAAATACTTAATTGGAAACTAACGGCTCAGTACTTACCTAAATGAATCAATTGTACATTTCCTCTAATCTTTCCGACGAATTCCCGACAAACGCACCTAAAATTACATCCAACTTCGATTCGAGTCACCCCCCGTCGCGTTAATACAAAATTAAAACCCACTCGCAGCCTGCAGCTGCAGTTCTCTCAGACGCACGGCGAATCGAGAAAATGTAGAGAGAAAGAGAGAGAAAGAGCTTCCGCGTATATTAATCATGACAAAGTGGAGTGCTTCGATTCGTTCCACCCTCGCTCTTTTATTCACCAACGCCGCGAGAAAATGAAGCTCCGCACCTTCCCTCCACCACCTCATAAGAATATTACCATCTCCGTCTCCGTCTCTCTCTTTCTCTCTTCTACAAAGGGGTGAAGTGGCACTATTCATTTTCACCCCCCACCCCTCTTTCTTTCAACCACAACGACCTACCTCCTTGGGAATGAGAAACCGCGTGCGGGGGTGGTGACAGGGATGAAATGCAATCTGGCGCGTCAATGGACGATCGGTTTCTCGGGTGAAATCGATGCGCCTTAACTCATCCGTTTTCTCTTTGGCGCGAAGATTTTGGCCTTCGGCGAGGCTTCGGTCAAACGGGGGCCCTCCCCCCTCAAATTTCACGTCGATATTCATCGGAGCGTCTTGACCTTGCGCGCCTCCGGTGGATTTGCGGTTTCTTCCGTCTCTGTACCTTCGTTATTTGGCTTCTCTGGGGGAGAGATGAAGGGTTTATCATCGACGTCGGGCGCGGCAATAACGACGAGCTCGAGCGATCGCGGGGATTAATTGCTTTCTTTGTGCGCTGGCGCAATTATCGATACAAAAGGATTCCTTGCGACGGGGACGAGGTAGAAATAATATTGATTCTGGGAAGAGGGGAAGAGGTATTTCTTGGAGAGAGCGAGAGAGAGAGAGATAGAAGTGAGAGGCGAGAGCGAGATTAATCGCGCGTAATTTCGAAGTTCGCGGTATAATGAACGTCGTCTGGTATTCGAGGGATGGCGCGGAATCGATGATAAGGTTTTTGAGATATAAGGTGGTTTATTTTGCAGGGTGCGTTGGTTGCTTCTTAATTGATTCGCGCATTGGAATTAGAGATTGGAGAGAGAGAAGTTTAGCTATGGAATATTCTTACCGTTATTGGCTTACTCGCAGTGAATGGTACAAACTAGAATTATTCTAACGAAATATTATTCTTAAAAAGTATTCTAATTTATTGATTTTAAATATTATCTTTTATTTGAGCACTCGCTAGTTCCGTAAGAAATTGCAAATGTAGAGCTTTTTAAAGCACTGTTTTGGTCACCCATTAGTTGGTCTAAAAAGTCTTAAGTAACTATAAAAGAATAGAGACAAATTATTAAATTCGTTAGTGCCCAAACCTAGAAAAGCTTCCTTTAACTGATTAAACTATTCCAGTATGAAATTTTTAGTTTTAATAAATTATTGTTAAATACTATATCTTATTCTAATTAAAGCTCAAGAAAGGTGTGTTTTATTAATTGTTTTTGAGTAAAAAACTTATTTTTTCTTTTAGAAGTGATCATATTATTTCTAACTTACCGAAACATACCGAAATAATTTAGGTTTAACCTAAACATACCGAAATAATTTAGGTTTTTAATTTAGGTTTAACCTAAACATACCGAAATAATTTACCTTATCGATTTCAGAAAATCCTAAAATAGAAAAATCGTTATAAAACAAAAAAGAGTCGATGAATCTTAAAATTTATTTTTAAATTCGAATCTGCATTAAAAAAAAAAAATAAATAGGAGCCTGTTTAACAAAAATTGACCGTGCTGTACCTCGTTGGAAAGTTTCAAATAAAATGCTGCTGATTTACTCCAGTTCTTGTAGGTAACAAATAATCGACTTTTTTCAAATATATTTTGTGGCTGTTCAAAAGAAAAAGATAAAGCCGCAAAAATTTTGCAGAATATTCTTCTCCATATTCCTAATCATCTCAATTTTTTTGAAAAATTTTTATTGTTATATTTCACAGATATAACCGTTTGAAAAAGAATGACGATTTCGTGAATAACAAAACAAGGGAAATAGTTTATTCAAAATATCGGGAGGGAAAAGATAGATAATTGTATGCTCTTTCAAATGCATTATCATTCAATTGACGATATTATTTCTACGATATCAAAAAATCCGAAAAACTAAAACTCAAAAATCGAAAAACCACTAAAAAACCAAAATGCATCAAAAACAAAAAAATATATATTTGTGCCACCGTTCTTAAAAAAAAAATGAGCCCCGAAACATTAATTTTCAACGTGTATATTTGTAGTACTGTTGATCCACATCCATCCATACACACACACACACGCACACACACATACACACACACACATACGCGCGCACACACGCACTCACACACACATACACACACACTCACACACACACTTACACATACCCACACCCGCACACACACTCACGCACACACACACACACACACACACTCATACACACACATTCATACACACACATACACGTACGCACGCACGCACGCATGCACACACACATACACAGACAGACATTTTCTAAAAATAGTGTATTTTTATTCCCAGTATTTCAAAACATGTTTCTAACATGATTGTGGCAAAATTTTTTCTTTTGCCACCAGATAAGCCGCCTCTATGAGGAAGCAAAAATATATTTATTACCGACTCTTTTTTTTTTTGACAATGCATTTATTTTTTAATTATTTTGTCTATATTAATATAAATTTTTAAGAAATTCTAGTTCTTACCGAATAAAAATAAAAATGTCAATAAAAATATTTTCATTTATTAGAAATACATAATATTTTGCACATAATATTTAATATCTAACTTTTACATAGAATAATTATAATTAGATTTGTACTAAGTATTGTAGTTGTATTTATACTTAAATATTGACTAATTAAACTCATATATATATATATATATATATAGGATAATTAGAACCTAATTATCTTATTACAATAATTACAGCTGGTAATTACTATTAGCATATATGAATACGTATTTTCATAACGAATACAACAGTATAAAAGACTCATTTTTCATACAAAATGTAAATACCCACTTTCTTCATTTGCACGGTAGTATTTTCGTCAGTTTTTTCGAGAGACGCTGATTCAATATTGCTGTTGTAGCGAGATATAACAATAAATCATATTCCTACCAACTTCTGTACTTCTTTTATAGTACCTGCTGAAAATAAACTGATAAATTCTTTATTATATCGATCTATGATTTTACAGAACTCGAAACTTACTGTTCCATACGGACCCTGTGGGCACTGAAGGGTTAAGAAAAACTCGTGCAAAAGTACAAATACATCAAGCCTCGAGCATCACAATTTTTCCCATATCAGCTCACCATCAATAACTCGATTTTAATATATGGATACAGCCTTGAATTGAATGTATTCTATTTTCATAGTTTATTACATAATCTTTCTTATTTAATTGTTTAGCTTTCTTAATTACGGTTTAAGAGTAGAAACTTTATCATTAAATCTCTTGACTTTTTCTCCACCGTCAGTATAAATTTTATAGATCTATATTTGGGGGAAAATTCTGTAGGTATCCCCATATTCTAAGTCAAACATCAATTTACATCTAATCGGTCTTTTGAATGTTCATGGCTATAAAAATACTTCAGTAATACTTTCTTCCAATTCTAACATATTGAATACTTCAAAATCCATCACCTCAATTCCAAAATTCAAGAACGCAATCCTCAAAACACTTCTTCCAATTCAAAAACAAGACACCCGCCTCATGCGCATTCCCCGCACGATCCACTCCCGACCACAACCAGCATATTCTCTCTCCTCTCTCTCTCTCTCCTCCGACATCACACAGCCAAAGCTCGCGCGAATCTCTTTCCACCAAAGGAGCAGCACACCAGCAGCAGCGGAAGACCACCTCGAATTTTCACCAGTAGCACGCGAGAGAGAGATATCCCCCCAAAGACTCGCGGCTTTTCCTGCCCTACCGGCGCCCCCAAGTAGATCGAGACCGGGTAGAGTCAGACCTCCCCGCCACATTCTGGCCAGCTTTCACGGAGCGCAGATTTGCGAATCAAAGGTGTGCGCAAAGGCAATTCGCAGATCCGGGACGACTCGACGGAAAAATGCCGGGGCGCGCGAGCCTTTTCGGCTTATTCGCGGGAGTGCCTAGCTCGGTCTAGCTCTGAAGCGCGGAGTGGGGGGGGGGGGGGTAGGCAAGATGCTAATGGATGAAAGTGGATCCGGCTTGGCTTCGCCGGGGTCTATCGCTGCGTCCTCACTTTGTCCTTGCCGGGTTTTTCCGCTCGAGCTCGAGCTTTTCTTTTACAGATTGCGGGTGTACTGTGTGGCTTATTTTTGCGTCTTGGTTTTAGAGGGGAATACGAAATAAATAGCCGTGGAAATGTTGATGTACCGAATGTACTGTGGGTGTTTTATTTAAAGGACTATTCCATTGTTATACTCTGAAAAATTAGCACCAATTTAGGTATTTGTTTTTAGAGATAAATGTCCAACATAAACAAACTTTTTGCTTCCTCATGTTTTGATAAAAACATGTTAGAAACATGTTTTGAGATACTGGGAATCAAAAGACACTATTTTTAGAAAATGTCTGTATGGGTGTTAGTGAGTATGAGTGTCTGTGTGAATGTGTGTACGTGCGTGCGTGTGTGTGTATGTGTATGTGTGTGTATGTGTATATGCGTATGTGTGTGTGACTATGCATGTGGATCAATATTACTCTGAATATTCACGCTAAAAATTAATGTTTCGGGGCTAATTTTTTTTTATTTTTCTTTAAGAACGGCGATTCGAAAAATTTATTTTTGTTTTTCGATGCGTATTTGTTTTTTAGCGGTTTTTCGATTTTTGAGTTTTAGCTTTTTGGGTTTTTTGATACCGTAGAAATAATATCATCGATTGAATTATGATGCATTTAAAAGAGCATAAAATTGCCTAACTTTTCGCATCCGAAATTTTGAATAAGTTATTTACCGTGTTTCGTTATTCACCAAATCGCAATTTATTTTCAAATAGTGATATGTGTGAAATATAAGAATGACAAATTTTGAAAATATACATAGATAGATAAAGTTTTATTTTCACATGTCAAAAATATGGAAATGATGGAATATGGATAAGAATATTCTGTAACATTTTTTAGGCTTTATCTTTTTCTTGTGTAGGAAAAAAAATCTTTTTATAAAAAAATTCGATTTTTATTCAGTAACCTGATCTGAAACTTTTCAAAATGGTAGCTCTTTACTATCTCTTGAATGAGTTATTTGTCTAGATAACAATGACCTTTATATTTTAAGATATTTAAGGTTATGTATTTTTTGAAATTTTTTTTTGATTGCTTATATCTCGAGAATGGCATGGTCATTTTTTATCAAACACAGCTCATTATTTTCTTTTTTTAATGAAGATTCGAACTTAAAAAAAATGTAAAGATTCATCGTCTCGTTTATTTTATAACAATTTTTGGATTTTTGGATTTTTTAATTTTAGTTTGTTGAGTCAATTAAAAATAATACTGATACCAACAATAAAAGTCATTTATCCAGTAATGATTAAAATTTTTATTTGAATTTTTTTGTTGTTTAATAGCGTATACTTTACCAGTCATTAACCATATCAGTTGCAGTATGTCGCTTTTCCAAGCTGCATAATTTAGTGCCATGTATATTGAATGAAAATGATTATACTTTAAGGAGGTATGAGGGAAAAGTAGTTTTGAACTGTACCCAAATCTATTTTCTAATCGTTAATGAAGATTATTTGTATCCACAAATAAATTTTCAGTATAGACACCTGTCTTTTCGAAAAGATATTTAATTTTAAAATTTGTCCTTTAGCACGTTTAATATACAGAAAACGCATTTTTCGCTATTAAAATGAAAAATTCATGCATTTGTAGAGAACTTTGGCAGAATATTAAAGTATCAAATAAGTCCTTAGCTTTCAAAGTTTATGTACGTATAATAAAAAAATTGGGCTGCCTGGCGTTTCAGAGAGACATTTATAGAATAACGTAAAAAAGCACTGAAAAACGAGAAACATCTTAGAGGTTAGAGACAAATCAATGTCTATATTGATTGAGGATATATTGTAATAAACTTCTGTATTAAACAACTTTTGTTTACGAGTTTCTGTTTTGACTAGCATGCCGCTTGAACCTTCTAAAGAAAATTAAAAAAATGTTGTATGCAAACAACTTTAATTACTTTAGGTATTCTAATAAATAGAAAAATCTCAAATTTTTAGGACTTTACGGTAGAATGACCTCTTAAATTAATCAACATTACCGAAAGTACATGTAAACTATTTCAAGCTGCAAGAATATAAAAATACGTAGCAGCACTATGCAATTCGCATCCCGAGCTTTGATTCCCATCGTCGATCTTTAGACTCCAAAGCAACCACCTTTTACTTCAGCATCAAAATTCACGAAAAAAGAAACCCGTTCTCCGAAAAGCTCACCCATTCGCTTTGACAGGCAGTTCAACGCTCCGTCACAAAAAGGAACTCTCCTCCTCCCAGTCCCGAAAGTCAAGCTTCACCGCTTCGACCTCGACTGACCCCTCCCATCAGCCTCTCACTCCCTGTTTACCGGAGACATTAATTCAAGCTCAGACGCGTGCCGCCGGACAATCCCGGCGGACGCTGCGGCACAAAGCTCCCGCCGACCCCCCACGCTCGCCTTTAAACTTCCGCGTGCAGCGTGTATGTATACACCCGGCGAGCAAAGAGCGCCTTTAGCGTCTTAATTATACCGCGCGCGCCTCGGAGCGTCATAGCATTTTGAATGTTTTACGAGCCGTGCGGGAATTATTGCCTTTCTTTAATGGCGGACGGGGCTGGCTTTTTTTTAGGGAGGACGGAGGGTAATGGCTTTGGCTTGGTTTATCTGGGGTTTTCTATCTGGGTGGCTCTTCTTTTTTGATCTGGAAGTAAGCTGCAGCGAGAGAATGCTTGATGGGAATCGCTGGAAGTAAAGTGAATTATGTAGAATTTTGTTAGTTTGTATTCATCTGTTTCTTTACAATATGATTTTTTTCTCAAACATAGAAAAGTAATGTTACTCAAAAATTTTACAGAATATTTTTCTCGGTATTACTGATTACCTCAAATTATTTCAATGATTTTCCATCATATATTTTCGGGATATAACTGTTCTAAAAGAATATAACGTTTTCCTGTATAACGAAAGAAGGAAATATTATTTTTAACGTCGTACGAAAAACTAAATCTCGAAAATCAAAAATCAGTAAAAAATAATAACAAATCCAACAACGAATAAAAAAGTTTCTTTCTCCAAATCGCAAAAATCAATCCATCGTCTATATCCTGAGATACTGGCGTATATACACACAGATACATACACGCACGTATGCACGCACACTTATACATACACTCACACACACACATAAAGACACACACACACACATCCATACGGACATTTTTAAAAAATAACCCATTTTGTTTACAAAATACATGTGTCTACCACGTTTCTAACAATTTGTTGTTACTTTTAAAAAGTTTCTTCTTGAATGAAGCTAAAATAAATAAACAAATGACTAACAATAAACAATCACAATATAAACAAATCCACGCTTCTACCCCATCCATCCTCAACATCCCTAAATTCCAGTGCAGCGTAACGTCATTACCGTTCCACCCCTCTTCACATATTCCCACCCCACCTACACACGCGTACACATGCGATCCAAAATCCAAGACTTGCCAACCTCCCTTTACCCCACACATACATACCCAGCAGCCTATACGAGAATTAGGGAAAATTGCTTCCGTCGCGGCGGCCGAGGCTCGCGCGTGTCGTCGTCGTCGTCGTCTCGCCACCTGTTTCCCCGCGCGGTGCGTCCAGCGTCGTACCTTTTCGTCCGCCGCCGCCGCCGCAGCCGACCGCACAGATGTCCGGCTCAGATTGCACGTAAGCTCTCGCTCGTGCTGGTGCTCTGTCTTTTACCGAGGGGGCGCGCGAAATTGCCGGCCGACCGCGTTGCGGTGCATCGCGATCGCCGAGATGGCGGATCTATAGCGCGAGGATGTTAAAAGTGTGGATTTTTCTTAGATTGTTGTTGCAGGGTTATTGCTTGTGTAAGTATCTTTGTAGGTATATGTTCGAGTTGAACTGAAGTCATTGAATTTAAATTTTTTTTAAATTTTAAAAAAAAAATTTTTAATAAAAAAAATTTTAATTTACAAAAAAAAATTAATAAAAAAAAAAATTTAATAAATTTTTTTTTTTTTAATTTTTTTAATTCTTTTTTTAATTTTATTCTATTTTTCAACGTAGGCTAAGGAAATTACGAGTTAATGGCATTGAAGTTCAATTACATAGGGATTTTTTCAGAGATCAGTAAAATTTAACCTTACTGTAGGTAAGACGTATTGTTAATTATTATCAGTAAAAATTGGTACATGGTGATTGTTAAAGTTGATTTCTCTGTAATATTTGTTACAAAATACTCTCTATATTTGAAATAACTACATAAGTGAATGGCCACCTGAAGATCAGTGTATGACCAGGTCGACTGACACTTTTATTTGTTTAAGAAACAATTTTCAAGCATCTAATCTATTTAAAAGCTATTTTTTATACTTATATGCGTTTTCTCTATTACTTATAATATTTTGTTTCTTATAATGACAGTATAGATTTGTTTTTAATACTTTATTAAGTGGTTATTTACTGGTACTTGCAGTCATTTACTGATACATTTATCCTAATTTTGGTATTGATGTCACGTAATTTTTCTTAAGCTAAAATCAAAGTATTTTATGGGGAATTTTGTATTATAGGGTCACAAGCATTGTAAAAATTACCTCTGGTAGAACGGTTAACGCTTTGTAGACTATAATATCATTATTAAAGTGTGTAAAATAAAACGTTGTAAAGGATATATAGGAATATCGCGTCAATGGTTCACTAAAATCTCCATTTTCCGCGTGTACCTTTGTTAACGAGTATATTAGCATACTATCACGAGAGTTTCACATAACATTTAGAGTTTGCTTAATATGTTTGATAAAATTTTTGATATACGATAATTATTCAAAAGTATAAAATAAGCATTTATGTTTACATTCTAGAATGTAAAATATTTCTCTGGTAATTTCGCTTTTTCAATCCTTACGTTCATAATTACTAAATTTAAATAAACAATAACAATAAAAATTCTTCGCAACAACGTATGATTATAACCATGTACATTAAACATTAATATATAATAGAGCGTGTATAATAAAATTGATGAAATCATTAGGAGTATTTATAGATTACATTATACTGTATATTTTAACCTTACAAAACTTAATTATCAAACATATAATAAAATAATATTAAATATTTTTAAATTACATAAAACAATATTAAGCAATATTAAATAATTATTAAACTTCAACTAATAATAATAATAAAAATTATCCACAACGGCGCTGTGTATTGATGTAACCGCGTCCGTTAAGCATTAAAATACATTTGAGCTCCCATTATAGAATCGATAAAATCATTACGCGAGTTTATAGATTAAGCGCCGCGGGAGCTGGGAAAAAGCGCAGCTGGCGCCACGATCGAGTGACGCGAAGAGAGCAAGCCGGGCCCTTCGACGCTCATGCACACCGAGAAAAATCAATAATCCAAACCGCGCTTTTAATAATCGTCGCTTATCGAAAGATGGCGGCAACGCGATTCGATTATCCGCTCTTCCGGCATTCTCCCTTACACACACTAAAATCCTCTCTCCCTCCATATACCTTTCATACAAGAGAAAACTCAACGGACCGTACCGCGCCGTAACAGAAGAGACTCGCCTATACCGGCAAGCAAACGGGATTACACTGCTGCAAGTGCACGTTAAGGCCTCTGCGTTACGCTCATTGATAGCGTTTAATTAGCGCTAGCGCCCGTCGACACACACTAGCACTGCAGTGCCGCTCGACCGACAAATTCCAGCTAATTTCCACACACACACACGCCGCTTCCCTCCGTTCCTTTAATTAGAATTCTACCCCCGAGATTTCCCGCTGCTGCTCTGCTGCGCGTCCGTTGGATTTTCCCGCTCTTTCCGAGGCCGAAGCGCGCGGCGCGTCGCTTTGTTATTTCCCTCTTACGCTCCATTATTGCACGAGCGATATTATAGAGGGCCGCGACGAAAGCCCGCTGCAATTTCGCCGTATCGCTCGTTATGCGCGCGGTATGGGTATACATCGCACTATGGACGCGGAGGGGGTTCAGCTTGGTTGGCGCTGTGTGTTGTGTGACACTGCGTTCGCGGGTAATTGCGCGCCCCTTGCCTGGACCGCGATAAATAGTAATTGTTATGGAGGGGCTATTGATTATTCGCGCGTGGATGGTTTTATTTTCTTTGGGGATGGATCGTCGATGCTGTCGCTGCGGAGGGGGATTTTTGAGGTATACCCATGAAAGAATTTGCCAGCAGTGATAGTTCGGGCCGATTCTGGCTGAATATTGTATGCCGGTAAATTAGTTTTCGGGACTGATACAATAAAGGGATTGATATCGTTTTGATAAGATTGGGACGGTAAATAAAAATCGACGTTGGCCCGAAAAATGTCTCAGAGTCGGTGCAATACTTTTTGCCGATATTGAAAGAAAACAAAACGTCGCGAAATCGTCAAGCGTAACTTAACCTACTTTTTAGGCTAGTTTTTAACAAAATATTAATTTAATGTACGATTACTAACTTTACGTGAAATTTTCGGCCGCGCGATAGTAATCTGTAGTTATGATTATTACAATAATCTTTGAGTGAAGTTTCTCGCATGTGTATACAAATTTATATTTCTTGTACAATTTTGAATACATCAAGAAGAAAAGTGATGTACTGACCCGTTCTTATCATCCCCGCTACAACTCAGTGCTGGACCTCCAACGTTTGCAAGTACTGGTAGTGTCGGCAACTAATACTCGAACAGTATTCTGCCAGGAGTAAATTCTTCCATGGGATTGCGGTGTTCTTTGGTGTTCAATGTTATGCCTTTCCGGCATGATGTATGTATCGAATACCTCTCTTATCATCGATATAAGGTGAATGTCCCAATTTCTGCTCATATAAGCATTTTGCGTATAACAAAAAGGTTTAAAAAGTTATTCTAACATTAATTTATAAAGCAAATATGATTATTATCTTAATTATGAATTGAACAGTACAATGTAAATGCATAAAAGCCATTTTAAAGACTTAAAAATTAATAATAGTCAGTTAAAAAGTGTACGCATAATGCACCTATTTCTGCTCACAGTAAATAGCGGTGATTTCAATGTATACCTATTTATGATCACCGACGATTTTATAGACTTCATTCATATGATTTATATCTTTTTATTGTATTAGTATGTTAACACGCGTAAATGCTTCACGATGCATAAGTAGAAAACAGTGTACATATTGTATAAATACAACTAAAACGTTATTTTTTCCTGATTAGAAATAGGGACCTGCAGAAAGCATCTGCGTCTAACCTCAAACTATCACTACTATCGAGTTTTTTAATCAGAATTTACAATATTTTTAATTCAGCACTACAGATTTTAGTTGTAAGACTAAAAACGTACAGATAGCTTGGGTATAATATATATTAAAACAATCTTCATATCTATAATAACAGAAAAACTTCGAGTGATTAGAAATAGGGACGTGAGCAGAAATTGGGACATTTACCTTAGTTCTTTGAAATTTAAGGAGGATCTTCCACTATGTTTAAAGTATAAAACAAAGGAAATGATTATTGTCTTTTTACAGCGAGAGAAAATAATCTTGAAGAAAAGAGTGTAAAAGTGTAAAAAAACTGCTCAAAAATGAGGTTTTCAGTCGCGCTAAAATCGATAAAAACAATTGTAAGAAAAAATAAATAAAATAGAAATTGGTATTACATTTGAAAGGAATAGAACTACGATATATATATATATATATATATATATATATATATATATATATATATATATATATATATATATATATATATATATATATATATATATATATATATATATGTGTATAGCACACTGAAGAAATTTCGCGAAGCGTCGTCGGTAAGCTCGGCTGATTGCGTAATGCGTCGCGCGATGGTACATCTGGCCGAGTAGTATAGTGCGAATGTGTCCGTGTGCGGGAGAATAGGAATTCGGTAGTTCGAGCCGAGCACGGCTTTGTCCGTGCGTTAGACCACGTGCGAGGGGTGGGGAGAAAATTGCCGAAAGATAGTTTTGAAGACAGATAATAATGCCGAATTTATTATACCGAAGGGTAAATTTGCCGAAAGGTGAAAGGTGCCATAGGGTAAAGTAATCGATTAACAAAACTGCCGAAAAAAGAATTTCCGACGGGAAAAAATGCCGATGGATAAAAATGCCGAAAGTTAAAAATGCCGAAATGTTGAATGGCAACGGGTAAAAACTATAAATATCGAATATTGAAAAGAAATGACCTAGAAACAATTAACATATTATTATACTACAGTGGCATATTCTAATGAAAGCACTTTTTTGTCCAAATTTTCGTTTTCGGCATTTTTAACTTTAGCGTTTTCTTTTTCGGAATTCTTGTTTTCGGCATGCTTAACTTTCGGCATATTTATCCATAGGTATTGATTTTTTCGGCAATTTCAACCGTTTGGTAAATTTATCCATCTGCAAATTTATCTTTCGGTAAATTTATTATCCCCACCCGAAAGTCATTGTGCGTGCGTTTTTCCGGTGTAGCCGCGGATAAAAAATAAAAATAACAATCAAGCACACGCAGTGAAAAAAGACGCGGACTGGCAAGACGTTCCAGAGTCGACGTCGATCTTGCGGCGCTCGCCATATTCACCATTACCATCAAAGTACATGGGTGCAGGAAGTGCAGGAAGGAAGTGCTCGTCTGCGTCCGAAGCTATTTACAAAAAGCTAAGTATCGCGTAATTGGTGTTGTATTTAGAGAGAGAGAGAGATCGATAGAGATACGCTGTATCCGAGTCGTATCGCACGACACGTGGACCCAAATGTGTCCTTGCGGTTAATTCAATAGAAAATCTCTAATGAATAACCAAGAGGAAATTCTGTTTGAACCATAATGATTTTTCTTGGTCCGAGAAGAATCTATTTTCTTCTAAATTAATCGTCTTACCAACAAGAATTTGAACCCAGAATGCCTTTTACTTGTAGTAGGAGGATTCATTTAGAAGTCAAAAGATTCTTCGGGAACCAAGAAGAATCATTTTGGTTCAAACAGAATTTCCTCTTCGCTACGTATTCAAGATTATTTCCCTTTGCTGCAAAAGAACATTTCTCTGAGTGTATGAGAGTTAATATAGGTTATATGGTATAAATAGTGAAATGTATTCAAGGAGAGTACATATCTACATAAAAAAAATTGTTTCAACAAAATCACAATGTCACAAGTGTAGATATTGTCCATTCAAAAAAAGTTAGTTAAACTCCAAACGTTCTTGTTATTTCCGAATCAATTTTAATATTTTTGAGATTATTTTTTTTTCTTTAGATATTTATCTACAAAAATAACGAAAGAAAATTGTAGAATAATTCATCTGTAAGATGAGAGAGTTAATTGTTTATAAAAGTTTACGTTTCCACTTATAAATAATTAACACTCTCTTCTTACACATGAGTTATTTTATAATTTTCTTCCATTAACTTACCAAGGTTAATTTCGGTGATTTTCTGAATACGGGTTAATTTTATGTGGGTTCCCTGTTAATTTTGAAATTTTGTATCTAATGTTTTTCATGGGATAATATTTCTTTTGCCACCATAACAGTACACAAATTATTTTCGAATGCAATATTTTTCTCCGTATATAAAACCCAATTATATTCTCAACATGACCTATTTAGTTATTTATTTAAACTCGACGACTGCAAGAGCCCTTACGAAAATTATCCCGTATCCCCGCTCTCGGCCCTTCAACAGAAAGAAAAACTCGGGCGAAAAGTCGGACTCCCAGCGGTAAATCCCCTGTTTACCCCACTGCTCCTCTTCCATCGCCGTCCTCGTTTCACTGCGCCTCTCCTCTGTTTTCCCGCAATCATCCAATTCCATAACGAGTTCAAGAGCGGCTATTCTCGGAACAACCGCGAGAGGATCCGAAAGAACTTTTTGCCGCAGCTCTCCTCTCGTTTAATAGAGTCAAGCGAACTTTTTTGCCGCCCTCGCGGAGTCCTTACATTCGTCTTCGTAACGACATCAGCCGCCCCCCTTGCATTTTCCTTCCTCCGTCCGGGCTGAATCGTCGTCAACTCGAGAGACAGCGAGACTCGCGCGGACATTTTCTTAAGGACGACTCGATCCGACGGTCCCATTCAGCGCGAATGCCAGTCGTAGTCGTCATTTTCTCCAGTTCTGTATATGTATTTTCGATGCGTTGCGGAAGGGGTGACTTTTGAAATATCCAGGGAGGGGAGGTTCAACGCTTTTTCCATCTTGGAAGGTGCGCGAGGATGTACGAGCGAGACGATTATTTTTCCGATAAATAGGAGAGAAAATTTCGCTCTCCTTTGGACTCGCGATTCTCTTCCAGGATCGAGATGGGCTTTTTTTTTACTTTAACTTCGAATTTCTGAAAAGTCGGGAGTTTAGCAGCTTTACGTGACAGGGCTTTAAATAAAGTGGATCTTTCCATTCGATTCATGGATGTATTCGATTTGACCTACATAATATTTTCCATTTAAATTGAATGAAAGGAATGGCTGATTTGTGATGGAATTACAGTTTCATAGAAGCTTGGATAAATAAGCTTGTTTAAGTTTTTCAACATATGAACATAAAGTATTCATTCAAAGAACGTTTACTTCTATTTTTTAAGAGAGTAAAAATGTTTTTTATCAATTACAACACAACACGTCTCCACTTTAGAAGCACGGCGGGCAATAGAATCCAACCTATTTTTATTATTATTATTTATTGTTTTTATGTACTTATAAATGATTTAGGAATTTATAATATTTATCAAGAAATATGTTATTGATGTCAAAAAGGAGATAAATTAATATTTCGTAAAAGAAATTTGAGTAAGTCTTTGGGATTGTAGATGGCGAATTCAGTGTCCATTTTTCCAAGTTTAACTTTAATACATAACAGTGTCGTAAAATGTAATTACTTTATCAACTTTTGTCAACCATATTGAACCCAATTTTCCGAATTTCGAAAACCTGACAACGTATCCGTAATTTCCGCGACCCAAGAACACGCGTTATCCACAAAAGTTTCAATTAATGAAAGCAATCACAGGGAAAATTCAAGCTTCAAAGGCTCAAATCAATTCACCCTTACCTCCCTATAAATACCTTTGTCCAAAACTCCCCCCCACCCCCATACACGCAAAAAATTCACTCACGCCATCTCAAAAAGCAACACAAAAACAAAATCAAGCCTGCGCACGTCGACGCGCGGGAACATTGGAATTCGAACGCGTAGCCTCTGGTAGCCGCGGTCCTTTGTATGGAAATAAATAAAGGGCTTCGTTGCTCGCTCGCGTCAGAGGGACAGTTATTCGCAGCGGAGCGGCTCGAGATGCAGCGAGACGGTGGGGGAGAGAACGCGCGCAAAAAAAGAAGGGAGGAGGGCAGGATATAGGGGTCGCGAAGCAGGGAATGTAAACGCGGAGCTCTATATGTGTGTGTGTGTGTGTGTATGTACCGGTTGCCGCGTGAGCGCGCGCCTGCCATTCGTCTGTATGGTGTACGGTAATAATTCACTTCCTACCCATTTCGCTTACGATAGAACACCACTTGACAATGTATATATGTATTTGCTTGTGTATTTCTTTCGATCGATATTTCGCTGTCTTTATTTCTCTCGTATGCGCTGGGTTGGTTGGTTGGTTGCTTGCTTGCTTGCTTGCTTTCGATGCGTCTGGGTGGAAATGCTGTATTACTGGGAGAGAGAAAGAAAAAGGGAGGAAGGGAGACGAATGGTATTTCTCACCTGTTTTGAGACCTATACGGTATGAACGCGAGAATACGGAGTTGAGGCTTGTTGTTTCAATTTTCAAAAGAGTATTTCTGCGAACTTTTGTTATCTTTGTTAATCATAGAGTTTGATGAGTTTCGAATTGTATATTTTTAGCTGGTTTCAGAGTATTTTTCATATACCAATACAGTAATGTACGTTCGAGATTGCTACATTGGAAATTGGAACAAGGAAATGTTTGTAGGGGAAACTAGGGTTAAATGAACGCATGGGTAATGTGAATCATGCTTATTATTTTTGAGAAAAAAATGTAATAAAATAGTTTCAGATAATGATAAGATATTAGAACTATATTTGATAATTATTTGACCTTCATGTATTTTATATATAAAAATTATTTTAGACCCTTAAGTAAATAATCTATTACAGAAATTTTCGTGTCCTATTAATTTTAATATATTAGAGCTGAAGTGGACGATAATAGACTCGTGGAAAAGTCAACAGCAAATACAGCAGTTGTTCTTTATTCAGGTAGTACTCTCGGTTATAGAATTACCGTTCAGATTTTGATAAAACTCAACATATTGGTATATATTAGTCTAAATGTGACTCAGATAAATGTTTGTAAAGTCAGAGTACGTGAGAACAAAGTTATTAGCATTTTCATTATTACACGATTAACATGGAGTTTTATGGGAAATAACAAAAATTTAAGTATATTACGGCATTGACCGTTTAGTTTTTGTGGAATATTTTTGTAGTAAGAGATAAATGATTGACGGACATTTATCACTATCGAAAACTATGATTAGGTACATATAAGTTTAAAAATAAATTAATTTAACACAGAAAAGGTGCATTTGTTTTTTTCCAGTTTTAAAGCAGAGTCAAATCAGCATCTGAATTAACTTTTTTTAAATAAATAGGATGAATACATTTGTTTGATTTCAGTGTATGATCGTAATTTGCTGTTAGTTTATTAATGCGATAATTTAAACAAAGATCACCTCAGTAATAAATAACAAATTGAATGTAAAAAAAATGTACACATTTTGACTAGTTCTGTACCGAGAGTACCTACTACCTTAAGATGGAATTCTAGTGATTTTTTACTAAAAAATCGAAAAAAAATGTTTGCTGAGAAATACTCTTAAGTATATGTAAAAACCTGTACCAAGTTCATTTTGTGCGGTACCCTTTTTTTCGAGGTCCTACGATTAATTATTTATTATTTATTATTTATTGTTTATTTTATTATTATTTATTATTTATTATTTATTTATTTTATTATTATTTATTATTTATTATTTATTATTTATTATTTATTATTTATTATTTATTATTTATTATTTATTTATTATTTATTATTTATTATTTATTATTTATTATTTATTATTTATTATTTATTATTTATTATTTATTATTTATTAAAGTACATACTAATACAACTATTACTCTGCAAAGTTTTAAAATTGCGCGCTGAATTATTAAATCTGTTGGTATAAGTCATACCAACCTGCAGTCATTGACTTACCGACCCGACGCAAACGTCCCAACAGCACACGACTACACAGTGTGCTGGTGTAGTACCTTACAGCTATCACTGTTTCAGTAACATTGTAAACATGTGCTTGGAAATGTCTACATAAATTAAATTATCTGGAGAAGTACTAAGGCTGTAAATATGATTACTTTTATACATTTTTTACTAAAATCATATTTTCTCAGCTTTATGTTTTACGCGTCCAAAAAATTTGAACATATTCCTTGTGATTATACCCAAAAATAATTGGGATCACAATTTGATTTTATTCCCTACAATTTTAGTGTAAAAATCAGTTATGTCAAAATTTATTGTTATTTAACAAATTTTATTATAATTCTTTTTGGTTTAGTGGACATATTTATGTTTAAGTAACTTTAAGCAAATTTAAAACTCTAATGCCCATCATTTCTGGTCATTGTGTCAATGAATATGCTTAAATTTTATGAAACCATGAAATGAAGATAAGTTGCGCAGGATCCGTTTGTAATATAGCTAGTTTTTAATAAAAAATTCTGCTTTTTCTGGATTATCTAAGTGAATAATGGATGAATTGGGCTGAAACTTTGTGTAAAATATTATTTTTCCATATAGATAATGAGCCCCACTGCTCAGATGGATAGGTGCAAAGAAAGAAAAATCGCTTTCACCAGAACCCCATCTTAATACCTCCACAAATCAACAAAACCAGACTAGACGCATCGAAATTTAAAAAAAGGACCACACTTAATTTAAAAAGACAACGATCTCGCTACACAAAACACTCCCGTGAAATTCCGAGCAATCAATTACGACGCAACTCGATTATAATTATCCTCTATGGAAAGTCTCCCCGCGGACGATTACCTCGAAATCCGCGGAAAGCAATTAAATTAGGTCTCGCGCGCGATTACTGCGCCGGCTGCCGGCCATTACCGTACACCCGATAACAATACCTCAATTAAGTCGATCAAACTTTCCTTCCGCTCCGCTTCTTCCTTCGCTCTCTCCACCCCCTCCCGGAAGAGCCAGCTCGAGCCTTGAGAAAATGACGAGGGAGCGCCACCAACCCGCGGAAAAGTAAGTATAGGAAACTCAAAGAGGCAGCGGAGGGGGCCCTCCCTTAAGAGTAAAGCCTTGTTATGTCGTCGCGAGGAAGCGGCCGCGCGATTTAATTACGGAGTCAATTAAACGGTCAATCAGGGTTAGTCCTGCGACGCCTCCGGGGCCGTCCGACCCGCGTCAATCGATAATTTTCTAGAGGAGTTCGTCCTTTTCCTTTTTTCATCTTGGTCCTTTCGATGGCGAGGAGGACGAGGAGCGAGTGTAAGGTTGCGGCCGTGGAAGGAACTGTTTAGAAGAGAGTGATGAAACTTTGGTGATGAGAGGCAACGGCAGCAGATTCTTCTCTTAGAATGCTTGAAAATTTTGAGTGAAATTTTCTTAACTCTAAGGAAATAATAAACTGACTTCTCGCGAAGTTAATGTTTATAAAACTACTTTTTTATAAATAAAAGTATACTAATACAT
Source organism: Gastracanthus pulcherrimus (assembly GCA_949152435.1). Lineage (NCBI taxonomy): Eukaryota > Metazoa > Arthropoda > Insecta > Hymenoptera > Pteromalidae > Gastracanthus > Gastracanthus pulcherrimus. The sequence goes on along the minus strand of OX424572.1, from coordinate 220,052,135 downwards.
TAATATGAAATATTCCAAGAGTATTTGCAACAATTAGTTTGAATAAAAATGGAGTTTATTTTCTAATAAACTAATATAAGTTAATTTCTCGCCACGACCATATTTGTTGTGCAATATTAATTCCCCTTGATGTTGTTTCCATTTTTTTTAAAGATCACAGTGAAAATTCACCTAAGATTAGTTAACGTGCATGGATACAAATTTTTTAGCTGAGACAACGAACTACTTTTACTTACTACCGTAAGATAAATATATTGCTGCTGTGGCTAATATAGAAAAGTATTTAGCTCTGATATAAAAAGGATTATTTGCTATAGAAAAATGTTTATTAATGATAGAAAAAGGTTTATTAGCTATAGAAATATGTTTATTTACGATAGAAAATAGTTTAGTTGCGATAGAAAACGGTTTATTTGTGATAGAAAACGGTTTAGTTGCGATAGAAAATGGTGTAGTTGCTACAGAAAGCGGTTTGGCTGCGATAGCAAAATCTTCTGCAATAATAGCAATCCTCTCGCTACACCAGCAATCCATTGTCTTAGGCTATGTCGCATACAGCAAAGTTGCGTGGCACCAGGTGCAAATATTTTTTGCTCTTTTTAACGTATCACTTCCGTGCGCGTGTCTGATCCTCTTCTCTTTCGAAGGCAATCCGAGAGACTCGGGGCGCGCGTTCAGTTGTTGTTCCGCAACTCAACCTCTCTTCTCCGAGTAGAAGAAGTAATTACCCGCATCTCGCTGCGAGGCAGGTGGCGGCAACCGGTGAAAATGACGGCTTTCCAATCCACTGGCTCGTGCACACTCCGTTTTCTACCTTCCTTCGTCATTTTTTTTTCCTCTTCTTTCATCGACGCCACGCGCAGGAGAGAAAGAGAAAAGCGTCGGGGATATGTACGCGCGAGAGAGAGAGAGAGAGAGACTTATTCGCGCGACGCGTTGAGCGTAGGCGCGAAAGTGCACTATTCAAAAATTAACGATCTCCGGCTGCAGCAGCAGCAGCAGCTCTTGTGAAAAGGAAAAAAGGAGGGAGGAGAATTGCAGATGCCGATGCTGCAGGGGTTCGTTCGTTCTCGAGTGCATGCGCGCCTGCATTATGTCGCGCGTAAACATACTGGGGTGCGCGTAGCCGCGCCGGCGCGAACGACACCTACGCTTTTTTTTAGCCGGTGCATTTCTTTTTTGCGAGCGTGGGTGAGCGGGGAGGCGAGTTTGTATGCAGGCTGTCGGGGGTGTGGGTGATGATTCTTGAAAGCTTCTTGGGAAATGGGAATTTTGTGGGAGTTATTAGGAGTTTTAGCAGACAGTTATAATTACAGCTCCGTTTGAGAGACATTTTAATTTGAGTAGTAAACACTTTTTCACTGTGTTTTATTCATGGCTTGAAAAAATTCATATGTTTTTCTGCATTTAGACTTTTACAAGTTTTGTATTATATTGTTTTTTCGAGTATTATAAAAATAAGCGATAACCTCATGTACCAATATTTAGTATGTGTGTTGCTGTGTTTATGCGTATGTTTGTGTGTTTATACATACATACTAGCTCATAACATTTATACTTTTAAACCATGATACATTAACACACATGCATACACTAATACACATACGTACTAAAACATACTCATTAACACATTCAACCGTACATACTGTCACGGATATGTCATCCGCGACTCTCGCAGTATGAACTAAGACGACTCAGTGATGAGGGATATGTAGACTACGATGTATTCGACTTGCATCGTGGACGTTAATTTCGTGGTCTGAGCACGAGTTTTGCACTCTCAGGCTCGTGAGATCGATTCCTGCCGTCCACGTACTTTTTTCACTGCCTACTCGTCTTCTTTGTACGTTACAATACTCTAACACAGTGACAGACATGCATATACTAACACTAATACGCATACATACTAACTCAAACACATTAATGCATTCAAACGTACGTACACTAATATATTAATACATTAAAATGAACAAAAACTAACACTAATACGCATACATACTAACTCAAACACATTAATGCATTCAAACGTTCGTACTCTAATATATTAATACATTAAAACGTACAAAAACTAACACATTAACATTTATACATACTAACTGACATACATTAACGCATTCAAACGTACATACACTGACGCATTAACACATTCAAGCGTACATACGCTAATACACTAATATACATTCAGACGTACATGCACTAATGCGCTAACACACAAGCACACTAACACTCTAACAAACTATTAAGCATATACACACTCACATACATACATACCATACATACATACATACATGCACTTATACATATACACTATCCATATACGCTAAGATACTAACGTACTAACAATACACATTCACATTAGCTAATATTAACACACTAACACACAAGCACACACATACGCACACGTCTCCCAACCTTTTTCCAACGTTACTAAAATGAGTCGTTATCAACTTTTAATAAATTAATCGATTCGACCGATCGTCGATAAATGAGAAGCATATAGCTGGTTATAAATAGCATTCAAGTTTTTTTTTTAAATTAACTCTTACATGCTAATTATAGTCCTTTTATACATAGATTCTTACATCATTCATAAAAACGTACGTTTCTATAGTCTAAAAATGTGAAAAACTGCATGAACCATCAGCAAGCAGTAAAATTTCAAATTCTTCTGTGAAAAAGCCCCACTGCTTCGCACACCAACTCCCCCTACCGCGCATCATCATCACTCCGTCACTCGCATTCATCGACGTCGCCCTTTGGCTCTCGTCCCCCGCAGCACGGCTCGGCACACATGATCCACATAGAAAATGCGCTTACGCGCCTCGCCCGTGTTTGCTCCTTCACCTTCGGGAGATAAAGGAGCGCGTGAATTCCGGAGACACTGAACACACTCGCATGCACACGCCCCTTTGACGGGGTTGGCAAAATTTTCGCTACATCCCCGCGTTCGCGCGTCAACGCGGGAGAGTCGGCCCTGAGCTTTGTCGAGAGACACGCGCGGAGGTAAACAATTTTTCTTGCTACGAGCGTGTCGCGGCAGTCGGTTGGTTGGTTCGCGCTTTCTTTCAGACGGGTGCGGGAGCGTCGAAGGAGGAGTTCGAGGAAGGATGCAGCAGACTGCAGCGGCGTATAAATAATTCGCGCGGGTCTTTGTAGTTGGGTGTGTGAATAGTGGAACGGCTGATTCGAGGAAAATGACGGTTTGTCGTGGATGCGATGTTTGCGAGTGCTTTTGTTTGAGATAGAGCACCTGTTTTTCGAAATATTTGAAAGTGCTTAGTATTTTTCGAAGTTTGGTTAAAATTCATGAATTCCTACAAATTTTGGTTAGGTGAAGGATTAGGAAAATATTCTGTATGCTACGAGCGTCTAAACTACTTTTTGATTTTTCGAAGTTTGGTTAAAATTCATGAATTCCTACAAATTTTGGTTAGGTGAAGGATTAGGAAAATATTCTGTATGCTACGAGCGTCTAAACTACTTTTTGATGGATGATATCTTGGAAGACCTTACTTCTTATTAAAAAAGTTGATTGTTCAATCTATCCAATTGAAACTTTGAAAGTCGTCATTTAATATATGAAGCATGTGTTGGATTTTGTTTGAATAAAATTGTATTATTCATTCACACACACGTATGTGTGTGCGCATTAATTTTATTATCTTTCTAAAATATCAAAAATAGGTATTTTTATTTGGGGCCTGCGGCGGCTCAGTCGGTAGAGTGTCGGATTCCCACGCCGGTGACCCGGGTTCGAATTCTAGTCTCTGCCGATTGATACAAGCACCTCTGTAAAAATTACATGTGCTTTGTTTACAAACACACCGCAGACCCCCGTCGTCGATTAGCACCACATGGAAGCACAAACATGGCGACGTTAAATAATAAAAAAAAAAAAAAAAAAAAATAGGTATTTTTAAATAGTTAGACAAATCTTTGCGGATCTACCTTAAATATTTATTGAAAATAAAGTATACAGCTTATATTTATGCATAATAAGGAACTGTAAACAAGTTAATCACCTTACTTTTATTTGCTGTAGAGAACGAAGATGAAAGGCTTGTGAAACGAAAATGTATGAATAAAAGAGTGAACGTCAACAATTTTAGTATCCACGTATTTCTTATTTTTTTATGCATGCGGAATTCCCGGTGGGTCGTGCACGTGGCGGGAGGCCGTAAAAGCGGTTAGGATGAGAGAGAGAGAGTGAGACAGAGAGAGAGAGAGAGAGAGAGAGAGAGAGAGAGAGGAGAAAGCTATGTCTGTCGAAGGTTAAAATGATTTTCCTGCATATTTCATGTGCGGATGTACGTAACGCGCGCTTAAGTATATACCTATAACACTTGTAACGGCACTTGGAAGACACAATCGCAGTAGATTTACGCGAGAGAGAGCTGCTTTGCAGTGTTTGCACTGATAATGTGTTATGTGCGAAACGATTGCGCGTACTTTAGCTTATCGCGAAATGGTAAATATTCGTTATGTTAAAATGCATCATTTCCATGTAGGGTGACGGCAGCAACGAACGATCCATAAAGGTTAGTGAATTTCGAGGTCACGGGATAGAATTATTTTTCTTATAATTTGTTCAATAATCAACAATCGCATTGTGGTTGACCACGATAACTATATTGTTAACACATAGTCGAAAACTAAACCTGTATTATGTATATCTTAAATCATTCAAATTTTAAACAATTGACCTTGTACTATATTTTATCATATTTAACTTCGTAACTAAGAAATAGTATACCAAAACTTGATTGAGATTGAGTTGTGATTGAGCAAATGCAGTAATTACAATTGAATGCAGAAAGAAGACATAATTGTTGCTCATTTGAGGATGTGGTGATTGAATTCGGTAAACTCTGATTAATCCAGTTTTAATGACAATTATTAGAAATATTTTTAGAAACACATATATATATATATATTAGTAGACATGTATTTATTATTTATCTACTTATTGCACGAATCTCCAAAATAAGTACCAATCAACGTTCATTTCGAATTTAATATTAGTAAAAAATCATTATTTACTGTGGTAACTATTTGTACGTCCAAAATATTGTAAACAGGCCTAGTTAATAATGAATCTATACACATTATGTATTGAAACCAATTCTCTACTATACTCTGTTCACCATTCATTCACAAATTGAAACTTCGAGAAATCCCAATCTCAATTGTACCCTCCCCCAATGGACAATCGTCCATTCTTTCCACAACAGTGTCGATATCATTGTGCGCTATACTCTCCGTCTTATAATAAGCGATAATTCGCGAAGCCTCATGGTCAGCCGGATAATCCTCCTCCACGCTCCTGTCGCTTTGGCAAAGAGGATAATTCACCTCCAGAGTCCGACCATAGGAAGCGCGACATCGAGCCCTCGGCTATTTGCGCAGCTTTACTGCTTTGCTGCCACTGTACTACCTACGCGCTCACTGGATCAGCGGTCAAATGTCGATGCAGATTAGTTCCTTGAACTTGAAGCTCTCTGGAGTAGCTTTCTCTCTCTCTCTCTCTCCTGGTCATTCAAATGAAAATACACACGTCAACGAGCTCGGCAACGGATGCCCCGATATATATTAGTTCCAAAATTGCATTGTGGAGAACTTGCGCCTCGCGGAGAGCCAATGGCTGAGCGGAGGCTAACAAGTCAACTTGCCGCTGCTGCTGGTCTGTATAGTGCCTTGAGGCTGATGGAGAGAGAGAGAGAGAGAGAGAGAGAAAGCGAGAAACAAGTAAACAGAGAGGCCAGGAACGGATGGCTGTCGTGAGCACACCACGACGACGACGACGAGGTCATTTTAAGCGAAGCTAGCGGTTGCCGGCATCAGGTGGGGCGCTGTTTCGCTATTCTGCTCACCTTCCGCGGCAGAGGTAGTATGCTCGAGAGCGAACTTGCGAGAGAGAGTGAGAGAGAGAGAGAGAGAGAGAGAGAGAGAGATATCTTAAGAGAGAGGTACTGGACGCGCGCGAGCGGATGTTTCCCTTTCGGTAGTGTCTCGGCTTCGAGGGATAAAGTTCTCGGTTTCGAGTGTGTGGTCCGGTTCGACGGATGATTATTTCCTCGCAATCAGCAAATGGATCTCTTAGCGCTGCGTGGCTTATTGCGAATCGAGTTGATTGGTATGCATTATTGATCGGAAAGTAAGTTGGTGGTGGTATCTAAATTAAACTTTTTAATTGTGAGGAGAGGGTCATATGTTTGGACCATTGGTATTGCTATGACTATCAAAGGTATTATCTAATACGAAAATATGTGTAAAGTCAAAACGATTCGTTCCAACTCGTCGTATTTTTCATGTTACAAGCGGTGATATTGATATTATAGGATTCTAAAAGTTTGCAGTATAATAATCCTTGCTTTGCCAAGCCTTTACCGAGAATATTACAAGCTCTTACCATACTGCATTCATACGTCATCATTTTTATTAGATAGCCTTAGATATTACTGAAGCTACATAGTCTACTTGTATTTTTGTTTTTAATAAATTATCTATAAGATGTCTGCATATTAAGGTATTACCACTAAATAAAGGTTAGGATGAACTACTTTTATTATTTCATTACATTTCACAAAGCATCTCCCAAAGTATCAGCCAGATCTGTAACTCAAAGCAGTTGACTTTAACCTAGAACTATATTAACGCTCCGTAAAAGAAAGTACGAAACTCCCGCCCCAAGGCAATAATCCACTGAATTCCCGAGTAAATAATTTCGAACAATTCCGCGATAATAAATCCTCGCGGGTATTACACTTTGTTGAGTGCGCAATTACCCTGGCGCGGGCGCGAATCGAGGGAATAATCCGCCGAGCGAGAGATCGCGCCGGCAGATTGGACGCGCTGAGAGTGCCGCCGCCGAAGAAAAACGCGCGCAAGAAAAGCCGCGGTGGCGAAGATTTCCAAGCTCTCTGGCCGAGAGAGAGTGAGAGAAATCCGCCTCTTATTTATGGCCAACCGTTCAATTAACATTTCTCGGCTGCTGCTGCTGCTGCTGCTGCTGCTGCTGGGTTGGTATACCATGGGAATGGGGATGAGAGGAGAGAGGAACGAGGTGGCTAAAGAACTCGAGGGATATTTATCTGCGACGCGGAGAATCCGCAAGATGCAATGGTTAGTGTGTGTGTGTGGGCTAATACAGATCGAGAGGCCCGTGGTTCTTAAGAGTCTCGTTCAGACCTTAAAGCTGGGGGTATTGGCCGGCGCGAGAGTGTTGGGGAAGGTCTGGAGTGGCGCAGGATGTGAGATCGATTTTCAGCTTGCGGTGAGTGGCGACTCGGTCACCTGCAGGTCTTTGGTTAGATGGAATCCAGGTTGATGTACAACCAACGGTAAAACCATTTTTCCGGACGTGCCCCTAAATGACAACTTTATCGTAGGTGTGAGAAACAAAATAGCATCTGAAGTTATCTTTTTGTTGACTCTTTGGTGACTTGACATTCTTACGCCTATGAAACAGTTGTTATTTAGGGACACGTTCGGAGAAATGGTTTTACCGTTGGGTGTACCTACTTGTGACTTTTCGAGATTGACATCTTTTTGCCGCTTTTCCCGAGTTCGCATATTGTTGCGCCGAGTTAGAAGAGTCCAAATGGGTGTAAATAGATAATGATTGTTAACCTTACTACGTGCGCTATGTTAGAACAGAACTTTAGAACGTTATCCCTGGATTATGCCGGATTCTGGTCAACTTACTTGAATTCTCCATACATAGAGAATACATGCCAGAACACGACCGGAATCCTATCTGATAATTTAAGTTCCGCGCTTTTTTATTTGTAGGTTAGCTAAATTATTACAAGCTGGAAATAGTCAGGAATAACATATCGGAATCTAACTAGTTTGTTCTATAATCTACCATTTAATTAAGCTGATATAAAGTGTCGGATAAACTGGTCTCTATTGTACATACTTATTGAATTAATATTATTATTTTTTATATTAAAATAAAAGCCATTTTTTCAAATACTTCTGTTACGTTTATAGTACAATTAGTGATTTAAAAAAAAATAATAATAATATTATTAATAATAATAATAATAATTTTTCTTTTTTTTCGAGGGTATGTAGGAAATGCCACCTAAGGTATACCCGACTTGGTCCGCACAGCCGAATAGTGTGGGGCTGGTTGGGGACGTATCCGCCAATATAGGATGAAAAATAAAATAAACAAAATCGCGAAAAAACTACACAGCCGTTGCATCGCAAACCGACCCACTAAAACCTACCACCCTTTCCTCTTCTGACAGAACCCACCCTGGTACCGTTTATCACGTTACCTCAGGGTAATAATAATAATAATAATAATAATAATAATAATGATAATGATAATGACAATTACAATGACAATGACAATGACAATGATAATGACAATGACAATGACAATGATTATTACCAGTACGAAAAAGTATAATTTTTCGTATATGCGAAAATAAAGTTTCTATCTATCTATTATCGACTTCTCTATTATAACAATTATTCGAAATAAAACCACCTTTAAAATAAAACAGGTTGAAATTTCAAAAAATTCGGTAATTATTTGTAACCAGAAAATAGTTTTAAATATTTTCTGTGGTAAGCAACGTGCATAAAACCCTTTTACATCCTCTTAATATCAGAACTGTCTCCAACAGCATCTTTGAAGACAAATAATATTCGTACTGACGCTAATTAATAATTATTAACAAACTGTAGAGTGTTTCTTATACTCTTCAATTACAAAAGTATTAATAGCGAAGCGAGGGAGAAAAGTGACATGCGCTAAAAATAAACTTACCCAAAAGTGTCGAACATTATCTTTTGATACAGTAGGTGTAAAATTGCAACTTTGAGAATTTATGAAATGCATATCGTGCAACTTGACGCATACTGTGTCGAAAATTGAAATTTTAATTTCAATCTGAAAAGATCTCCCGACCGGATTCCTATCAGACTTATGGAAGTCTGATCAGATCCCGGTCAGATCCTTGCTCAATTTCTACACGGGACAATATATGAGAGTACTACCCAATTCTTATGGAATGTAAAGCTCTCTCTCGATAGAAGAGATATTCATATTAATTTGTGTAATATATAATCGTTTCATTAGTGAGGATTATCTTTACGTACAATCTAACTCTATAACATAATATCATATTAATTTCCAAATAGCAGAGTTTCAAATAATCAATCAATCTTTAAATCCCAACTAAACTAAACACCCGACGGCACTTCAAATATTCTACCTCACCATCCCCGCCTAATCGTACCCAGTCAACTACTTAACTAGGCAATCGCGTATTTATAAACTATCGATGAATCGAGCTCTCCGAAATCCCGCAACGAATCCAACAACTGCGCACGAAACCTCCTCTCTCTCTCTCTCTCTCTCTCGCGTGTGTTTTCACCCCCTCTCCCATCCAGCCTCCGCCTGCGGCGAAATAGCGATTAGTCTTTCTGTTGGAATCTGCTACCAGCAGCAGCAGTGGCGCGTCTCCTCATTTTCCCGCTCGGATCCGAAATCCCAGCGGAGAATTAGCAAAGTTACCTCCTGCCAGCCGCTAATTCCCAAAGTACGCGGCCGCGCGGCGGTGGTGGCCACCAGGAACCGGAGATCGAAGTTCCCGAAGGCGCTTCGTTTGCGTCTCGCTGCGGCCATCTTCTCTCCCTCTATGTGTCGGTTACAAGCTGCTGCTGCTGCTGCTGCTGCTGCTGCTGCTCTAGGTCGGGTTACACATCAAAGGCTCGCCTGACCCATTAAAGGTTCATGGAGCTATGGGGGTAGGAGGAGCTGGTTGGCTGGTGTGCCTGAGTTTTAATAGTTTTTGAGAAAGTTGCGTGCTCCACTTTGAATTTAGTTTCGGAAGCGTTTATTCCAAGTTTTGATGGTGAATTATTGGAGTTTATTCGCTAAGTTACAATATTGAATCAGTTTTGATCCTTGGATGATCGTGGAGGGTGGCTTATAAGCCTGAGTTTATTGTTTTCTTTACCGTTTCTTCAATTTATAATCTTTTTCACGGAAATTTTGGCTGTATCAATGTATCACTATCTAAAATTGTAACGACAATTATTAATAAAATGGTGGATAGTGGAGGAATAGTGCCTTTTTACGTTTCTCTCGAAATTGTCCGTAATGACTAGTAACTATTCATAGTCTTTTAAATATGATTGGATTCACGATAACATAATAATATAGGTTGCCGACTTTTAATCGGTTAACAAGTTTTTAAATTTAGTACCTTTGACAAGTTTTTAACTAAAGCACGGATAATCTATTGTATTTTCATGGCTTTTATCTTCATCACTTTTTGAGTACCGGTAGAGTAAGTTGCAACGAAAGCCTACGCAAAAGAAAATACACTTTCATTTTCTGATAAATTTCCCATTACATCAACCAAACAAAAAAGCTTCCTCCTCAACGCTGTCCCATGCATATTAACAGCGGCGAATTAAATATTCCCTTGCGCAGAAGCACAAGCCTTTGTCCCTGGTGCACCTCTCTTCGAAACCTCCGTCTCTCTCTCTCTCTCTTTGCGTCACACCACCGCCACGGACCCATCATGAAAAATTCAAAGCAAAACAAAACACGCGGCGCAGAAAAAGAAGAGACAGCCCCCCCCTCCCCTCCCCATGAATGAAAAAAGAAGAGAAGGCCGACGCCTAAAAGCTACTAGATTTTCAGTAGCATCCTCTATCTTTCTCTCTCTCTCTTTCTTCACAAAGGCCCGGTCGGCCGCGTACACAAAAGAGCGCCTTTTCGGTTGCGATGCCACCTCTGCACTGTCTCTCTTTTACATTCTCTCCCCCCTCCTACTCCGAAAACCACCATTACTTCGTCTCCGTCTACGCGTACACACACATACACACCGGCAAGGCAGAGCGGAGTTTTTCACAACTCGCGCAAGCAGTCGAGCGCAGGAAGAAGGAGGAAGACGGAAGAGGCAGGAGCGCACAAAGTCCGTGGCAAGCAGATTGGAGAAAGGAGCCGACGCCTGACTCTCGAACCCTTTGATCTGGGAGAGAGAGAGAGAGAGAGAGAGAGAGAACGCGGCTTTTGTTTTCTAACCGCGCGCGCCGGCGAGCGAAATGAAAGGGCCTTAAAGTCCTAAACATACGAAGAGAGAGAGAGAGAGAGAGAAGGAGGTTGGCTCTTCTCTTGCAGGGTGGAAAAGACGACGACACTTGGGTGTGGGAGAGGAGGCCGCTGCGCTTTGACTTTGCGCGTTGGTGCAAATCGCTCGTGAAGTTTGCGGGAGGAGGAGAGGGGCCGCCGAGGATTATGGAAAAACGGACGAAGAGCCGGTGATACGTTTGAGCTAGAGTCGCGGGTGATTGCTTTGTAAAAGGAGATGTTGCAATTCGCGTGGATTTATTGGCAGCGGTTATGTTCATTGGAAATTTTGGGTTTAACTGTTGGGAATGTACACGGAGAGAATTAGAAATCAGCGTGTAATGTGCAAGACATTACTGTTCGTGTGCGAACATTAATGAGTAATGCGTGCTGCGAAAATTTGACAGGTTTCGTGTCCAACGTAACCAGTAACGTGCGAGAGATCAGTCAGTGATTTCTAATTCTCTCCGTGTATGTGGCTAGATTGCTGTACTATGATATACTTATAGGGGCGTTTCTTCGGAACCTTTGACATTCGTGCCCCTGCTCTTAATTTTGGTATTATAAGAAAAATAAATTATTAATTAAGTTTTTTACATATCCGATATGTTTAAGTACACTTTCTCACTTGGAGGTAATTCACCATCAGAAGTGATCCGTAAAAACCGGATGTATAATGGTAGTTGTTCCGGCACAAAACAGGATTCACGAGAGGAGAAATTAATAATTCCATCACAGTTTAAACTTTCAAAATTATATTAATTCAAATGCCTAGCCGATATATTCCTGTGACGCATTTATGCTAAAAAGCCGATGCTTTCCCTAATAGTACCACGATGTGAACCATACGAGAGTCTAAACTGCACTGCCTTGTTGTTGTCGAGAGCGCCAACGTTGGTCCTTTTTTACGACCTTCTTTCGGGAAATGCACTTGAGACAAAGAACACATGCTCAACCTCTACGCGTAGCCGATTTCATTTGGTTCTTTCTTTCATAACGCTGTAGTTAATACATTGCATCACTTTAGCACTGCATATTTATTTATTATCAATTTAACATTATTATATTCGCCGTCAATTTTACTTTACAATAATTATCATTATTTCAGTCAGTAACAGTAGTGATTATCTATTCAATCTTTATATTCATTATTACATGTCACATGCTTTTTTTTACCACTTTACCGGAAGTGAATCGCGACTTAATCGAAAGTAACCGGAAGTAAATCTCCAGTAACTATAAGTAAAATAAATCTGATAACTATTTTTCAATTCACTTTTATTTCCAACTATGTTAATAATTTTCAATTATATACACAATTCTTATATAAATAAAATTTAAAATAACGATTATCATTCCGACAGAGCGTTGGCGAGCTCGGAACCTCAGCTCGTTACTCCCCAATGAATAAAAACATTGCGACGCGTTTTTAATTAACGCTACGTTACTCTCGACACGCCGCAGCCAGCCCCAAAACAAAAACGAGATTACAAGCCCCCCCCCTCTTCCTCCCCTCCCCACGGCTTCTACCAATAAATCTTAATTGCCCGACAAAGGCATTAAATAACCCAACGCCGAGATTCAACCCCCGCGCTCGCGGCCAATTGTAACTGATTCTACAAGCCTGGTGCATAAAAACGCGTGTACTTTAACAAGTGGCCCTAATAGAGGCGCGTGAAACACAAGCGTCACCGAGATAGATCGTCACGTGTGTGTTACGCACACACACACACACGTTCTCCCTCCCTCTCTCTCTCTTTCTCGTACATATCCATTGTGCAAGTGCATGGTGGCGGCCCCGGCTATTGATTTATCGGCCGGCGGGTTTGCAGCGCCGCGGCTATTGTATGTACACGTGACGTCGACGTATAATAATTTTGCAGACGATAAATGAGGGGCGTTATAACGCGCATCGAATGCCGGTTCCGCTGCTGCAGTTTGCCCCTCCGTCTCCCCCACCCACCGATTTTGTCGCAGTTAATTAATGAAGCTCTCGTTTCAATGAACGCGCCACTTTTTCATTGCGCGCGCGGGCGCAATTCCGAAACATCGGCCAAATGAACAATGAAATTCGGAGCGTCGTTTACTCGAGCGAGCGAGCGCTACTACTGCTCTCTCTCTCTCTCTCTCTTTCTCTCTTTTTGTGCATTATCCGGGTGTAGCTCTCCGTGGAGAATATTTATTGGACTTGTTACGGCTCCTGCTTTTTTGCGGCTGTGTGTGTGCGCATGCTGGGCAGTGCGGAAGAGTGTTTTTGCTTTCTCGAAGAAAAAGCATTGTTACGATAAAAATGTTGTTTGTGAGTTTTGACGTAGAAACATATTATTTTAGTTGGCGAGTCTGAACATGTTTTTCAAACTGTCCGCTCGTATGAATGTGTGTGTGTGCGTGTGCGTGCGTGTGTGTGTGTGCGTGCGTGAGTGCGTGTGTGTGTACGTGTGTATGCACGCATGTGTGTATGTGCGTGTGTGTGTCTGTGTGTGTGTGTATGTGTGCGTGTGTGTGTGCGTGTGTGTGTGTGTGCGCGCGTGTGTGTACGCGTGTGTGTGTGTGTGTATGAGCGTGCATGCGTGCGTGTGTGTGTACCGAGAGAATTTAATAAACATTACCATGGAAATCAGTATAATCCTGAGACCTCTTAACTTCACTGAAAAAAATTACCCTGATAAACGGTAAAAATTAACGTTATTCATTATAATATTTACCATAAGTTCTCTCTGTGGCGACATGCATGTGCGTATCAGTGTATGTCATGTTGCAGGTCGTAAACCGCTTCAGATTACCGCTCAAACAAATTTTGAATCCATATTTAGGAATCGCTTCGAAGCTTCATCAAATTTGATCGATTCGTGTTATTTTATAGTAAATTTCAAAATCATTTAATAATAAAGTTCAAATGCAATCCTTGAGATCCTTAAGAAAAATTTCTTAGTTTTTGAAGTGAAAATTTACTTTAATCAAAGTACAAATCGATTTTATAAGAGTTAAATTTTCACTCTTGTCAAATAGGTCATACTTATCCACTTCTAGGGTAACGTCTCACTCTGAGAACTTAAGAGAGTAATAAGCATCATCGATGATGTTGTTGTACTTACGAGTAATTAAAAATAAATTTTTAAATTTTTGCACAAACTATACGAGATAATTTAATAAAACTTTTACTACACATCAGTGCACGCCGATATCTTAAGTAATTTGTTATATACTACTTTAAATTGTCAGATATTCTGGACAATCAAACAGGAAATTGTATAATATTCTTATCTCTGTATAATATTTTGAAATAAAAAACGATTATATTTTTGCTATAAGCTGAATTAAAATTTATATTTAATGTATACTAGATAGTTATTCCAAATACGGAAATATATTTTGTGGTTAAAACACTATGTACAGAAAGCACATGTAAACAAGGGGAACGAACAGTCTTTTGCTGGGCGTGTTCTTCAGTTCTCAGTGTAGAGAAAAACATACACCGTGAATGGAAGTGAATGTGCACAGCATATCAAAGAACATGCACGGTAAAATGAAGTTCATTGTATGCCTTCACTGTTCAGCTGTTACCGTAGGGTATAGCGCTTTTGTGCATGGTGTTTATATGACAATAGTACATTGTGCAACCAGGGGAGAAAATAAGTTATTTCTAGCAAGGGTGAGGTAGTCAACACGAGGCGAAGTCGAAGGCGCCGAAGGCGCCCCAGACAAAGACGAGTATTGAAAATACCTCACCCGAGTCTTAAATAGCTTTTCTTTCTGTGTTACACACCGTATTTTTTTCAACAAAGGAATGATAGGGCCTTTTTATGTATGCAAGTTGGGTAGGTGATCGCGTATTTCGAGTCGTGCACAACGCAGTTGAAAATTGTTGTATTATTAATTTTCACTTTTAATCGTACAGTTCAAATATTTGCACCTTTTCTTATTTCGATTTTAATCGAAACTCGCGCATGCGCAGTTATGCACATGTGACTAGTAGCAAACTTCACACTTACGCGCATGAACAAAAGTTAAACCTGAAAAAATGGGTCCTGAGCTTATTTCCTACATTTTTTCGCAATTTTTGAGAAGCAGGGAAAAAAGTAATTTAAAAAGTAGTCATTTTTCCCTGCTAAAGCGAGGAAAAAGTTATTTCTTCCCGCTAAATGGATATTTTGAAAAAAACATTATTCCGTGAGTATCTTCTTTTATTGTTGATAGAATAACATGAATATACATTAATTGTAATAATATTCTAATGTAGAAATAAGGGAGATTAAAAACAATTGAGAAAAAATTGAGATCAATTCAACAAAGTATAGTTTCCCTACGACCGGTCGTGTCTTTCTCCATCCTTTGTATTACTTTCTTAAAGCTTCCGTATCGCAATTTTTTCCTCCCCTTCGTGCGCCACTCGAACTCCGCTTATGTTTGCACTGCTGCGGCCAGGGGGTCCCTGCAAAAATTGGCGAATTCGCGACAAGCCTCGGATGTTTGCACATTAAAATCGATTCTCAAAGCTCGCTGATTGAATTGTAATGTAAACTACCGATAGCGGCGACGGCGACGGGAGCTTTATAATAAAGGCCGCATATTGAATTAAAGGCCTGGCAATTTTATTTGCGCGCGATGCGGCGCAGCTTGCGCTTTTAGTCGGCAAACAATGCGCGCGCGCGCACGCAATTTTTCGTGCACATAAAATTTTATTGAATTAACTTGGGAGGCAGCGGGTGTGGGGCGACGCTATAAATATAAAAGTCGGATATAACGGCGGAACGGCGAAACAATGTATATACCCGCTCTTCGGAAGAATTATTATTTTTCGTCGAAGTGCGCCGAGGTTGTTTCTTTTTTGCTGCTGTTGGGATTGTTATTGCGTTCTTTTAGCTGTGAAAAATTTTTATCGACAAATTTGTTTTTTATTTAATGGAGCATTCAATGGTAGTTGCATTGCTAGAGTATAATAATGAGAGGAATGTGTGTTGCAAAGTTTCAATCTTAATTATTGGAAAATGGATTACTAATACTTTAGTGGAAAAGGTATTTATTAAAACGTACTTTATTAGCTTTCAGAATTAAATTGCATGTATAACTCATGTATATTATTTTCATAATTATTAAGAAAAATCGGTGAAATAATTTGATGGAAAATGTTGATTTTTTAAATTTAAAGCAAAGAGAATATGTGCGATGGACGTATATCATATTCAAAAGAAAAAATTGATTATTCTATATGATAGTCGCAAACTATTAGGAAAGAAAGTTCTGTAGTAGAAATAAAAAAGAAGACGACTGAACATTTGTGATTGAAAAATATGTCTTTCTGCACTTTACAACTTAAAATGAAGAGATGGGGTAATAAAAAAACACGTAGGAAAAACGAAAAAGGGTGAAAGGAGGAATAATTACAAAAATAGCAAAAACTAAAATACTTAAAAGAAGTCAACATTTGGGGAATAAGTTGACGTTATGAAGGTGAAGTGCGATGAAGATATGGATCTTGATAAAAATTACTGAGATAATTATAGTAGACGTGAGGCATGAATACGGAAAAAAAATTACTGATCAAAATAAAAATTAAAATATTTGTCATCAGCTTTACAGTCAAGTAGAGTTCATTTTATTGCGCATTGCGGTAATTACTCCAGTTCTTCAGAGCAATTCTTTCCGTGAAGTCATCTATGCCTCGCATTTATAATGATTTTACTGTAATTTTATTTACAGCTACAAATCATTTGACATAAAAAGTCGTCGTCACAAAGTGTTTACTCTCCCCATCGCTCATCATATGCACATTCCCTTCTATTTTTAATCACTGAACTATCAACCTTCCCTCCATTCAACATAAACACTGTAAGCCCTATAAATATTCAATAAACCAATCACAAGCGATCTATTCCGGTCACTAGAAAGAACAATCGCTGTCCATTCATCGAGAGCAGTTCGAGCGAAGTGAAGCGCGGAAACGCTTATAGCCGTGCGTTCTTTCTCTTGTCGTCGATGCAATGATGCGTGCGTAGGCGATATCTTTTTACACAAAGAGAGAGTACACACGGATGTGTCGATTAGCCTCTACTTATGCGTTTATTTTTGCGCAATGTGACTTTGGCTCTGCGCTGAACTGGTCGATCATTGATCGAAGCTTTTGTACTTGTTTTATACACCGAGCTTGCCGCGTTCTTATTTTTTTATAAATAGATGTTAAATGTACGCTTGAAAAGTTGGGTTGGTAGCAACTTTATACTGAACTGAAAGTTTATTAGGATTTAAAAAGTTATGTGTGTTATATTATGAATAAATTACCATTGAGGGTGAACTCTATACAAAGTTCTAAAATCTATTTTATTTATTTTAATAATCAAAAATTAGTATTTAGTATTTGATTAGATACTAACATCAAAATGCTCTTTGTTCGAAGACTTATTACCATACAATAATAATATGAGTGCATCCTTGTTACAATAAAGTAGCTAGTTTAAACTATTTTCTGAATATATTTTTTACGAAACAAAAATATATATAAAAATTATGAAAATTGTTGGAAATAATTACTTAAAATACTAATTTTTTACCAAGAAAACATACATTAACTTTGGTTATTATCTCATAATGAGTCACCTTCGAACGAATTTTTAAGTAGATTGACAATTGGATTGACGATTGGTCATGATATATTAGTTTTTTGCCTTAAAAACAATATGCAAAGTGGACTAAATTAACGATAAAAAATGTAGTTACTGACAGAGACAAACTTATTCTTTCTGATTTTAAACTAAAATTTTACAATTTATTTTTCCAACCGAAATTAAATGCAGCAGCCAAAAATAGGCTAAATCCGTTTGTAAAAGAAGTAATTTCTCGCCTATTTTCGGCGCTATATTTAATTTTGAATCGTCAGAAGAACGGGTACCTTACACCCAACTCACCGGGTTAACAGAAATTAGCGAAACGACAGAGAGAAACTGCCAGCTCCTCCGAGCGAGCGAGAGACCCCACGTATACAGTTATAGAGTCGAAGGCCGGAAAGGAGGTTGGCGCACAGCCCCGGCTATATCTATACACGGTCAGGCGCTTATGTGGCCTAGTGGCGTAAGCCTCGAAATAGTCGGGCGCCGCACTAGAGGCACCTGGCGCTTATGCGCCTCTACACACTCGCGCGCGTCCTACATTATATGCTACTGATGTTGTTGCTCCCCGCGTGCATATTGCAGCGCTGTGCCTTTTCTTGGCGCTTGATCTTGCCTGTTTCTTTTTAAGCCTGGAGGTTGAGAGGTAAGCGCCGCGTGGTTTTAGTTCTTTGGGGAGTAAAGTGAGGTTAGGATGTTTTTAGAAAATTGTCATTGAGTCCAGGTGATGTTTCTAATGAAAGCAGGTTATAATGGCGCTGGAAGGAAAACTATTATGGTTTGACACCTCTGAAGTGTGTTTAATAATGTTTTTAGAGGTCAGGCGCAGTCGTACGGGGAACAGGAATGTGTTCCACGGTTTTTTATGGTAACATAGGATGGTACAGTAACAGGGGCAACATTATATTATTTTAATTCAATAAGAAATCTATCAAATGCTAATGTTTCTACCTTGAAAAATTGTATTAATGAAAAGAATTGCTTAATAAATAGATATTAACTTCAAGTAGGTAATTTGAATGCAGGAAACAAATATAATCAAATTTTCTATACGGTTCAGTAATCGGGCCGAGTACATTAACTCATACGAAAATATAAACCCTTCATACTTTTTGAAATTTAGTTAAAAAAGTTTGAATTGTTATTATAATATATTATTATATTATTATAATACAATAATTAAAGTACTTGGTTGGTTTTTTAATTGCTCGGTTTTACAAAATCATAGAATTTTAATTATACCTGGATATGAATACTCGATTCAGATTGGAGCACAATGTAAGATAGGTAAATGTTTAAAAGAATGTACCACTTAGATTATTCGCTTCTTACAGATTAATTCAATTATAGTTTTATTTTGCATACTAATTTTACACGTAAATTTTAAGAAAACTTCTTTCGCATTGATCAAAATAGTCGTTTTTTGAAGCTCAGATTAGGGATCCCATGTTTAAAGTTACAAGTTTGAAGCTGAATTTCTCAGAATTTCATAACACAATAGATAATTAAATTTTAACACGTATAAAGCATACAATAAACTTAAAATAAATCCGATTTTCCGGTCAACATCCTCAATGTGTGAAATAATGTAAGAAAAAAAGAGCAGAAACTGGAGTTTGTCGAAATTTTATGGGTGCTAAGGTAATATTTTAATAGAGTTGGTTATTATTTTCAATTTTGCAAGCGTTGATGCCCCTTTTACACGTTGACTTTATTCGAATCTTACTTTTAATTTCATTATTAAATACTTACACAAATAAGTATTGTGTGATATATGAAAATAGAAAAGCATATTTTTTATTCATTAGACTTTTATTAATTTTATTTTGCTTTGAAAATTGAAACGAAACTTTATTAAAGTCTAGGTGTCGAAAAGGTATAAGGTAACTTGAGACTAACTGGAAATATTTGCCGGAAATTAATTTAAAGGATGTAAATTGCTTGGAGAAAGTGGATTAGAGCTTTAATAACAATTTAAATTCGAATTTTATGAAATTTTTCGCTTGAATTTCATCTGATGAAAATCGACTGAGAAATTTGATAAAAGAATTTTTCCAATTTTTGCCCTCCGGATTCGATTATTGGAGGCTCGCGTACACTGACAGTACATATTGAATTACACAGAATTTTTTTAATTTTGCGTTTTTAATTAACAATCTTCATTAGCTTTTGATTATATAACAAAAAATCAGAAAGATTGAAAAACGTAGGAATCCACATAAATGCGTACATAATTTTAATTATTACATTGCTATTTTTATTTTTAATCTGGCTGACAAAGTTGTTTTAAATTTAATAAAGGGAGAAAGATACAACACAGAAATAAGCTAAATTACATTCAATTTTAAAATGTCATAATGCTCTGAAAGTTTATTGTTTTGCAACGTACTTGTACATAATTTCTACATTGTAAGTTTATAAATGATCCAGAAAACATTTATTTAATAGATTATTCCAACTTTTTTTTAATCTCCAGTAAACTTATTTTTAGAAAATGTTATGTTTCGGTTAAATTTATAAATAATATTATCATGTGTCTCTTTCTTTTTTCGACACTCAAAATTTCTGTATTTCTCAGTCCCAGAAATACAGAAAAGCAACATTCCCGATAATATTAATTAGTTTCATAAAAAAAACCGCTGTGCAGAAACCTATTTAACTTCAAAAAACATAAAAGTTGAAATTTACTTATAAAACGTGAGCCCAATTATGTATACAATTAAACCAAAAATACCCTAATACTTCACCTAACAAACGCAATAAATTACCAAAAATAACATTCGAAAACTAAAAATCCTCTAACATTGCAACCCCGATCGAACCTCCTTCACAATCCAAAAAGAAAGAAACGCTCATCCTCCCCACACCCCCGCACTACATTGCAATCCAACCCCCTCCCCCTCATTAAATTTAAAATTTACGATATCCGCAACCTATGAATATCCGTCCCGTAGCAGCGCGCATAACCCCGTGTAATTTCTATTAAAATCAGAGATGCATAGCTCCCACCCCCCCCCCCCCCGGCAAGACTCACACGCGATCCGATAGATCGGCCTACACTATACACTCCAGTGGAGGTATACATCGCTTTCGCGTTCTTTTGTCGGTCATCCGCAAGCGCCGCCATTCATTAATTCACGAGAGGACGGCCGGTCGGTGTACGAACGAGAGAGAGAGGGAGAGAAAGTGAGCAGGCGAACGAACGAACTGGAACAGGCCGGTGAATTCTTCATGTCCCAAGCTCAGCGCGAAGAGTCACGTGTGTCTCGTTGGATTGAAGTGTGTACGGGGTGGGAGAGAGAAAGAGAGAGAGAGAGAGAGAGTGTGTATTGTTGAAACGGGTCTATTTTCGCGGTTTCGCGAGTGAAGCTCTGATCGAGGTTATATAGTGGAGGAATTGACGGTGGATGAGGTATGAAGTTTGAGGAACGGAGAGGTATCTTGGCGTTTGGTTATTTATTGGAGACGGCTCGGGATACGTCGATATATTGATGATTGACTATGTGGGGTAGGTGGTGAAGTATTGTATAGGCTCGGTTAATGGTGCTATGCGTTGGGTTTGTTTTAGTAATGCGGTTGTGGAGAGCTCGATTTTAATTAATTATTTCTCGGCCTCGTTAAGTAGCCGGATAATCCAGGTGTGCGACATCGTTGTGTGTAGGTCCTGTCTGTGGCTGGATCGATATATTCTATGAGTTTGTCCGCGATTAAAAGTATTGTTCAAAAGTGTGTAACGCAGTGTAAACGGTGTATTATTTATTCTAAAATATTAATATACTTAATTCTAGTATATATTATAATAATCACGTTTAATAATTAAATAGTTATGTTACGTAAAGTCTCATGCAATATTCCATTAGAATTTGAATTTTTAATAGTTTGATACTGGTGATGTAGCTGTAAAGAGTGCGATGAATATTTTAGTTTCATGAACTGAATACCGTAGTTATATTTGCACAGCCAATATAGGGTAAAATCAGGGTAGGTCACAGGTTTCGATTGCATACATTATTTCATAAAGGTTATTATTTTTCGGTGATGGTTTAATTCGACAGTATCGTTAAATTTAGGGTCATGCGTCATGTATACTTTTAATTGACCAGTATAAATAATCACTCGTGTACATTTTTACATTTAAACAAATTTACTCTGGGTATCATGATGACACACGAGTCGCTGCTAAGTGAAAATCAAACTGCTATGAATATACCTGCTTTTAGCTGCGTTAAAACCATTCTATTGATAAAATCATTTTTAATTAAAAGTGATCTTACTGAGGTTGGGTGAAACGATGTTAAGTACGACTGGAAATAAACTATTTATTACCAATTTTTTTTGTAAAAATAGCTTGTTTATATCTCTAATCAGTATTTTATAATTGGTTTAATTTCTACTAGGATAAAGGCCTTTCTTTTTTTTAAAACTAAGTACTCAAAATCTTTTTTAGCTAAAATATTATGATAACAAAAAATTTACTTTACACTAAATTGAATAACAATTATTATTAAATATTATAGCTTCACGAGTATTTTCAAACTTAGTGAGGCAAGTAATCTTATTTAGTTATTTGACAATACTTTCTATTTACTAAAATTCAAAAAATCTTTATTACAATCCTTAAATATTTATGTTCATCAATTTCAAAATTTAATTCTCGCTGGGCCGATTAAAATTAATTACACTATATTCGAACAATGCATTCCTAAAAATAGTCATATATACTGAATCTATCAGCAATGTCAGCATGACATTTTGATCAAATAATGACTTGAACGATTTTATTCTTGTACGAGTGAGTATTCACTTTAGTGTGAATCGACTTCCATTCTATTCATTGAATCTGTTCATACATCGCAGATGATTAGTAGCCCAATCTATTTTTTTCACATATCAACAGCAATGTATAAATTAACGTACTAACTTCAAAACAAATTAGTTTCGATGATAAAGGAGTCAATGTATACGAATATGTACGAAAATAATTTCTAAAACTCCACTCCAATTTGCAATAAAACTGAGACTAGAGTGAAGAAATCTACTCTACTTGCGATCCACTCATTCCGCAGACTGAAATTCCACTCTACCAGATTTATCACGTATCCCGACGACAAAAGTACAAAACCGAACACTTTCGAAGTTCTTATCTAAAGTGGAGGAAAAACCGCCGGCGTAAAAAGGTCCCATCATCTCCCATTCGTTCCACCCATGCAACAAAACCAAAACCACAATCGCAATCGAACCCTCGCCATTCCCCTTCTCTCTCCTCCTTTTCCTATTTTGCCTCGGTGTACACGTGCCTCGAGCAAGCGCGCGCTCAGCCCTCCACTTAGATCCTTCCTGAAAGATGCATCGACCAATCAATTTGAGTTCTGCATCTTTTATTCGACCACCGCAGCCGCCGCCGCCGCTGCCGCGCGACTTTTCCATGAGAAAAGTTTCTCCTACTTTCTCTCTCTCTCTCTCTCTCGCAAGGCAGAGACCTGCGCGTGTCCCTCTTTTATTGCCGATTCGTGGCAGGATTTTTAAATTGCGCGCGCGAGAGTCGAGCGCTCTGATTGGCCAAGTTGTTACGACTTTTCGCGACTCTCTCTCTCTCTCTCTTGCATTTTATCACTGATTCTTACCGCTGTTTCGTGGAGCAATTCGAGCTCTCTCGTAATCGAGTCTCGCCTTTTATACCCACACC
Source organism: Gastracanthus pulcherrimus (assembly GCA_949152435.1). NCBI lineage: Eukaryota > Metazoa > Arthropoda > Insecta > Hymenoptera > Pteromalidae > Gastracanthus > Gastracanthus pulcherrimus. The sequence continues at coordinate 220,028,746 of OX424572.1, read as the reverse complement.
GACGCTGTTGTCCTTTTCTTCTTTAAGTTCCTCGCTCCCTCCCCCCCGTCTCCGTTGTCTTTCTCCTCGAACGTTACGCAAGACGCGTAAAAGTCTTTATTTATATACCCGCGCGCGCGGGGGAGAGTGAAATTGGCCTCTGCTCCGAGGCGGAAATTTCCTTTGAGAATCCGGAGCGTTTTTATTGCGCGAACTCTACTTAATTATCCGGAAGGGAAGAGGGGGGGGGGGGGTATTTTGTTACTGCGCTTTACGGATGGGGAGGATGAGTTTTTAGCGTTTTATCGCCGGTTTTTAGGGGCCGCAGTAATATGTTGATTGGGTGATAACGGAAATATTTGGGGCCGCGTAAAAGCTCGTAGCGGTGCTACTGCGATGCGAATTTGTTCGATGAAATTGGCGCGACGATGAAATGAGGATTGCGGGGGGTTTAAAGCTCATTTGGGTTGCTTTTAGTGGGAAATTAATGAAATTAAGTTTTCCAGTTCAAATTCATTTGGTCTCTATGAAGGAATAATTCTTTCGCAACATTTATCTGGACAAATTTAGTTTGCTTCCTTTTTTAAGTATTTTTATTATATCTAAATTTGTCACTATTTGAGTTAGATTTTATATAATTAATTAACTTGATATGTAATATTGATTGAAAATAATTGAGCAAGGTTTTATTTTTCAATCAGTCAAAATAAAATTAAACTTTGATGTCGGTTACAAAAGTTACATCAAAGAGAACGTTTGATCATTTATAATATTTTTATAATATTAAAACATTGTTAATTAAATAATTTCAATAATAGTTTTTATTCATATTACCAACATAAATCCTTTCATATATATATTTATATAAAACAGTTCAATATATATTATTGATAAATAATGAAATAATTAAACAAAATATTAAACTTTATACGTCGTGCCCCAATTACAAAGAGATTACTCACTGCAAAATACCTCCCTTTGTACATTATTAACATTTCGTATGCACTCTTTATGTTTCAGGTAAGATTGGCATTTCACACACTGGTTATTTACTCGAGGAGGGGGGATGGCAGTTATCGAGGCTAAAAGGGAAACGATATAGGTCTGGTAAAACTTTTCCGGAACGAGGTAAGGCAGAGGGAAAGAGGAAAGAGAGTTTAAGCACTCGCGGCACAGTATCGCGAGATTCACATACCGCCGACCCTTATCTTAATTGCTCGATGGCCATTAAAGCAGCAGCCGGACGGACTCACGCGATTTTAGCCCCCGGAAAATGCAACAGCCATCAATTTACATCAAATTAACCGTGTTCCATTATCTCGGAAAAAAAAATTTTAAAAAAATTCTGAGTTACTAAAAGTAACTGGGTGAGGATTAATTTATTATTACGATCGTAGTATGTTTATGAATCTTTAACCTTGCCCGGCTTGTTTTATGAACTTCTGTACCTGTTAATAGTCATTAGACGGTTATGAGGCTATAAGAGCGATAAGATCAGTAGTAACATATTGCACGTACAAGATATATGAAAATACAGAATATGATTACATAATAAGTTTTTGTATTCAACCGATTTTTAAAGCAAATTTCACATATTACGGGTTTTAAGGTCGCAAATTTTGATGTGCCAAATTGACACCTCATTTTGAATTTAAAAAATGAACTTCACGTTTTTGTGTAGATATGCTTAATAGTTTATAAGTAATTAATTTATTTTGTAAAAATTTGTTATTAAAGTTTTGTTCATAATACTTTTATATTTAACCAAATTAATTTGTTCGAATTTTAGTTATTTTTGTCTATCTCTAGTACACCTTGACGTATTAATAATACGAAGTGTGTATTAAGATTTCGACGTGACTATTGAAAAACCAATAAAAAATATGAAGAAACTATATGACAGAAAGAGATTATTAAAAGAAATGACTCATTCCATAATCATGCTACACAAACACGTCAATAAAATTCAAATCTAATGCATTACTTCTCCCTATTCTCATATTTAAATATTCCTTAAGAATCCTTCTTTACACGCAATCCCAAACTAATTAAACAGAGCCACTCGCAATTTATCCTCTCCTCCCAACAAAGTATAATATTCCCCAATCCCATAAATCTCCCGCTCGTAGCATCTACAAACTCAACAGCTAACTACTTCCTAAGTACACCGTCTCCGCGTCGCGTCGTCGCGTCGTCGCTATAAGCCAGCCTCTTACCTCAGAAACCCTCTCTCCCCTCTCCCTCAAAAAAGAAAAAACACCAAAGGCTAAAGGAAAGAAAGATCGGGTGACGGCGAAATCCCACCGCTTCGAAAAAAAAAAGAAGAAGAAGCAAGCACACCCGCAAAGAGGAGAAAAAGCTTCTTAAGAGGCCAGAGCAATAACAATTTTTACAGCGTTACGCCCGATGCCTATCGTCTTAATCTTAATTCAAAGCAGCAGCGGCGTCTACCTCCGCCCGTGACAAATAGCTTTTAATTTCTCGGGCCTGTTTACTCGCCTCGGCTTCTCTCTCCTACCCCCGACCCCCGCTCCTTCGAATTAATTGCCCCCGGCTCCTCGCGGACGTTATCTTATCGTCGGCGGCCACTTAAACCAGCTTTCTCTCTCTCTCGCTCTTTAGACACACCCCGCAACAAACCAAGTGGGAGGGCGTCAGATCCAACCGGACGATTATGAATGCAGACGAGCGTGTAAGCCTCTTCCGTGTGTTTGCTTTCGCTTAGGTCTGCGACTGGGGCTGTAGCGCCGGAGAAGGAGGAGTGGTAGTCTGGTTAGCCGGGCGGATGCGCTATCGAGCAGAGACATATTGGAATTGAGATTCCGGAGTGTGTACACGAGGTGGCTTGATGTTGTTGAGGTTTGGGATCGGTGTCTGGAGGAGCGTGGGGAATATCGTTTTTATAGTGTAATGAGATTTTGGCTTTGTGGGAGTAGAGGTTTTTCGGTGAAGATAAGCTGGAGGAGTAGTTTCTTTAAGAGATCATAGCGCAATTTGTATCGCGCGTTGTACCCTTTTCATAATAAATTTGAATTTTTAACTGGAAAGCTTGACCAGTAGAATCGATCAGTGTTGTACAGCGAAAATGATGCCATGAATATTTTTGAATAGGAGACAAGAAACGTAGTACTTTTAGTAGATTGGAAAAAGTGACAAAATTATTCCAGTAAAAGCTTGCAAGACTAGCGTTCCGGTTTCTCGTAAAATACTATTTTTTCAGAGGATTCTGGTAAAAACTAGCCCGTAAAATTCAGAGGATCTGAAAAGTGTTAGTTTTCGTAAGAGACTCTTGAAAAATACTAGCATCTTTTTTACTAATCTGACACGTGATAGTCGTCATAAGTTAATCGATTCGAAATATTTTGCAAAAATATATACTATTTTATTATTCTATTAGTCTATAAGAAGGATCGTATCAGCTTATTTGGATGCTACTCAGGATAACGAGTATACTCCACCATAATATTTTATGCTATTATTATCAGTTTATTGTAAGTAATATTTCCAGTACTTTTCAGCCAAACTGTCTATCAAATTCAAAAAATCTTTTGAAAATGCATAATTCTATTATTTACTCAAATAGCTGCTTTTGCTTTTTCATTCAGTACTATAGGCGACATATATATGAACAACATATTCCACTGCGATATGTTTAGTTGTTTGTACCAGTTTTTTATTTTTTTTACTTAGTCGGTAATACGCTTATGTTCACGTTGCAAAAAAGTTTCTACCTAATTTTTCAGTGAAAATAAATTTAAAAGAACTGATACTATATACATAAAATAAACAAATAAAATCAATTGCTAGGAACGTTTATTAACCTTTTAACGCCCAGACGTCAATATATGGGCGCCTATGTTTTTGCGCCTATGTACAAGGAAAAAGCAATGCATATGGCATTAAAGATTTTTCTATAAAAATACATAAAAAAACATATTTTTTTGGTCATTCTTTCAGTATATGCTTGTATAAGAGTAAATAGTTGTTTTTGGAAGCCACCTCTAAAAATCATATCTACAGTTTAGTTTTACTTTAATAAACTGTTGGAATCTAAGTTTGAAACCAAACTTTGTTGCTTACATGCCCTACTAATCAAATCAACAAGTATTTTGCTGATCAGATGATGTCATCACGTCTTTTTTGTTTAAATAATCTACGTTCTGTTCTTTAGTCTAAATATTTATTCTTTTTCTCGTAGCGGTATTTTTCATCCTTATAGTTTATTTACATCCATGTTACCATTATTTTAATTTACTATTATTTTATTTTACTATTATTTTCTTTTCAGTGCAGTATTTTCATACTAGTATACTAGTAAAAAGAGCAATCACATAACAATAGAGAACGAATCCAGAACCGCATTATCCAACGATGCACCTCTATGCACCTCGTCAATCCGATCGTCACCACCTAGCACCACACATGATATTCGAAGCTCCGGCTCTCCGCGGGGAACAATAACACATCCCGCTGCGCGCGTTTGAGATTTGATTAACAAAGCGCGAAGCCCGCATGCTCCGCTCACGGCCGCGATTATTCGCTCCGACCGCGCGGCGACGAGAAACGCTGCACCCCTATAATGCCGGCTGCATGTCTCCCGCGTGTGCCAATGCGATCGACTGTCCGACGATCCAATTATCACGAAAAACCGGCGAGATCGACGTTTCCCTCGGTCACCACCCGTGTCTTATTTGAATAGAGGACGACGACGAGGACGACTACGGATAGTGTCGGAGATCCGGAGGTAACGTACAGCAATTTTCGCGTCACCAGATGTAGATGGAGAGAGCGAGGGAGAGAGGATGGGTGGCAGAGAGGATTATTCGATTATCGACACCCATCTGTCTCTAGTCACTATCGATGTTTAATGGAGAGGGATGGTGTAAAGGATTGGAGTTTTCGGTGCTTTCTTTTGATCGGAATTCGGGTGGGTTATCTTGTGACAGGGTTCGTCGTTATTCCGTGATGGATATGTCTTTGTTCATTTAGTCTTTAAAGTATAATTATATATGAAAATATAAAAATAGAAAACATTTAATTTTTGTGGTTGAAGAGGGATAGTTAACTTAAAATCCTGGCAAGCATTTAGACGGTTTGTTCGCGCGGATTTCGCTAAACTTTAATTTAAAAATCTTTTGAATTCTTAAATTTCCTTTTTGATTATTTCAACAAAGGCGTGCACATAAAATTTATGGTCCTTCGAGCCGGATCGAAGAACCCCTTGAAAGTATATGCTGATCGCGGTTATAAATCTAAAATACATAATTATTCTTGTTTATTTTTTCTTAAGTTTAATTTGTTGATTAATGACAATATTGCTTGATACTAGATGTACAATGCTGCTTATTTCTTCTCCCGATCCATCTTTTCATCTCCGCTTAAATGTCCCGTGAGTAAAAATGAACTTTTTAATTGCTTAAACAGAGGCGTACGCATAGCTTGTTTACATAATTTATTCTTGCATACTTAAAAGACTTGGTCGAGTACAATTCTTCTAAAATGAGCTTCATTCATATTTTTAATTTTAGTTATTATTGAGAGTTTAAATAATTACTCTTTATCAGCATATAATTTTACACAATGCAAATGCACAATATTAAATTTCGGTTTTACTTGGTGTTGACGGCATATACTGTAATATAACACATATATGTTTATGTGATGGCATTCTAAATGCTTGTTTTAAACTGCTTGCAGTGAATATTATAAAAACAAAATAACAAAAAAGTTTCTTCGTACAAATTAATGTAATTAAAGAAGCAATAAATCTAATGACTATCTCAATGAAATATCTTCCTAAAACTAAAATATTCTTCTCTGCATAAAACTTATTCTTTAAAGAGTCATCAACGTATTGCAACTGGTCTGACCTCTTATGCACACATACACACACATATATACATGCATGCACATACACATATACAGTGCACCTTCACACACACAATACACACACCGTTAAGATAGCAAGTATGCAAGTACGCTACCATTGTACTCTCCCCATCTACCCCTCTTGACTTCAGAAGCAAAGAAGAAAGAGACATAAACACAGACAGAGTGAGAGAAACGCTATGCAGCTCTTAGCGTCACTTGAGACTCGTCTCCGCGTATTTAGGTATTCGAGGAAACTGCGCGCGTCGCAGCGGGAGAGTCTCGGCACTTTCTTCTTTCACTTTTCATGCGGCCACCTGACGTGCTTGTGCACGCACGCATCTCTCTCTTTTCTTTAAAAGCGAGCGAGCGAGCGCGAGAGAGAGAGGGAGAGAGGGAGAGGGAAAAAGTCTCTCGCCTGGGGGCCCAGCTGTATTCCCCAAAGAGGCTGGCAGGCAGGCAGCAGCTAGCTGCTGTTTACGTCCTCGCGAATCATTTCTCTAGCTTCTACCCCTTTATTGCGTTCCCGCGCGCGTGTTGCGTTTTGGAGCTGCGAGGGAAGTGCCTAAATCTCCTTGCGAGGCAAGAGAAGTGACGCTAGGCCGTATCTTTATCTCTCTTTCTCCCTCTCGTCACTCGCTGGAAGTGCTGGGAGAATGCCGGGCTGTAGGTGAAATTGTCGTCGAGCGACAAGAACGCTGTGCTGAGTGCGACGAGAGACGTTTTTTATGCTCCTTCTCTTTGGATGGTTTTTTTCTTGCTTTTGGGCTTCTAGCGTTCTCTTGGGGATTATAATGATAGATGTTGGAGCTTCGTCTTTAATATTGTGTTTACAGTTTTTTTCTCGTGTGGTTTAAATGAGAAAATATTTGCATATTTTGTCGTGGCTGTAAATGTATTCCTAATAGAAACCTACAGATAGTATGCACTTTGTGCAGAATATTTTTTCTTCTACATAATAGCTTTTACTGAAGAAGTACTAAAAAAGTGCTTAAAACATCCGCTGAAGCGGAAGAATATGCTTATAATGTATTTTTATTTGCGATGATGACCACTTAAAGAAAAAAGTTATTCTTTAACCTAAAGATGATTAAGATTTGATTATGTTAAAATAAAAGTCTTGTTAAAATTTTCAGTCAATATAATACAAATTCACAAATGCAGAAATGTAGAAAATGTAATTTTGAAAAATATTTAACAAAATTGTTCCATAAAATCTGATATTATTTTAAGTTACAATTTTTAAGTCAGAATGATTGTATATTATTTTTAAGAGAATCTTGAATCATTTAAAAGACACCTTCGTGACTTCTTTTTTTCTTTTTTTTTCTACTTTTTTAAATCATACAATTCGAGGAAAAAAAGTTTGCCCAATCATTTACAATAGTTTTTGAATAAAAAATCGTTGAAAATGTACTTTTTTTAGGCGTTCACATTGAAATACTGCCATAAACTACCAATAGGCTCGAATATACAGCAATAATTAAATATCCGAGTATTTTACACATCCAACGTATGCCGTTTCTATACCTAAGCTTTAAGGAGGTTAGATAGATCTCCCTCGCGAGGTGAGGAAAGGAGAGTCCCCCCGTACCGCGCACCTCCCCGCGCAGCACTACAAACTAGTGTTTTTATTTATACTTTCGCTTAGAACTCGAAATCTGTGTTATTATTCGTTAAAAAATTACGCGTACATGGTTTTTAATGCTTTTCCAATATTTTGCATTGTTTTCTATTTCTTTCTTATCGTTTACAAGTTGCTCCCATAAAAAGCCCGTGTATAAGAGTACAACTTTGAGGTCAATTATCTTTAAAACGGTAATGGCTAATGCATTCAAATTTCACATGTTATCGTAAATTTCATACAAGAATGACATTAAATTTTCAGAAACATCTTATCATTTTGACTTCACTATCGAACCTTCTCAAGCGAAAAGCTGTACGAGCGAACTTCAATGTTTCAAAAAGATGACGTACTTCCCATTTACACTACATAACAGTTAATATGTTTTAACCTTAAAATTAATCGACTGTTCAGGTGCCTATTGACGGTATTTAGAGTATTTATGAAGCGTATATTACCTTTAATTGCTAAGACTTGGAATATAGTCTTAATTTATTGGGTCCCAAATCTGACGTAAGAAACATTTTTGTTCACCTAACTCCCTATGTAAAATTCCATAAAAAATACTCATAGCTCCCCACCTATATCTGCTTACGTAAGTCATGGACAGGCCCTAAATACAAAATAATTTATGTTTTTATACAGTTAATGTAATAAAGAATATCTAACAATAAATTGCCTTCCATTACAGTAGCTAACATCATGCTAACTTTAATGAATTTTGTCCAGCTTCACCTGAACTCAGTTGAATAACCTCTCGCTTAAAGTGCAGGAGTAGAAAGGCCAATACGAAGCAACCCCAACCCTTAAATTAAAACTACATCTCGTCAGACTTACCATCAAATTGTCAACCACATCCACGCAGTCCATATTTCCAAAACGTGCGCCTGCTTCACACACCTCCATAACCCTCTGAGCTCCCCAATCTCCTACCCCCTAACCCCCCACCCCTCCCTTTCGTTGACCGCCCGTCCACACGGTACAAGCTTGACTTTGTTTAGTATGCTAATGGCCGTTAAACAAGTGTTGGCCGACGCATTAACACGATATGAAATTCATCAGGCGCGCGAGGTCTCGCCTGCCGTAGGCCGCGGGTATTAAATTAGCATAGTATTAATCGCGCGCCCGGCCCGTGCCTCCTCCCCCACTCTCCTTGTTTTATTGCAAATACACCGGGAATGCATTTCCCTGCCCTCCGTGTGTGTACGCGCGAGCGTATGGGCTTTGATTGCGTTTTCCAATATTGCACGCTTTGCCGCGTTTATGACGCTGTCTTTTGGTGCGCTCTCTCTCTCTCTCGTGTCTTAGATTTGCATGTTAATCGACGGGGGTGAAGGGTGTATTTTGGTCGAGTGGTTTTAGCTTTTTGTGAGGGATATAGTGATGCTCTTGTGATTGCTCTTGTGAGATGGTTATTTGAATTATTTGTATTCTAATAAGAGTGTGCTATTATAAACAGGATTAAATACTTATTTATTCTAGAAATGATGCAAACATGGACATTTTATAAGAATATACTGTTATTTGAAATTATTTCATTTGTCACGTGATTAATACACTGAAAACTTGTGAATTAACGTGTGGGGAATATAAACTATAAATATAATTTTTTTTTAATTATAATTAAAAGAATTGCCATCTTCTTGTTACAGCTTTATAGTTTGTTTGATTATGTTGCTAAAAATGAAGTATTAAAATATTTGCCTTTTCAAATCTCCGTGAAAATATGCAGATTAAAGAAACGATCTTATTAATCGAGTTTCATTTAAAGTTACAGGTATTCAATGTATATTAAAAATGGAAAAAGTTAAAATACGATATCCATCAGAGAAAACTCCAAGAATCCCATTTTTATGTACGTCATTGAGTGTTCTCTCTTATTATATATTATTATCATTTATTTATTCTAAGATCTCTTGAAGTCGACCAATTTCCACACAAATAAAATTCCGCCTAGTCCTTCGAATTTCAACTCATTCGTCGATTAGCAGCAAAAACGTTCCCCTCCTCCGAAATAAACTGAGCAGAAACATCGAGTTCCATGAATCTCGCGCTTTTCCCAACGGTAAAATGTTATTTCGAAGTTCTCACGACACGAAGTTCGAAGTTCGACAACGAGCAGCAGAGAGGATACTCGTGCCGCGAAGTTTTCCTTCGCAACAGATGCACGACGAGCGCCGGTCTTCTTCTCTCGCGCAGGGGGTCTTCACGAGATATATAAGCTGCACTGCAGTAGAGAAAATACTCGCTGATCAGCGTTCGCTAAATTACGGGGGCCCGAATCTTCGCAATCTGTGCGAAGGTTAAGTTACTTCAAGTTTATCTTTATCTAACGAAACTTCGCTATGATGAAATTTATATTTAATTGATCCAATTACTTACACGGTAGAAGTTAGATTCTGATGTTTGTATTTGATATTTAATTTTTTTGATTACTTGCACATCTTTTTCTTATTATTAAAAGAACTGTTTAATTTAAATTATTACATATTTCTTTAAATTATATTAGTTGAAGCATACATTTATTTCCTGGTCGAATTTAATGTAACTTGGTACACAGGATTTGAATATATATATATATATATATATATATATATATATATATATATATATATATATATATATATATATATATATATATATATATATATATATATATATATATATATATATATATATATATATATATATATATATATATATATATATATATATACAAAATGAATGAGGAAAGCACTTTATCTTGTTTTTCAAACAATTAAATCATTCTCTTTAGGTTGAATATATATAAATCTCTTAACTGTAAGCTAATAAAATAGATATTTCATTTTATTTTGTGGTTCGCTTGTCATACCTTCGAATATCTATCAATTTGTATAGGAAATACTCTCTTTCGTCATATTATCCAAACTCATCGTCCAAATACTCTAAAAGCACCGTTATGTTCATTAAAAAATCGTTTTTAATCAAATTATATGTTTTATACTTAGACAATTTTGAACTGCTCGTTTCGGGTTTCTCTAGAGCTCTTATTTCATTCATCAATCCTATTTCATACTCAGCGCCAATTCTTTAATCGATACACACGCGGCTTTGGTGTGTCCATTGTCGAGAGCCATCATATTCAGGTGTAAGCTTGCGTTTGCAAGAGTTGGAGGGGGAAGCCTTGCAGAGATTGCTCGAAGTCAAGTAGTTGCACGATGTAAAGTCAACAAGTTGATTAGACTTACGGTGTATATTAAAGTGGTCAAGGTCTGGGTTAAACCCAAAAAAAGACTTTTTTTACGAGCCCAGAAAACTTTTTATGTTTAAAAGCAATAATTCAAAAAATTTGTATGCTATCAAAACACAATAATATATTAAACTTTACCATTGTAAAACCTCAAAATCTTGATCCAACACGCCACAATAAATCATATTTTCAATACCATATTTATTAAAGGAACTTTAATAAATATAATAAGAACTTTAATAATAAACTTTGTTCCTCCCACGATTCTAGGTGACATGAAGAACGAAATTTTTTTTTCAACGGTTATTCGACTCATTTTGATATGTATTACAAAAAGAGCGAAGTACTTTTTCGTTATAATATTTTTTTAGAGACTCAACTGATTTAAAACAAAAATAAAATAATTTTTTTTCATAAATCGGTTAGGTCTTCGAAAAAAGAAATAAAAAAATTTTAACGAAAAAGTGCTTTGCTCTTTTTGTACTATATGTCAAAAGGAGTCGAATAACCGTTGAAAACATAAATTTCGTTTATCATGTCACCAGCAATTGTATCAGGAGCATAATAACTTTAATAAATATTGTATTGAAAATAGTTATTATTGTGATGTGTAGGATTAAGATTTTGAGGTTTTACATCGGTGAAATGTAAGATATTACTAAGTATATGGCACAAATATGTTCAGAATTATTGCTTACGAACATAAAAATTTTCCCATACTAGTAACAAAAAATTCTTTTTTGAGTTTAACCCAGGCCTGCCCCTTAAATAATTCAATTGTGGTGATAACTTCTTCCGCTGCTAAAGTATATCTTATTATTAGTAGGTATGTGACGACAGTACTGTGAACACAATTATAAGAAGAAATAATAATTTTTCAAATAATTGTCGACAAAGAAAAGCAATTATTTTATGTCACTGTCAAAATATCAAGCGGTTTACGAAGATTTTTAAAAACATATGACAGATTACTAAAATGTATCATTTTATGGTCCGAATAGAAACCATTTCGTTAAGAAAAAACTTGACGATATTTTGTCACACGAAAAGTTTTCATTTGAAGTCACAGCAAAAGTTTAAATCAGTTAATAAAACAAGACTTTTAAATAGATACGGTACAGCTCTAATATCTGTAGTACATCTTTTCTTAGAACAAAAGCTCGAGTTTTTATCTGCGCTCCTTTATTCTTTGATCTACGTTTTTCATCGATTATTCCGATAACTCATATCATCTTGACACAGCCATTCCTTAAAAAAAACACCGCCAACCCTTAGCATTCAAGATATCAAAGTTTTCTTTCAACGATTTTCCAAATATCGATTTCACCTCGAGTATTTTCGTACCATCGCTTCCCTCATACCAGTCCGTCCTCTTCTCTATCCAACCCCGCGAAAAAGACCTTTCCACTGTAGGTCCTTTGCCGTCGATCAATCGATCGTCAAATTTTTTAATGGCTCTCTCTCTTTCTCTCTTACTTTGTAAGCCGTTGTCAACTCTCGGCGGGAGAAGAGAGGAAGAGGAACAGCTTCGCTCTCTCGACCTACTTAATAATAATTATGAGGTCGCGTCTCGACGATGAAAAGGCGGGATAAGAGAGCCGCCTTTACGAGTCACTTCGCTTTGGCCGCCGCGATAGAGCAAACTCGAGACGGATTATTAACAATTATTGGGAGGCGGTCTTGATTTTGAAGGCTGCTTCTGGGTAAACTGGCGCGGATGGCTTCAAACTTTTGACAGAGATTTTTTAGGCTAATGAGATTTTTACATAAAACTTAATGTAGTTTATTAATGATGCTGTTCGAATAATAAGAATTAGAAAAATGGTTTCAAGTATTTAAGCTTGTATATGCTGAGAAAGAGTAGATAAACAGCAATTCTACAGCATAATTTATTATTCACCAAGTTTTTATTACATAAAATTAACCATTTTATTGTAATGTTAAATAAGTGCTTTTAGCAACAACACCTTTTTATTATACAGCAACTGAATAGTTTTAAAGCAGAAATATTTTAAAAAAAATTTAATTTTCATGAATTTTATCTTCAACTATTTTAATTCTATAATCATATTTCTAAGATTTTAGATAATAATATGCAAAGTATTTTAGTAATTGATACGGGTGTAATTTAATTATACTAACTTTTTTCGCACTCTACTGAAAAATAATTTTATTGTGTAAAATTTTCAAAAGATCCTCCGATTTTCAATACAAATCATGTATCTGAAATAGCAATACAATTTTCTGCTGATTGCAATAAAATATTTCGTTTCAAATGCTATCACAGCTAATTGCCGTCGTACGATTTAATAGATGATATAATTATTGTAATAGCATTTTTCAGTCTAAGTGACAACGTCGATAATTATGATTAAATTTCGAGAGAATATCGAAAATATTTTTGAAATTTCGTTTGAAAAGACATTTTACTTTCATTATTTTGATTAAATATTCACTGTAATCTGAGCGATTATTTCAATACTCCTTAGGAAGATTGACACATATCAAATTTGTTTTAAAATACTAGTTTTTTGAGAAGTCTTCTACAAAAACTATCAATTTTTAGATTTTCCTTAAAATAAAAATCGATTTCTGGTGGTTCTAAAGAAGTATTGAACTAACAGAGAATCTAGAATGTACTGAATTTGATAGAAGGCTCCTAAAAGACGTATATTTATTCAGAAATCTGAGATGCACTAGTCACAAGGAGGTTTAAAATTCATTCAAAAAAGGTTGGTTCCACCTTGTATATGACAAGTAGTGAATGTTCACTCAAACTTATTAAAATCAACGCCAACAGCCACTCATCAGTTCTATAACCTACATATTATCAACCAACAAAATAAATAAATAACAAAACCAAAGTACAACCTAGTAAAATAAACTCTCCAAACAATTCCGTATAAAAAAGCTTTTTAAGAAAAAAAGAAATCCTCTACAAAACTACGCGCAATAAGAGCCCAATGAAAAGCGCGTAACGAAAGAAAGAACAGACTGCCGGGGAAAAAAAAGAGATTAGTCAAGTGCGCCCATTCTCTTACTCGTTTCAACTTGAAGAGGCCGCAGCGCGCGGCTGTCGCGCAATTTCTCCCGACTGCCACGCACCGCGAGTGCGACTGGCACTACGGCGATTAACCCTTTCTAATTGTCGGTGGTGGCAGTGCAACTTTTTTCATTTTATCGCCTTTCACGGTTTCATTGGACTGGGCGCTATAGCGCGGAGGCAAAAGTGGTCGCGCGCGCATAAAGAAGGACGCAGCACAGTCGCTTAAAGCGGAGGATCTTTTCTCTTTACTTTACTTTACTTTACTTTCTTACTTGCGGGGAATATGTATATATAGGGAATCGATTGCAGCCGGTCCACGCTTCAATATTACTTATCGAGTATTTAATTAACATTTTCCCTCTTTTTTCCCCTGGTATTGGACTAGCTTTTGAGAGCTGCGGTCTTTTTTCAGTTTCTTCCTTTTTTCGTTGGAGCTCGTGGACTTTTTCTTCTTTTTTGGGATTCGTTTCATTCGTTGGCTTTTTGTTGTTTCTTTTTCTTTCGCGGAGGGTCGATCGATTTTTATTATCGTACAGTATGAATTCGTACGTAGCAAATTTTGCAGAAAGGAGAAAAAGTGAAATCGAGGGTAGACTTACAATAAGCGACGTATAATGAAAGAATGTCATTATTTTTGCAATACGTTTGCATTTTATTAACTTTCATTGAATTTTTTAATATCGACAAGGGGCTTTTTATTAATCAGAACTCTTTCGATTTTCTTTCTGAAGCTTTCTTTGAATAGATATTTCCTGCTTCAATTAAAATACGCTATACGTATATGAAATAAAATATACAATTTCTTTTTAACAGAAAATTCATTTCTTGGGAACTAGTGTATAAAAAGTTTAATATTTTACAGAATATCATTTGGTAAAGTGATCAATTACCACAAATTTATTAATTAGATTATCATTATCCGAGTTATACATTTAAAATAGAATTTATAATTACGGACACACAATACAAAATACACCCACATCCAAACTTACGGACTCACACAACACAAAAAGCACTCATGTAAACTTACAGATATACATAATACACTTACACACATCCAAACTTACAGATACCCAGAGCACTCTGCACAGATGCAGTCAAATCTCCCGGCACTGATACCCTCGGGGCGAGCGCTCCCCCGCACTGATACTGAGGTAGGTTCGGCGCGTCGGCTAATAAGCTTCGAGTACCAGGGCCATATCTAATGTACATTATGCACTTTCCCCCCTTGTCTGCTCTGTGATTAAATGTAATATTTTTCTGTTTTAACTTCTTAATATAATATTTTTTGGTGTTAACCTCTTTGTACACAACTTTTTATGTATAACAACCTTGCATAATAATTAAGTAATGAATTAACATAGTAGATATCATAAAACTGTATACATAAGCCTTTATAGAATTAGATAATATTATCTTTTCAAAGCGTAATTTATGTTAAATTTTCGGTGTTAACCTCTTTATATGAAACTATATATACAAACAAAATAATTTGAATCAGTAATGTTAATTGAATTTGTAATAAAATAATGTATCAGCCTTGTATCAGTGCCCTGAGGTTCAGATAATATCAGTGCGGGGGAAGAAACAGTGCCGAGAGATTCGACTCACACATCGAAATCTACAGATACATACAATACACTACATACGGCTAAACTTACAAACACACTCAACACACTATACATATACACACGTGCGCGAACACACTTACGCACACTCACACACATCCAACGGTATAGATTTTCACACATATCTAAACTAACCGATACACGTACATCCAAACTGATAGGTGCATACAAACATCTAAACTTACAGATTCACACAAACATCCTAACTTACAAACACGCATAGGATATACTTCACATAAACATCCGAACTTACAAACATACATGAGACATACTACACACGTATATCCACACTTACAAACACCCATACTACATACTACAGATAAACATTCAAAATTACAAACATACATACGACATACTACACATAAACATCCAAACTTACAAACCTACATACGACTACTAAACATAAACAACCAAACTTACAAACATACATATGACTACTACACATAAACAACCAAACTAACAAACGGTGGCAACCCTGTGACCCGAAAACAAATCATACATACGACATACTAAATACATACATCCAAACTTACAAACACACATTCGATTTACTACACACACATGCAAACTTACTGACAAATAGTGTACTCAAAATCGTGTATTTCGATATCTACGGTCTTAAAACGTATTTCTATAATATTATATAAACAATAATTCTTTTTTATTACTATTACAAATCTTCCAGGAGGAACCAACATGTTCAAATGCAACAGCATTAATCTCCTCGAACTCGAAACGAAACCTCCCAAAAATAACACGTCGCGTTTCACTCATCATTCTCTCTCTCCCTCTCCACTTCTTGCACCTCAATAAAAGCCAATGAAAGCATCACGGCAGCATCAGCAGTCGTCGCCTCCTACGAGCATCCTCACAAGCCACTCGTACCCAACCCCCAGGATGATCCCAGTGCATGCAAATCGCGAAATTACCGATGGCCGTGCTCCCGCTGCACAATGAGATTAATTCCTCCGCGCCATCCGCCTCCTTCAAAAGAGACTCGCCGAGCAAGGACAAGCCGAGAGAAAGCTGTACCTGCGTACACACGCAGCAGCGCACTAGATATCGAGAGACAGCGCGCGAGTACACCCTCTCGCTCGTAAAAGATCTCTCTCTCTCTTCTCTCTAACGCGCCGTTAGTGCCGAATTTAACGGCGCCGCTCGTAAACGCCGCTGCTGCCGCTGCTGTCGCCCTGGAAAACCGCTCGCTCGAATTCTCTCGCCTTCTACACCGGCGGGACGAAGCCGAAGCTGAAGCCGAAGCCGAGGCCGAGGCTGAAGCTCTCGACGTTAACGACTCCCCTTGCGCGCGAGCTCGCCGAGCTCCGGGACACAGGGCGCGAGGGAGATCGACGGCTGCGCGAAGAATGCTCGCGGAGACGTATAGTAATAAACCCCCGCCAATTTCGCAGAGGCGAACGCGCGAAGCCTTTAAATAAAGTCGGCGGAGGGGACCGAGCGCGACGTTAACACGCTCGTTAGCGGGGCGCGGCCGCGAGCGTTCCCCTATGCGTGAAGTTTAAAGGGGGGTCTATGGGTGGCGTGTGTTTTGAGTGGCCGAACGCGAGGGTCGCGTGTAGTAGTCGCGAGTGGTGCTGGGGACGAGTGGCTTCTTGAGAATGTAGCTGGGGAGTGGAGATGCGAGCAGGGGTGGCTCGTTTGGAAGTATTTGTTATCGGGAGGGTTGCAATTGGGGGGAGGGGGGGGGGGGGGGGGAGATTCAGTGGCCGTTGCTTGCAGTTTTGTAAGATGTCTGGGAGTGGAGCTTTAGTGTGGGTATCCCTTTCGGTCACCGTATTATATTTGAAGGACACCTTTTGCACTTTGAAATCCTAATTTAAATATAATTCTTCAGCTTTAAAGTATAATAATTGTCTAATGTAATGTAAAAATAAGCTATTAAAACTTTGGTTTTGTTAAAATAATTTTATTGTAAAAAGTTATAGCTTAATATGTACAAAAAGTTTAGAAATTTTTATGTGTATGGTTGAAAAAAATTATTGTCAGGTATAATTTTTTTTGTTAAATTATTGTCAGGTATAATTTTTTTTGCTAAATTATTTTCTTATATCTTCATAAAAATATATTATTAGGTTAAATATGTGTTTTGTTGAAATAATTTTATTTTAAAAAGTTATAACTTAATATGTACAAAAAGTTTGGAATCTTTTAAGTGTATAGTTGAAAAAAAATTATTGTCAGTTATAATTTTTTTTGCTAAATTTTTTTTTTATATCTTCAGCAAATATATTATTAGGTTTAATATGTGTTCTGGGGTCTAAATTAACGATTCAGAAATTCGAAATAGCCTAATTCATCGTTTTCTTTAAGTACATATAACTTGCGTCTCATAAGAGCTGTCAAACCAAACGTTGCAGCAAAATTCTAATTTAAACATGTAATTTTAACTGACCGAAATTGTTTCCAAAGTTATAAGAGTTTGAAGACAGTGAAATGAAAAATCAGGTTAGTTAACTGACGTCTAATATTGCATGAAATTTGTACGATCCTTGTGATGATCTTATAACTTACAGATTGTATCAAGTACTTGCCTAATTATGATCATATCTTATTATAATTTAAAATTTAGAATAAATAAATCTTGAAGAAGATGGACTTGAATTTTTTGCTCAAATAATCGTATTTCAAATTAGACCTGATCCAATGAATCAAACGATAAAGCTTCTTCGTGTTTGTAAAATTTACCGGCAGTACGTGACTATTTATTCAATTAATACTCATACTCCGGCCGCTTTTATACGTACCTCAGCCATGTATACCAACTATTCATCAGATAAAGAGTATGTCACGTAATATAACAATGATTGAAGCTTTCGGTCTCAAAATGTAATAATGGACAGCAGTTGACTGTAGTTAAATTTTAATTTAAGATCATTCACCGGAAAATTACATTTCTTCGAATTTCCTGAAAACTATAATTATAAGTTAATTTAAATTTTTATGCACGGTTAAAATTTAATTTCCTGTTACGATATGAAAAGCTGCTTCAATTTTGAAGTTCTAACTTTTAACAACTTCTGCAAAACGACTGTTTTAATAAATTGTAAAAAAAGTGACTTGTGGTACTTTTTTTTAAAAAGACATAGCTATCTAAAGTTGCACTCCATGGTTATTAGTATATCTACATTGTGGTACAGTAAATACAAAAATATATGTTGCCCTTTAATTGTTCGCGTTATTTCATCATTTTTTTACATTCTTTACTAATATTACAATGCTTTACATTGTAATTTAAAAGTGTTTCCATGATAAATATTGCCACTTAACGATTTCTTTGTAAATTAAAGGTGAACACCCATACTCTCGTTCTACGAACGAAGCCTATTTTTGCAGTGCACTGAAACAACTGCCGAGAATTTGAACACCACACCGGAGTCTGCGAGAGAGCCCTCCAGGCTAGAAACGCGCGTCTTCGCCCTCGCGCTCGCGTCTCGAGTAGCGAGAACCGAGGAAGGGCAGCCCCTCGCGCATCTTCACCGAGACGCGCATAGTTGTACACTGGCCCGAGAAAAAGGCGCACCGGAACGACGACGAGATTGCGTCTTTCTCCGGCCTCTCCCTTTCCTCGTTCGTTCCTCCGCTCCCTCGCGCCGTGCTGTTCGGTGACTCAGCCGCCCCCGTCGGATTTTCCCCGGGACTAACGGTGTATCTTTCCCCATGACGGATGGAGGAAAAAGAACGAACGGGAGATTCCGGGGGCGCGCAAAAACTCGTTGCAGCTTTTATGAATGGATTCGAATGAGGTTTCGTGTCGTTTTATGAGCTCGGTAAGGTGATTGTGAAGAAATTAGACTTTCTTAGGATTCTTGGGTAATGTTTACTGCGTTTTGAATAATAACGAAATTGTATGTGGTTTATAGTACGAGTGAAATTTTATAGGTGTGTGCTTAGATTAAAATGAGATTCTGGTCTTTAAAGTTTTAAAATTTATAAAAACATTAAGATATGTACCAAATCTATATTAACGATGCATTATCAGGTATGATTACTAACATTTTATAAGGATTTTTTTAAAAAGACTGATTACATTGCATAAGAATTTAAAAAAAAAATTTTTTCTAGAAAACGTTATAAAAAGATTTATATTCTTCAATGCAGTATAATTTACTGTTTAAAGTAAATATAATTAACTTTCTATCTGTTTATAATGCTTCAATTACTTTAATTTCTCGGGGCGGAATTGATTTTCGACGAAATTTGAATTTTATAGCTTGGGGGATAATTCTTCTGTAGCTCTTTTTTCATCGTTTCATGTCTTTACGAGCTGGAAGTAAGAAGGTTAATCTGTTTGCCTGCCGAGTATAGTACCGAGATGTAAGCGGATGTTCATTGTTTGGAGGGAGCAGGAGTAGAGCAGTTAGGATTTCTTAGTCGTAAAGCGCCGAGCGATGAGCTGCGTACGAAGAGTTATTGAAGTTCTTATTGAGCTGAGAGGCTGCGCGCCAGAAAGGGAGATTTATTCCAAGTTATCGTGGCGTGGAATTATGAAGTTTCATGTGCGACTTAAATTAATTCGTATCATCTGGGCGGGTTCTTAAATAAGTATATTGTAGTACGTTTATGAAAGCTGAATTAATTAGATTATAATGTTTCACTCAATTTTTAAATGTTTTAAAATTTAAAGTATGTATTAAAGTGTTGTCTCTTTTTTGTTTCAGGTAAGTTATTGGACTGTTACATAACGATGTTTGAATTTTTGATCAATCGACCCGTAAGTAAACTGCAATAGCAATGCAATTCATTTATGTTTTGTAAGTAATTATTTTATGTTTAAATAATATATTTATTTAACTCTCGAACTGCCATGCATCCAGTAAGATACACAACGATTGGCAATTGATAAATATTGAGTATAGATAGAAACATTTCTAAGCCACATGAATATTATTAATTAACGTTAGAAAAAACTATAAAGCTCCATAAAAATCTCATTTATATTTTTTCTCGTCAAATAGCTTTCTTTACAACAATTTTCTAATAAAACTTTATTATCACTGTGATCATCTTGAAAAATACAAACCTATTGTGTGCTGCATAAGCTAAAAAGATTATTTCTAGCCGTATAAGATCGACCAAAACTATTGGCATTACTAATTTAGAGCATGTATTTTAAAGTCCTGAATTGAGAGGGTTAAATCTTACAATATAAAAAATAAAATGACTTTTAATATCTTTTCACAAAAACAAGGATCCAAATTATTTCTCGCACCATTCCGTTTATAAATAACTATCCCCCAGTACTTTAATCCACCAAAATAACATCTGTTTATCAGTAGTACTCGTATACACCTTTGATAAACCCATCCGTATATGCGCGTTAGTAAAACATAAACACTACGCCTCTGTTAGCGAATTTTGTGCGCGCTTTTAATTTAATGATTAATTTCACCGGCAGAAAAAAGCAGAAGCAGTCGAGTGTGAAATTAGCATGTTTATTCTCCCGTTATGCCCTCCGGCGCGTTTCTGTACACCGACGGACGTGTAGTATATAGTTGCGCATTGACGAATCACTCGACGCTTGTACATGCATTTGTATATATACATATACACACGTAACAGGCTGACCCCCGCATTTGTTGATAATCTATTAAAGCCCTGTAAAATTCTCTCTCGTGTATCCGTGATACTGTAACAAATTTCGTCCCCATGCAGTAACCTTCTGTATCTCTGTTTTGTATCGTATGTTTTATTTTTTATTATCATCAGTTTTATGTAGTTCGAAGCAATCAAAATTATACTATTTTCGCACAGCATAAATTTACAATAGGAAAGATAAAACAGCTTTATACCGTTCTTCTTCTCTGTAAAATAATAATTCACAGGTACGAAAGTGCCCCACGTTGGGCGCCAAATGTTTCGATACAAAGCAGATTATTTGGACATGAGAATATAGAAAACATTTAATACTGTTTTCGTTGTTAACATCATTCTATTCTATTGCTCGAGCATATTTAAAATCAGCATGCTCTCTTGGCGTGATTCTTATTAAATTCAACATTCATCTAGTTCTTCAAAATTCAACACAACAAATAAGAGTCGAATCTTAGTTTTAAATGTTAGTTCTTATACTACGTCTATACTATCTATCTATCCTACTACTACCTATCTGTACCATATGTCTACGTGCAGAACTAAGATAAAGATTGCAGCAATAAGTGTATCGAAACCTTTTACACACAGCGAAAGCCATAACATACTCCTCAACTAAACACAGAAAACATCCTAAAGAACCCACTCTCGACGAAATTCGCTTAGTAGCGCTAGTTACATTCGTTGCCTCCGCCGATTTCTTACATTTATTGCGCATTTCTCCAGGACTCCTCTCTGCACAAGTGTGCCAGTATACTAGCACAAAAGCAGCAGCGGCAGCAGCATCGAGCGGAGTGCATCGTAAACTTGCTGCATCGCTCCGCTTCCAGCACATATACTGAGAAAAGCAGCAGAAAAGGGAGGAAAGAAGAAAGCGGGGAGTGACGCAGAACTGGAGAAAATGGAACTAGCTACGACGGACTAACAAGCCAAAATAAACAGACCCGATATTTGCAGTGCATTGCAGCGTTGTAGCGCGAGGACAAAGCCTCGGCGTCTTGACGTTAATGCCGGGTTATTGCTCGCGATTCCGGGGCGATTTCATATTTCGCAGATTATCCACTGCGGTGAACTCTCGTGCGCATGCTGCACACTGCTGCTGCTGCTGCTGCTGCATTCTTCTCCGTACTGGGTTAGCTCGATGGCCTTTGTGCTGCTGTGGATGTTATTTACCTTGTGTGCAACAGTTATGTTTGCCTGTTCTACTTTTTGACTCGGTATTTTCTTAGAAGGGATGCTTTCTTTGAGGTGGGCTTATACTCAAATTCGACCAAGAACTCATTTGTATTTTTATTTTTAAAAAATAGAGTGAATTTAAAAAATTCTTTCAACGCGACAGTGTTCATACTAGTCAAAGAATATTTTTATTTTCGACTCAGCCGTAATGGCCATTTTAATGACCTTAAAAGCGGGACAAAGTAGCATATGATTCCCGCAAATCAACTTTTTCCCGCAAATGCAGGAAAAATCTACTTTTTTCCCGCAGATGCGTGAAAAATCCCACGAATGCGAGAAAAATCTACTTCTTTCACCCAAAAGTAGCACTTTTTTCCCGCATTTTTTCCCGCAAATGCATATTTTTAAATTATTTTTCTCTATATTAATATACATTTTCAATAAATTCTAGTTCTTACCGGAGGTCCCTCTACTTAAGACAATAATGTAGCCACAGTTAAGTCGGGAATAAAGTTCTATATACAACACGAGAATAAAATCGAAGATTATTCCCGAGGGTGGGGTTACTGCCCGAGCGAAGTAAGGGATATAGAAATAGAACTTTATTCCCGACTTAACTGTGGCTACTTTATTGACTTAACCCATTTCTTCCCAAGCGGCCATTTTATAGTCGATTGGTTTTTTGCCTAAAACCGCCATTATGAAATTTTCCAACGGAAATTTCAAAATTATGACTTCAGAATCGGAAAGAGCGGACAATTTTACGTCAGAAAAGTGTTATTGGTTATTATTATTTTTTCTTCGACAATTTTTTAGGCAAAACACCAATCGACTATAAAATGACCGCTTGAGAAGAAATGGGTTAAGTAGAGGGACTTCCGGTAAGAACTAGAATTTATTAATGCGCATTGTGTATTTGATATCTGTATCTATTTGTATAAATAAATAAAGGTCTTTTAGCAATAATTTTAAGAATCATATATTTTTATAATATCTTATGTCATAAAAAGTAATTATTACTGAATTTAAAAAATTACTTTGTTTTAATAAACGACACCATTACATTACTCTTTTGAAAATATACATCTGTAAATTTACTATTGATAAGCTTTGAAAATTAAAAAGAAAAATTAATTTTATGAATGAAACAGTGCATAATCGTTATTTTGTAGTTACAAATACTATATAGACTTAAAAGACCTTGCGAAGAAAAGAAAATATCAGCTATAAAAAATTACAGGCTTTAATAAATATTTTTGTAAAAATACTAAAAGAAATGTTCCCCGTTACTAATTAAAATTTTTAAATTAAACAGACCTTAAAATGGTTCTGTGATTTTCTTATAATGGTTATTTATCTTAGATGAATTTGAAATAACGGTAGGTGTTATCGCATATAATTAATAAAATATTAATCTAGAACAAATAATTAAAAATGTAAAAATATACGATTCATATTTTATAGATGATGACTATACTAGAGTCATAGGTTCGTTTTATGACTATGTAGAAAGCACTATAAAGTAAATCAACTGTAGTCTATCAACTGTAGTAGAAAATAAAATAAAACAAGTAGATAATATCAGCGTATAATCAGGCACAAAATTATTTACTCTAAACTCCCCGCAACTTTCCTGCATTCGAATAATCCAAACCTAAGACAGTCCTCTTCATTAAAACGTCGTTCTCCCAGTCTCTGCGTTCAGCCACAGCTATACACCGTCACGTGCCTCTACCTAATGATTTTCCATACCCCCCATACACACACACACACACACACTCGCACACTCAACGCTGAGAGCTACACAATTCGACGTGCGCTGCGCGGAAGTTAAGCGCCAAGAAGCTCTTCTCTCCGGTGCAGAGAGAGCAGAGAGCATGAGAGCGGAAGGCAAAATTCTAATTATAAATTAAGTTGTTTTGCAACGTGTCGCCTTTTGCCCCCCCCCCCTCCCCCCTCGCGGTACACTGCAGAGAGACAAGACAGCGCGCGCGCGTAAAGCTGCTGCAGCTGCGACTGAAGAGAGATAGAATGAGAGTGAGAGAGAGAGACTCGGATGCACACAGGCAGTAAGCGACGGTAATTCAGGGGCTGGAGCCGAGGAGCGCGCGAAACGTCAAGCAGTTCCGCGGTCTTGCGGTCCTCGACTCTACCTCTCTCTCTCTCGGTAATGAATTAAGTTCGCCATTGTTAATTACTCCCGGTCTGCGTCTCTCTCTCTCTCTCTCTATCTCTCTATATCGTCTTTCTCTCTCTCTCTATCTTTCTCGTCTGTTTTAAGGATTTGGCGGGAGTGTGTATGTGTATGTAGTCCTGAAAGCGTTAACGATGATTTGGTTAATTTGAGTGGAGTAGGAGGGAGAGAGGGAGAGAAAGAGAGAGAGAGAGAGAGAGAGAGAGATACTTTGGAGGCTGAAATTCTTTTCAATTTGTTTGAGTGGTTGTTTAGGGGTCTACCGTTTTAGGGGGCGGTGAATCACTTTAGAGCCCGGGATTTTCGGGGTTAGTGTGGAATTCGTCAAATTAACGAGCTCTAAGTGTTTAAACGCTGGGGGTGGTTTAAACTGTTGTGCGAGCCGGTAAATCAAGTGAAATGGTCATTTTAAGGGGTGAGTGACGGTGAGATACGGTTTCGGAGGTGGTACTTCAACTAATTAGTTTGATGTTGGAAGTTTTATTTACCTGGTCGACCGTACGTGTGAAAAGTAATTGCAAGTATTGTGAGGTAACAAAAGAGTCATTTCAAGAATCCAATGTCTACGCGATCTCAGATTTTATCAATAAGGTCAAATAATTCAATATTTTGTTATTTTTTATTATTCTATTACTAATTATTTGTTATTCTCTAGTAAGACAATTTAGTTAATAGTTTATATATTAAACAGTGAGTAACGTAAGTAACAAAACTTAAATTAGATTTCTTTTTTACATAAGCCTTTAACTAAAGATTTTAGCAGCATTTTGCACTCATCGGCTCCTCACCTTTCAACTGCAAAACTTACGTCTCTACTTCCGCAAAGTTTAAAATTTTTGTTCTAAAATGGATATTGTTGGATTAGCGGACTTAAGGATTTTCGCGATCTTTAGTTTTTATACACTCGGAAACTTTTCCTTGGCCCTTTTTTTTCCCTCCACCTGCACCTGCTTGTTTTCGTATTTTCCTGTGCGAGCTCACGTACGACTACGTTAACTACCCCCCTCAACTTTCAACTACTTTCTTGCCTCGCAACTTTTTCGCTTCCCTTATACTCTCTATTGTATTTTCCCCTTCGCTTTACTTCGCGATTTTCTATGCAGTTCTGAGATAAAAACGGGGAGTAAAGCAAACAAAAAATTTCGACGAAAGTTGGTAGTTTATGAATTGTTCACTGCAACACAGGGATTTGGATAACATGATGTACCAACTATGAATTCCGATGTGTATCTTATTCATGTAGAACAACGATAGAATTTTTATTTTCGTTAGTTGTAATGTGTATTTGTTATAGATTCATACTCAAAAATTTATAATAATATAACTAGTTGTGATTCTATCGTAGGTGTTAATAAAGTTGATATCTGAACCAAGCAAACAAATAATTTATTTTTTTCTCTTAAGATGACTCTGATTATTTTTAATGATTTATAACATTATTGTTAGTAATATCCACTTAATAATTTTTTTCATTAGGGAATAATATAGTATATTACGCAAATAAAAAAACAAGAGTTTATATACTACAAGTATTTTTAAATTTGAAGAACTGTTTGAAAAGTCGTTTCACCAGAAAGAGCACTTATTCAATCTTTTGACAAATTGAATTAACAATACTACAAAAGGAGTTGTCGATATTTTCAAAAAATCCTATGCATGTTTCTCTTGATAATTTATGTAAGAGAATTCTGTGGAATTTTTACATTAATTGCATGATTTCTTGAATGAAAATTGTATGAGGCACTACATATCAAACCGATTTAAATATATAACGTCGAAAAAAAAAGTTCTATTTAATAATGCATCAGACTATTCCTTATCATATTTCTCACACACCGATAAATCCCGAACAACCCCTCGACAAGAGCAGAAAGCATTCTTCCAAAGCAATCCTGCACTACCTCATGCCGAAATCCACTCAATTAATTTCCCAAAAACGCAAAATCCACGCGCGCTTACACAGACCTCGGAATGTACCTCGGCATTGCCAGCGGGCATCGAACTACATCGAACTATCGCTACCGCCATCCTCGCAGTCAAACTCTCTCGAGTGCCTCGGCAACGACTGATTCGCCTCGGTCGGATTCCCCCTCTCTCTCTCTCTACCTATCCACCTTTGAATGTCCTAAGTGGGCCATTTGGCGGGCCTGCAGTGCGCGCGGATGTACGTACACAGCGAGATCGGTATGCGACGACGTCGATGACAACGGCGCGGCGATAGACGCGTTCGCATGCTAATGCCGCGCTCGTACAGAGCGAAGCGAAGCGGGCGTCGGTCTGTCTGACTGTCTTTGCTTCGGGGGGTGCTTTGTCGGTGTGGCTGTGGTGTTGGCAGCCGCTTGCCGCGTGTATAGTGACTTCTTATGCGTGCTCGAACGGAATGGGATGACGAGTCGAGGGGAATTCTAGAGGAGGCGGGATGGGGGGAGATATTGAGCTTCTGGCTTTTAATGGAAGGTTTGCACTTTTTTAATGAAACATTGGTTTTTGTGTAAAATTTTGGACAATAGCTTAGTTTCGAGCGTGCTTACTATTTGTATACACTTTTATTCTTTGATTTTCTTAGCTGAGAAACTGGCTTTTATTTCAAAATTTGTTGTAATACCTAACTTTATGACTTCTTATCATAGCTAACAGCTGATATTGAATTTTGATATCTGTAATACATATTAGTAGTGATGGCTGCTGCTTAATTTTTATTAAAAGTAGGCAGAAGCCTACAACATAAAATATTTTTTTCAAAATAATAAGAATTACAGTAATATAAGTCATAAACAATCTAAAACTAAATTATTAAAGCTTTTCTTGAATATAAAATTTACATTTTTTATGCAAATGGCTGTATTAAATAGTTTTAGTCCATAACCGATCATATCAAGTTTTAAGGTGCTTCACCGTGGTCATTACTTTTTAAATAAAGAAATATATAGTTATCATCAAAGTATAAAAATACAAGATTTTGTATTACAGTTCTTAAGAATTGAAACTGCATAGAAGTAGAAAGATAATTTTCAACGTATGTTAGTTAACAAATATAATTTTAATATATACTTACTATAAATATTTATTTAGTTTTCTTGTAAACACAATCACAAAAAGTAGGTAACTTCGAAATACTTCTTGCGCATGAGAAATTGATGAATCTACCTAATAATTTTTTTAGGTCACTAAAAATTTAAATAAAAAATTTTTTTTAACGCAATAAATTAATTTCTATTTCAAAATTAGACAACAAAAGTTTTATATAAAATAATTTAATAGTTTAATAATAATATAAAAGTAATTGATGAATATTTGAAAATGAGATTCTCTAAAGATATCTTTGAATAAATAAATTTAGTAGTAATTGAATCACATAGTTTAGTAAGATTCCAAATAATTTCAAATTTCACTTCAAGAAATTAATTATAAAAAAAGTCATTATCATCAATAGAAAGACTAAATCCAAACACACCTAACCCGAATTAATCTTTAATCTCATCGGCACAGCTCTAAATCTGAGTCAAGATACTACCAAGCGCTGAATATCGCAAACTTCAACCAAAGCCCTCGTCTATGATACACAAACCAACCGCATTCAACAAAATAAATGAACTCCGTGCAAAAATAAAAAACAAATTCGACATCATCAATAACAATAGAAATAAAAATCCTAAAAACGTTTAAAAAAACTTCTCTTTAAAAGCCCACAAACAGCTGCAAATCACACCATTCACATTCCAAGATCGATCTCTATTCCCTGTATTCCCTCCTACGCGTACCCCATACCGATTACAACCCTCCTCCGCAGACACAACGCCGACTTCGGCTCGTGGGCGGTGAAAAGACGCTCGCTCGCTCGCAACCGCGTCGCGCACAATGTCCCCGCGGCGCGCATTATCCCCCCCTCCCCCCGCCGGAAATTAGCCGGCATTATCCAGTCGTTATCCGGTAAACAGTCGGCGGGGGGGTGGCGCGCAACACACAAAGGCGAAAGGCAAACTGCAGCTCGCCGTCTCTCTTCCTTCCTTCCAGTCGCAAAGGGTGCACGGTATAGATATACTGTGTAGCGTATACGTATTGCCAGAGACGGAGATTGTCGCGTGTTGGGGGGTGGATAATAGGCAGTCGTGGCTCTCGATCTTTCTTCTCCGTGGTGGATTCTTCCGTTGTCGGTATTGTGATGTCTGCGGGAGGGATGTGATTACCGGGAGGATGCGCCACTCGATGAGGTATTCAGAGCTGATGGTGTACGCGGTAGTGGGGGTATTGTTGGCGCTGGGATTGATGTGTTTTGCAGGTATCTTGGGGAAATTTAACGCTGGGAGAGATTTCGAACGTGCTACGCGAGGTTTATAGTATTCTTTTAGGCGTAGATTTAGCAATACGTCGAATACGCTGAATATCTTCATGCAATTATGCAAGAAATTGTCATGCTAACTAAAATGACATTTTCATATGTATTATTATTGTGGTGTACGTCAAGAAAGTTATTATTTTGAGGTTAGGAAGTTAAATATCGCGCCATTTTTTCTCTTTCATCGTACATCGTGAACATAGCTGCTTACTAACACTAGTATATTGACGAAGAAAGTGGTTAATTAGGAGGAAGCAAGCTATGCGTGATTTTATTAGTACTCTGTATGGTTTTCTACTTTAATATTTTGGTGTAAGTTATGTGGAAAAATGAGGTCATCGTATTTTATATTTTACAAGAAAACTATATAATTATTAGTAATATTTTATTAAAAGAATTATTTTCACAATAAATTCGTCAATAGTGAGATAAAATGTTTTAAATAATCTTTTAAAATGCTAAGCCATATATATTAAAATTTGTAATCATAAGAAAGATAGATTTTAAAATTTTGGTCCGAGATCCTATATCTCGTAATATACAATTGAACGAATGAAATTAAATTTTCATGAAGCTCACATGGAATAAAAAATACACCATACATTTGAAATTCGCGCTTCAAAAGTATCACAAAAATGCCACTTAAAAATAAACCTCAACCAAAAAAGAAAGAAAAAAAGTCAGTCTGCAAAGCCCTACAAAACCGCGCGAATGAAAAATGTAAGAAATAAAGCGGATCGAGGTCGCGGGTGTATTTGCCAAATTCTTCAAAATCCTCGCGGCCCGCCCTCGACACTCGTGCATTTCGCGTCGGGCCGTCCTTTGTGCTTCCTCTAACATAATATCGAGCGAGATATCTACGGCGCGCAGGCCGCCGCCGCCGCAGCGGAAAGAATTTCATTGAGATAGGATCGCCGCCGCTGGCTTATACGCGAAATTCGCCTCGGTTGGCTGTATAGTCGTGAGTAAGCTCCTTCGCTCTCGCGCCGCTTCGGCCGGGCGCAAGGAGGACGAAGCGCCCTCTTTGAATCCTACAGTTTTCGAAATGAATTTTTCGGGAGAGGAGGGCTTTTTGATACTGTGATACGTCGCTATTTCGGAAGAAGGATACATACACGTTGTTGAGGTTTATGTATTTTAGATTGCGTGAATGAAATTGTGTAATTTTGGAATTTTAGTCTAATTTTGTTTTAGTCTAAGTAGTAGGAACTTAACTTTAAGTAGTCGCTTTTAATTTTAAAATGTACAATTGGCGGTAAAAATAATTTTAAATTTCGTGTCGAATTTTTTTGGAACTCCGTGCGTGTGTAGTGTGGTTACATATGATTAGGTTAGGTCAAATATGAAATTTGGACGTTTTCGTATCTAAATTTCATGTTTAACCGAACCTAATCTATGTAATCACACTACACACGCACGGAATTCCAAAAAGAAATTCGACGCGAAATTCAAAGTTATTTTTACCGTCAAGTACAGCTATGAAGTCACGTCAAAATTGTTACAACGCTTATTGTTTTTATTCAAACCACACAAAAACATAAAAGTTAAATGAAGAAAGAATACACGAATTATAAAAATTTCAGTATAGCCTTAATACTAACAATAAGAGTCAACTTAAAAAAAACTACCCTAACTTCCTCTTCCCGCCCTTCGTTTTCCCAGAAAGTATAGAACCTCCCGCGCAGCTTATTCAAACTGGACGTTATCCATCTACGACCAGGCAAAACAGCCGTGTGAAATCAAGGCGCCTGCACCGGTGGAGAATGAAAACGAGAGAAAGAGCGCGCGCGCGCTAAATTCGTTATCGCGCGCCGGCCTCTCACGTTATCGGCGTGGCGCCCGAAATACGCCGCGCTACGTAGTGTCCGCCCATTCCCTTTCACGCGAGCCGCTCATTGTTTCCGGCCTAATGACCGCGGCGGTGCCTCGTGCAGTAAGAAATGCCTGCGTTGATTTGGTGCGTTCGTATCCGAGCGTCTGTTTTCGGAGTAAATTCTGCATTGTGCTTTGTGTGGTTATACATTTAAAGATGTGTTAATGTGTGTGTGTGTGTATCTATTCCAGTGAGGGGAGAGTTCCAAATTTCGTTTGATTGTTTTATAAAGCGCGATGCTGTCGAGTGTACAGAGAAGCAAGCACTCAGGTGCGAATTCGCACTCCTAGAAATTTTAATTTTAAGCTATTTAGATATACAGAGGACCAAAGGTCTACAGCTACTACACGAAGAAAATTTTCGTTGTAATTACATTTACAAGTTACTGTAAGAAAATGTCTATACTAGTCTATTTGTTATTTGGGGAATTTTCAATTTTTATAATACTCGTACGTGAAAAATGAAATAAGATATTCGACTTGGTAAAGTAGCACTAGCGCTAAACGTTGACTTTTCAAGAAGTTTTACAATGAATGTTTTGGATAAATATTGTAAACATCGTGAAAAGTGATAAAACTGTCTTACTCTTACCCTTTTAATGTCAGCCTATGCTGAAATTTAATTAGAAAAAAGTTTATTTCGATTTTTTAAAAAGCCTACAATTTGAGTGAAATTTTTTAAAGTATAGATACTACGTTAAACTATGATGATAAAAGTATCAAGTAGATTATTATTCCTGTTCCTCTTAATTGTGTTCTTCTATGTGAACATATTGTCCAATTTACTTTTTTCAAAACAATATTGTTTTATTATTTTAATTCTTTTTACTTTAAAATTACAGTTATTTATTATTTATTTAAAGAAAATATTATTTTTATTTTTAAATAAGAGACAAATTAAATTGAAAAAAGTAAATTGGACAATTTCCTTATATAGATTTTAAAGAAATAAACAATTTTTTTAGATGACTAAGACAAAATGTATTTGAATGGAGCAACTTATATATGAATTAGTAAATAAAGGTTTTTCCAAAATAACTTTGATTAAAATTTAAATAGTGGCTAAATTTTTATTTTATGACCTCATATATTTATTTCATTATTGTATTTCCAACTTTCCAAAAAGAATTACTTTTTCAAATTTTTTCAGTAGTAGTACCTCCAAAATATCACGATAACGTTACAAAAAAACTTTCGTAATAAGTTGTAAGTTTTATAAATGTTGTTCTTCTATTTACAAACTTCTAACAGACTGGAAAATTTGCTCAACTTGTCCATGTAAATAATAGATACCTCATAAGAAAAAAAAATATATTTAACAACTCAATTATCAAAGTTTATTTTTACAACGCGCAATAAGGCTAATGCATCGTTAAGAGTTATCGCTTACGGAATGCGCCAGCTATAAAAATGCTTTCCGAATTTTATTTGTCACATCGTATCAGTCACTTAACGCTACGCATCAGCCGTAGAATAAAAATTTCTTTCAAGCTTCATCGCAATCCACTATTTAACAGCAGCTAAATAAAGCTCATGAACGTACGATCGGCCAGTGAATCAAGAATCGCGAAAAGTGTAACGCCGCGCGATAATCCATCCCCGAGGACGTCGCCAAAGGGTAAACAATATCATCGACGGCTCTTCGTTCCTTTACGCCCGCGTCATAACGGTTATGTACCTGCTACACAGCTAACTTCCGCGTCGAATAATGAGCTGTTTTTGCGCGGCATCGGCAGCCATTATCTTAATTAATATTGACTCTTTTGCGACGCGGTGGCACTGCTCGGCAACGGTCTTTTGTGTGCGCCAAAGGCGATTAAAGGTTATCGGGACGCGAGCCGGACGTTTATTTCGATGCGCGGAGTAACTGGATTTTAGCTTTGTCGTTGGGAGTTTGTGTAAAATGATAGTTTGCTTTTGTGTTTACGTTTTGTAAGAGTCATTTGGGCTGTAAAAATAGCAGGCTTGAATTATTTAATAGTGGTTGTAACGGACAGAAGAAGTGTACATTTTTTGCAAAAATAAAAATCAATATCTTTAAATGAATTTATAAAATGTAATGAAATTATTAAGAATGATTTAATAAATGTAATTATAAAAGAATAAGAAAAGTCAAGAATGAAGTACTTCGGTTACTACCATAAAGAACCGATAAAATGTTTGTTTAGAGAACACATTCTCGAAAGGCATATGTAAGCATCTAAAGAACCAGTTCAGTTGTGAATCGAAGCTCGAGATGTACACATCGGACCGAATTATTTTCATTTTGATTTTTATACGAGCACGTCACAGGATAATTATGATTTAAAGGTTAACAAAAAGAAACATTAAAGCTGAAATCATTTTGAGTGAACTTATTTGATCTCCTTCGTGAAATTTAATTTGTTAAATAACAGTGGTAATGGAAAGCGTGTTCATTTTTATAATTTAATATGATTTAAGTAGAAGCAGTCATGCATAGTCGGACGTGTTTATGTCACAGCGGCTAATTTTTAGGTCAACTAAATGAAGTTTGTATTCTGGTACATTCATTTTGCTAATAATTAGGTCACTTTGGCGAGTTAAGAACTTGACATTACTTTTTACAGCATAAGAGTTTGTACGTTGAAGAGAATTTTTATCACCGACTTTATTTTACAAAATAGTCTCGAAAACTGATCTTACACTTAGAGAAATAACATAATTTACACAAAATGCATGTATATGTATCAGTAGCTGGACAATTGAATCAAGCTTTTTTCGGCAAAACTAATTTTATTAATATTTAGGTTACTTTAGCGGGTAAAAAACTTGTAGTTATTATTCATATCACAAGAATCTATATTTTAAATAAAATATTTATCACTGACGACAAAAATACATTTTGTATCGAATTTTCGAAAAATATATCTAGTATCGAATTTTCTGGAAATATATAGTTTCAATCGAATCACCAACATCAAACACCAAAAGATCTTGCTTCAGATGTAATTTGTCATAAACACACATCCCACTACAAAAGCACAAACAAACCACGGCGAAAATCCAAAAAAAATCCAAAAGCACTTCCACTTCCACTTCCATCGCAAACCCCTCCTAAATCACACTTATCCTCTCCCCTCAACAGCAAGTATTCAAGCATTAAAAGACCACTGCACACAGCGCGTCCCGGGGTTTTTCGCGTGGGAAAAACGACACGCGGTTCTCGGCCTCCGCCAAGAATCCACGGAATGCCGCACTACGATGCCGATAAAACAGAAACCGCGAGCTTGCACTTTGAGGTCTGACGCGGCAGGAATTTCGCGTGCGAATACCAAAGGCTCGTGCTGTCGCGCTGGCTCCGCGACGAATAGTTCCGCGGCAGAGAGAGAGAGAGAGAAAGAGAGAGAGAACGATAAGGGGGAGATGCGTGTATAGCACGTAAATTATCTGCGAGAGCGAGAGCGCTAGAGCACTTTCCTAATTTTATATGGCTTGGTGTAACTTTGTTGATGTGGTTGGAGGTGTTCTAGTGACGATTTTGACGAATTTTTCAGAATATTCTTGAGGGAAAGATTGTTTTGAATTTTTTTCGGTATTAATGTTTTTCAGCATTCAAAATTTGTTATGTAAAAAATTTAGGTTAAATTCAGTCACGTAGATCGGTATAAAATGCTTTAAATCAGAAAAAAAGACTACATATTTGTACGCAGCACTAAATGTTATAATTTATTTATTGTAATAATTTATATAAGATAAATAATTGTTTTTTTGTCTGCAAAATAATATTCATTTACAAATAAGTCATTAAATATCCAATTTTCATCCAGCTAATATATATTTAATTGTTTCTTGATATGAACATGATGTATAATTGAAATGTTAAAGACTTCGTTCAGACTTAATATGATTGAATGGATATTTAATTGCGAGAACCGGAATAATTTTAAACTATTCGTTACAATTATTAACATGCAAAATAATAATCATGTAATTTTATGCAAAAAATATCTGGTTACTAAATTTGTACGTTTGTAAATTAGTATTTAAGTATTCACAGGTAACAAAACTGATACTTACTAATTAATTTATTTTTAATTGATATTGGATATTCGGAATCTCATTTTCACATTAAAAAAAGAATCGCACTTTAATTAATTTTGCGCTTATTTTATTCACGATAAATGCTCGTTTCCCAGTTTCTATTTAATTATACATTAAATACGTGAAAAATTCTATATAATATAAGTACATTTTAGAGCCTACATTAATATTTTTTTTGGATACGTAAATACACTTTAAATATCTGCACTATAAAAAATCGAAGTAACATTACATATGTACTAGACAAATTATACACAGAAATAAGTGGTTGAACTACACAAAATTGCAATACAACTTGTAAGGTCGGATAATAACCTACGTTAAACGCAACAAATTCACTAGTTGCATTATTAAAATAACCATGCTAAATGAAATAAAGTGATAAAAAATTTAATAATTTATTAAAATTTTACTATCTACTTTACTAATACATTCGAAATCAAAACAATTTATAAATTTATTTAACACATAAAATAGTATAGAAATTGTTTCAAACATCTGTAGACTCTATTTGTCAGATTACTACCTCACGCTTTATTTTACCTGAACCTTGAGAAATTATATGATTGACAAATAGTATTTTTCTACTCATCTTATGAACAATGTTGCAAATTTGCATTGTTAGACGTAGGAGAGAGTGGGGCAAAATAGTCAATTTGCAGGGTAAAATGGACATTTTGGATTTAAAAATATATAAGTCCTCTTTAAAGCAAATCTAATACTTCTAAAGTATATTTTAATATCTCATTTATAATTATCAATAGATAAAAACCATCATATTAAGTGTAAATATCCGAAATTCTTAATATGAGAAAAGTCTTTCTAAAACTATACAAGTGTCAATGCCCCATGTAGGGGCAAAATACATATTGTTGAAATATCAATTAATATAAAGAATTGTCAACAACAAAATAGTCAGTTTATTTTTTATTCGATTCTGGTTCATTTTAACCTTTGTTTACTTTACCAACATTAACTGTATACATTTGTGTGTTAATAAAAGAATTTTGGACTTTTAACAAAGCCTGTCTTTATTGAACAAGCCAAGTGTTAGTTTTGCCACGTGTCTATTTTACCCCTCTCACACCTATCTTACGTTATAACCTATGCCAAACACAGCAATTTGACGAAAATTATTTTTCACATTCTACCCCAAAACCAGCGAAACGTCATCCCCATTTTCAAAAGCATCAAATACGGAGATAAATAAAAAGCATCTACTGAAACGTACATCGATTCTACTCAAAATAAAAGTCTAACCTAGCAGTCACATGGCAAGTTACAACAGCTTTCTAAAAGAGTAACTACTCCTGAGTTACCTTCCTAAAAGAAACGATTATACACACAGTAAAATAGGAGCTACTGTCTTTAACCGCATTCAATTCTTAACTATCTCCTGATGCCGTTACACTGTCACGCCCGAGCCCGCTATTCTCATATTTTGTTTCTCCCCTCTGCAAATCAATCCCCATCACCAATCGTCGAATCCTCAACCTCCCCCAGCATTTAATCGCTCTAAACACCCGTAACGATCCGCGAGACAGATTACCCGCAGGCCAGCTCCTTTTTAATATTTAACGCGCCGGCGTTCGAAATTGCAGGCGACACGTCGCGCGCGGTCGCCGCCACCGCTCTGCATACGTAATGCGGAAGGCGGCGTCGGTGGCTCCCTCGCGATGTATGTATTTCGAGCGCGCGGCTACATTTTGCCGGATGCATAAAATGGACGGAAGAGAAGCCCACCGAGCGCTCCAGAGCTATTTTACATCGACGCTAGGGGGAGGAGACTGTGTATATATGTATGTGTACGAGCGACGGGGGATCGAGTGGCGTAATTTTGGCCGGGTAATTGGGGGGGGGGGGGGGTATCGGTTTCGGTAGGGAATTTCGGATTTGGTTGAATTTTGAGGTAGGTTAGAGGCGAGCGTGAACGGGTTAGAGTATGCTGTAAAGAGAATAATGGTGAATATTGTTGGAATGGAAAATATTGGGGAGGTTCACTAGGAAAGCACGGTGCGTGAGTTCCTTGATTGCCTCTGATTTAACGTGTTAAGGGAAGTGTTAAGTAAAAGGCATCTTGGGTTAACTCAGTCCCAGACTTGGTAACCTATATTCGGTGTGGTATATTGTCATATTGTAAGTAGTATAATAAGAGGTAATTATAATAGTTAATGTAAACGGAGAACAGAATGTAGTATTTTTGGTTGAAATATATATAAAGATAGTATAGATTGCAATCCGATTAAAAGTTACTTTTCATAGAGATAACAATTTTTTTCTTTAAGAGAGTACTATCGGTACCTGGTGGGTCAAATGCGTGTTTGATCGTTTCTTACTTCCGTGGTATGCCAAATCGTGTGCGTAAATGATGCTCCTAAAATTGGTTAATCAATATTGGAATTTTTGCATTATATTTGTGGGATATTAAATATATACGAGTATTTCTCAAAGTTTCGTCGAAATCAGAACAGCAGTTTATAAATTTCATGATTGAAACTGTCAGAACGTGTTAAAAACATAAATATAAAATTCTTAATATCTTTTTTCTGAGTTGGTGTAGCTTTCTAAAAATGTATATGGGTAAGTTAGAGGTAAAAAAATACTAGTATACAAAATTTCAGAGTTTTCGGAACACTGATTCGAAACCGATAATTTCATTAAATTTGACATATATTTGAGCGTCTTGTATCGGTAGGTAAGCATCTTACCCACTGAGCAAAGGGAGGGGGGGGGGGCTCTATGATCGCTTCATTTTGCATTTGAAAGAGTATAAAATTACTTATAAACGGTGATATTTCTGTTTTTATTATAACTTTTCCATTGATATTTTGAAATATTGATTGAAAAAGTATTTGAAGATTAATGAAATAATATATATCAGTATATTTTATGTTTTATTTCTTATAAATCTGTATAAAAATGATACGTATGAACGGTCTAATTATGTGATTTTGGATGTTGTTGAATTTAAATTCGAGGTGAAATGTATAAAATTAAAATTATTAATTTAAGAAAATAATGGTACCAAAAACTTCTTCAGACATATTTAATTTATATATAGATGTAAATTAAGAATATAGATGTATAATAAACACAAGATTATGACTACAGCTAGTTGAATTAACTGTTGTGAATTAAATCATCAATGATAAATCAGCACACATTTTTTGAGCTGCTAATTAAAAAGAGATACAGCAATTTAAAATTAATTTATTACAACAATTAATTTAGTTTGAGGAAGCTAAGTGCTAATGAATTGGCAGCGATTTCTTTTAGTTCGCGAAGTACTCCTGTTTAATATACATTGTCATTTACGTTATTAGATCTTCGCTAATTGTGATATACATTTATTCTAAAGCGTCTATATATTATGCAAGACCTTCCTTAAGTGAAAACACTATAACTGGAATCTTGCTGTCAAAGTTCTTCTCTTATTTATCTTGAATTTCATCAATTCAAAGACATTTATAAAGCATTCCAGAGCAATTTTCAATATTAATAATTTCGAATTACATTAAGTGAAGCAGTTTTAATAAGCTTCTTATTAGGACACGAAATGTAACTCGCTATTTAACTGTAATTTCATAAAGTTATTTTTTTTTCAATATCTTTTTTTCCAGTTGAAGTTAAAGCACCTCTTTTGACATTCAATTTCCCATGATTAACTAAATAACTTCCACTTGAACATCTACTCTCGATAATGTTCATCCCAGCCTGCCCATTAATACATCCAACCTACAAGAGCATTACACAAATTTTCTATTAAAAAAGCCTCCACTCTTCTTTATCAAAACCAACTTTTCGAGAAACAGAAAAAAACACGTCACTTTCAACCTCCTCTTATTACATCGGCTCTTTCGCTTTTTGCAAACTGAGGAGAAATTCCTGTTATCCTTTGACGCTCGACTTTACATACCACCCCCACCTCCCCACCCGATCCCTGCCTCGCCCTCGAGAAGATGAGGAGTGTTCAAACTTACTTCGCCGTAAAATGACTCACAGGGGGCCAGAGAAGAGCCAGGCAGCAACAGCAGCAGCAGCAGCAGAAGCAGCAGAGAGAAACTTGGAGAGGAGCGGCCAATTCGATTTGACTTTCTTCGCGTGTGTACCCAGAGCTACGAGGACTCGCGCGAGTACGCCGAGCGTTTACATCTCGAGTCTGCGTGTGTGTAGATGTGTGTGTGTGTGTGTTATGAGCGATAGACGTGTGCAATCTTTAAGTAAGATGCGCTGTAGGAAGGTGGGAGTACGAGTGGATGAACGTATGTTTTCCTTCCTTTTTCGGTCTGTCTTTCAATTTTCTTTTACAATTTGCATTTCAAGGACGGAGCATCGTTTTCGGGTTACGTTCCAGGACACAAATGAAACAATGTAATAAATGGTTTTGCGGTGATAGGCATTTTTTCTGTTTTCTACTCTCCATTTTTCTTTGGAAAGTCGGATAAAAATTCTTTTCTAATTCGTTTTAGTTCTTTTGGGTGATTTCAAACGTTTGCTTTTGCAACGTGCCCGTTGATAGATAATTCACTAGGGAGCAACATTAAAAAGTTGGTTCTTCTAAAACAGTTTTAAAAATTAAACAAAGATAACAAATTAAAAAGATAACAATACTAAAAATACACTAAAAGCACTCAATTTCATGATTTCTTATTTTTTACTGATTTTTCATGTTTATTCACTACCTTTGATCGTTCATAACTTTTGACATTGTTAATCTTTCTTTAACGCAGCACGTCTCAAATTAAAGCTCTTTGTCTTTACTTTATATTATTTTACATGAGAAATATGTTTGCAATACAAAAGAACCATAATGGCGTTAAGGGTTGGCACATGGAAGGTGCATAAATTAGCTCAGGACTAGCAATTAGAGATGCTAACAAGGGAGGCAGATAGGTATAAGTTAGATATAGTAGCTCTACAGGAGGTTAGACGACGAGGAGGCCCGGATGTAAAGTATATGAATAAATATACACATTTATTTAGCGGATTGGAAAAGACTAGGGACGGGCTTCTTAGTAAATAATAGAGTAATGCGCACGGGAATTAATTTTTAACTTATGGATGATCACATAGGGTTCCTAACTGTCAAAAGCCGATGGTATAAGAACGTATTTATTAATGTCCATGCCCCGACGGAGGACTTGGATGACACAGTCAAAGACTCCTTTTACACAAAACTAGAGCAGGTATTTGATTGATTTTCAACCCATGACGCAAAAATTTTGCTAGGAGATTTTAACGCGAAAATTAGAAAGGAGGAGCATTTTAGACCGACCATAGGAAAAGAAAGTTTACGTGACGTGAGTAACGATAATGGAGTGAGAGTAATTAATTTTGCCGCGTCTAAGAATCTTATAGTCAAAAGCACATGTTTCAGATCAACCACGTTTTAATTGATAAAAGGCGGCACGCTGACATTCTCGACGTTCGAAATTACCGTGGAGCCGGCTGCGATTC
Organism: Gastracanthus pulcherrimus; assembly: GCA_949152435.1. Classification (NCBI taxonomy): domain Eukaryota; kingdom Metazoa; phylum Arthropoda; class Insecta; order Hymenoptera; family Pteromalidae; genus Gastracanthus; species Gastracanthus pulcherrimus. The sequence continues at coordinate 219,988,665 of OX424572.1, read as the reverse complement.
AGATCATTTTCTTGTTATAACCAAGATTAGGGGGCCTGCGGCGGCTCAGTCGGTAGAGTGTCGGATTCCCACGCCGGTGACCCGGGTTCGAATCCTAGTCTCTGCCGATTGATACAAGCACCTCTGTAAAAATTACATGTGCTTTGTTTACAAACACACCGCAGACCCCCGTCGCCGATTAGCACCATATGGAAGCACAAACATGGCGACGTTAAATAATATAAAAAAAAAAAACCAAGATTAGAGCTGGTTTACTAGTCAACAAAAATAAGACTAAAACATGCCGAATAGAGGAACTTCTCGAAAAGTTAAATGACCCCCTACTTAAACCTAGATATAGGGAGGAACTTTCAAGTAAACTGGATGTATGGGATAACATTAGGTTAGGCGACCCGGATGTAGGGAGTGAGATCGAAAGTACCTGAGAAAATATCAAAAGTTCTATAAGACAAGCTGCTAGGACGGTGTTAGGTCAGCAGAAAAAGAACATGCAAAAATCGTGTTTTGACGAGGAACGCAAGGAGTAGAATAGAAAAAGGCAAAAAGCAAGAATGCTTAGCCTTAACAACGCGAATGAGATCACCTCCGCACATTACCGTAATATAAGGGAACAAGCCAAACGAATATTAAACGTACACGAACAACAAACCGTTTTAGACTATTAAATAATTTTATTTACACCATATGTAGGAAGGAAACAATGCCCAAATAATGGAGAAATCTAATCATAGTCACAATACTCAAAAAATATGATGAAACAAATTGTAATAACTATAGAGGCATTTCTCTTATATGTACAAGCTATAAATTTCTCTCTAATGTACTGCTAGATAGACTCGCACCTCTCTCGAAGGAAATCCTCGGGGATTACCAGTGTAGATTTCAAAGAAACAGGTCAACAAGCGACGAGATGTTCACGGTTAGGCAGCTTCTCGAAAAGAAATGGGAATACTATGAATGGGTACACCAATTATTCATTGATTTCAAGAAAGCGTATGACTCAATAATAAGATGTAAAATGTTTCACGTCTTAGTACTGCTAGGAGTACCAGAAAGATGGTCAATTTAATCAGAGTGTGCCTAGATAACAGTCGGGGCATAGTCAGGTCAAGTAAGAGCCTATCGCAGCCATTTGGCATTCACAAAGGGCTAAAGCAGGGATATGCTCTATCAATCCTCCTATTAAACTTAGTCTTAGAATACATGGCTAGGGCGGTACAAGAAAGTAAAGAAGGAATTATAATATAATTGGCTCCCTAATACAATTGCTAGCATACGCAGATGACATAGACATTATAGGAAAAAACAGAAAAACCGTAATAAGAAACGTAGAAATAGTAATAAAAACAACTAATTTTTGAAAAAGAAAATATAAGAAATGAGAAAACGTTATAAAACAAAAACGATTCGATGAATCTTAAACATTCTTTTTGATTTAAATTACTGGTCGAAAGACGAAAAAAATAGCGTTCATTGGTAAAAAATTACCATGTAATACCCAAGAAATAAGCAATCAAAAAAAATTTTTTTTATATATAACCTTGAATATCTTGAAATATAAAAGTCCTCATGATTTGAACAAATAACTTAGCCGAGATATAGTAAAAAGCTACTCAAGTTTTCGTTTGCCATATAAAATCGATTTTTGTACCAAATAATTTATTTCTTAATCATAGAATAATAAAATATCTGAAAAATTTTACAGAATAATTTTCTCTATTGTCCTAATTACCTCAATTTTTTTGAAAACCTTTCCATCATATACTTCTTAGAAATCAACGATCAAACAAAAAATGATGTTTTTGTGTACAACAAAGGAAAAGAAACACCTTATTTGAAATTTCGGGTGGTAAAAGATAGTATATTTATACTCTTTCAAATTCATTTTCACTGGATCTATGATATAATTTCTCACGTACCAAAAAATCTGAAAAATTAAAAGTCAAAAAACGAAAAACCGATAGATAACAAAAAGAAAATCCAAAAAACTATAAAAATTATTATTGTGCCCCCTTCGTTTAAAAAAAAAAAAAATGAACCCCGAAGTATTAAATGTTACCGTGAGATAGACACACTCACGCGCACGCACACACAGATGCACACACATATCCACATGGACATGTTCTAAAAATAATGTATTTTGATTCTTTATATCTTAAAACATGTTTCTAACATGTTTTTAGCAAAACTTTTTTTTTAATATCACAAAGCTTCCTCTTTAAGCAATATATTATGAAAAGCTTAATAATTCATAAAAACTATTAAATTACTACAGAATAATTACTATCCAAACCTTTAATTCCACTGTTAACTAAAATTTGTTGAACAATCCATGTTTATGATTGATGGGGACAGAAATATGAATATTAGAAGTAGATTCTGTTTTTTAATAGATGATACGTTTCATCCCAGATCGACCTACAGAACTTATCAGTAATATAGTTTAGGCCAACCATGTCTTATGAGGATGGCGACCCATCAAAATTGTGCCAGAGGGCAGCTCAGTGGATATAAGACTCCAAACAATCAGAAGAAGAGATCCCTACGCTCTGATTGGTTGGACTCTTATCCCGCTTGCGTCATCTACTAGCTGAAGTTTGGTGCTCGCCTTCCTGATATGCAGGAGATAAATTGAAAAAGATTAAAAAGCTAGTAATTGCGAGCCTCTCCAAATCCCGACCGGTCGACTTCCTCATAACACTTGTACAATTTCAAGAATTTTATGAATTTCCAATCTAAATTTATCTTTCACAATACAATTATTCTTTATTCAATGTATTTTGCTCCTTCCTATTTTCCAATACTATAGTATTACAACTATAAATTAATTTTGTTAAAAAGAGGGCAATAAAATGAACATCTTTCACTTTTAATTTTTCAGATTCTAATTCCACATCTATATGTAATAATCTAAAACAACTCTTCCATTCTCAAACATAACCAAATATACCACCAGTCCCAAAAGATCCAACCATTCTATCAGCACAATAACATTTTTCATCTAGAATCTTTTTCTCCACCAACAATCACCAACACCCCTACAACCCACCATCATAATAAAATACAATAATCTTGCACTCACCCATTGTCAACACCGCTCGAGCACCCAAAATTCCGGCCTCGTAAATCCTCCCCCTCTTCATTTCGCTCATCTTTCCTTAATTTCGCATATACTTGCCTTCATAAACTAGCTCCGGTTTCCAGCTTCCAGCTCCCTCCCCCCAGAGATTAAACGGAAATTGCGCTGCGCTCGCGCGTAGCAGAGCCTAAATGGAGTGTATATACGTACACGCACGCGGCCGATGCAATGCGATGCGCGCAGGCTGTGCCGCATCGGATAGAATCCGCGCTCGCGCTCTCTCGACTTAATAACAGACGCCGGAAGTAGCGCACTGGGTTTTGGCGAGAGGGGGGGATTGCTGTAGAGCAATATGCAGGAGATGGCGTTTGTTAAGGAGCAAGCCTTTATTGTTTGCTGGGAGGGGATAATTAAGTCTTTTAGGAGGTGCAGGTTTTACTGTTTTTTATATTGATGATTTATTTTACTATTAATTATGCCTGTTCCTGCTCAATGCAATATCATGACAAGAGAAAATAATGCATAAATGTACAAGTTCTCAATATTAATTTGACTTTATTTCAATTCGAGATTCAAAATAACTTATAGATAACCTATGACGTGTCTATGTTTTCCAAGCTAAATTAAAGAGCAATAATGGTAAACAGCTGAAACTGCTTCGTGACGCTTTTCATCTACCTATTATAAGTCAATAGAAATCGAAATTTGAATTCACTCTAATTGAAGTTTGATCTTACAAGATTTTGTATAATCAAGATGTAGAAATGTCTCTTCAACATTCTTAACATTGCGATAAATTCATGTTATGGAAAAACATACAATGACTATCCGTAACAATACCCATGTAATTATAATCTATGTAATCTTTAGACATATTATTTATATAAACTGTTCTTTGTTTTATAATTCTTAATAAAACAATTGGAATCCAAACATTGGAATCTTAATAACTTGAATTCAACTATTAGGATCCACCGCGAAAAATCCGCTAGGCGGCAGCAGGTGCCGCGAGCGATAAAATGGCATCCACTCGCATATGCGCGGTGCTATGTGTGCTGTATCTGAGAGTAACCGTGATGTCGTGCAGGGTCGGTAAAGTGGTTTACTGCTTATTCATCGAGACTAACACAAATAAAGAGGCACACAGATACGCTCATGCACAGCACACATAGCACTGATCACGTGTGAGTGGACGCCATTTAATCGCTTGCGATACCTGCTGCCACCTAGCGGATTTTTTTGCGATGGATCCTAATACGGGCTGTTGTACAAAATAATTTAAGTAAAAATTTGTTCCAAGGGGTTTTTGGAATTAGAATAGAAAAATTTAAAATTACGGATTCAGTATCAAGCAAAATCGTGGATTCGCTGTTGTGAATTTTCTAATTCTTACCACGGATTCGTAATCGGTGTCCTTGAAAACCTATAAATACACGATAGACAGTTTAATAGAAAAATTCCAATAGAACGACACGTTGTTGTAGTAACGTTGTCATAATATTGCTCTGGAAACTAAGCAATTTACTTACTTTACTTTGAAGAAGTATTTAGAACGTTTTTAGGACGTCTCCGACAACTCCCAAACTTTCCGAAGTGTGATTTTTTGCTTCGTATGTACATTCCTGTAGCAACATGTATAATTATTAAAAATTAGTAATTAAAATTTTGAAATGCGAGAATCGGAACTATTAGTGGGAAATAACATTCGAATAGTATAATTAATATGAGGAACGTAATCAAACTATTTTCATGTTTTTAATTACGGTTCAATAAACTTTTGAACGTTGCAATAGCAACGTTGTGGTATATTAGCAAAATCAGGAGATGCCAGAGATGTTCTACGGACCTTCTAATTACGTTTCTCTAACGTATCTTTTGTCATAAAGGGTGAGATTTCAGATTCTTCAATGTTGTTTGCTCGTTTGTACAACTTTAAAAATTGCGGTGTTGATTGCCTAAACATTAGTCTGACAATGCTCCTGCAACGTGTTATGTTATCTAAATAGGATGTAGAGGTAAAAAATAACGCTGGTATATCGTTCTTTGTTATTGCTGATCGAGATACGGTATATACAAGATTTTACACAAAACGTTATATTTGTTATTAAATACTTTATGAATGAATTATATTTTTAATGCATGTTCAATTATTATTATTTTACTCAGTAACATGATTTTCATTCTCACTCTCTCAAATACAGTACTCAAAATACATTTAAACTCTAAACCTAGAATCTCAAACAGTGACCTCTTTTTTCACCTACTCAAGGAAATGAATTCGCAAACGCACCAAAAAAATACCGAGCTACGAAAGGAAAATCGTTCCGTCTTCAGCTTCTAATTGCACCTTCCTCAGCAGCGACTCACCTCTCGTTCTCTAATTCATTCCTTCTCTTTCTCACTCTCTCTTTCGCTTTCCCCCTTTCCCTCCTTATATCCCGTGCAATTTGTAATCAAGAGCCAGCGTGACCTTCTTTCGCCGTTAAAGCGAAACGCCGCGCGGAGAGTCGGCGTCGGCGCGTATATGAACCAATTAGAAACGCGCGAAAAACGCTTAAACCGGTTTAACTTTTGGACACGCCAGCGACGACATCGGAATGAAAAAATCATTCAAGGGAGCTTGCGCCTTCTCTGGCGCGGTGCTTTGCCAAACTCGATTTTCGCTTGTTTCAAAGCTGAATGTAGAGAAGGTGCGGCTAATGCGGCGCAGCGACTTGGTTGGCGCGACCGTGGTTTGACCCTAACTACAACAGCCCTAGCTCCAACACGTTATTCTGGGTTACGCTGTACACTATTGTAAACTGAGATTAAGTAGATATATTATAGAAGGTAAACTGAATGTGAAGAGCTTGGGGTGCTTTCTGGGATACAGTATACAAGGAATTGATTTGTAATGTTTAAATTGTAAAGATATTAATTTGTTAAAGAAACAGTGCGTTGAATAGAGTGACACTTAATACTTTATACCTTGTAGCTTGTAAATTTTTATATATATCTAAAAATTTAACAAATAATACATTCATATATCACAGTAAGTATGCACCTTAAACTGCAAAATTGACTACATAAAAAGTTCACGAATACATAAAAAGTTATAAGCAAAAAGATAAATAATTATTATTTTTAAATAACAATTTTTAAAATTTTAAAAGTCTATCTTCCACATCTTTAAGGTGGACCTGCACCAGCTTTTAAAAAATCTCTCCCTTTCGACCATAAATTTAAAACATTCATAACACTTTTGTCATGATGATTAGAGACGGTTATACATATCAATTTTGAACTTATTTTATTGCCGTCAACCCTAGTTATAGAAGAAAATGCATATTTTATACCACTCTAACCTAAAAATCGCAACTTTGACATGATTTTTAGGCTCTCGTGGTATAAAATATTATTCGACACTGGTGGGTAAGTTGATTTTTAGATTATGTGACTCCTTGTCGAAACCTCCGCGTTTTCCACATATATGGGAAAGATGTTCTCAATCCGTTTGTCAGTGAAGGGCATGATCTCTGTCTAAGCGGGTGCCAAGTCGAGACTGTGTTCCCCCATCCAGCGCGAGATCCTGCGCATCGCCTGGTTAAGCCGATATTATGCTTTTTCAAAGTCTCGCGCGATGATGAATAAAGCGACATCATCAGCGTAGGCTATCATGTACACCCCTTCCGGTAGCCCGAGTCGTAGCAGGGCATCGTACAGGATGTTTAAAAAATCAGGGCCAAAGATCGAGCTGAGATATTTCTCGCGTTGGCCTTCTTCTGTTGCGTAGCGGAGGATACGGTCCTTTAGGAAGTTCCGTATCACACGCATAAGATACTCTGGGACTCTGAACTCGTTCAACGCGTGTAAGATGTCTGGCCACCTGGCTGAATTAAAGGCGTTCTTAACGTCCAGCGTAATGAGAAGCGCGGTGTTCCTGGAAAAATGATTTCCAGTTAATGCTCTCCTTCCCAGCCGAACTACCTCTCGTATAGCGTCCACCGTGGATCGTCATTTCTTGAAGCCGTACTTGTTGTCGGCTAAATCGCCGGCAGCCTGCACAGCTCCCTGTAGCCATGGTTTCAGCAACCTCTCATAGAACTTCCCTGCGTGCTCCAACATGCACGGTGGCCTGTTAGACGACGGGAGCCGGGCTCACCTCCCTTACCTTTGCTGATTAACACGAGACGCGCAACTTTCCAGGGACTGCCAAAAACACCCGCCTCAGACACGCGTTGCACATGTTCAGCAATAGAGAAGGTGCTCTCACCGCGATGATCTTCAATATCTCAGCTGATATCCCGTCGGGCCCAGGTGCCTTTCCGCTTGCATCATTTTGGCGGCGATCCGCAACTCTTCGGTGGAGAATATAGGAATCTCGCTTACTTCAGCGGCTTCCTCCCGGTCTTGCCTTGGCGGATTTGTTGGGAACAGAGTGTCGACGATTCGAGCCCTGATGTTCTCGTCGAAAAGGTGATTTGGGAGCACGTAGAATTTCTTGGTCACGATCTTGTAGCCCAAGCCCCACACGTCCCGATTGACTTCCTCCGTCAGGTTCTTCCAGCACTGGGTCTTCCTCCGGTTGACTTCGCATCGGTCACGTTTGCGGGCTGCTTGATGCTGCGCCGACAACAGTACTGTCGGTTCGTCTCTCGTTCTTTGCGCTCTTCTTCTGAGGCGGTGCGCTTCCGCCCTTAGTTGCGCGATTTCGTCAGACCACCAATAAGCTGGGCGTTTTCCATGTCGCGATCCCTTAAGTGGCATGGTTGTGTCACAGGCTCGATGAATGAGACCCATAGACTTCCTCGCGAGGTCCTCCGCTCCGTCCCTGCTTACGGTGGCGTTCGTCGTCGGTAAATTTTGTTGTCCTTCTAGCAGCACCTCGACTAGTTTGTTGGTGTCCACTTGGCCAGGTTCCATCAGGGTGGCTTCCCGCAACTCGTGCCTGCGTGATGGAATCTCCTATAGTCCCCAGCTCCTGGTCGTTGCTTTTTTAGCCAAGTCTACCAGGACGCCACCAGCCCTGGTTTTCCTGATACATTTAATGTCAGTCGTTGAGGTTGTCTCTGTTGCTGCTGCTGTAGTTTCTTAGCTATAGCTTTCTCCTTCTTTGACAGGACCGTCTCAAAACCGGCGATCTCCGAGGGCCCGGTAGCCCTAGCCTTCTTGTCAATGACTGAAGACTCAGCACCATCGGAGTCCCCCATTTGAGGCCGCTTGCTTGAGATAGCCGTGGCGCCCAGAGTGTCTGTCGCACTGTGCGCTTCGGTCTTGGAGTGTAAGCGGTCCTTCCATTCGTCGAAAACGTCGACGAGGGACGGGATGTTTCTCTTGATGTCGTTATTGACACCAGGCTGCCTCTTTAGCCCATCTACAATTAATTTGAGAAACTGGTCCACCTCGTTACGAACTCCTTGACTTTTGTTATCTGCGGGCGGCTGAGCTGTTGTTTGCTACCCGGCAATGTCTGTGAAGGAAGCTGCTCTACTACCACCATTGCTTCCTCTCAGGTTTGGGATTTACCTGCCTCCTGGTTTATCTCATTGTATTGTAGGGACATTTTCTTTTTTATTGTTTACCGGTTCATCGTGCGTAGGGCGGCGGGCCGAAATAGGCGGGAACGGGTGTACCCTCGGATACTTTGATCCTACTCCAGTTCCCGGTCCCGGAAACTAACAGCTTCGGCAGAGCTAGGCTGACATCAGCCCTTCGTCTATTCGAAGAGAAGAGATGTCTGTATATTTTGTTCAGTGTAGTGAGTGTGGTAAGGGCAGCGTAATGAGTGTAAGAGTAAATGTTTTAAAGTGTGGGCCATTTTCCGCGGCTGTTTATTCAGTTTATTCGTAGCTAACCAGTTATAGTGGCTACTCTCCCATCCGCAACCTGGGGACGATTACGATCACGATCACGATCACGATAACGATAACGATAACGATAACGATAACGATAATGATAATGATAATGACAATGATAATAATAATTATAATAAAAACAAATAATATAATAGAATATAATATTAATAAAATAATAGTTATTGTTACTGTCAAAATACTCAAATTTTCTGCATAACTACAGTAAAATTTATTTTTTGGGCTGATAAATTATAAATAACTTTATATTTCAGCATAATGAGATTTTTACTGTCGATTTTTTATTTTAATTAGAATTATTGCGCGTCTCAATAAAAAGTTGCATAGTGACAACACAAAACAATAATATTTGAATCATAGTTATTATTATTAGTTAAGCACTAATTAAAGGTGATGATGTACTTCTTATCTTACAAGGAGAGTCCACAGTCACACCCTCCGGGTCACTAAATTTGATGGTACTTTAATAGGTATTTTTTTTATACCTAAAAATGAAGTCTAGCATCCGAAGTTTTTTCGAATGGGCCTGTTTTTTCGCGATATAAGTCATTATACCTCAAATGGGTATAATTTTAGTCAAAGGAAGCACGTCTTCTTCTCAACATAACACTGCATCGTTTTACAGTAAAAAATGCCCCTGAAACACAATACAACTAGGTGAAAAGAGCTTTGATTTAAGCTTTGCTGCGTATAAAAATATAATGCCAAGTAAAAGTTATTAACAATCTAATATGATAACTGGAAATACATGAATATTGGACGAAACTTAATTGTTATAAATTCGGTGATTTTTCACACCTCTTTAGTAACCATTTTTAATTATTAATAACTTTTACTCGGATCAATATTTTTATACGCAAAAAATCTTAAATTAAAGCTCTTTTTGCCTAGTTTTATTGTGTTTCAGGGCCATTTTTTACTGTAAAAACTTGCAGTGTTACGTTGAGAAGAAGACGTCCTTCTTTTTACTGAAATTATACGCATTTATAATTACTTATATCTCGAGAAAAAAGGCCCATTGGAAAAAACTATGGGTGCTAGGCTTCATTTTAATTTTTATTCATATATAAATATTCATCTCTAATATGTTGTAACCTAACTACAACACTTCGCAACAAAAGTACATCATTCAACCAAACAAGTCGGGTACGAGGCGAGATTTTTTTTATTTAAATATATTGTACTAATTCTATATTTTAAATTGAATAAATCTATACGAAAATCTTTGCATACTAAAGTAGAAATGATTAGCTAACATTCAATACCTCTATATATTACATTTTAGAAATTGTTTAGTCCCCGATTCTCCTCTACTACTTTACCAACTCAAGCATTCTTTGCTGTAGCAACGACGCTATTAAATTACAACGATTCGACGAGTACCTACGTCACAACGAATGCGCGCGAGCACCGCGACAAAAGAAAGGGATTTGAGGATTAGCTTACAGCACGCGGGTATAATGTAGCGTGAATAATTAAGCACGCGCATAATTAGCCCGCGGCGCTGTTGCGAGTTTCGATGCAAATAAAACGGATGAACGAGCCTCGGTTCTCTCGCTTTTTTCTACACCCTCCGACCGTTGGAGGGAGGGTAAAACAGGGCAAAACTAGCGTAATTAGAGCGAGTGTCAATATAGACGGCAGCTTTGTGATGCAATCGCTGCTGTCGCGAGCTTTGCCGCATTGTATTGCGCCGGTAATTTCGTTTTTTCGCACAACGGGAATGCGGCTGAAGTGGATTCGGAATTGAGAAAGTCGGCTGATTGTCATGCGTGCTTTGACTTTGAACGTCAGGTCTGACTTTTTGACGTAGAAAATTCGCTTTAATTTTCGTTCTGCTTTGATGGAAATGCAAAAAAATTGCATAATTACGAGTTTTACCCTTTTTGCGATGCATTTTTGAATTAGACCGATTATTGTGCAACTTTGTATAAAAGAGTCTTTTTAATTTTGTCAATTTGGACCTCGGATTTGCAATCAGTGATTTTCGAAATTCCGGTGTAAGGATCTGTACTAAAATATGGTATATGCTTTTAAATTAATTATATTTTTGTTATAAAACATGTCCCTTCTCATGTTTTTTTATTTATAAATCTACAAAAATATTCTATTCAAGTTATTTTTACGTTTATACTGGTCAGATACTTTGCAATCACAGCAACCCCAAAGAAAGCCGACAAAAAGCAAGTAAATGAAATTAAAACTGTTGAAATTAAAATAGGGATTCATATTTTTACGCATGTATCGTTGCTGGAATAATTAATCTAAACTCAATGTCTCTAAATTCTAGAACATATAATTTGATTGTATCTATTCATTACTTGTTTTAACAAGGTCTCTAACAACGCATCGACTGTAATACTCGGACACAATTAGAACGTATTCTTATAAGCTCAGTTCAAGGCGAGACACATCTTACCAAACATCACGTACCTTTAATCGCTTAAAAAAAAAACTCGCATGAACAAAGTTTTACACAAGATGTGTGGGAAATTTTATACTTAATTTTTTGTAAGATTAGTACGTGCATTCTCTTATGGCACGTACACAACAATTACACAAATACCTGTGTAAAGTTATAACATTATAAAATAAGTGTAAAAAGTGAAAATTAACATCTTTCAGAAATTTTGTGTTAATTCCGGAATCGATTTTTTACGGTGCATATATTTAGACACATAAGCTTATATATATACACATACACTCAGATCATATATACGTACAATTATAGGCAATAATGACATACACATAATACATATATTACTTATACACAAATACACAAATATACACATACACACTTACATACATTCACATATTCTTACATACATACATACATACACATAATCTTACATACATACTACCGTGCAAATGAAGAAAGTGGGTATCTGCATTTCGCAGAAAGAATTGAAAATTTTAATAATTTCGCATAAAAGTGATTTGAAACATTATTTTCCTTTTACAAAAGTGGCTAGATATAGTTCGTGTTTTTAGGAAAAGAATAGATAATTTTTCAATATAAATCTTACGCAAATTAATCCAAATAAAAATGAATTTTATCAAGTGCCTGAGATTTACCTCAAATGCAGATACCCATTTTCTACATTTATTGCCCAGCAGCATACTCATACATTTAAACATATATAAACACACATGTACACACTTATACACATTCACATAATTTTACATTCACAGACTTACGAATACACTTGCACATACACCGGTTTATTAAGACACACATACACAATCCTATAAATAAATACACGCACACACATACACACAAACGTACACCCATATAAATATGTACACGCAAACACACATACACGCATACACACACACACATTCAGACATACACACATATACACACAAATATGTACACACACAGAGTCGGCGCGCGAGCGGCCGGGGAATAACAAAAGCGAAAGGATTAACAATGCCGTCGGGACTCGGCTCGAGGACTCGACACGTCGAGCGCGGTGCTGCGCCTGGAAAGAAAGGAGAAAGAGAAAGAGACAGAGCAAAGCAGAGGAGGAAGTAGTTTCCTTTTCATTCCCGTGGCGGCGGCGAGTCCAATTTAATTAACGACTCGCACGCCCAGCCGGCATTTATAACTTTATTAATGCGTGTTTCAGTTTTACCGAGATGCAGCCGTTGAATTATGCGCACCCGATGAAAGCCCGCGTGCACTTGTACACGCGGGGAGCGCGGCCGGATTCTTTATGCGCCCGCGTGTTTTCACGGAGTCTGAGCTCGAGCGCGGGCTAGTGTAATTTTTGTATATTTCGTTATTGCGCGGTGTGCTTTGGACGCAAGGGGTATGATGTTTAATAAGCGTCTCGGGGAGAGCGAGGGGCATTCTTCTCGGGGATCGAGAGCGTTGAGCGCGCGACGTCGAGGATTTATCGCCGGAGCATGGGTAATTGTTTAGCTTCTCGTCTGGGGAGTCGTTTTTTATTTGTTCGTTTTTTGATAATGGCACCGACGGTCCTTGATAATGCGGACTATAAATATTTTTAATTACTTCCTACGATCTTTTTATGTTGTAAAAGATATATTGCCAGTGACGCAGTCGTTTTATGAGTAGAGCTTTTTCCTTCAGTTAAGTTTATTTTTCTGTTGGTTCACGTTTCTTATTTTATTTTGCGTTGATATATATTTTATAATGTTATTTTACGTTACTTGACCTAATTTTACGTTATTAATTGGACTATTATTAGCCATGATTTTTTATTTTTTATATTGTCTATTCATTATTTTATGTTCGTTCATTTTATCTTTCGTAAGTTTACATTACTTTTGTTATTATTTTCTTCGCGTTATTCTGTGTTATTTCACATTATATATCTATATTTTTCTGTTTTTCCTTACTACTAGCAACCTCTTAGGTTATTTTAATAGGCATTTTCAACCTTTTTTTTTTACATAACTAACTATGCTGTTCAATTAATGTCTATGAAATAGGCTTGGAATTTAAACTATCAAAAAAAGCGTTTAATCAATGTTCTATACAAGCTTGTTTCTAGTTTGCATAAAAGTACAATCGTCAATAAATGTCGAATAAATAAAATTGATTTCTACTAGGGATTTCATAAAATTATTAGTTAGATATAAAATCAGTTATTCTTATTTATATACCTGCATAAGTGAGGATATTCTATGGGCTCTTGTCAAAGGATAGATAGTCATCCTTCGAGACAGTCTCTATTCCGCGTTGGGTCTAGAGCTTGTGTATGTGTGATCTCAGGATCCCGACCAATTAATTTTCATCCGATGTTTGTCGAGCGTCGCCGGTCACACAGCACAGGACCCGAGTGTCTCATAACCATCTGCATTTCAGTATCCGGCGTGGTCGAGTATTCTACCTGTGTACATACGGTGTCTAAGGACATCGCGAGCCGTTAGAATTTGCTTTGTGAGTCTACCCTGGCGATTCCATTTGATCTTAGCTGCTTCCGATATAGACTTTCAGATGAATTCATCATTATTTGAGCGTGAACTAATAACTCAATTAAATTATTCGGATATAAAGGTGTATCGAAGAATGCGTTTAATGTTTATGCGAAATACTGATTTACATATACTGATAGAAAGGATTCTTAATATTAAAGACGAATTTTTAATTATAAAGAGTACGACTTTTTGAATACGACGGAATATATAGTTCTCAATAGTAAAGACAGTTCTTAACGATATAGTCTTTCACAGTTAAAATACAGTTCATTTTTCACAAATTGTTTCATTTACGATTAGTATTTAGTACACAAGATGAACTTAAATTTTCATATGTTCATATGTTCGTGAGATTATGTTATATCATGGTAAGAGCAAGACGACAAAATAGTAATTTGATGTTTCGGACGAAACGTTCGAGCGCAGAGCTTGATATATCAACTACATACTAACTATTTTTCTACGTTCCATCTAATTAGCATTATAATTGGTTGAAATACTTACTTTTCTAACTTGTCTTAATTTTCTGAATAATATTGCTTTCTAGCGTGATATGTCACGAAGACAAATAGTATTTCAAACATCAGTACTATCGTCACATGAACACGTTATGCCTTTGTGGTATCACTCGCACATACAGTACTCTGTTCTACGGGCAATAGATTTCTCTCCGTGCAAAGAACTAAAAGAAAAGCTCCTTAACGAGTTCGTTAAAACACAGCCTAGCGCGACGCAAACCACGTCAACGAATCCCCCGACAATGCAAATCAATTACTCCCCGCACACGAATAAATACGATCATTGCCGGGATCTCTTATCCTCTCTCCTTCCTCCTTCTCCCACGTGTGCATCATTATCCTCCGTATTGTCGTCCTACCCATCCCAGATGCCACTTCGCCCCTCCTCCTCCTCCATCTCAAAAAGCACGAACGAGAGTGTACTATCACCATCACCACGAGTGTACACTCAGTGGTGCGTGTGAGCTGCTCCGAAAGAGCGTAGACTCGAGCTAAAAAGAAGAGAAAGCAGAGAGACGAGGAGAGATTGAAGTCGTTCGTATATCGAGCAGCCGCCCTTCTTCTTCATCCACCCACACCTGCAGAGGAAAAGAACACCCATCGAGTGAAAGAAGCGAGGGGCCTCGAGCTAGGGAAAAAAATGCGGGAAGGGCTGCGCGAAATTGTCGAAGGAGGTGGCGTTGCACGTACATACTCGCAGGATGCGCGGTATTGGGGTTCAGTGGAGACTCGGTCTGTAGCTGACACTCGAGAGGCTGATGTCGGCGGGGGGTGCGAGCGAGATGCTTTACGTGCGAGTGCAGCCTTTTTCCATCTGAGGAAAGGACCGCGCGAACGCATGAGCGGGCACGTATGGCTTTTGTACAGGCGTATGCTTTGAAGAGTATCGAAGGAGTTTTATTAAAATTTATGGTTCGTTTCTTTGGTTTGAGTTGTACCTATGAGTGATAGGGGCGTTCGAGTTAATAACATTTGGCACATTTGAGCACTAATTTCTAGAAATTTTAATCGATGTAATTGGACATTGGTTTTCAGGGTACATTTGTACAAGGAATACATATCAAAGGTGTGTCAGTTTGTTGAACAATCCCGTGTCACTTTGTCATATGAGTGTTGACAAAAATACATTAATATAAAAGTTGTACTGTTTCGAGGGGAAGGTGTAATGGGAAGGAGAACGGGATGGTGACCATGACCTTCACTCCCATTATCATTAAAGTCAATGCACGGTTACGCTCAATTATTCAACCATTTTCTGATACTCATAAAGTCATAAGTGATATAGGAGATCATGACAAGATGTCAATATAAAACAATACGTATCATAAAGTATCTGTTAAAGTCTTTGGATTGCGTAGACCCTAGTAGGCCATGTTCAAATCGAAACGCATTCTTTTAATTCTAAATTGCATCTTTATCAACGGGTTTTTAGATATTATCGTCTGTTATACTTTTCTCAAGAGGTTTAATAAAACAATCATTGTAGACAGGAGCAAAGAGTAATTTTTTTTTCAATAATTTTTTTTTGTTTTAGTTCAAATTGCACCCCTAGGTACAGATTCATTTAAATTAACAAATAACTTTTTTCCTTTGTAAAAATTTGTTTCGTAAATAGTCTAATTTCCATTTGATTTATGTTCGATCAAGTTTCTCTGAATATCCATGTGGAACAAAGACTTTAGAAAGTATAAACCTTTCTACCCAAACATACTTCATCCAAACACATACAATATACTCGCATATAAGCAAATATCAACTCTCGTATACATGAATGGATATACACGTATATAATATAGGGATTCATGTATTGCGCAGCGTGCGAAACAATCACCGCCAGCTGTATGAACCAAGACTTTGAATGCATTTGTCTGACAGACCCGCGCGGCGCTTGAGCTCTGCAGTTATTGGAGGTCCTGTTTGTGTATATGGCTACTCGAGATTCTCTTGGGCTCTTATTGTTCTAATAACAATATCGGAGTATAGTTTGATAATTATACAGAAAATATTATATACGTTGATAAAGTCGGAAATGAATGTAATGTACTCTTATCCTTTATCGGAGAATCTGAGAGAGAGAGAGAGAAAGAGAGAGAAAAGTGAGAGATTATCATTACTTGCTCTCTCGCTTACGAACGTTCGATGCGTTATCATGTCTCGTGAGTTGAACTTCAATTTTATTGTATTAATCTAAGAAGTGAAACCTCTAAATTGAAATGTGCGTATAAATCTATTACCTAAGTAGTAAAGGCGACCCAATCATCAATATTGATTTATTTTTAATACGTTTACGAAGTAAGAAGAATATGACATCGATCAGAAATAAGAATACAAGACTATGTGTGGTGAGTGTGAGTAAAATAGTGTTAAGTTCTAGCTATTGTAAATAAGCTAAATATTAATTGCAAAGTAACCCACGACTTTATGACATATTTAGAATACACACCTTTATTATTTTAAATATTTTATGTTTATTTCCTAAAACTTCATTTATTATGTCACATGTTGTGTTACAGAACCATACGTCATTGTGCGACATTTTATATGATTAAATTCTATAAATACAATAAATTCTGTAAATGAAAATACACGGAAGAAATTGAATAGGAAGTATCGGATTATGTTCTACATTTACGATATACGAGTAGTACTCGTATAAAAAAATCTTTCAATCTTACTATTATATATTTAAATGAAATTCAATATTTGGGGCCTGCGGCGGCTCAGTCGGTAGAGTGTCGGATTCCCACGCCGGTGACCCGGGTTCGAATCCTAGTCTCTGCCGATTGATACAAGCACCTCTGTAAAAATTACATGTGCTTTGTTTACAAACACACCGCAGACCCCCGTCGTCGATTAGCACCACATGGAAGCACAAACATGGCGACGTTAAATAATAATAAAAAAAAAAAAAAAAAAATTCAATATTCACTTTTAACATGCGTTCCTTATTCTTGTCAATTATAATACATAGAATCATTTTGTCGTATTGAATATCTAGGACTTCAAATTTCCTGATTTATTTTTCCTAATACATTACTTTACAGTCAGTTATTTAGGCACCGATAGGTTCATTTTTTAAACAAAGTATTTTTTAACTAGCAAAAAATAGCTATATCTATTTATCTATCTGTCTAATTAATGAAATTATGAACTAAAAGTGCAAAAGCTCCTTGCAAAAAGAGTTACTTTGATTACTTTTCCGAAGATTTAATACCTGCTCTTTTAGAATCCGACGTCAACTTTTAAAAACTACTTAAAATAACCAATTTCAAAATAGTTTTTTAGTGTATATTTTCGATTTGAGTAGTGCGATTGAATTCCAAGTTTTTAAATCTTTTAAAGATCTGTACGAGAAAGTTAAATCCTTCAGACCCGAATTAAATTTAGCCATCATATACTACATATTAAAGTGCATTTACACTGGTTATGATCTAAATATGGAATTTAAGTGGTTAAAAAGATCAAGTTTATGTATTATTATGTAATCATACTTGAATATACAGAAATAATTATATAAATATAATCCTAATCATCTGCACGTTGAGTAGAATCGATTAAACTCCATCGATTTTAAGCCAATTTTAGCGTTAAATTTGTCTTATAGCATTTTTCTTTGTATGCCCCTTCCAATGACCTCTGGGTCTGAACGGGCTAAGAAGGTTTCAGCAGTATAATTAAATTAAAGTGAATTAAACTGAATTAAATCGAATTACATGTTACTAAATCTTCATAAAATGCATTGCTCTCTCTATAATCTCATTGGGTCATTCAAGAAATCAATCATTACCAAAATAATTCTCTGGAAACTAAAAGTATCATACTTCAAAATCCAAACAACCCAAAAGACTCTACTCAAAACTTGAGCAACCATTCCCCTCTCCAAAATAATAGCCCCAAAAAAATGTCGCTCCCGCGCACCCTTCCACCACTTAACAACTCACCCCGATGCAAAACCACTCACTCTCCACGCAACGCAACTGCATGCCATTCAAGGACCCGGGACAATTCCACGCTCTCGCCACCGACGCTCGCTCACCCTTCTCGCGATGTCCGTCGCCGCGCTGCGGCACACAGATAAAGATACCAATTTCCCGGCTTTCCGTAAACGCGCTAGTCCGGCTTTGCTCGCGCTTCCCATCCATCTCCTTCCGTTCTTCGTTTTTTGCGCTCGCGCTCGCGGGCTCTTTTGTCGCAGTGCGTCGGGTGCGCACGAGGGAGCGCAGGTTGCACTTCGCAGCGTGTATATATATTTGCGCGAGTGTAGGTGCATGACGAAATGTAAAAAAATAATGCACTTTTTGGGGTTCTGAAATTGCAAATAGAAAGTTGAATGTTCGGGTTTCCAAATCTTTTCTATCTTGTTTTAGGGGTCAAATTCTGAAGAAAAACGCGGTTGAACAATGAAGATTAGGTATGTCACTATGATTTTCAGGCAAATTAGGTGGCTTTTACGGTTTTTTAAATATAGCAAGAAAAAAACAGGGTTTTATTGCGCAGTTAATAACTGTGCACATAAAGGTGAACAATTTTTTCCACATAAAGTATATAAAAGTAGTAGAAAAGACCTTTAATTTGAGTTTTTGTTCGTTGAAAATGGATGTTCCGGTGCAAAGTTATGACCAATTGAAAATAGGGTAATAATTCGTTTTGGAAATGGTTTATATTAGTATTTTCGATGGTATATTGTCAGTTAACTCCAGAATGAATTCTTTTTAACGTCAACAAGCTTTGAAAATATAAAAAATATTTTAAAATCAAACGATGTAAAATCGTACTTTTCATTATTTCGCAACGAGATTATGATGCAAAATCCTATTTCGATGGAGCAAAAAAACGAAATTCTGTATGAAAGTAAAATATGACGATCTGAATAATGCGGATTATATTTCTATCAAGCGCACGTCGATTTCACTCTACTTTTATTATTTAGTTCCCAATTTTAAATCCTACCGCCCATCCTCCAGTTTAAAAAAAAGTGCAATACCAGACTTACACTTTACGCTCGTAGCTCCATTTCATGCCTGAGCTTTTGTTCCAGTCGCAACTATAGGCACTCCCTTTTTTTTCGCCTAAAAGCACCGCACATTTAGTCGAGTGCGTGCATACGCATAAACCGCGCCATCTCAATTATCAACGAGCGCTGAAACGAAAAATGCAAAAAATCCGGCCTCGCGTAGTCATATTAAACTCTTCGTGTGCTGTGCAAGCGCTGTATACATAATAAACCCACTCAAACTATACGCGTACCACACTACAAGCAAGAAATACAGGTAGACTTCGATCAGAGAACTTCGCCGCTCTCGAACCTGTCCGCACAAACTCTCGGCTAAAAGAGCGGGAAACTACGAGGGTATTCCTGTATATACGGCGGCAGTTTATTTACCCCTCGCAAGTTTTCCTCTGCGGTAAGTGCATGATCATTGGAAAATTTCACTCGTTTCACCCGCCGCGGTGTACCAAGTATATTCGCCCTACGCATTTCCAAGGTATATTCCCTTCTCTTCCTTTCTACGCTAATCCTGTGAGCGGATCGAGAAGAAACTCGGCATGCGTATATATATATATATATACCGAGAAGGGACTTATTACTTCTCGTTCCTGTGTGTATATCGAGAATGGCAGTATATATAAGCTCGTGCTTGAATATCGAGGGGAGATAGGAGAGGGAGAGTTTTCGTGTGCTCTCGCGTCCACTTGCCGAATAAGTTAAGCTTCTTCTTCCGGAATTTTGTTTTTTTTTCGGCGGAGCGGTCCGAAAGTTTAATTGGTTGCGGTTCGAGCGGGGATTCGAGTGGCGATCGATCGGAAAAGTCCAGGGGCGTAGACTGGATAGTGGCAGTTATGAATTTTAAAGACGGATCTTGCAAGTTAGGTTTTCGGAGAGAATCTCGTTAAAAAGAATTTAAGATAGAAACGCACAATTCTCAATCGCATCCCGTTTTTCCTTTTATTGTGAATCTCTTTTTTCATAAAGGTTTTTGCTATTCAATGGAGACACATTAATTTAAATATTTTTAAATTAAAAACGTAACATCGAATCAATTAGCGTACAAAATCTGTAGTATACGATGAAAGAGGTTAGAAAACATTACATACAAAAATCTCTAATTCTACTATTGAATAATAGCACTCTAATTATTTTATTTTCAGTGTAAAAAAAATTCTCACTGATGTTTATATTTACTTCTTCATTACGTGAGACGTCTAGTAAATATTTTGAGGTTAGATAAAACCATTTCTTAGTCATTTTATAATCAAGAACTGCTTGATTTTTGCTAAGGTATATCTATAAATTAAATGGGCATAGCAAACAATATGAAAGATAATTCTCATAGATAATATAACTATAGATAATAGGATCAATACAGCACAAGCCAAATTACTGAAGAGGGTAAAGTTAAAAATAGTAGTTATAATTTTCTTATTTATCACTCTATATAATGTATTCAATTAGGGTATATTTCTCGATTTTGTAGAGTAAAGCCAACAGTTCAATTGTTAGCGACGTTTCGATGATTCTTCACCATCTTCATCAGGCTATACCTTTATTCATAATAATATTTACAATTGGAACATACATAATTATATTTAATATTTACATTATTTGTTACTCACTATGCATTACGCATTAATTACAAATATCATCTTAGTATCACTAATTTGTCGCTCTATCTATACAAAAACAATAAAAACAAAGGTTAATTATTATTTTGAATACAAACTTATTGCACATTTATAGGTTATGTTATCACAGTTTACCTTCCATTTACTTTTTCTCTCATATACCAAGATTGTCAGCTCGATTTTAAATACTATACACAAATAATTACTTAACGGACCATACATATTAATTATATAAATTGATACACACTAAAAGTCTAATCTTACAGATTTGCTTTCAGACTTAACGGCTGAACGGCTTCTATTTTTGAATATTATATACACACACGCACACACATGTACACATACATATACATATATATACACCCACATACACACATATACATAAATATACATATACATACACATATACATATACATATACATATACACATATATACATACATGATGAAGATGGTGAAGAATCATCGAAACGTCGCTAACAATTGAACTGTTGGTTTTACTCTACAAAATCGAGAAATACACCCTAATTGAATTAAAAATAGTAGACTGACTAAAGAGTCAGTCTACTATTTCTAATAGTTACCAAAGCAACCTCTTCCAGCCTTTTCCCATGCACGTACCAATGGCACAAATTAGTCGAAACCGTGTCATCCCAACCACACATCACCGCAACACCATCTCTCTCTCTCTCTCTCTCTCTCTGTCTCTTTACGAGCAGCCCCCGGAGGTATGCGCATCCACCGAAGGGCGCCACCCAGATCCCGCGTCACGTCAACCCCAAGCAGTAAAGGTCATCCGGAAAAGAAAAGCCCGCCGCCGCGTGTCCCTCCAACCACAAATCTTGAGACTCCCCTTCCCTCAAAAGAAGTCACCCAGGCGGCGGCCTTTAAATCTTAGCTGCACGAGGCCGCTCCTTAACGCCTGGCTATTCTTTCCGGGGTCTCGCGGGCCTCGTATAAGACTCGCGGAGAGGAGGAACGAAAAAACGTGTTCGCCGCCGCTCCTTATCTCGGCAAATTGAGACAAACGCACGCACGCGCGTTAGTTCCACTTACGAGTGTGAAGTATACGTAGGAGCGCGAGTGGTGACGCTGGTGCTATGGGGAATTACCGGGAGATTTCTCATCGCAGTGGAGATTTTCGGGTATTTGTCGGGGATAGCGCTGATGGGGTGTGGGAAAGCGAGAGAGAGAGAGAGAGAGAGAGAGAGAGAGAGAGATATCTTTTTTTTGGGGGGGATTTAGGAGTGGGATTCTTTCATTTTGTTCACTGCAGGGGAATTGATTTCAATTGGGGAGTGGGGTGAGTGCGATGGAGAAGGGGATGGGGAAAGGATTTTGCGCGGAAGAGATTTGGTGGATTTTTCGGCGAGTGTGAGTATGTTATTTGATCATTCTTGATACTGTTTTAAAATGTGGAAGTGTATATTAAAAGATCGTAATCAGGTTTGGAATCTTTTAAAATTTATAACAAATAATTAACAAATAACTACTAATTAATTCATTATTAATTCCTTAAGGGCGCAGGCCTGGGTTAAACCCGAAAGTAGATTTTTTTTCTGAATCCAGAAAACTTTTTATGTTTAAAAGCAATTATTCTGAAAATTCTTATGCTATCAATACACAATAATATCTTAAATTTTACAATTTTGAGTTAAAACCTCAAAATTTTGATCCTACATGTCACAATAAATTATTATTTTCAATACCATATTTATTAAAGAAACTTCTCCTCACACAATTCTAGGAGCATATTGAACAAAAAATTTTTTTTTATGGTAATCGATTCCGTTTGACATGTATTACAAAATGAGCGCAGCACTTTTTCGTTAAATTTTTTTTTATTATTTGTTTTTGGAGATCTAGTCGTTTTTTTTTTAAATTGATCGGATCTATGAAAAAGAAAATTAAAAAATGTTTTATCGAATATTTCATCAGGTTTTTATTAAAAATTCTCTTTGGAAAGTTTATTTATTGACAGTCTCGAGAGAATACATGATATCGATGCTTCTTACAAAGAGTAGCAGATTTTAGATTTTTCGATAGCTAGTTCCTTTCAGGAGTTCTTACGGAAACTGGAAATCTTTTCTAAAAAAGTAGGTTTTAAAAGAGAGTCAATATTAATCAGATAATCAAAAAATTTATAGTTCTTGTAAGAGGTCTTTCTGAATCATGATAATGAATAAAACTGCCATGTGACCTGTTTACGCAACGTTACTATTTGTTCCGCCTCTCTTTCGTCCGGAAAAAGGGCCATCCATATGAAATCATCCTAAACATTCATTTCAGTTTGCGAGTCACCCAATTTTACGCAGCAATACACTAAATTTTACACAATTTTGAAAAACATCGAGTCGTAAAAGAACCTACCCACCCAACCTTAAAAGAATCTTTCCTTCAAAACCATCGGATCTCCCTATCGCACCAATTTCGCTTACCTTGCGCGCAACAGCCATCTCTCTGAAACTTTCGCCTCACTCGAACACTCCCTTGTCCCCTCTTTCACCATATCGACAACGTCACCCGCAAACACCCCCCACCCCGACAGCCGAGAAAGAAACAACCTGCGGTGTAAAAAACAGAAGCACGGGCCCCCTTAAAATATCCGAAAGTTATTTATTCGGAAAGCCAAAATATCGGAATATTTAAAATTCGGATATTTAAAAAATCGGAAAGTTGAAAAATAGGATTTAGAAAAATTCGGAAAATATTTTTACTGAGAGTTAAAAATTCGGAAAATTAAAAATTGGATTACTAAAATAACGGAAATTAGATATTCGGAATGCCGCAAATTCGAAATATTAAATGGAGTGGCACGCTGTACTGAAAGTATGTATTATGTAGGGAATCTAACATTAAAACAGCATATTTTTATTGGCGCTAAGACCCATGTAAAAATAAATGAAGTGTCTAGATTTGTAATCAGCTTACATTTGTTAGATATGAGAAAACATAGTTTTCTTTGAATTATTTTTCCACTTTTCGATATGTCCGACTTTTAATTTTTCGAATTTGTAACTCTCAGTAAAAATATTTTCCGAATTTTTCTAAATCCAATTTTTCAACTTTCCGATTTTTTAAATATCCGAATTTTAAATATTCCGATATTTTGGCTTTCCGAATAAATACCTTTCCGATATTTTAAGGTGGCCCGGATGGACAGGTCCAAGGCCGCGGGCCTTCTACCGGACTCCTTGATTCGTCGTGCCGCGACGAAATTTGCCCTCGGGCTGCACGCGGACGCTGGGGTTATATACAGCGGTTCACGGTCAGCGAGCGCGAACACCCGAACGCTTTTAACCTTCGTGTCGGGACTGCGGGATAGGGGGTGGGGTGTGACTTTTTGCGGGCACTGCTTTGAGTAGCAAATTGGGAGTTTGGAGGGGGCTTTAAGAGCGATGAGCGCCGAATTGGAAGTTAATTGAGGTTTTGTGCTTTTTTTGTTTCAGGTTGGTACTGCTGGTCTCGAACTAGGTGCCGTAGCTTTATTTTCTTTAAGGTGTGAATGCTTGTTGCGGAGTGTTGTAAGTAACTTTATGGAATTTACTTTAATGTTTATATGTGGATTCACCGGATTAAAGACCACCTTTATACAGAGATGGGCAAGTATTCGATATCAACATGTTTTTGAATACTTTTTTTTTAATTTTGCAATGAAACCTTCAAAACAAGTAACATTCGAAAAAAGTATTCGTCGGATATTTTTTTTGAATACTCAGTATTCGAGAAAAGTATTCGATGAATACTTTAGACGAATACTTAGTATTCAATAAAAGTATCCGACTAATACTTTTTTCGAAATTATTTTTATATTTTATTATCTAACGATTTATGATTATTGGTTCGTATTTGTTTTTATTTCTGTGGTTGATCTTAATAATCGAATGGGTAATTTTTATTGTTATTATTATTATTATTATTATTATTATTATTATTATTATTATTATTATTATTATTATTATTATTATTATTATTATTATTATTATTATTATTATTATTATTATTATTATTATTATTATTATTATTATTATTATTATTATTATTATTATTATTATAAATCGAGATTATACCTGGATGACGAATATAAGTTTCGAACTGAGTCGAAGATTGATCTATCACTTAAGGATAGATGAATTATTGCACAAGCTATGCAAGTCTTAAAATTTGACTATTATACCCGAAATGAAATTCACTAGGATATTCAATAATTACCCGTGAATCCGGTTGTAATGAGCTTGAATTAGTTCGTTAAGATCGGAGTGGCTAAACAATTATTGTGCAATTTCAACACAATCAGATAGATCCTTAAAGAAGTACTACCGGTAACAGATTGACGGTTCAGAAAAATTAGCGTATAAGTAGATATTAATAAAAAATGACCCAGTTAAATTTTGGTGGAACTTTTGGAGCGTGAGAAAAAAGTTAACAGCATTTCAATTTCCATAAATCGCATATTTTTCTGTTCAACTCTTGATTATATCCGTGGGTCCTAAAAGAAAAGACCTATCTTGCGCGTTGCGATTAGAAACGGACTATCTCTTTCGAGGTTATTTCTTACACTAACTTTGAGGTCATATAATTTTTCTCTTAGGACCCATCGGTATAATACTGATTGTTCAGAATTCGCTCAAATTTGGCAGATTATTAGTTAAAAAATTAAGGAATAATTTGAGCGGTTGTAAATTAGGATTTTGAGCCTGTGGGCGTTGTAATAAATAAATGAAAATAAAAAGAGGTACATTCAACCTACAAAAATGAGTCAAATCAGCTTCTATGTGAAACTTTTTTTGATAATTATGATAAATAGAATTGCTTAATAAGAATGTATAATCATTATTTTGTGCACTTATTTAAAAAGTGCACTTATTTTGACTAGCTACCTACCGGTAGTACTCCCTTAAAGGCTCGCTTTAACTTTTATTATATTGAATAATATTCACATGATAAGTATAAGACTACAATGATCATATACAGTAAATAAAATATGTTTTTCTTAATTGTTTGACCACTGATTAAATTTTGTTTACATACATAAGGAAAGTGTTATTTAATGAGAATGTATATAGAGACAGCAGGTAAGAGATTGCATTTATCAATCAGAAATGTACAGTTATGATCATTAAAATTTTGCAAATAATTATTTACTAGCAAATATGGTAAAAAATATAATACAGTATCAGAATTATTTACTTCGAAATTAATTTATTTATAATGTATTTACCCACTATAAACAGATTAATATGTTATTTTAAATCAAATATTCGTTCCGTTTATTTGAAATCATAATTAAATGTTTTCAATCATCAGAAAATAAAAGTCTTATTACATTTCTCTCTGTATTTTGGCGGAAAATTATGTTCAATATGCTTTTTGTGCGGGTAAAATGCATATTTTTATATAAAATAACGTGCCGCATTGATATGGAATATGAATAAACAATATATTTTTAGTATGCACCCCGTTTCATAAAATTACACATGTCAAAAACATAAATGTAGCATGTACGCCTGGGCATACATTTAAAGCACACAGACTATATATTTGCCAGTACAACTTATTGATGGTACGTGGCGTATATATACAAAACGAATTCTTGACGTGTAAATAATTTACATGCACTCATGGATACTAAAATTCTTATTTTTCATTATATTTCCCTGCTCACATTAATAAGCGCCACGAATATAAAACAAAATGTTTAGTATTATCGTTAAAAAATAACAAACTTATCGCACTCAGTGCAACTTACACGCAGCGCAATAAGTGCAAACCCTCGAATCTCTCCGGCAAACAGTAATAATCCTTCTTTACCGTCTGATTGATAGCCAAAGAAAGCGAAGCGAAAGAGCAAAAAGTCCGCGAAAACAATATGCCCACGCTGCGGCACGGGTGAAAGAGAGCCCCCTTCGGCCCGAGTACACGCGATACTCCGCAGCTAATAAAGCTGGATTTACGGGCATAAAAGGAGCGACCTTGCGGCCGGCGCGCGCAGCCAATAAAGAATTTAATAAAAGCGAAACGCCGCGGCGGCCACCGGTAGCAAATTGCGCCGCGGCACGGTGAAATATATTCGAATTCGGCATCATTTGCTTTGAAAATTACGATGATAAATTTGGAATAAATTTCCCATTATTATTCCGGGATGCGCGCGGGGGCTATGCTTCGATTTTTTTTCTCCCCCCTTTCCTTTCGAGAGACGAGAGCCGCGCGCTTGATGGCTTTTCGATACTTTATTTTTGTACGTCCTTCATTTTCCCGTAATTGAATTTGTAATCGAGACAGGCCTGCCAACCGGCGCCCTCGGTTTTATTAAAGTCGCGCGGGCGCGCGGCCTGAATGCGGAATGCGGAATTATCGGCGGCTATATGTTTTAATTGGGGAGATGTTTGTAGACGTGTCGTATTACCGTGTGTTTTTGGTTCGTTGCCGGGTGAATTGGTTTTTGCAGCGTGCTTTGTGTAATTATGGCCACTGCGTCGGTTGTGCAGTGTGGATATGAGAGAGGCGCAAAGCTGGCGTTTGTGGGTTAAGTTTTTTGATGCGAGGCTTCGTGCTTCAAAGAAAGTTGTTTGCATTTTTTTAACTTAGCGTGTTTTTCATCTAGCGGGAATTACGCGGAGATTAAAATTTAATTTGGAATAAATTAATATCGTTTAGTGCTCGGTAAGAGTGAATTACGTATGGTGAATTGCTTTTAAAAATTAGAACGCTTCTTTGACCGGAGGATAGAGCTTAGTAGTAACATATTAAGGTATTACTTTCTTATGTTTTAGTTTGTATTAATCTGCAAGCGACTTTTATTTTCAATAATGTATACCGCATTGTACATTATTTTGAGTTTACATTTAATTTGATATTTGCAGTAGTTGAAGAAAGATATTTCAAAAATGAAAAAATACAGCAACGAACATTTATCAAAATTACGAAAACTATATCGAAAACATTTATCAAATTTACGAATATTTATCAAAATTTCAGTATCAACGTGTTACTTTTTAGTTTAGTGTGTATTTAGCTTCATAGAAACTTGATTTTCAAAGAGATATTATACAGTTCTTTATTTTTACGTTTCATTTTATATTTAAAATTATTTAAAAATCTATTCCAATGATAAAAGAACACCGTCTAATTATAGCCTTTATAAAACTGATTAAACGTTACAATTATCAAAATTATTTATTTACTCCGATAATAAATAAAACATTAATTTTAACCACGCATAAATATCGACAGGAACAAACTCCCCCTCGCGTCAAAGTGAAAACATTCACAACCCCACGACAAAATTGCTTACCCCGACCTTTCAACCAAAATCTGAAAGACTCCTCAATTTTTCACCTCCCCTCCCCCCCATGCTCAATTCAGCCGACTCTCGTGCGAATTCTATACCCGCGTCGCGACGCCGCGAAATGCTCGGCCATGCGAAATCCCGCGGCATTCAGCGCTGAATTATAAATTAGCCGCGCCCGCCCGCTCTCGATGCGCATCGGCGATTTCCCAGCCAGACAGCGATACCCTCCCCCGCGCATGCATAATTATATATTCGCCGCGAATTTTCGCGCGTCCGCGGGCGCGACTGCACGCTCCGCGATTTCTAATAGATTTATTAGCGGGAGTCTGGCGACGGGGCTTGTGGTTTCGATTGCGTGGATGTGTGGTGTGAGGGGGGTGGGGGTACCCTTTTTTTTCGTTGATTAGCTGGGAATGCCTCTTTTTAAGCTGGGCAGTCGTTGATAATAGTCGTGAAGATACATTGAAATATCATTTTACGAATTACGTTTTAGTAGGGGAGATAAGGACGAGACGGGCGTAGTTTATGTTTAATGCTATGTATCTCAACATTTGTGTGCAATAATGGAATTACTGCAATGTATTTATGTTCTGTATTATTTAACTATAAGGCACTTGGTTTAAGATGGAAACCAAATTTTATTTTTACGTGAGAGCCAAAAACGTAAAAAAATAAATTGTGCCCGTGGAGCCCCGTATCCGGGACTAAATGGGCACAGATTCGGGGCTCAATGGGCACTCCTTTTTCCCGTCATAATTAGTAAAAAAATAATCTTTTAATACGAAAAATGTTTACAAATAGGTATTTGGTGATCGAATTATCAATAATTTTGATTGATAATACGACTATAAATGCATTAATAGAATAATTTAGTTTACATAACCTATAAGTGTAAGTACTATCAGTTGAAGGTTAAAAAAAACACTTAAATCTCAATTTATGCCCAGAACATAAAATGTTAAATGCATTTTTCTCGACATACATTTTTCTATGTCCATGATGTTCCATGTGCGTGAAGTTTAATTTTCTTTATAAGCTAGTTCGGTAATAATTATTACATTCACATTTGAAAACTTTTGTATGTTTTAAATTTTTCATAAAATTCATATTTGAAAAATAAGAGCCTCAATTAGTTAAAAGAGGTTCAACAGTAGTACATTTTTACGTTATTTTGAAAATCTTTTTTATTATGCCTGATACTGAAATAAAAAAAAATTCTTTGAAAATTTATCATACAATTTTTTTATTTTTGTGTCAAAAATATAGAAAGATGTGATAGAAAAACCTTTGAAAAAATTGTATGCACATGGAACGCGATGAAAAACATCTATTTTGTTCTTCTTTCACAATTTGAAATGGTTATCTGTTAATAAAACCAAATTATCTTGATCAATTTAAGTTCAAAATGCACAAATAACTTTCTGATATGCTTATAATTTAACATACTTGAAATTCAGATCGTTGTTTCGGAAGCTGGTATAATTTGACTTTTTGGGCATAGAACCACCTTAAGAAAACTATTTTTCATCATACGTGCTGGAAAAATGACATATTCCATGACGGTTTTGCGTACGGTTAATGGTCAATAACACACCTCGAGCGTTATTCCCATAATAAAATCGACAGAGTTATAGGAAATAACACCCGTAATGTCCTTTGACCATTTAGCAACACAAAACCCCCACGCAATATATGTCATATTTCCTGTACTTACGATAAAAGATAATGTGTTGATCTCGTGACGTGTAGTATCCAATAACGCCACTTGGGCGACATATCGCAAGTACGCAGTAAATATAGTAATAATAAAAAATAAAAACTCAAAATTACAAAATTGGATACACCAAGCACAGTGTTTCTTCGTTAATTAACGTTTTATATATGCAGTCTTAAATCCTAAACACAAAACTACCCCAAGTACAATTATTTAATAATAGGTAATTTCGGACTACTCAAAATTCTAACGAAGAAATCTTTCTTTTTTCATTACATATCACTGCAAATTCAAGTGGAATATTTTAACACGTTAAGGTGTATAAATCCTTGTCCTCGTTTTTAAACACTTCTACGTCTATAATTTAACATGAGCACTATATCTACATATATGTAAATTTCACACATAGAAGTTGCGTAAGAATAGCCACAAGCCGATTTATCACACTTGGATTTTCAGTATAAAAAAGAGAATTTCCTCTCAACTTACAAAAATATGTCAGATACTTCCTCTAAACAATGTTTGCATTACGTTACTATCTTCTCGCGAACACTCGCTCGCCTCGCGTCATTTCTCGCTACTTTCCCAAGCTATACACACCACGCAGAATCGCGACGAAAAGCCAGAGATTCTCTCTCTTCTCTCTCACTCCCCATTAAACGGCTTGTATTTTGCATCGGCGCCACGGCGCTCTCTCCTCCCGCGGGAGGCAACTAAGCCGGATGAGAAGAAGCCAAAAAAATAGAGAAGAGAGAACCCAGAGCGAGAAACAGCGGAAGAATAAGAGAGAGAGAAGCAAGACGCGTCGTAAGTGCCGCGTGATTTATTTAAGGAGTGGCTGTCGCACCTTTTATTTCGCCTTCTCGTCGCAGTAGTCTGCCTCGCTCCCCGCTAGCGGTTTACTTTGGCTTCTTGCTTTTCCCGTTAAGTGGCTGCGCGCGAGTGTCCTTTTTTGGGTCTCTTCGGGGTGTTGAGAAATATAGATGCGGGGAGCACTGGGTATGCATCTTAACGGGTAAGAGAGAAGGTGGTGTTTTAGGGAGATATTTTAGAATTTTTGCTGGGTTTGCGTGGAAGAATGCACTAAAGTTGTTGGAATGTTTTTTTGGAAAGATAGATTATGGAGGTGTGAATCGTCAAGGAAATGAAAATGTAAATTTAATTAAGGTATAGGATATTTAATTTAATGACTGTAAGTAGTAAAGGTGCGCGGTATAGTCAGACGCACACGATGTGGTTTATAGCAAGTATAATATATTACATCCCATATTTGAGTAGTTTTAATTTCTGTTTACTTTTGAATTGCCACAGCGTACTTTAATAACAGGAATAACAATGTAGTGGAATTTGTTTATCTCCTATGTAAATGTTCGGAACGTAATTATACGAAGGATTTTGTTGAAATAATTGATACACAAACTGCTTTTCTGCACAAGGGCTAAAGTACATGTGATCTCTACGTCATTCTTTTTTGAGCTAGAAATGAGCCGCTCTTCGCGCCGACGACCGCCGCAAACATATACATAAGAAAATCGAGAACGTTATCGCGTTTGAACTATACAGAACGTTTTAGAGACCTTTTGTAAAGCAACTTATTATACAGTTAGATTTTCTTATTACTAATGAATTCTATCCGTAACAGTAAATATTTTTTTTTTAATTTATCCTAATTGACGTCAATTAGGATAAATTAAATATATATGGTACACACGATGCGTATGTTATTCAAACATTGTAGGTATAAAAAAGTTTTTCTGTTTAATCAAAATATTTGTTTTAAGAATAGCCTAATTCAATAAAAAATATTTTTTAATATTGCGGATTCAAACATTCAAAATTGAGAAATGTTGACGTTCTCTGTTTTAAAAATATACGATTCATACGTGTACTACGCAGCGCCAGCAGCAATTCTCGGTACATGAAAACACGGTACATGCAATTCACGCTTTTTCTTTATTCTTTTTAACAACTTTTTCCTAAAACCTCAAAATATAAAAAATTGAGCTTTAAAATACTCTACACAATTGAACGTCATCAATTACCCTGAATATTTAATTACGGCGAGCTCCGCTTTCTCTCTCTCCCAACTGATGCAATTTTAATTCAAATCTCAATTTAAGACTTTTAGCGGCGCTAACTACTGCATCTCTCTCTCTATCTCACTCTCACTCACTCGTACCCTAGAGAAGGTCGAATCACTTTTGTTAAATATCTCTCTCTCTCTCTCTCTCTCTCTCTCTCTCTCTCTCTCTCTCTCTCTCTCTCTCTCTCTCTCTATTTCTCTCTCTTTCTCTCTCTTTCTTCCGTGACCAAAAAAGAAACCTCCCCGAGAGCCAGAGAAAGAACACAAAGAATAAAAAAGTGGGTAAAGGCCAAAAGTCTTTAGTCGAATGAGAGACAAAAGGCCGAGAGCGCGCGCGCGTTTAGCGAAGTAGGTGAAGCCGTTTTGGAAAAAAAGCCCGCTCGAGAGAAAGCGAGAAACGCAGCGCACGAAACAAAAAAAAAAGAACGCGAACACCCCACTGGGGATGAAAACGAAAAGCGAAAAAAAAAATATTCCGCATGCGTCATTCGTCGTGCGATCTTTTGTGTTTTCGTCTTGAGTGGGTGTGTGTGTATGTGTGTGTGTATGTGTGTTACGTGTGTGTGTTTGTGTGTGTATGTGTTGTGTGTGTGTGTGTGTGTGTGCGTGTGTCTGTGTGTGTGTGTGTGTGTGTGTGTGTGTGTGTGTGTGTGTTTGTGTGTGTATGTGGGTGTTTTTGTGTGTGTGTGTGTGTGCGTGTGTGTGCGTGTGTGTGTGTGTGTGTGTGTGTGTGTGTGTGTGTGTGTGTGTGTGTGTTGTGTTTGTGTGCGTTTGTGCGTACGTGCATGCATGCGTGCGTGCGTGCGTGCGTGCGTGTGTGTGTGTGTGTGTGTGTGTTGTGTGTGTCGTACGTAAGGCAGCGAGAGCTTGACTCGTCTTCGTCGTGGAAATCGCTCAAGCGTGAGGCGAACAAAGTGTGTTACTCGCGATACGCGCGAATATTAGGCGACGCTTTTAAGGGGAGATGTGAGGTGTAACGCAGTTTTTTTGTACTTCGAGGATGATTTTTTCTGTCCTGCATGTTTTCTTTAGCGTACGATGTTATAAAAGTTTGTCTAAGCGATGGGTTGGGTTTTTGTTTTAAGATGTATGTCGAGTAATATTAGAATTATTTAAGGAGAAGGGCATTGAATTAAATATGTGTCATTCATAGCGTATGGATTTGGAAACTTCTGGATCGAAATGGAATTATTGTAGTGAATTAAAGTTTATACTGAGAAATAACACTATAGTAAAAGACAATTGATTAGAGGTTGCTAGGTTTTTAAATTGACTGCAGAGTGATCATATTCTGATAATAATTGCAGTAAAAATCATAGTAAGCCTGGGACACCATGACTTCATTGGAGAATAACTATGATAAGCCGTAAATACCATCATTCTCTGTAAAGTTTACTGCAACGAATGGTAAAAAGCACCGTAATTTACGATAAAATTCACTCTTATTCACGATTAAGAATTATGTAAAATAACGTTAATTGTGACCATGAATCAAGGTAATTTTTTCCGCGAATACAGGATAGGCTACGTTTATTATGATTTTTACTGTAATTTTATTCAGAAAACGCTCTGTATATTTCACTACAATGTTAAATATACGCTTTTAAACAAGAACTTTTCATTGTAGAAACTTAACAATTTCAAATATGATACTTAAAACAATATTAAATGATTCCTTCTTTAGTTACTACTACAGTAATAATCAATACAATACCCCTTTAGTAAAATATTTAGTAATATAAATTTCTTCTCTTCACAATTTAATATGTATCCCCTCTACATTTGCAGTAAAGCCAATATTCGCCTAACCCTTCTTCGTGCCATGTAAAAATCTAGGTCAACGTGTAACAATTACTCAATTGGATCCAATTTCACGAGTCACGGGATGGCGCTCGAGCTGCAGGTGTAACGCTTTTTCATTAAAGCCGAATGGACCACTGCGCCAAGATTACATTAATGCGGCACTGCAGCGGCGGCTCTCAATCCCTCGTCTGTTTCGAAACACGAAGGACTTATTATCTCTTGCCCTCTCTGTTCCTCTCGCTCTTTTTCTTTCTATTTCTCCTTCTCCTTTCTATGGCGTAGGGGCATTAATGATCTTTCTACGACGAGAGAGAGGAACACGTCCTCCGAATGAAACTGTTCTCTCTAGAGAGACAGAGCGAGAGAGAAGTACTGCGCGCAGGCATCGCAGTGGAGAAAACCAATATTCGAGCAGGCGCCTCCCATTCCCGGCTTTTAATTATTTCGCGATTCCGTTCTTATGCTATCCTACGAGACATCCTCGTCCCGCTGTAGCTTCCGTTTTTTCTCTCTTTCTCCATTCTCCGTTTTCTCTGTTTCTCCGTCTTTGTCTCCCTCTGCGAGCGGCCTCGCGTGTATTCGAGATTATTTTTTTTAAAGGAGCAGCGATTCGATCTCGCTGCCGCTGCCGCGCGAATTAAAGTGACGCGGTGCGCTCGCGCTGGTATGCACTGCTCGTTGGAGAAGAAGTGCATATAGGAGGATGCACGAAATATTGTAGATGTTGAAAAATGGAGAAGAGGTGACGAACACCGTGTACCGGCATAGTATGCTCGCGTACTGATGGAGGAATAGAAATTGGTGTATTTTATTTTATAGTACGTAGTTTGTGACCTTTTAGGTATGTAACCTTTGTAGTCAGTTTTTTAAGTAAAATTGTTAGATATTTATAATTAGTTTTAAAATCCATTTGTTGTGCATGCTAATTTAGGAAAGATAAATTATCAAACCCGCTTTGCTTCGATCATGATACTTTCAATACAAATACGTGATACATTTCTTGAATTTTCAGTACAACAAATTAAACTTCAGGTTAGATATAATATTATATAATATAGATATAATAGTACATTATGCAATAAGGGCAAAAAATCGACTTTTTTCTCGAGTTACATATAGTACTTTATGCCCATCTCAACTGTGGCAACTTTTTGACTTGGAAAGTGGGACTAATGGACTATTAAAAGACAATATTGTTAAATGATAATCGAAAATCAGGGTTATTGGTAGAACTTGATGAAATAAAGGAATTTGGACTGGATTCTAGTGAAGTCACTTTTTTCCCGCTAATCAGTTTTGCGGGCAAAATGGGTAATTTTGGTCACGCTTTTCAGGGCAAAAAGTGACCTTTTTCGTTGAGATGGGCATAAAAGCAATTTTAATTACATTGTATATTAACGCTAAATCTACATTGCGTTTCGCGTTATATGTACTGTGAAAAAGAAATATTATCCTACATTTATAAAAGTTTTTAGCACAGGTTACAACTTATTAATTCACTGTCCACCAATTAAAAATTTAACCTGAGCTAACGAATATGATAAATGTCGGACAACATTTTTTTTCTCTTGACACACTGAGCATGGTGTCACGGGGCGGGGAATTCAATGTAGATCTGACGTAAAATATGCATCATTCATTTACATGTAACCGAAAGCTCACGTACAAATATTTGAATTTATTTTACGAATCAGAATAATGTATGGAAATTCAAGAAACTGTGCTTAAATTTAAAATAATTGAAATTACATAATTAATAGATAATTAAAATTTCAGTTATTTTTTGCATAATCAATTTCTGTATAAACAAGAAAATTTTCATTTGTCTAATTATAAAGCTTCAAAAAGGAATTTCTCAACACTAATAACAAATTATTTACAAATACTACAACATTTATTAACCCGTTATTAGTGTAGTATTACTGCCCTTACTCAGTTAGATTCGAAATTATAGGCTCGATCTCCGCCACAGAAAAATCCGGAAAGACTTTTTCTTTAAAAGTACCCGTAAAATTCAGTCTGACGGGGATTCGAACCCACGCCCATTGAGCAGCCATTATTTTCTAATATTTTTACATGCTTAACTCGAATTTTAGCAATATAAATGTATCCATCATATCAAAGTTTACTATTTCCGATTTCTGTAGGTAATGGGGGCCTTAATCGTTTTCAATCGCACAGAACCCGTGAAAACACGAAAAATTGAAAATCTTTGTTGCACAAATCCTCTTGTTAAGAGCTACAACGCACATTTCTAAATGATTTTCCGAGGTTTTGGTTTCAACTTTTTGAGTGTCTCGGACTTAACGGGTTAATTAACAGAACCTATCAACCCTAATACGAAAAAGCAGCCATACAACCACTCCATCTCCTTACACCTCTCACTCATACATAAATCAATTAAGGTTATGCTAAAGCCACTTGTCACCGACCAATACCAGGAACCACTTTTTTCATTTAATTTTCAATTTTCATCAAATATCTTTATGAAACGTTATTGTCCCAATCAAAAACAACAACTTTCCAGAGAGATAGTTGCTCAAAATTGAAAATTGAATGAAATAAGTGGTTCCCCGAATTGGACGGTGACAGGGGGTATAGCATCAACTTAATCCACCGCGCGCATCACGACTCACCGTCGTGCACTTAACCCTCCGGTAAACTCCGCACTACGTCTGTGTGCACGCGGGAAAAGCGAAGCTCCGGCTGCGAACTAATCGCGCCTGCATGCCCGCACATTCGGGAATCTATTAACGATCGAGCGTCGCGTCGCGCGAAATGCACTGCGTTGCGCATCGAATGCCTGCAGGAGAGTTGTGACACCGCGGACGATTGCGACGTGTCCGTGAAAATGCGGGTATAAGTGGAAACACTTTTATCGTCGATTGAATTTATTCTTGTTTGAAGTTTGTTGTTACGTTGTGAATCGTTGAAGTATTTTTTCTACTTGCACTGGCAAAAAAGGGATTCGCGACGGTTACTAAGCATTCTCGAGGGAAACTCATTCCAGTTGCTGGGTTTACTCATATACTAGTAAATTTTACTTTGAAAGAATTATTTTTCAAGTGACTTTGACATTGTGAAACGGAATGTATTTCCGTGACTCAACCGGCTAAAGCGTTAGACTTAGACGGCTGAAACATGTTGTTCCCGAGGGCGCGGGTTCGAATCCCCGTCGGGTCGATTCCTTCGGTGTGGAAGAGACTTGGCATTGCGGACTAATCGCCGACGGAGATCGAGCCTGATCTTCTTTTATTTGTAATCTATTCAATATAAAATTATTTTTTACAACTTATTGGAGTAACAGCATATTTTTGTGATAAAAATAGGAGTATTAAAAAATAAATTTTACTCTCACCTATTAAACAAAATTTATTTTAAAAAACTCAAGAAAATTTCTCAACTATAAATAATCGTATACCAAAGTATAGCATTTAAAAAGCAACTTAAAAAGTTTTGCATATCAAGTATCATTTTTTTCCAATTGACAATAATAAATTTTGCAACACTATAATTGTTGATTAAATTTTATTTATGAATATAGTAAATGCATTCTACTTTTAAACATAAAATGTTTTCGTAATTTTGTTTGAGTTTATGAACGGATTCATTTATTACAAAAATATCATAAAAAAGAAAAAACATTTCTTAAAAAATTTTAATCTTCAAGAACTAAACTTTACTAAACATTTTAGTTATAGGATATTAGTATATTATTTCTTTACTTTTAAATTACTTTACTTTACTTAATTTTTTTAGTTACTAGAAATATTTAGTTACGTACCCTTTTGCACTCGGAATTCTAGTATATTTTTAGTAGCCATTACTATAAACTAGTGTCAGTGTGCTTTTCAAATAATCAGCGCCCATGTTAAAATATTTTTTCTAAAAATATTCTAAGAAAATGTCTGAGTTTGAACAAATTATTTTAAATTGTGTTTTATTACACATTATTACGTTACATTTCACATTTCTACACTGTTTTTCACTCTGTTACATTTTTATTCATTTTATACATTTATTTCATTAGAATATGGGAGAGGAAAACAAATTATGTATCACTATTGTTGCAAAATAATAAATATATAAAATTCTCAAATTCAGTTACTCTTTACACGTTTATATATAATTTTATGATGTTCTGCATTATTTTACAAATTGTTAGCACTCCATGTTTCCATGCTCTTTTTTACGTTATTTTAAGCGTGTTATTTAAAAGATAATAATTGTATTATAAAAGGATCAGTCGTTTTAGTTTTGCTCTGTAGGTGCGAATTCATATATATATAAAGCAAGGAAATTTCGCAACATTGTAAGATGTAAGAGTCTGTATTAGAATGAATGAAAAAATGTTTTATTAATCAACTACCGATGCTAATAAAGATTACGAATAATATGTTAAATAGTAGTAATGTCTTATCCATTAAAACACAGATACGCATTAAATTAATGTATTCTTCCTGAAAAAATGCGATAAAAATGTCTTGAACATAAATCCAACCA
Source organism: Gastracanthus pulcherrimus (assembly GCA_949152435.1). Taxonomy (NCBI): domain Eukaryota; kingdom Metazoa; phylum Arthropoda; class Insecta; order Hymenoptera; family Pteromalidae; genus Gastracanthus; species Gastracanthus pulcherrimus. Next base: position 219,950,252 of record OX424572.1, on the reverse strand, counting down.
TTACAATTTCGTGTATTACCTGACTGTTTAGATAAACTAGCACATACCGGTGATATATATTCCCGTTCAACACATTCTTTTAAGGCCAACATCAAAATTAAATCTACAGTCATGTACATTTTACAAGTCTGGTAGCCATCTCATCAGTTCAGGAATTTTATATTCACGCTGGACGCGAATATGATAATGAGCAAGATCACGTGCTCCGAGGCGATTATCGTCTATAGCGTGCGATCCTCCGTTACGTCGTAATTTTACGCTCTAACGTGGACGGACAATTTTTATTAAAGCCGTAGCCAATTATGATCACGTAATGTCCCAAATAAAGCACGTGTAAGAGTATACACTCATAAATAATTTTTTTATCTCAAAATTCAGTTATAATCTACCAAAGATTTTATTAACATTAAGGATTATTTATATTATACCTATTAGAAATGAAACTCAACATCTGTAGTTTGACTGATAAAGCACTATAACACAGTTGTAAGTTACAACATATAGGCAGTAATATAAAAAATCTGTATTATTATGATTGATATGTTCACCGCTTTAAATAATCATAACTACAAAAGTATATATCGTAGACAAATTTAATTAAACTACATGTGATAAGCATGAATATTGATGCACTTACATACAATCTAGTGTAACTTTAAATCAAGCTAAGATGTATATACGTCTAACCTCTCAAATTGAAACTCATATTCGTGTAGGCTTAAAAAAATCCTGTATGTGATGAACCGTTATCGATTCTAATCGAAAACCTAACTTTCAACACATATATAATTACTACCCAACCTCAACAATTTAACCTTCCCCAGCCAAATTTAATCAAAATTCATCAGCAATAAAACCTACCACATATAAACGAAAGAAACGCTCCATCTGAGTGGGAGTAATGCAACCAATAGAGAGAGTGTGAGAGAGAGATGGAGATAGCAACGGACAGCAGTGCAGCAGCCTGTGGTGGAAGGGGTTAAAGGGAGCGTTTCGTTTGCCGGTCACGCAGCACCGCATCATTTGCTATGGGTTTCATACCGGCAATAACTCTGGGCGGATATAGCCCCCGACTTCCCCCCCACCCTCGTCTCTCTCTCTCTCCATCTCTTGCTCTTCGCTCGCGATGCAATGCAGCAGCAGCAGCTCCTCTACTCTAAGCCTTAATGAAAGGCTGCTTGTCTCGACGTCGACTTAATTCCGCCCTCACCCCCTTCGAGTGGTATGGTTATTATCGAAATGCCGCCGATAGTTTAGTGCCGTTTCATTGACTGCATATTTTATGTGCGATAGATGCTGATATTCCTTGGGAGATTCCCGGGAGAAGTTGTGTAGATGGTTGATTAGTTTTTTTTTGTGTGGAGGAATTTCATTTCGTGGGTTGTAATGGTTATAACCATAAATTATAAGGAATTTTAGGTATGTTTAGTAAAAATACGTGTAATACGTGTTTTTATTCATTATATGCATTTTTAACTTTGCTTGTTGATGTAAGAATTAAATTTTCTGTATCGGGTGTATTGAGGTTAATAATTATTGCATCCAGTAAGGGATAAATGATTTCTGTCACCCTGACTAATTACATTCAATAATTACATTTTATAACTAAAAATGAAATAGTCTGATACATCTATTAATTTATTATTAAAGTCTATTTCTACTTCACGAATTCATTCAGTTTTATTATACCTAAATTCGTTATTCCCCTTTTTTGCTCTCCGATACGGCAGTAGTCGCTTTTAAAATGGAAAGTCTCCTAAAATAAATCCCAATCAAAAAGCTCGCCGAATAATGGTCCGATTCACGAGCGCCGCAAATGACTCTTTTACTATAGGATAGGACCTGATGAAAACAAGAAGAATAAAACTGATAGTTTTTTCTTTGCTAAAAGTTATTTTAACTATCATGAAATTCTAGATTACAATTCTTTTATATCATATTGATTTTATAAGGAATAATATATGTGGTATTAACAAGGTAGTAGACAGAGGTGTGATTTAAAGAAAGCAAGTATTATTATGTCAATTAAAATATAAAATAAAATATAATGTCTTAATTTGATTATTATGGTAGACGACCCAATTACTAGGTAGAACACTGGTTTTTTTATTATCTGAAAAGCAACGTTAGCTAAATTAATTAACTGTATTTTTTAATTAATGAATAATGAAGTTGTGTAAGTTGTCAAAAGTCTTTTATAACGGAAAACATGAAGAAATATCAACTATAATTGGAGAATAATCGATTTCTAATTTAAAGTAAAATATAGGCTATTATTGGATCCAACGCAGATTAGATAATTATCAACTATTTTGCAATTGTAGAATTAGTTAAAAGAAACTTTTCAATTTTAAACTACGAGGTCAGTAGTAAATATTCGGTAACGAGGTCCTCTACCCCATCCAATTTCAATTCCAAATTTAAAAATTCAGGCTTTTTTAATGTCAACGATATTCATACGACCCAATTACTTACCTACAGAGTTCACCCCAAAAACTTCAGGCGCCCCTCGTACTTGTAAAAGCGAGATACCTACATAGTCGTGCTGCTGCCGCTACCTCTTAACTTTGTCCTCTAAAAAAGATCGAGACCTGCCTCTTGCTCTACACTGATAAAAAGAAGCTGTGTAAAGTCCCTACTGGGTAGTACATTTATACGTCAAAATGCATCGCTGAATGAATTTTTCTTGCAATTCAAACGCCAATTCAGCAGAAATATGTATGTAGGCATTTCCAAAGTAGTAGATTTCGAATTTGAAGTAAAAAATCTAAAAAAAAAATATGCTCGTTCACTTGTGGTAAAGTAGTGTATTTCGAACTACCTACTCTTGCAAATCAAAAACGTAGGCAATATGGCGTTACACGTGCGGTAAAATCTTTTCTTTTTAATTTACTAAAGTTGTATATCTAAAGTTTGATTGTTATGCACTAAAGATTATAATGACGTGTCGTAAATATATTAAATATTATATAAACTGATACTATTTTTTCTCCTAACCTCAAATAAGTCTACGATTAATACCCATACATTTTTCCACTGATCCAACAACGCATGCGCGTTTCACAAACGTTTTTCTCACACTGCGCCACTCGGTGTCGTGCAATCCACTCACACCCCCGCAGCCTCTTCTTCACCTCCTCCCCTCGTCTCTTCTTTCTCGCCTCAATCGAACTTTCCCGCCGCGCGTAGCGACTCTCCCTACCTCTCCTCCTCTCCATCCAGCCAAGCGCGGGGTTAAGCGACTTTGAAAGTGAGATAAGCAGATAAGTTGCGGTTTCCGGAGAGAGGGTAAGAGAGAGAGAGAGAGATGTACACGAGAGCAGAGGAAAGCTGAGCAGTTAAATTATGCGTCTGACTGGGAATGGTTTTGCCCTGCTTTGGGGGGATAAGGTCTGAAAGAGCAGGAGGTAGAGGGCACAGACGCGTGCACTTTAGTTATAGCGCCGGTGCTTGATGAATTTTCCTAGTTGGCGGCATCGGTGTATACGAGCGAGCGAACCGACTCTATCTCTATCTCTGTGTGTGTGTGCGTCGTGGATTTCCCGCGGCACGATGACTCCAACCTCTAAAGGAAGGAGCTGCGGAGGTGGATGTGGAGAAGTCGAGATTTTCAAGGTGCGGAGTCGCGATTAAGGGGAGACTCTCGTCGCTGGAAATTCGAAATGAAAGTGGAGGCAAGAGGAGGGGAGAGGCGAGGAGAGTTGTAAACTTCGCCGAAAATCGGATGAAATGATTCCGCGAGAGCTGGGGCGATAGCAAGTGGCTGCTTGATAGCGTAGGGTGGCTCGTGCTGCTTGTCTTTAATGAAAAATTCCGTTTCCTTTGGCGCGAGTAGCCGGAAGGGGGGAATTGCTCTGCGAGTCATTTTTCTTTTGGGAGGTGACTTTTTGTGTAGTTGAACAGCGTTGATTGTTGTGTAAATGGGAGAGTTATAATTGAAGTCTGGATCAAAATGACTAGAAATAAATGTTTTTAGTGTGTTTTTTAACCACAAGTTCTATGCTCCAGATTGTTTTCTTTTTATGTAATATTGATTATTGTATTTGTGGATGCAAACCGGTGCTGAAGTAATTTAATGAAACAGCGTATATATTTTTCTTGATAAAGCTTGTATTTTATACAATTGTCTAACAATCAAAATTTATAAACATTACAAGACATTTTATTTAAATAATTACCAAACAATACATAACACCGATTAGGCTATTTTCAATACAAATAAATAACAATGTTGCAAATTTTTAGTTTACTCTCCCGATAAAAGATTATTAATCCCAATAATTTACGTTATTTTTGTTATTTAAGTATGTGATTATAGCTTCTAACTTTCCTACCAGTTTAAAATGATCATTTCGTTAAAAGTACATCAAATATTTTTAGCTGCCCTGAAAATCCAAGCACGTGTCCTAGTTGTTGCACTCATTATATGTGTTATTTTCTTATACGCAGATGTAACTTTCAATGTAAAAGTAATAATATATATATATATATATGACAATCCAAGTGTATTCACCCATAGCACCAATACCCCGCATTCCTGCCAAGAATGTTAATTTTTTTCTACTCCATACATATATTCATAATTTTGTTGGAACTATACTGAATCGACTTTAATTTTGCAAGGCTTGTTTTACTCGAGAATACGTTATTCATTTATTCTACAATACACTATAATTCTTTTTTAGGACTAGAAACTTCCACATTCTTTAAAAAGTTGCCTGATTTTTGTCAAAACTTCCGTACGGTAAAGAGTTAATATAACTTTTCTCACCGCCGGGCCGAAAGTACCACATTCCCTCCCGGCGCCCAAAATAGAATGTGGTATTTTAGACCTGATGTAAAATAGTATACGCACCATGGGAGATAAAATGGCGACAATTTACACGTGCTATGTACTCGCCAATTTTTTACCTCCCTAGGTGTGTAATATACTATTATAATAATGATAAGTGCAGCGAAAATAGAGTTTTCCGAGCGTCAAATAAAGGGTACCGAAAATACTTATTTTCGCTACCTTTTATTGGGAACGAAAATACTCATTTTCGCTACCTTTTATTGTTAGCGAAAATACTCATTTTCGCTACCTTTTATTTTCGGTAGCAAAAATGAGTATTTTCGGTACCCTTTATTTATTTTTGCTCCATTTCCTTAATAAATTGGAAGACTCGAAAAACTCTATTCTCAATCCACTTTGTAGGCGACAAAGATTGGCCTTATTTATGCACTTGTTATAAAAAACACGGTACGCAACTTGGGGCAAAAGATGATTTTGATCATCATCCTCGCTTGGAAATACCCATTTTCGCCCCTAGTTGCGTAATATACTATTATCGTACTCGATTAACAGTGTAATTATTTACACGGCAGATATTATACACTGTATCAATATCTGCCGATTTTACAAAAATTCTTTTGGCAGACGCCTGTTGTCTAGGAATCGCGATCAGCCGGGTATCTTCCTTCCACGGACGGATAAAAAACGTCGCGTGCAAATCGTTCGGGTATGCGAGGCGCGGAGAAAACGAGAAAAGGCCTGTGCACTCTTCTGTTCGCTGCACGCTCAAGAGAGACAGAGAGATTCAAGGCGTTTTGCGCGATTATTGCTCTTCTCGAAATCACTGTCCGAGGGATCCGTGATTGTCATTATAATGCAAATATCTTGTATTGCCTCTTTTTAGATGGTCATTTGTTATGCATTATTTATTATTAATGCAATAACTCATCAGTGCAGGAATTTGGTATAGATTTCTAAAAATCGTTGTCTTTACTTTGAGCGGGACAATGCCTCAAATAAATAATATTAATAAATTTATTATAGTTTTTCTGTTCAAAATAGGTGAGAATCTAACTCAAAACTTCAGAATGATCGTCACGTATGAGGATTTGATGAATCTTTATTTTTAAATATAAGAACTTTTTTCAAATTTATTATGTCACAGCAGCAGAGTCAGCCCGTGAAAAACGAAACGAAAGTGAATTTCATTAATTTATAATACTGAATGTCTGGTAAAGTCTTGATTTTTTCACTTATTCTATCGAATTTAACTTTCTTTTTTTAAGTTACGATTTCTATACCCAGATTAATTTTTTTTTAATTTCATAGTTTGACAAGCTAAAAAATAGTGTTATTTTTGTACGTTTTCCTTCGTTCTTATAAAACATAATCAGTTTCACTTGCAATCTCTTTAAAAATAAATAAAAATTAAAACACAAATAAAAATCCATAAAACTGTTATAAACTAAATAACGCTACAAACTAGATAATTATTTTGACAAGAATATACAAATTTCTGTTCTATTCGTCATATCCGTAAAGCCTCAAACATCTCGAAACCACCTTTCCTAATTCCTCTTTTGCCTTTTCAAATAGACGAACGATCCAGAAAACCTCTAATCCGCAGAGAAAAAAGGTCCCCCCCCCCCCCCGCTAAATACAGGAAAGCGAGCAAAACGCATCGAGTCACGGCAATTGAAGGGAAAACCCGTATTTTCCACGAACGCGACACGAGCCCGAGCGAGAGAAGCACACATACCAGCACGAGTATCGACTGGAGCATCAGAAATTCGATTCGACTCCTCGACAGAGAAAAAGAAGGAAGAAAAAAAGTCAAGTCTGCACATCGCGTTCACCCGGGTGCGGCGACCTTCCCGGCAAGCGTTACCGTGCTCGCACGCATTACTCGCCATAAATTATACATGTGACCGAGACGGCGAAGAAAGGAGACTCTCACACACACTATCTCCGAAAAAAGGGACGCTCGCCTCGGCTTCTTCCAATTTCTTCCTACCGCGCGCGTGGAGTTCGTTTTTCCCTTGGAATACGAGGTAAGCGAGAGAGAGAGTGAGAGAGCGGAGGGACGGTATAACGCTGCGAGTAAATGAAATGCAGGAGACTGGAGGCGGAAGAAGCGAGAATTGGGACCGGCGGTATCGCGACGAACGGTCCGATAATGCAGGAGTTCTTTCTATGCTAAAGTGGCGGAATGTGGCTTTTACCGTTGGTTTTTTTGGGTTGTTTGCGCGGGAAAAATGTCGTGGGTGGTCGGTTTGTTGGGAATTGGGATATTGATTATAAGTAGACACAGGCAGGGAGATACAAAAATATTTGCGAATAATTTTTGCTTGAATGGAATAAGGTAATTTATTTAGATAAGGTATTATTTGAAAAAGGATTATGTGGATAAATTATTTATAAAATATTGCTTAAAATTATCTCTAGATAAACATTTATTTGCAAATAATAGGTATCTAACTATCATTAGTGAAATGAAATCTCGATTGATCTCGTGGAACTATCCTTTAATAATGCTGTGGTATAACACCTGCGACGTGGACCACGTTTTTGTGTTAAAAATTCTGTTAATTATTATCGTTGCTCTGTGGTCTATTCGAGACTTTTAGTTATGTGTTAGGTGCGTTGTTAAATATTGTAATCGTTTGCGTAATTATTATTGTCATTTTTGTAATAAAAATTTTTGTACATTTTGCAGCATTGAAGAGGGGAGTGAAGAAAAATCCCGAATATATCTAACTATCATTGTCTATAATTTAATCTAATAAAAACTAGATATTTTAAATAAATATTAGATATTTTATTATTTTGTACCACCTATATACAAGGTAGCTCGGATAGATCAATTAATTTTACAATGCGCTATCTAGATAACAATGTTAGATAATTTTAAAATAAATTTTTATCTAGATATTATATTTATTTTTCAGTTTTCAATTGTTCTCTAAACTTTATTTTATGAAAAAGTGAGTGTTCATGTGCTGTGTACATATTTTTCTATCAAAGATACTTTTTTATCTTCATTTATATCTAGATAAATTTATCAAAATACTTGACCATGACTAATTATAAATAAATCCTATACTAAAATAGAGATTACGCTAACTTATAACTATTTTATGCTGTGTTCGAACGCGATATTCAAATCTAGTATGTTAAATAAACTAAATTAAATTAACGAAAATGGTATAGTAGTCAAATTAAATAAAAGAAGCATCTAATATCTAACTATGTTATATATACATGTGAAAAATTTCTATAAAATTAATACTTACGAATATAATATATTAATTCGTATAGGGCACACTCCATTGTCGTACCCATTACGGACACACGAGTGCGAATTGGTATTTTCTTTTGATGTTTGCCTCTTGGAAAGTTTTGTAGACCTGTGGTCGACACCTTACTATCTGACACAATAGGTGCTTGGCATATTTAATGTAGTGGTAATAGATTTTTGCTCCTATGAATCTCTAAATATCCTGAACTTAAAAATGTTGGAGGTACAAATTTACATCTGTGTGTCTGATATGGTTTCAAAATATAAAATCTCTTTCAAAATATAAAACGTATTCAATTTTCAAGAAACAGTTGAAATCTTATAAGTGTAATAAATACACGAATAGCGTTACGAAGAACATTTGCCTATTTATAATACCTCAACCATGTTTTGGTTAACTTTCGCAACGTCCACACGTTATAGGTTATTGCCGTAACTTTTCTAATTCGTAGAGTCATACAGTGAAGTAATAAAGGAGTAATTAATTTCATTTATAATGCTGCAATCATCTCCTCCGCGCAGAAACCTACTCCCTCGGCTACTTTTATCTCGTCCCCAGTAGTGACAGCCCTGCTCTATTCAGCCTACTACCAACTCGGTTCACCACTCCCCCACCGCTATAACTCTCGCTTCTCGAATGCAACTCCAATCCCGCGAGCGCCACAAGCGCCTTGTGTGCGCGCGCACTCGACCTTTTCCACCTCACCCTTTTTCCCTTTCGTTTCCCCGATAGGCGATCGCTTTTCACCGCGCGTTTCGTGCGTCTTGCATCATGTGCGTCCATTTATTATCTCTCTCTCTCTCTTTCTCTCCACTTTTCGTTTTCATCTTTATGCGTCGCCGGTTCGTTGCACGTGAAAAACTCGAGTCTATTCAGAGGAGAAACTACGATGGCAGAGCGAGAGGGAAAGCGTATTTTTGTATACGCGCGGTGCATTAGGGCGGAATGTGTAGGGAGAAAGCGATTTTATTGGCGTTTGTATAGGGATTGTTGTAATACAGTAGATTGATGTCTTGTGACATATTTATTTTAATAACTAGCTTATAACCAGTCAAGAATAGGTTTTCTTTTTCGATGAAGAACATTAGTTAAGGGGGGGTTCTAGGAATATATCTAAATATTTTAAATGATGTATGCTTCTATATTTTAGGTTAAATTTTAAAAATATTTATAAAATATAATTTTGTATATGAAAAATCACCCGTCGATAAATGATTTCAAGGAATTTCTGATTTTGACCTGGAATGTTCTCTGCCCATACTAAATTAATCAATCCTTTTGAAAGAGTCTTTTCATATATAATTTACATAGTAATTTTTAAAAAGTGTAACATCACGTTACCGTATCCTTTCTTGACTATTTTTGGCGGGTAAATAATAGGAGTTATAAATATTTTTTATTTTAATTTTTAATTTGTTTTTTAAATGGCGACACTGGAGCTTCTAAGTCGATGTTATTCCTCGCAGTTGGCCTCTTATTTCAAATTCCAGAAATCAGATTCAATAAATCATTTTTATTAAATCTACATGAGATTACCCAGATAAATACATGTAAAATATTGCATTCTATAAATCTGCGTCTCAAGGAACAATTGTTGTCCAAACATATCCGTGTAAAAAAAATTAGTCTGGCACTAGTCTGGGATTAATCTGGCTTAACAAGTCTGGCGAAAGTCTTGCAAAAGTCTGGGAGAAGTCTGGCTTAGGCCACTATGCCAGACTTTTTTTGGAATTGTGTCAAGATAACTCATTTTTCAGAAGTAAATAATTAGAGTAGTACATTAATTATTAGTATCGACTAGAATAGTGAAAATACGTACTTTTCCATAAAATAGGAGAAGAGTTTTTTTACATATTGCAATCTTGTTTAAAATATGAATATTTGTAAAAAAGAGACAAAAATTTAGGTTACTGGCCATTTGACATGACGCGATGCTTTTGTTTTGCACATTTTGTCTAAAGTCTGGCATAGTGCTCAAAACCATACTTCTGCCTGACTTCTGCAAGACTTTCACCAGACTTATTGAGCCAGACTATTTCCAGACTAATTTTTTTACACGGGTATTAACTCAAATCTAGCTACACACATCATCTGACAAACAGCAACAATATCCGCAACTATCCAACATTCCAAAAAATCCGTCGCTATCAAAGAAACACCACGCGACAAATACGCTGTTGTTGTTCCTCTCGCGGCTCGAATTCACACACATCTAACTCGCTCCACGGTATCGTCGCTCTCCTCTCTCTATCTCTCCGCTCCCTCGGTCTTTCACGTGCTTATAGCCTTTTCACGTCGCGCTCGGGTGATCGATGCGAGCCGCGCCGATGAATACGTCGGAATAGTTTATTAATGCCTTATTTACGATGCGAGCGGCCGAGCGCCGAGAGACGCGTCGATGATATCTCGCGATCCTCGTTTTTTCTTTGTTGCGATTTTTCTATGCGGGATCTTCGTCGCTGTCGCTCGTCGTCGTCGTTGTTTTGCTCTCTTCCACGCGCGCGCGTGGGGATATCCGGTTATCGTGGATGCGCTTTTCGACTCTGCATGCGCGCCGAGGTGAGGAGAATAAGAGGAGGATACGCTCGCGCGTTAATATTTATGGAGTCGTGGATGATTAAAGGCGGAGTATTGATTTTCGCGAGCTTCGGCTATTTCGATTTATTCGTTTTTGTCGGTGTGGTTGTGCATATATACGTGTATATTTAGACTTGCTGGGTTAGTGATTAATGCTGTGTCGAATAATTAAATAATATTTTAGTAATGTTCTTGTTATATATAATATTTCGCATTAGGTATTATTATTTATTTTAGTGTGAACAGCCGAACATCCGCACTCATAATCAGGGATTTTTATTATATTATTAACAATAATTATTATTATTGATTATTTTTCGTGTTATAGTTTTGATAGTCTGAAAATGTCTGCAAATACATTATTCTGGGTAAGGCATAAAAAATAACATTTGTCATTTTACGGACAATTTTTGGAATATAAAATTTATGTTATTGTAACTTATATTTTAGAATGTGTTGTGTTGATCTTATTTAGCAATAATTTTTTTCACAAAATCAAACTGTTTAGAAATATTTTTCTTTTTAGACGCCGATATTATATCAATACTATCGATTGTTTTTCTAAATTTAATTGCATTTACTGCAGTTGCTGAATTGAACTAAGCCTTCATACACTATAAGACATTAGCTTAAACATAGATAAAGAAATTTGTACGCTTACTTCTACTACACGATCAAAATTTCTTCATACGCCAAAACTTAGATATCCGATTCAGGCACATTTCCTCTATTCATCATTTTTTAAATGAATTTTGAAATTGTATATTGCATTTGGGTCATTGGAATTAGCATAATAAACATATACCGCATAATAGATTCTTATGCTTTAATTTGACTTTATTAATATAAATCATATGGATTTTATGGGATATATTTTACTTGAATTAAAACGTACAAGTTACTGTTATTTCACTAATAAACCATGAAATTCAAAAGATAAGTGTTTTCTTCAACTCATAAACAACAATTAAATGTGAATATGTTCATTTATCTATCAAACTTTCTTGAAGTTACTCCTACAACCTCATTTTCCTCTATTATTCACAATGTTATAAAAATGTACGAACAGTTATAGACACTTTTTCTGCAATTTAAACATACTTCCAGTAAACATTAAAATCCAATATATTAAAATTCCAGTAATGTACAATTCCACGCAATCACTTACAAGCAATCACTTAGGTCTTTAATCAAATCCAAGCTCCGGCAGTCCTCCCCCCCCCCCCTGCAAAGTAATAAACTTTGATTCGTTCCCAAGTCGAAACGCCAAACAAATTTTGCGCGAAAAGTCACAGCTGCAGCGAAACAAAAAGGATTCCGTCCTCGCCCCACGGTATTTCTCCGCGTTGAACGACGGCATTTTTCCGCCCGCGTATAACACGCGCGCCCCCGCGCGAAGCGGAATGGAAAATTCCTCGGAACGGGGGTATTGCAAATTTCTTCTGATTTTTTTGCCCTCTCCTTTATTTTTCCCGCGTCTCTCCGATTTATTGGAAGGCGCCGCAGCGCTCCGAGGAAGAAGTCGCGCGACAAAGAAGCAAGAGACGGGGCGCGGATGTTCCGGAAATTCGGGATTCCGATGTCTTCGGCCGTGGAAGCAAGGGGAGGGGGAGAATCGACAGGCTGCAGCCGCTCGGCGAGACAAAAACAGGAAAGTAAAAATGCGCGACGCGCTGCATGGGGAATGAAAAAGGGAGCGGAGATAAAGGCGGTGCCGGGGAAAAATTCATATAATTGCGCTCGCGCGCGCGGAATTCGCACCTTTGAGGAAGGAGGGAAGAGGCGACGCGAGTTCCATTTTTCGATGCCGCGGCGCTTTCTTGGGGAACTGGGAGATTGCCCGTGTAATGGATTTTTCGGTTCCGCGAGCGCCTGCAGTTGTTCCGCGGCGCGGCTTTCGTGCGTCGTCGCTGGCGGAGGTATGAGGCGGAAAATATGGAGAGAATGGGTGTGTGATAAATCATGGTGGCTTGTACAGTAAAAGTCTGGGCACTGTGAATCGACGGGACCCAGCGAAACGGACACTGTTAATTACCTAACCTGCTTGCTCTAGCCAATCAGGTGTAAGCAGTAGGGTTGTACTAATACGAGTATTATTGGCACCTATGTCAAGCAGCAAAAAGTTTTGTTTATATTAAATATTGTAAATAAAATGTTCTACTTATGCTTACCAACTAATAACAATGATAATAATTAAATAGTATTTTTTATAACCTTTTTATTAAAAATTATACTAAATAAAAGAACATATGAAGATTCTAAGAAAATTACATCTGTTTATATCAAAATACATTTATTTAATGTACATAACAAATATTAATTAAGTGTAAAAGAATAAATATTAATCCTCGTAAATATACAAAGCTTGATCGTGTAAATTTTGTACGTACATTAAATCCTTCCTCTCGAATTCCTATTTGCGCATGGGTAAGACTGGAAAGAGGGAAATTCAAATATTTCTAAAGAGAATACAGCGGCATTTTACGCTTTTATTTCTGATAAGTATGTGTTGACTCTTCTAGGTGCGGACACTTACACTTAGCGAGTCAGCCCTGGTAGCGACCATATTTTTTAACATTTCACACATCTCCAATTGTACACTGTTCGTTTTTTCATAGTGCACGTTTTTACAGTGCCCAGATTTGCTAATTTTTATCGTACAGTTTATTTTCGATGTGATAATTTCAACTTTCGTTGATGTTTATCGGTTGGTAAAGTGGTCATACGAATGCATTACAAGCCGAAAGGAAATCGACGTCGACAAAAATAGCGTTGGATTCTTAAAAATTCCTTTGAGTAGTACTTACTTAAAAAGTGTTGATAACTTATAATAAGCATGTATTATTTATCATTTCCTTGACTAAAGATCTGAAATGTTAAGAATTATCACATGTTAAACGTGAAAATCATAAAAAGTTAAGTGTAAAAATATGATCCGCCTTAAAATTATTAGATTTACATAATTGGTTCATTACTTGCGTAAGGCAATGTTTGGCTTTTTTTAAGAATCTTAAAGATTTTAGTGACCCCACCCTACTTCTCACGTAAGATTTTATGCTTCATAACATAAATAATATTTGAAATATTTTGACAATTATTATCAGGCAAAAAATTAGGTGTATCATGACTACAGAGATCCAGGTCTAATGTATATAGGTATCTTAGATTACCTATGTAGAGTTCACATGAACTTCGACCATGGATAAACAATAACAAAAACAATAACAATATTTATTCAAATTAAAGTGTGTCATAGTTCCTTTGTATGTCGTCATCCTATCACAGCAACTTTTAAACGCTTTACCACAATCGAAAAGATATTTGAAAAATTCCGAATGTTCATAAAAATAACTACCATGAAATCTATCGAAATATGATATTGTATAATAAGATCTTTCAACCGATTGTGGATGTAATAGCTTAAATTTAGAACCAGTAAATGGAAGGATTTAGTAAAATAAAGCTATACTCTTTGTTTCGTAATTGCGGCCAGAACGTTCACGCGGAACAAAAGCCGATAGCACGATATCGTCCAGCTTTATCCGAATATGTCACTCTGTCCCGCTTCGCTACCTTACGTATACGCATATTCGATGTCTTCAGTTCTATGGCTGCGATACCGACTTGGGAATAGGAAACCGGTGTACATGCGACCCGGGACTGAATACCGTGCGAAGTGTAAGACATCCTGGACAAATATTAAGGAAGCGAGCGAGAGAAATTACACCAAGGCAGAATACTCGTGAATGTAGACGAGCTGTTGGAACTTTCTTTATCGAATGTTTGACCATTTCGATTTGTACCCGAGTAAAAAAATAAGTCTGGCCAAAGTCTGACAAAAGTTTAGCTCAGAAAGTCTTGCTAAAGTCTGACTACCGAGACGATCGCAGACTATAAGCCGGACTATAGCCAGACTTTTGTTAATTTATGTAACGGAAACATATTTCTACGTTCAAGTAATTAGGACTACTCTACACTTATTGTTAATATCGACCGGAATCGTAAAAAAATAATAGTTTTCGATTAAATCGTGGAAACATTTTTTTAAATATTGTAATATTCTATGAAATTTAAATATTTGTAAAGAAAGAGACAAAGATTTAGGTTACGGTAGAAATGACGGAACGCTATGCTTTTGTTTTGCATTGTTTGCCAAAAGTCTGGGATCGCTATTGCTACTTTTAAGGATCATCAGCGTCCGAAGGGAAAAGTTTACAAGCTCTTCTGTCTACTATACCTCTTTGCGTATACAAATGAAGCCTTCAAATAACCTGTTTATTACATTTATTACATTTATTATTAACCTGTTCCTCAAAATCAGCCCAGCCAAAACCGTCGCCCGACCTGTGTAAAAGTATATCTATATATACAATAAATGTGTAATCATCCCATTTGCAGACACAGTTTATCGTACTTGCGCATATGTCTCCTACCACTCCAAAATAAAACAAATACACGTACAAAGAACCAGCTCCTTATCGCGTTTAACTTAGTATCTTCTTACGCGCTCGTAAAAAAAGAAGAAGAAAGAAAACAAACATTCTTATTTACTATTATTTTTTTAGAAAATAGTCATATGGATGTGTGTGTGTATGTGTGTGTGTGGTGTGTGTCTGTATGCGCATGTGTGTGTAGCTGTCCGTATGTGTGCACGCGTGCGTGTGTGTATATGTGTATGTGCATGCGTGCATGTGTGTGTATATTTATGTGCGTGTGTATGAGTGCGTGTGTGTATGCGTGTGTACATGCACGCATGAGTGTGTGTATGTGAGTGAGTGTCTGTGTGTGCGCATGCGTGCGTGTGTATATGTATGCGTGTGTTTATGAGTGCGTATGCGTATATACTATATATATATATATACATGTATATATATATGTGTGTGTGTGTGTGTGTGTGTGTGTGTGCTCATGCGCATATACTTCATAAACGTTACAAACTAATTCACCACGAGTTCTCGCACCTACAGGCATGAAACGTATCCCCACGTGCAGTCTCTCAAAGGACACGTACCTCCGGCAATAGTCACGCGTGTAATATTTCACCTGTATTTCCCTCGCTGGCTCTCCATCGTTGCGTGCACGCGTCTGGCCGTATCAACGGTGCCGCGGCTCGTTCATTTGATAGCACGCGCGCGCGCGCGCGCGACGTCGATAACAGCCGCCGAGCGGGGCGATATTTGCGTGAGCCGACTGCTGAATCTCCTCATCCGCGGCTGCAGCGCTGCATTCTCTCGCGACGGACGGCCGATATTGCGTTTAGGTTTTAACCGAGGATATTGAATTCTACTAATTGCGGTCTGGTCGTACGGATTATTGACGATTATATTGAGGATACTCTATTTTTTTGCTTACTCAAAGTGAAACCTTTGTGATAGTATAAAAAAAGTTTTGCTAAAAACATGTTAGAAACATGTTTTGAGATATAAGGAATCAAAATACACTTTTTTTAGAAAATGTCCGTATGTGTGTGTGTGTG
This sequence comes from Gastracanthus pulcherrimus, assembly GCA_949152435.1. Lineage (NCBI taxonomy): Eukaryota > Metazoa > Arthropoda > Insecta > Hymenoptera > Pteromalidae > Gastracanthus > Gastracanthus pulcherrimus. Next base: position 219,934,126 of record OX424572.1, on the reverse strand, counting down.
TGTGTGTGCATGGACGTACGTGCGTGTGTGTATGTATGTATGCATCCATATCTCGAGCAATTCACGGTAACATTTAATGCTTCAGGGCTCATTTTGTTTATTTTTTTAAACGTATGAGGCACAATAATGACTTATAGTTTTTCAAATTTTTTTATAATATTATTGATCCAGTGAAAATGCACTTGAAAGATCATAAAATTACTATATTATACTCTACTATATTGCACCACCCGTAATTTTGGATGAGATGTTTCCTTTCTTTTGTTATACTCGGAATCGTCATTTTTTGTTTGAATGGTGATTTCTCTGAAATATATGACGGAAAGTTTTTGAAGAAAATTGAGGTAATTAGAACAATGGAGAAGATTATTCTGTAAAATTTTTGAGACATTTCGATTTTCTATGACAAAAAGGTAGCTTTTAACTATCTCTCGGCTTAGTTATTTGCTCAGATTATGAGAACTTTTATTTTTCAAGATATTCGAGGTTATACTTTTTTAAAAAAAAATTTTTGATTGCTTATTTCTTGGATATTACACGAAAATTTTTTACCAATGAATAGTTTCAAAATAAAAGAAGACTATAGAGCATTTTTTAGCTAATCAATATATTTTTGATGTTCCAATACAATTTGTTAAGAATAAAATTTAATAGAGTTAAAATTTGGGTTCAAAGTTAAAATGAGTTTGAATAAACTATTTTGAATAATTAACTTGAATAATTACACTTAATGAACATTTTTTAAATTTTCTTAGTTACATATTATAATCTTATCTTAAATACATTTGTGAAAATGGCATGTATTATATATATAAATATTTTAAACAACAATACTTTTTGATAATTTATGCTATATTTTTGCTTAAGTTTAAATTACTAAATTACTATATATATATATATATATATATATATATATACGTCGACATATTAAAAAGTAATAGATTTGTCATTTTTACTTTTCACTCCAGTATTAACTAGAATAAATAATTTCATATTTGAACATTTTTTAAAGTTTGAGGAAGCTAAATGCCAATGAATTGGCAGCGGTTTTTGTTTGTGGGTTTGCATAAAGTAATAAGATAGAAATTATATGCTTCTAGAAGGAATTTTTCATTTAATTTTTCATCAGGTATTTTGACATTAATTATATGGAATTAAATCGCTGTTAAACTTGAGCAATGTTGCAGTTTGATGAGGCGAGTATCGCACGCAATTGAAACTTTGTTTAATTTTGTACATTGGAATTTCATTTTAGCTTTTTATCAATAAACGTCAATATTTAGCCATTAAAGGAATACACAGAGTTTAATTTTACAATTAAAATAAGTTGATACTTAAAGATGCACATTATTCATTATTCATATTATCCACCGATTTCATTGAAAATGTGTTATCCGATTTTGTTCCTTCACTCCTTTGATTTTTCAAGTTATAATAATTTACACACTAAGAAACATCCCAAAGAAAATTAGCTGAATTTCCAGATAGATATCCAGATAAGTATTCACCTCATGTTGTTAGACTAATCCAGTTAGATATTAATCAATTTTGTAATGGTAGAGATGAGATAAATAAGCGATAAAACATTTCAAATACATGTGATATTCAAAACTATATTAATAATTATGGCATGGGTCATCTACAAATTAACTATTTGGTTTTATAGTATTTAAAACTTACTCATTCACACACATATGCTTCTTTCTTCTTTCACTTCGACGCAAATGGCTGATTTCTATGGACGATTGATGATCGGCATTGATCAAATAGGAAATACAGAACTCTGTTAATTTTGGAAAAAAAATTCAATTCGTTGAAGTCTTCAGACGTTAATCAGCGTAGATTGGCTTGATATTTGTATCACCAACTTATCAGAAGAAAGTCAGAGTTGGTGCGTAGCGTGGAACACATATGTAGTGTTTGTCTCTCGATGATAGATTTTCGAGCACCTCAAAAATTGGCAATTGAAGCGATGTGCTCTCGCATCATTCTCCTGCATCTTCCTTATTCTCATTCTCTTCAATTCTCCGAAATCATACAATACAATTTGTGTTACGTGACTGAGTTAAACAATACGTGGTATATCTCTATCTGGATGTCAACCAAGCTTATTACGTACCACAAAACAGAGTGCACAAAATAGAACGAAAAAACTTCGTTGCAAGCCAGTATCGAGTCTCCAATCGGAAAAACAACAACATCAGATACAGAACTTGCAGAGATCACATGATTCTTCCAGCTGCAAAGCATCTCAACTCATTTTTTCCCCTCAAACGAGCTTACAATCATATTTTTACGCGATCGCAAACGTCATTCGAATCTCTCCGCTTACGATCCAGTTCCTCTTTCCCCCGCCGAGCTACCTCCGGATCCTCTTAACGATAAAGACAAAAAAAGACGTCGTATCCCGCGATGGAAAAATGATATCCCACGGTAACAACGGTAGCCCATCCAAAAAAGAAAAGAAAAGAAAAAGTCGGTCAAAGGAGAGAGGCGGAAATATTTCCTTAAAAGTGTTTGCATACAAATGGACAAGCGCTGGCCGGTATCAGGTATACGTATGTATACAGCCAGTCTTGTGGATTCGTTCCGCTCCCATAGGAGCAACGTCCAGTCCAGTCCCGTTTTACTCTCCTATGTAAAGAGAAAGACAGACACAGGAGGAAATGGCCGTTTCTTCCCATCCCCTCGAGGTCAGCTTCGCCTCTCTCTCTCTCTCTCTCTTTGGCTACTCCGTTGCGCTTTTGCATGCGAGCTGCTGCGCTCGGCTCTTTTTCCGCGTCCCTCCTTCTTCCCTTTCTTGTTTGTATATGGGCCAAACAACCGCGGGCGAGCGCGCGGGTCGAATTTCCGCGCAATTTCAATGCGATCTTTTGACTCTGCGCGCGAGCCGCAGGAGCGAAAGTGAAGGGCGAGAACAGACGGATGAGAAAGATGCACCGAGTAAAGAGGCGGAAAAACCAGCGAAAGAAACGAACGCCACCGCTGCGTTTCGCACCGGATATTAAAAATATCTCGCACTTGCGGGGGGAAACGCGGAGATTGACTTCCGCGACGACTGGAGACGGCGTCTGTTTTGCTTTGTGCTGTGGGAGCTTTCTTTGCGATGGGGTTCGAGTTTTCTTTTTTGCTTCGGTGCTGGAGGCGCGAGGTGCGTGATTGTGGAATCAGACGTGATGGAGTGTACGAGGTTGTTTCTTGGAGCGACTGTGACAAATTTGATTTTAGTACCATTTTTCTTTGTTCGATGAGAATATTAACCTTGTAGTCCGCGCAATTTAGGGGATGATTCTTTCATATGTTGAAGGTATCTGTTTAGAACAATTATGCGAGCTCGAAAAGCTTAGAAGAAAACGAGCTCAAATTTTTGAGCTTCTAATTTACATTTTTAGAAACTAAAAAATAATATATAGTAAAATTAATAATTAATAAAGGAGGATACCTAACTGATTCTATTGTTTAGAGTTTCTCAAATTATGATTAAAAAAAATTTAACCCGGGGAAGTGAAGGGAAACTTTTAAAAAAGAGGGTCAAATTAATAAAATCAGTGAAAAAATCAAGATTTAATCAGCCATTCAGTAGTAAAAATTAAAAAAACTATTTATTTTTGTTTTTCATTTTGTATAAGAGAAAATTTTGGTATAAATGCTTAAAACTTTATGGATTCTTCATGCTTATATCAGGTTTATAGGTCCACTATCCATGTTTTACCCGGTGCAGACGTAGGCCATCCATGGGCATACTCTTTACGAAAATTATAAATAAATAAATTTATTTTAAAATAATTTTGGTTTTATATTAGGAGCAAAATGTTTCATAGCTTATTTAATAGTAATGAAATATTATTAAGGTTAAAAGTTGAACACTTAAAATTGAAATATATGTCTTATGGTCATCTATAAAGTACATGGTAACCTACAAGATTAAAATATCCTGTGTAAAAAAATAAGTCTGGAATAAATCTGACAAAAGTCTAGCTTAGAAAGTCTTGCAAAAGTCTGGCTACGGAGATGATTCCAGACTCTTGGCAAATAATGCAAAACAAAAGCATAGCGTTCTGTCATTTCTGCAGTAACCTAAATTTTTGTCTCTTTTTTTACGAATATTTAAATTTCCTAGAAGATTGTGATACAAACAGAAGTAATGTTAATTATTGTAAAACAATATTGGTGGCGAAGATAATGATGTTAAATTGATAATAAATAAATATGTAAGTTAAACTGCTGAAAAGAAATAGCTACAGTATTGCCAAAGAAAGAGAACGGAATGAAATTGGCTACGCCGAAAGAAGATCGTAAAGATAGGCCAGCGTTGGCGCTCTCGATAACGGCAGTCAGTACAGCTTTGACTCTCGATAGGTTCAGACGTGTAACTAGCTGGAAAAGCAGCGGCTTTTAACGTAAATGCACCACAGAAATATATCGGCTAGGCATTTGAATAAATATCATTTTGGAAGTTTAAACTGTGATCGAATTATTAATATCTCCTCTCGTGAATCCTGCTATATGACGGAATAGATTGTAATATGTAAAAAAATGTTTCCACGGTTTAATCGAAAACTATTATTTTTTACGATTTCGGTAATATTAAGAATAAGTGTAGTGTACTAGGCAATTACTTGTATGTTGAAGTAAGTTTTCGTGACATAATTCAACAAAAGTCTGACATATACCAGACTTCTTTTTTTACACTATAACAAGACATTGTAGTTTTACATTATCATAAATTTTACATAGCTAAATTACGTGATTATAGATTATTAGTAGTTCTTAGAAAGACAAACTTGCTAGATGAAGCTTATTACTTTCAGTTCAGTAACTAACGTTATATATCATTTCTAGCATACCAACAAAGCTAAGATAACTATTGGTGAATTTTAAATTTATAGCAGAAATCTTTCATTTTATAATATGAATTTAATATAATTACAGTTGGTGAAAATATATATATTAACTGGTCCTTCAAATAAACCCGAACAACCCAACTAAAATTGAAAATCAATACTCTTCATATTACAATATGCGTCAAATATTATAATTCGAAAAAATAATTGAATCGAACTCTTTTTTCCAACAAAGCCAATCTTGTCACGATATGATTCGCTCCAAGAAAAATACGCACCACTCTCCCGCACCAATTTCTCGCGAGCACGTAGCGCGCCAAAATAACGAATCGTCGCGCTACCCCTCCGCGAAATATACATACACAGCGAGGTGTAAAAAATAAACGCGCCGTCAATCGAGCATCGCCGTTAGCAAGCCTTAACGCGTTCGCGCGACGCAAACGACGAATCATCCATCGCGAAAGCTGTGTAAACGCGCGCGACGTCTCGGTAGCTCGGAGGCAAAATGCGCGCGGCGGCTCATTTTCGCGTCTGCTGCTCGTTCGCGGGGAAAAGAAGAAATTATCGGCAGATCGATGCTCGGGCGCCGATTACTGCCGACACGTACACGCTAGACAGAGTTAACGAAGGATTCGCGATATTTTTCACCGGCTGAGCATCGACTTTTCTCCCGCAGCTGCTGGCACTCGGCTTCTCTTCGTTTTTTGCTGAGGGGCGGGGGGTAAATATTAAATTGAAGTTTTCGGTGGGGGTAAAATATTCATTTTGCGCAAAATGTTACGCTGGTTGGAGGGGCGGTTGAAAATTTGATGGGGAATCGTCGCGATTTCTTTTTTTTCGTTAACTTGAGAGTTGATGTAATAAGAGTGAGTTGTTGAATAGCTGAAAATTGTCAATCTTCGTTGGTTTTGAAATTTAAAGAGTTATATTTGTAATTCATCGTAGTGTTGTTTTTCTTTTAATGCTATATTCCAGTAATGCTATTAGTACATTTGAATGATAGAATTTTATTTTATATGTATGTTCGGTATTGATTTTGAAATTACAAAACTGATATTCAAATTATATAAATTTAGTAATGAAGTAACTTGAAATAATGATTTTCTGAGTGAATATACAATAATATTCATAGAATCATCTATCTATTATATTACATGAAATTAAAAAATGAAATTTTCTTTGTTAATTAATGTTGTTTTTTATAACTGATTTTTCTTAAATGAGATATTCCAGAAAATCAATACTACGTATATTATATTAAAATTGAAACTGAAATAAAAGTTTAATGATTAAATTACTGTAGCTAATATTGAATTAAAATATCTTATGAAATAGTATATTACGCAACCAGTGCTCAAGATAGCTGATTCCCGCATCAGTCGAGTGACAAAAACAAGAATGCGAGAATCACCTTCGCGCACTAGTTGCGTATACTATTTTTCCTAACCCTGGTAGAAAGTTAGCTAGAATGGCTGGTTAGCTTATTAATTATTAGCCAGATTAATAAGCTATTAATAAGTCAAATTATAGCTAATATCTAGCTAGAATCTGCTTAAGACTATGCTTTAAGCACGAACGTATTTTGTTTGAAAATCTAACCTATTTATATTATGTTTTGAAAAGTTATTAGTTTTTAAAAATATACATTATTATACTTTATTTAATATTCAATATAGTATGCCGCCAAAATAAATATTTTTATCAACAAGTAACAACTTACGAAATTACAGATATAGCAATACTAAAAGTATTTGATAACTAATAATTTTCTTTCCGAAAATTAGTCAATCATAACTTAATCAACAAAAATTTTATGATTAATGTCGAAAATAAAATTTTGTAATAAAACTTCATTGTAAAACTACAAATATTTGTTTACCAATTCTCCAAATTTCGTCATAACTTACATTATTCTGTTTTTATTGTTATTTTTAAAATAACAATAATTATATGACTACATGCATTCTATTATTTATACCATCAATTTCTTTAATAAAGGAACTTAAATTTTACTCGGGGCTTTGGCACTTCTTGTGTAAATAATACTTTTTAAATGTACGCGTCATTATGTAAACAAATAACCTAACCTCCATTACTACTAGACATTCAAAGTTACATTTTTAACTTTAATTTAGTAAAATACTTAATGTAGTATGATTAGAATTGTGTATTACTTTGATTATTATAAAACTGTAATACATAAATTACTTAGTTTATCAATTTTATATTAACTAGAATATTAAGCAGAATTTAGCTAGAAATTAGCTAAAAAGCATGTCGTTTTTAACTGATTTCTAGTTAATTTCTTAACCAGAATTAAAGCAGATTTAGAAAATCAAGCTAATATCTGGCTAGAAACCAGCTTAAATTTCTACCAGGGAACTGAGTACGCAAAATATTGCATACACATTTTATATTCCCGGACTAGTGCGGGAATGTACTATTTTGCGTGTGCAAAATCGAATTTTGCGTTCTTACAAGGTAAGTGCACACCCACTCGGAAACGAAATTCGGGTTGACTTTGGGAGGTGTTTTCTGGTACCTAAAAATGTAGCTTAGTACCCATAATTCATTCTAATAGTCCCATGATGTTGAGATATGAGGTAATTTAGTCAAAATATTCGTTACTTTAATGAAAAAAGGTACCTCTTCTTCTAACCATAACTCTTTAGTTTTTATTATGAATAAATCTTTCAAAATATCATAAAAAGTAGGCACAAATACCTTTAATTTAAGCTGTTACGTATAAAAATATTAATCTGGTCAAAAATTACTAACAATTGAAGATGGTTATTGAAAATACATGGAAAATCAACAAATTTAAAAGAGTTAAATTTCTTCTTTTAAATATTCAAGAAATTTCAGTCACCATCTTCAATTTTCTAACTTTTTTAAAATTTTTTGTAATGGTTTAAATTTTATAAATGAATACCTACAGTTTTTTCGCGACTAAATGATTGTTTTCGCACGCCGTGCGCAAAACAAAATGCTTCGCTCACGCTCTGGTGAAAATGCGAAAATCGGGCACTTCGCGCCCGCTATACACGCATGAGAGACTGAGCTTCTCACACGGAGTTTCAAAAAATTACTATTGGCCTACCTTAGTGAATTAATCAGTCAGAACTGTTATAATTCTGATGTCTATTTCTGGTGTCTGATATAATTACATAATTTCCTGTTCTCATTGGTTCAAAAATAAATTCATAAAATATCTAATGTGACGTAATCCGTGAGGTGGAAAACGTCTTTATAACGATTTTTAATAATTTTTTATACGTCTACGCTTTCACGTAATAGCGCGAGACTTCAACTTGTTAGTTTTATTTCCTAGGGGAAATAGGTGTGTGAAATAAAGGATAGCCTTGTACTGCTTGTCAGAATTGAGGTATAGCTTTGCGGAGGGAGGGAGAGGTAGAAGCACAAGTATTATGCACTAGGCCATCGTGCTTGCGGAGAAAATTATATAATATTTATAGGATAGAATGTAGTAAAGAGAAAGAACTATGAAAGGACAGCAAAGTTAAATGACGAGTTACTTTTATTTAATTGAATTGAACATATACGAGTCTCTCTCTCTATCTCTCTCTTTCTCTCTCTCTCTCTATCTCTCTCTTTCTCTCTCTCTCTCTATCTCTCTCTTTCTCTCTCTCTCTCTATCTCTCTCGTTCTCTCTCTCTATCTCTCTCTTGAAATGAAGCAAGGGTTGGAGGTGTCGTCGAAGCTGCGTGAGCTTGCTGAGAAGACTTGAAGAGCAGGGGCCTGACGTTGGCGTCCTGAGTTCGCGTCACTCTTGAGTAGGAGATGCAGTTGGAGCTTGAGTTGGCGTCGTTGCAGGAGATTCGGAGTCGTCTTGGTCGGAACTGGAGATAGCTTCGTGCTAATGCAAGCGTACACAAAAGTGGCACTTATCGCACGGAATGTCAAAAGATAATGTTCCATACACGTGATAAAAATGATTCTTACACGAATAATATTTTGCATTACTACAGTACAATGAAAGTACAATAAAATTAATATCATGCTGCAATATTTAACTGATATAATTTAAAATAATATTATTATTTAGTTTAGAAAGTGTAAAATATAGGGAATGTACTGTACTAATGAAACACTCCTAAAGCGAATAGGCTTCCTGTACATGCATATAGATAATGGTATTTCTGACTACATGCAATGATTGCAGCTCGGCTTGCTTACGTGTCCAGGTGGACAACTCGTGCAGGTGGTGAAAGATGGAGAGCCGAAGGCCCCAATCTATGTCTTCGGTTTAGGTTTTTAATACTTCACTGTCACCAGCTCGAGAATAGCTCGCGACGTTTTTCTAAGACCCCCTTTTTCTCTGCACTCGCTCGTGCAGTTTTATTACTTGCAGCCCTAGGATCTTCGAACTGCTTTCGGAGCCGTTGACATTGTAAAGTGTTTACTACACTACGCCTGCTTATCGTGACCCTGGGAAAATTCTCTGCTGGCTTGCGACTGTCGGACTTTCTCAGAGCCAAAAATAAGCGCGTACGTGCGGAAATGGAGACAAAAGCGAATCAACAAAAAAAAAGAAAAAGAACAAAAATGATTTGATCGCACTAATACTTCCTTCCACGGAAAAAAATATTTTTAGCTCTGAAAGTTACAAAACTGCTGATTCGCCTATTTTTCAATGGTAACTATCATAGCTACAATGCTTAGTGCAATACAGGGTTGGGCTTGATACAAACGTCATTTATGATACGTAGGATCACTTGCGTATGATACTCAGTATGAAATAGGGTATCATACGATTTGCGTATCATATGTATTTCTGCTAGCTCACAAAATTAACGTATGCAACGTTTATTTATGTGTATACAAGCCATACAAGCTATATCAAAACCCGAAATAGAACAATTTGCAATAGTAACAAATTAAACTCTAAACCTTAAAACTCAACTACCGCAATCAGAACAATTTTAAATAATAAAAACAGTTAAATGAAAATCAGTATTCATAAACCTTAATCCCAACTACCCCAAGCGAAGCAATTTGTAATACTATAAGTTTACAGAATAAAGTAAAAGCCCCTAATCGCGTTAGATCTCCTTCGCTGGTTAACAAATAATAATGTTTCAAATTTGTTTTCATATCAATATAACAATTTAGTATTTTATTATTTAAACTTTGTTTTGTAGAAAATTGTTGCTTGTTTTGGAGTATTTGTGCTTAGGAGGGTACCAAAGTTGTTTTGAGAAAAAATGAATAATTGGATATAATTAGATATATATATACTTTATTATCCTAAAAATTAAATTAAATTATGAGCTCATTTCCCTTCGTAATACAATTATCTACCGTTGTGCAAAGTTTCAAATGAAAACTTCAAAGCCTCTACGATTGGCTTTTCAACCATATTTATATTAACCCAGACTTGAACCTTTCAAACATTATTTAATTGCAATTTTAAAACTTTACACAGTCGTAGATAATTGTATTATGAAGGTCAATGATCTCTTCGTTTTGGATAATAAGTATATATATCGAAATATATCAAATTATTCATTGTTCGGTCGGTAAAATTAAAGTTTGTAAAAACATATCTGTCAATACTTAACCAATTATGTTTTTGTTCGTAGCTTCTTGCCGTAACTAGTAGTGATTTAACTTTTAACTTTTCAACTATTAAAGTTATTCCTCGACCCTGGAATTCCATAATAAAACATTAATTTTTTAATTAATCATTAACTGTATTATTATTTAACAGGGTAACAACTCGAGCAACTGCATTTTACTCGGCAGGTTACGACGTATAAAACATGGCTTTCATACGTTTCATACATCATACTGTATGAAACCTCCAAACCACCTGACAATCGCTACTATTGTAGTCGCACAATAAGTCAAAGTTACGACTCCTACATCTACAATTATACTAAAACCAACTACAAATCTCTTACTCTTACTCTTACGCAATTATAAAAACACCGTCCTAACATTATCCCCCCGCTAATAAGCCACCGATAAATATCACATACTCCCACCTTGCTCTCTCCATAACCTTCTAAAATAACCATCGCCGTCGCAATTGTCAGGCCACAAAGACACCCGCTAGTCATAAAACCCTCTTCCACAATGCCTACCCCCTGAAATTTTAATCGAGCCCCGCTACCACCTATCACCTCCACATCCACACTCTCTCCCGCATCCTCGCTCATTGTCCGTAGCACGCGTATCGCGGCGCGGCGCAGCTCCTGAATAGGAAAACCCAGCGGCGTTTGCGCAAACACGTTCGCCCCGGAGAAATAGTCTCGTCTCCGCAGCTGCACCAGCTGGAAAGAGAAGAGAGACGTCGCGGAGCGCACGTATAATTCAATTGCCGGCAAATCGCAGGACAAATGGCGACACAGGGAGAGAGAGAGAGGCAGACAGGCAGCTTCGTGGCTGGAATACGAGGGAATTATTAATGCGGCACTGCTGCTGCTACGCCCCGAAAGTGGATGAATGGCGTAGGCGCGCGCTTGTTTACTCTCACGCCGTCGGAATCAAATCGCGCTAATTACGCAGCAGCGCGGAGGAGGGCTAGCCACCACCGGCTGTACACCGGTGATCTTTGCGCGAGGACGTGCGAGGCCCAGCAATTCTGTACTCGGTACGTGGAACTTTGGATTAGGATGCAGCGATTGTGCGCTGACTGAGATGAGGGTATTTATTTATTGCGTTTGGAGTTAGGATTTTGTTGTAGGGGGGAGGTGTTACTTTTGCGATGGTCAAAGTGTGCGTGGCCAGTTGTTAGATTGTGTTTATTTTTGAAGCTGGGTTACTGGTTGTCGGGTTATTGTTCAGAGTTTATTCGACAAAAAGGTGTTTCTGGACATACAAAGTGTTGATAGGATTTGCATGGAGTATTGACTAGAATGCTAGGAGACGTCATCTGATATTGGTTTGTATTTATTTATTGTATTAGCAATCTCTACTAAAGGGGGAGGTGTAACTTTTATTTCGCAATGACCGAAGTGTATGTGGAAGTTGTTAGCTTGCATTTACATGAATTTTGACGTATGTTTATATTTGAGTTCGGCGTGGTTCCTTGTAGTTTGAAGCAAGGTTACTGATTGTCGGACTATTATTCGTGACGTTTAGCTTTTTGGACTAGAATGTTAGGCTACGTTATCTAGGCGATGAATATGTATTTATTTATTTACTTATTATACTATGGAATTGGGATATATAGAGGGGGAGGTGTTACTTTCATAATGATTAAAATATGTAGTGGGCAGTTGTTAGTCTAAATTTACAACAATTTGGACGTGTATTTATATTTCAATTCTGCGTGGGTTACAAATTTCTCCTCCTTGAAGTTTGAAGCGAGTTTGCTATTTGTTAGATTATTATTCGCGACGTTTATTAGATGAAAATATGTTTGTGAAATTTTAAGTGTTATTCTGGATTATGTATATTTAATATCTTTAGAATTAGGATTCTATTGAATAGAAGGGGGTATAAGCTTTGTAATGACTGAAGTATGTTTATGTAGTTGCAGATTTGTATTTACATTAATTCGGACGAGTATTTACATTTGAAATTAGTATACAGAAGCTGTAAATTTATGTTCCTTATAGTTTAAAGCAAGTTTGCTGGTTGTCGGATTATTATTTGGCATTCATTTGATAAAAAGTGCTTTTGGAAATTTTAAGTGCTGTTACGAGAAAGTTTGTTTTACCAGCACGCGAAACTTTTAAATTGGAAATAGCCGTGTACGGTACTTGTTTGTTCTATATTTGATTGACTTTTTAAGCGAATATTGAATTACGAGGTGGTTCAACTATTATTAAATTAGAACTATGTGGAGTATGAAATTTTGACTAGTTTTATGAATAAAACGGAGTTTTATCTGTCCAATTTAATTATATAACAAAATTATCAATTTATATTACTTTAAAACTTAAATTTAGTTTCCACATTCCTATCAGTTTCGCAGCACTAAATTGTCGTTTTACAACAATAAATGTTTTTAAACTCGTTTAAAACTAAATATCCGATAAAATTCCAAGCTTGCCCGTTATTTCAGAAAGCATTGTTTTCATGTCGAAAATTTTTAGGCGCAATTCGCCGAATTTATTCTATTTATATACAATGAAATTTCAGTGTAAATACACGGGCGAGCGGCGAGCGTTCGACTTTGTTGTTTATGGCCGGTTAAGGCACGAAATTCATTTGAAATTTCGTTCAATAAATAATTTTACATGACAGGCTTTGTTCAAATTAATTGGAGCTTGTTTGAAGTCGCCATGTAAAAGCCTCCACTTCAATTCAAAGGTGAATATTAATCGCTGCTGCGCTGCTCAAATACACTAGCATTTATGAACATTTACTTTGATACTAAATATCGTAGGTGATAAAAAATATAATCATAATAATCGTCGGTTATAAAAAGATCATTTTTAAATTCCGGATATTGTTATCATCTCGTTTATTACAGTATGGCGCTTTGTTTCGAGTTAAGTTACTCGAATTCCGCGAATACTTAGCATCAAGATCTCGTCTTTATCTATCCTGAATTCCATCTTGTAGAAACTTTGGCAGAAGAATTTCTCTTGATATAGATATTTTAAGAACTATTTTATGTTGAACTTCTTCTTTTAGACAAACGTAAATTCAGTCTTCAAAATTTTCTACTAACAAGTTCAAAATATTAACTAATTGTTCATAAATAATTTAAATTTCTTATAGTTGAATTAAATTTATCAATCAGATTCCGTTTACGAAGTATTCATTATTGTTGCTTTTATAAATATTGTTAATTTAGTAATTAGTAAATTTGTAGATAATGTAACTTTTTAATACGTTTTGTTACTTAAAAAAAATTGAATCTACATCGTTTGTTCTACAGAAGCATGGAAAATTAGGAAAATTAAGTATTAAGCTATTCATATATGTAGGATTTTCTCGTAGAATATAGGGTTTTTATGGGTTCTTTTTTTTTAATTTACTGAATGATTCAAAATAAAATTTAAACACGATAAAAAATGTGGATAATAACATTTTTTAGCGTTGAAAAGTCCATACAAAAATTTGACTGTTTGAAACCCTAGGACTGAGGTTTAGGGCAGAATGAATGTAATTGTGAAAAGATTTCCCTTTGAATTTTTAGAATCGTGATGAATTGTAACAGTTACAATAGCGATAATGCACGATAATAACTATGAATCGAGTAAAACGCAATCAAGATAATTTATATATACCGGGTTCTTAGTTTCTTTATCTGCCTATAAAATCGATATCATAAGAAATTTTAATTAATTGAAAATGTTCAACCGGCAAGTGTCCTGAAACGACAAAGAATACATAAAACGTATGCATATAAGAAATGCTCAGAAACTGCCGAATGCTACCCACTATATTCCTACCAATCTACATACTACCAATCATGAAACCAAAAATACATGTCTACCAATCAAATCAACCAGTAAATCTATTACCAACCAGCAATTGTAGCTCAGAAGTATTAAACAAACGGCACACTCAGGTTATACAATAAGACCCCCATGTCGGCATAAATAAATAAATAAATCCCGGCCAATGAATAAGTACTACCCGTGAAATTGACTAATCCGGATTGATCACACTCTATTTTAGGTGTTGACTTCGGTGTTCTTTTAGGTGTCATTTTGTAAGAGCCCGCGCGTTATCCATCGGCGAGTCAGCTCCAAACCCCATAGTCCTACACTGAGAGAAAGGATTCTTTGCGGCAAAGAATATTTCTTAATTGTTAAGTTTTGTGGATTTGAATACGGTCAAATGAATATTTCTTAACAGTTAAACTCATCGTCTTAATAGTTAAGAACTGAGTACTTAAGTAGCGTCAACGTCTGACCGACTGACTTTAAGGTTAACTGAATTTTTCATGTTATTTTTCAAATAACCTTTCGTACTCGGCATGTTTATACTTATGTTTAAACTTTTCTCAAATTCGAGTTCTTAACTATTAAGAATTCAACATTTGCGGCACGTACGTGAGAATTCGATTCCGCAAGTACACGATTCATTTGCCACATGGAATCCTTTCTCTCAGTGTACAGTGTACAGGCCACTCAGAGCAGAAGCAGAAGCATCAGTAGCAGCAGCAGCGGGCCTCCGCATAACGTCCCGCAGTTTAACGATCGGATATTATCTTCTATCTCCTCGCGAGGACTCTCAGGTGCGTCCATTTTGATCGCGCGTACGCCTTTAATGCGCGATCCATTACGCCGCCGTCCGGTGCTGCCGGTGACACACGTGCCATTCGACATCTAGACGAATACGGCCGTCGTCGCTCTCCTCTCTCTCTCTCTCTCTCGATTTGTGATGGCAAGCGTTATCCGGAGCGGCGGAGATGGCTCAATAAAAGTGCGAGGAGAGGAGAATGCACGCGCGACGACGCGACGTTGGATTGAGAGAAACAATTTCGGCTTTATGTCGCGCGGTGCACGATACGGGCGGTTCGCGTAGCGTTCGAAAAATAGTTTTTACGGGGAAGGGGGGGTATGTTATGGACGCGTCGCGCGTTAGAGAGTTATTGTTCTTTTCGGAGGATGATTGCCAGAAATGTTTGCTCGATTTGCTGCGCTGGCAGGGATTTGTATTGATTTTATAACTGACGGTGGGGCGCGTTTGTAGCGCCGCGAGTTCGAGATTCGGGGATGAGTTTTATGGTTCAGTTTTTGAGGTGGGTGCGGTGATAACTGCAGTTTATGAAACTGATTCCTAACGTGATCGATGATTAATGGATTTAGTCAGGACTTTCTTATTTGCGGAATTTTTACGTAAGAATAGATAGAATTTATCACTGAGGAAAATAATTCATTAACAGCATAATTTCATGACTTATGAAGTTTCTTTTGTAGACGTAAACAACAATTCGTTAATGTAGGTTATCTTTTGAGGGTGTAAGAGAGTAGCTTCCTCCTGGCTGCTCGAAAACCTTTACTGTGATAATACGATGTAGCACTATAGATATTATTTTAATTTCATCTATTGTGTTTTTGCTGTTTATATTACAATTATACTAAAGCTAACCTAACCACATTTAATGTATAATATACACGTGTTAACTGATCTAGTTTCTACCAAATACTCGTCGCTACCTACATTTTACTAATGGTTAGTGAATCGCCTCAATGACACTTATTCGCTAGTAACTACATTATCTACATTAGCGATTGTAGTATTAGCAAATTATTGTTTTCAATGATAACTGTTTTAATCTTCTAATTAATATATTTAGACACTAGAACATGTAATGAACTTAATAATATATTTTTATGAAGAATCAAAATAAATAAATAAAATGAACAATACAATTTACAAACAATAAATAGATTTAACAAATAGATTCATGATCAGCTATTTGCGACTATAATCTCTAAAACTTATATTTCAATTTTAAGTTGCAGATTTTTATAATAAATTTTTTAAAAACAAAGTAATAGTTTAAATAACTTCCTTTTATATTAGATTTGATAAATATTACAGTAAAGAGCTTAAAATATTCATTTATAATCACTTTTGTGAGGTAAAAAGTGTATGTCTTTTAAACAAGATACCATGATTAAAAACAATAACGAATAAATATTAACTATAAATGAAGAAAAAATTGCTTTGTAGTACTTTTATTATGATTTCGCGGACAATGATTAAGTCAAATAAAAACGACTTATATTATACCCTAAAGGGTAGATCCGGAAGGCTTAACCGCAAAGGGGAGGACTGACCTTATCACTTGTTGGTTCAGGCTACAGAAATAACAAGGTGTATATGCGTGGAGGTGGCAAGCATATCTTAGCTGCTACAAGCGTGCGCAATATCTCAATCAAAATATGATGATACGTTATATACCATGATAATAAACAGCTCCATGTCAATAAGTAATCAACTTTATTATGGGATAGAATGGTATCATGAATTTAGAATGCATACTTTTGAAGATCAAAATTTAACGTCCTGGTTCATGCACCAATATACTGTACGACTATTTCATTTACATAGATGATATGCTTACACATGTTAATATATATTCTGTACTGATTGACCCGGCATTTATAATAGATGTGTTATTTAGCATGTGGCAGTAGCTATGTTAATATGTTCATTACATCATCGAGACAGCGTTATTAACCGAAATACTATATTTACTAAGGCAAATAATGCACTCCCAACAACGCTACCGCGTGTGTTCACCGTTAACCGTTAATTCACCGGCTAATCCAACTTTCTGTTTATAGACCAATTATGCCCTGACCAAAATCCATGCCTACCCTGTTTACCCGTAACAATCTCTCCATCCATTTTTTAAAATCGTCGCACACTAGTTTCCCCACACCCCGCGATATCCAATACCAGATCGATCCCTTCTGAAACGCAAAGCTCCAGCTCCGCCATTGTTTCGCAGCTCGCGAAAAAAAGCACGGAATAAAGCATCGCTCGACGCGCAAAAAAATCACACAGTCCTGGAAAACCGAGATTCGACTCGCTTTTAAATTGCGAAAAAAAGGAGGGGAAGAGAGAGAGCAGCGCGAGTAAAAAGAGATACAGAAATATGCTTCCCGGTGCAGGTGGTTCGACCCTTTTCTCTCGTTTTTTTTCCCGATGACAATGGACGACAACGCACGTGTCGCGACCCATTTCCGCCGCTCCTTTATTATCGTCTCGCGCTCTTTCGAGCCTCCGGTTTGTTTTTTTCGCGCGGCACGATGGCGAAGATACGGTGCCCCACCAGGGGTACCAGACGCGCTTGAGGATCTTCTATACGGAGTCGTTAAAGTTCGAGCAGGAACGAGCTTCCGGGTGTAGGTGTAGTGCCGTGATTTTCATTGCCGAGGGAACTTGGATTTTCCGTTCGTCTTTTTTTGGATGGAGTATTTCTCGTGGTGTTTTTTTCTAGTAGTCTGGTCTTTTTAGCTGGATTGTGCGAGATTGCTTTAGTTAGTTTATAAATTTCTGTTTTCTAGGGTGGGGGGTGCTTTTTCCGACCAGTCGACTTTATTTTCGTTAGCTCACGCTGCGTTTTATCATCTTTTTCTGGTGTTTAAGCTTCTGGTGCTTCTTCTTGCTTCCGCGTCGACTGCTTCCGTCTTTTTGTGCTTTTCGACAATTAATTTCTCCGCGCTATTGCTGCTTTTCTCGATTTATCTTACTTAGTCTTGGGTCTTCCTTCCTCTTTAGTTTTGTACCGGGCGGTAAGCTGAGATTCTTAATAATCGTTAGAATAGCCTCATTTCACTAAATTTAAAGTGATAATCTTCATTTATTCAAGTTTTGATCATTTACAATATTTATCAATTAGAAAGTGTCCGAGTTTGAAGTAATAGTAGTTCTACTTGCAATAAATAGATCGCAAAGCGAATCACTATCATTTTAACTTTCGAAATGTAATCAATTTACAAGAATTATATTCTAATAAAGTAATATTAAAAGTGTAAAACATTGTTTTATTCAATTTACTTAATTTCTTTTTTGTGATCCCCTGTGTTTGGTAAAAACAAGTAGTATACTTTTAACATAATACTTTCACTTCGATCTTTAAGAAATCACCCGAAAGAAAACTCATTCTTTTATTTCCCAATTCATTCCCAAGCAGAATCACCATCCTCCACTGTAATATTTATCTTTACGGTCCTCTCTCCTCTTCCCAACGTCGCGACTCAGTACCCATGCACACGGTACACACACACCCGCGCGCCATCACTCCCTTTTTAACCTACCATTCCAACCATCTCCGTCTCCATTTCTGGCTTCGAACGCGAATATATACCTTTCTCCCTCTCGCATACGCGTGAATAGGTCGCCGCGCCATAAAAAGGTCTCGTAAAACGCTGGAGATAGCAGTAGTATAGCAGTAGTCGAGCGCGCCGAGTCTCGCGGAAATGGGACCTAATACTGCGATCGATGGTACATATCGATTGCCCGACGTGTCCGCGTCCCGCGTGTGCATATACGTGTGCCGTGGCGTTTCCTCTCTTCTGCTCCGGTGCCGCGCTCGTGTATTTCCTTCTCGTTCTTGGACTTGATTTCCTTTACGATGCTCGAGCTGGCGCCTGAACGAGAGTGAAAGAGGGAGAGAGAGGGAGGGAGGTGAAGTGTATGTTTAAATGAATGAGAGAAAAGGACAAGAGTGTACGTGTGTGTTTGCTCTCTTTTTGTACATTTTGCGTATTAGTGCAGCCGGCTTTGGTGAATATCTCTTTAGTGCCGTAGTAGGCGGAAAGCGGAATTATTTTTCACGAGCCGATGCTCGTAACTCTCGAGAGGGAAAAATTGATTTTCTTTTTTTACTTCTTCTCTAGCGATGGGTTTTTTCTTCCTTTAGTTTCTTTTTGGGGAGAGGGGGAGGGGAGCAACTGGGTTTGGAGTGATGTGAGTATTTTGAGGGATATTTTTTGGGAAAACTGCGAATTTGTATGACTTTGAGGTATTATCCGCGGTCGTACATTTTTCTGCAAGTGTATACTAATACATTTTGAATCCTGTACGTATGGAATTTCAACATTAAATACTTTCATAAAAACAATTAAGTTATCAAAGTCAATTATAAATTTAAATTTTCCACCTCAGATATTATCGACCGAACGAAAAATAATTGTAATTACAATCAACTTCGAATAGAGTTGGAAATATACGGATTTATTCTGACACTCCTCGTATAAAGTTTCAAGCAAATATTCCAATGGATTCTTCGAATGCCATTCAAATAAAATCACCAGGCTGGACTCTCGAGACTTTGTTCGAATGGCATTCGTTGCAATATCGAAATATCTGTTCGAAACTTTATATAATGGCAGATTAAAATATAATAAGGGCAATAATATCCTAGTTTTCTCATTTCCCGCTCGGTAACAATTATGGCGGGAAATTTAAATATAATATTGATTCTTCCACCCCCTCTCTCGTCAAAAAACAAAACCACCGTCATTTCTATTTCACACCAAAATAATCAAATCGACAACTCCCTTCGCGAATCATACATTCATACCGTCAGCGATAAATCCTTACCCAACCACTTCCACCCTCTCATCGATCTTCAAAAGCGTCGTGCGCACTCTCCTTCCTCGAATTCCCCTGCTGTAATCGTCCCCCCCCCCCCCCCCCAAAAAAAAGGATTTCAATGTAAATTCGAATTCACCTCCGCGCGTACCTCCTTTTTTGCGTGCCGGCCGTAAGTTTTCCGGCTTGACGCGCGGCGGAATATTGCATTCCGCGCGGTAAAACCGGCGTGTACACGGCGAAACAGCGCCGGTATTTTCCCTCGCTCTCTCTCTCTCGGCCGACTGAACGAATGACCCCCTGGTCGACGCTCCTTCCTTCCTTCCTTCCTCCGCCTTTGCCTTTGCCTTTGAGAGAGGGAGGGAGGCGTGGACGTGTAATGTGTGTGTGTGTGGAAAAGCGGTTACTGCTGGGGATCTGGTAAGAGGCGAGCGTTCCTCGTATTTTTGCAGGGCCGCGATTTTTCGGTGTTTTTTTGCGGTTGCGCATTTGTGATGTTGGTATTTTTTTAGGTCCTTTGTACGTTGGAGGAATAATTAATAAGATACTATCTCGAATTTTGGGTGTGAAAATCTTGGTTCGGAGGCAATAAGTAACTGGGTCTGTCACAATTTTCGAGTGAAATTCGTTATAAGTTAGCAGTACACTGAAAAAAAAATTCTTAAATTTTAATAAACGTTTCCTTGAATTGAAGTTTTTAATTCTATTTGAACTGACTATAGTATTCTTAAATTGAAACCTATTTTTGAATCATTGTTTAAACTATTTAAAAAATTACATAAATGTATTTTCTTTTCGGGTACTGAAACTGTAAAACGTGCAGAATTCTTTCTTACAATTAGTTTTATAATGCATCTATTTTGTGTGCTTACTCTTGAAGCAAACGTTGTCGTTATTGCTGTGCTTCGTCGATGGCCGTCTTTTGGCATCTACGAATAAAGAGGCTACTAAAGCACCACGTATAGTTTTTTTATATTCACATTTAAATAATAATAACAATGCTAATCAATGAGCAGAAACCATGACAAATAAAACTTAGCGTCACAAGAGCACACATCCCTCACATCCACAATATTTAGAAATCTCTTCTCCACATAAATAAATGCCTGTTACTGACAGATATAATGATAATTATTGTAAAGTAAAATTGACGGCGAATATAATAATCTTAAATTGATAATAAATAAATATGCAGTGCTACAGTGATGCAATGTATTAACTACAGCGTTATGAAAGAAAGATAACCAATTGAAATAAATTGCCGAATAAATCAATACCTATGGATAAATATGCCGAAACTTAAAAATGCCGAAAACAAGAATC
Organism: Gastracanthus pulcherrimus; assembly: GCA_949152435.1. Classification (NCBI taxonomy): domain Eukaryota; kingdom Metazoa; phylum Arthropoda; class Insecta; order Hymenoptera; family Pteromalidae; genus Gastracanthus; species Gastracanthus pulcherrimus. The sequence goes on along the minus strand of OX424572.1, from coordinate 219,912,974 downwards.
CCGAAAAAGAAAATGCCGAAAGTTAAAATTGCCGAAAACGAAAATGTGGACAAGAAAATGCTTTTATTAGAATATGCGCCTGTATTACAGGTCGTTTCTTCTCAATATTAGATAATTTTAGTTTTTACCCATTGCCATTGAGCATTTCGGCATTTTTATCCATCGGCATTTTTACCCGTCGGAACTTTCATCTTTCGGCAAATTTACCTTCCGGTAAAATAAATTCGGCATTATTATCCATCTGCAAAGTTATCTTTCGGCACATTTATCCTCACCCCCCGAAAGTAGGTCGTAAATAAAGGGCCAACATTGGCGCTCTCGACAACAACAAGGCAATGCAGTTTAGACTCTCGTATGGTTCACATCGTGTGACTATTAGGGAAAGCATCGGCTTTTTAGCATAAATGCGTCCCAGGAATATATCGACTAGGCATTTGAATAAATATAATTTAGAAAGTTTAAACTGTGATTGAATTATTAACTTCTCCTCTCGTGAATCCTGCTTTGTGCCGGAACAATACCCTTAAGGAGATGTCAAACCATTAAAATTTCCCGCCGAAATTCCTAACCTCAAATTCTTTAACAATTGATTACAATTAATAAATAAACTAAATTATGAAAAACCAAGACATCATTGCCCTCCATAATACAATTATCTACCACTGTGCGGAGTTTCAAACAAAAACTTCAAAACCTCTACGAATGCCATTCGAACGAAATTTATATTAGTCTATTAGTCTAGACTCGAACCCTCAAATTTCGTTCGAAAGCCATTCGTAGAGGTTTTGAAGTTTTTGTTTGAAATTTCGTACAGTGATAGATAATTATATTACGGAGGGCAATGACCTCTTAGTTTTTCATAATTATACTTATTCTTTTAAATAAAACCAATATTTTATAATTCTCGGGTCGGTAAGGTAGGAAGGATAAAAATTGACTTTGACACCCCCTTAACAATACCAAAGCATGCTTCCAATCTCAAAAATACCTAGTTACTAACCAAACCGAACCCTTCTCTTCGTTCCAGTGAAATATCTACGCGAGGTGACACCGTACTTCCGCAAGGCCTCGATCATCCAAGAGGTGGGCTGGGAGCTGCAGCGGGGCTTCCTGAGCGCGACGCCGCCGCCGCCGAAGTCGCCACCCAGGGCGGACACGCGCTACCTGCCGCTGCAGCTGTGCCGACTGACGAGATCGCACCCGTCCGCGGATCCTGGTGAGTGGAAAATTCGATCTCTCGCGTGGTTGCTGTTTGCGTTTTGGCTTTTCTGGGCTCGGGAAGAGGGAACGCGGATAAATGTGGACACTTTGGAATACCCGATTTGCCGATAGGGGCGTGGAGAGTATTTTCTGATAAAAATTACCGTGAAAGTCATTGTGCACGTGGGGTATTATTATTCTGTCTTCGCGGAAAAAATTACTACGATGAACAGTGAAATTTACATTACTGAACGGTAAAAATTAGTCCCTATTTCTAATCACTCGAAGTTTTTCTGTTATTATAGATATGAAGATTGTTTTAATATATATTTTACCCAAGCTATCTGTACGTTTTTAGTATTACAACTAAAAGCTGTAGTGCTGAATTAAGAATATTGTAAATTCTGATTAAAAAACTTGATAGTAGTGATAGTTTGAGGTTAGACGCAGATGCTTTCTGCATGTCCCTATTTCTAATCACGAAAAAATAACGTTTTAGTTCTATTTATACAATATGTACACTGTTTTATACTTATGCATCGTGTATAAAAAGATATAAACCATATGAATGAAGTCTATAAAATCGACGGTGATCAGAAATAGGTACACATCGAAATCACCGCTATTTACCGAGAGCAGAAATAGGTGCATTTTGCGTACACTTTTTAATTGACTATTATTAATATTTAAGTCTTTAATATGGCTTTTATGCATTTACATTGTACTGTTCAATTTATAATTAAGATAATAATCACATCTGCTTTATAAATTAATGTTAGATTAACTTTTTAAACCTTTTTGTTTTACGCAAAATGCTTATATGAGCAGAAATTGGGACATTCACCTTATATGTAAAAAAATTGTATAAATAAATTTTATGTAAAGTCAGGATGTCTCAAGTTTGTACTAATTTCCACGATAATATTTATCAGAAAATTCTTTCTGTCTGGCAGCATCGGCGTTTGGGGTGTTAAGACTTCGTTAACAGAGAAATATAAATATACGATTTTAGTATTTTTAGTGTCTACTACGAACGAGAACAGTTTTTTTTTGTTTCATTTAACCGCAAAATTGAGTTTGGTGATGTGTTTTCACCGGACACCTCTGCCTTTGTGTACATAAAAAATGTTTTATAAGTAAAATCTTGTCTAATACGTGTCTTAAGCAATTGGTAATTCTTAGTAAAAACATTTTACTTTTTACTAGTATCCAATAATACTTAATGACATAATTGAATTGAACAACTGCAGAAAATGTAATTAAATGTAAAGGATGCGTGTTCGATATTAGGCACGCTTTTTGAAATCAATAAAATATCACTATATTTTATTGTACTTGTAACGGTTGTTCAATTGAATTGAGATTATTTGTATATTAGATAGTTAGATTTTTATGTAAGATAATCAAAGCTCACTCTCCAAATGAATTTCATGTCAAAAAGAAAACAAGCCTAATTATTCAATGGAAGATAAAAGCTCTTTCAGTCTAGTAAAATATATTAAATAAAAAGAACAAAAATGAGTATAACGATGAAGATTGAAAATTACAGCGTTCGAAAAAGCAAAGTGCCCTCATGATTCAACTAAGAACGCCCAGCGATAGACCTTGTAAAGCTTTTAAATATTTAATCCGATAAAAGCGCGCGAGTAAAACTCACCGGCGCAAGTAAAAAGCTCCGAAAGAAACATCGATTCCTCATAAAATGCCATTTATCCGTACAAGAATCAAAGTGTATAGGACTCCCTCGCTCCTCCAGCAGCATCCAACAGCTTCTACAAAATAAAAAATCTTGTTATACCTCTCTCTCTCTCTCTCTCTCTCTCCCTGTTCTGCGTGCAACCAAGAGAGAAGCAACTATATACACATCGCGCAAGGCTCGTCTCTCCCGATCGATGGAAATGAGCTCGCAGCGAAGGCACTCGTGACACATCTCGTCGCTGCGCGCCTTAATAAAAGAGAAAATAGCTCTTGAAAATCTCTTTAAAATGCGATCCCCTCCCCTCCCCTCTCGGCTGTACAAGAGTCGCGAGACACTTTCCCATCGACTTTGACAAAAGAATAGGAGGACGAGGCGGAACGAGTTTTATAACTGGCGCAAGCTCCCGGAAAGGAAAGTGCGCGCGAGCGCGAGAGAGAAGCAATCGAAGACGTGCCGTATCTCGCGCTTGTATCTCCTGGCTCCGGCTCTCTGTGTGTATAACTCGAAGCGTGCACGTGGACGCTCGCTCGCGAAATCCACTCCGTGCATATAACTCGCGAGAGTGAGAGTGAGAGAGAGGGAGGGGGAGTACACACGTAGCCCGTTTTCTCCCGTGCTACACGGTGCTGGTGTACGTACGAAGAAAGAAGGGCGGAGGAGGTGCGATTTATATACGAGAGAATGCACTTTATGCAGCATAATTTCGAGTAGTCGGCGAGTGGAAAGTTCTCTCTCGCTCTCTAGGCGGGTTTTGCAGGGTGAGTTATGCGAAACCGAACTTTGAGCGGCGCCGCGAAAAGTTGTGTGCATGGGTGTGGGTAGTGTGGATTTTTATGCGCGATTAATGATGTTTCGGATCTTGTATATTTTTGCCGCTGCTGCTGCATCGTGTTTGGGGGTTCTGGCCTTTGTCGAGGAGACTGGTTCGATATTCGAATGAATATTTTTGGATTGTTTAAATTTCTGATAATTATTTACGGTAGTTGACCGTTTGATTACTATTTTTCTTTGTTTCTTTGCGAGTTGTGAAGAATCTATTCCGGATATTGTTATAAATATATATTTGTAGAAAAAATGCCGAAATTAAATATTTTGATTCGTTATTTTTGATAATTTACCATAGTTAATGAAAAAAAATGATTTGTATTACACTAGAAAGATTATAACGTAATAGAAGTATATTGTGTAACGAGGGCGAGAAATAGGCTTTTACCGCCCGCGTGAGTTTGATGTACGAGTCGGAGTCGAGCAAGCACGAGCCGAAGACGAGTACTGCAAACACACAAGGGCGGAAAAAGCCTCTCGCCTATGGTGCACACCGTATTTTTTGTGACACATGTATAGATACACATACACACATATATACACCCATAAATACACATACAAACATATATACATACATACACATATGAAATAATTATTATTGTATTACAGTTTTTCAGGTAAATCAAAGATAAGATAGTTTAATTACTTTTAATATAATAATCAAAAGTCTATACCGCCCGCCCGAGCGAATCGAAACTTTTTGTCACCGGCCGTAAATGGTCACTTCTTGCCCGCCTGAAATGCATAAAAATAAATATAATAATATTTTATTAATTTATTATTTATCTGTTTTAATATTACATTTAGATTCGTCTCTAACGTATAACGAGAGATGTGAAGAAAATTATTTGTAATCAATAAATTTGCGGTACATTTTGAATAATCGAAGTTTCGAAATTTCAAATTATTCAGGTGATTTTACATTATTCCAGGTACATAATCGGTAAGTTCGGGCTCTAACTTCGAATTGTCGAGGATTTCCAATTATCGAACTTGAAATTATTGAGGTTCGACTGTATTTATTGAGTAGGAAACTATTTGAAGTTGACGTTTATAGGCGATAATATTGGAATCATAAAGTTAATTCTATTGTTTATGATTTTATTTCACGTAATAATAGCACAGAGAGAGTTTTCTAATAATTGTAACAAAATTTGCGATAAAAATTACAGTGAATCACAGTAATACAGGGATATCCAATTTTCTAACATTTTTTACAAATATTTACAATAATTTGTATCGTACTAAATGGTAAAATTTACCTGCCATAGAATAAACATTTCCTAGACAAACTCTAATACTCATATAAGTACTTTTATTCACATTTATGTTATAGTTGACCAAAATATTTTGTACAGTCAGCTGCGATCCTTCATCGGCTCTCTTCTTTCAATGAAGTCTAGAGAATTTCATCTGAATGTCACTAACATAAAGTTACATAAATAGGTATACTTCTTAAATTATGCAAATTTTACCATTTAACACGGTAAAATTCATAGCAAAATATCAGACAGAATGACTCAGCGATATTGCACCACGAATTACGGTATAATTTTTACTACAAAATTCTCTGTATGTAAAACACACTATAATCCATCAAATTCACAAATAACTGACCACCATAAATACTTCTCCACACAATCTTCTACCATCCCCTTCTCATCAAAACTTCTCCCTATGCAAAGAAATTCCTCTCATCCCGTTTAATCCGTTTTCACCTCGCTCGCGCGCGCGCGCGCATCGCATCTCTCGACGATCGCTTTCCGATCTCGGCGAATATGTATATACACGCGAGAAAGAGGGGGTTGGGGAAAGAGAGCGAGAGTTAAATTAGTTTCCGGCGCAAAAGCTGGCAGACGCTGCGCTGGCTCTCTCTCTCTCTCTCTCTCGGTTTTCAGGGCTAACCCGTATAATTCTAGGGAACGGCTCCATCAGGTCGAAACCCGCTTCTCTCGCCTTTTCCTCTTTGCCTCTTTCTCTCGGCCTCTCGCCTATCTCTTTTCGCTCTCGTGCTGCCGAGTTTGGTCACCCTTTCACCGTGGCGCGCGCGCGCTTTTCGAAAAAAACTTAATTTGAAACGCGTGTGCCGATGTTCTGTTGGTAAGCAGACGCAATCGGAGCTTTTTTTGCGAAAAAGTTTGATGAAAGAAATTTTTGCAATCTGCGAAGGGTTTTTTTCATCGACGATTTTTAAAATATGGGACTTTTGGTGAGATGTAGTTTTGTTGACGCTCTTTGATATTTTTTACGAAAAATACTCGAAAAAGTTTGAGGATAAGGGTTGAAAAATCAGTATACATATTGTTTATATTTGAAATAGAATCCTCTAGTTCTCTAGTCCTCTTTTTATAAAAATATTTTTTAATCGAAATTGTATTATTTTTCAATGGTGTAATAATGTATTCATTTTCATGTAAAATTATCATGACGTTAATAGATAAGAGTAGAAGTACTCAGTGTTACTAATGTATGTTTCGAAATGTCATAGCAGTTTTTAAAATTTTATAACTCCTGAAAGAAAATCGCACGGTGCTGTACAAAAACTCAGTTACAATATCATCGATTTAGTACATTTTTAATAAACTTCATAAAATTCCAATCTTTAAGCTAATTTATATATAAAATTTTAAACAAATATGGACAACATTTTTGGAATGTTTATTGTTACACTTTTAGTTATCTCTTTCAAATGAAGTTGGATTAGATTAGATTAGATGTTTATTCTGTGCAAGACAAAACAATAAAACTGCATTCAATAATAATACATATTTACAGAGATCATTAGTATAGTCAATCATACCACAGTCAATCATATCACAAGTAATTAATGTACTAGGGAACCCTAAAGAAAATCCACGATTCTTCAAGGGATAATAATTCTAGTACTTCTGTTCATAGTTAGGGGTCATTGATAAATTACGTCACGCTTGGAGAGAGTAGGAAAGGCTCTTTATTAGCGTGACGGTGTGTACTAAAGACATAGGAAAATTAGAGGATATAAAACAGGAGAAAAACAGAGTGATGTAATTTGTGAATGGCTCCTTATGTTTGAATGTAAACTATTAAGAAAATCTGCTGGCCGCTGCAATTTAAGCACAAACGATTCGAACCTTTACTAAATTATATAAGAAAATTCCACAAATTTATCTCAACTACGATATCATCAAAGACCGAGTACCGAATCTCAAAAGCGCAAAAAGCAAAACGTTACCCCAGAAAATTCCGCCCTAGCATCAAACTCAGCAGAATCTCATCGACACAGCAATCGCATAACGCTTAGAGAGATCTCTCTCTCTCTTTTTCGAGACAGAGAGAAATCTCCTCGAATCCGTGTGCTCTCTCAGCCCATTCATATTCAAGGCTCGCGCTCTCGAGCCCTTTGATTCCTTCTGTAACGCCTCTGTCTCTCTCCGACTCTCCTCGTTTGCCTTCTCATTCTTCGGCGCAGTGCTCTCTCTATCGCTTCTTTGCATCTTTCGCCTCCAGCTCCTCCCACTCCTCAATTTCTTCCTCTCTCTCTCTGTCTGGCTCGGTGGCAGACGTCGACGAGACGCCCCGCGATAGATAGCTCGCTCCCGGGGCTGGCCAAGGGAGTTTGAGAAGTTAATTACTATCGGATAATTGCATCTACGCTCGCCGCTGATTAATGAGGCCGCGATGAAAAGACTCTCAAAGGCGCGGGTACTGCCCCTGCCGAGTCATTTGCGATTCTCGCGCCCGGGCACGAGCGAAGGGGTTTGGGCTTGGCGGTGGATGTGGCTGGGGTTGTAATTTTTTCGGGGGGTTTCCGGTTAATCGATGCCACTGCTTTTGATATTGCGCGGTGGAATCTAACTGGGGGGTAGAGTTAAAAATAGGATATCAGCACATTTAAAATACAAGGATTTACTCATCGAATTTAAAATTTATGATTGGAATGTGCCTTCGTTTGAATTGAAAGATCGACGGTATCCGTTTACTAATAATAATTTACAAGCTGAGATTCTTCAACTGCTAATGTTCGCTAGAATTGATATTCATTTAGTGATAGTTTTTTTATATTAAGTGGTGTGTATAAATGGTGCGTATATGTATTAATAAAAGCCATATTTTATACAAAATTTAAGTTTTAAATTTCACTATTAAAAAAAAATCAAAGAAAATCTAATAATATAGAGAAGAATATTACGATAATTGTTACATTAATTTTTATTCTCTAATATTAGCATTATTACATACAGATGCATCTAAGAAATTCATTGAATCAAAAAACTTATTATGTCTGCTACTTTTCTAACTGAATGGATGTATAGCTATCATTGATTTAGACTTCATGTAGATTTTAAGCTCAAAAGTAAAAAAAGATCAGCATAAGATTACACGTAAAAATTTTTGGGTGACAGCAATTCTGTCTTCAATTGTGTCTTCTAATTCTCATGATTTATTAAGTAAACTCATTTTGGATTATATTAAAATGGAAAATCTTGATTTTTATTCGACTATACTAAAATAGAGATTTATAGAACGAGAATAGCGTACATGCAAATTATACAGTTTGCTGGCGTTGAAACCCTTCAAATATGAGTACGCGACTTCTTATTTGAACTATTGGCATATGTAGAAATTATTGCAGAATAAATATTTTACACTGTAATTAATTTTGTAACAGTTTTTATCCAATGATATCAACGCACACGACTCTCTCATTTCCAAACTCTCACTCGTTTCCACAATCTTATCCTACTCGCTCTCTCTACTTAAAAGGTTTCATCATAAAATTATTCCCCACTCTTTCCATTATAACACAACTCAACTTTAACTCATTAGTCAAACATTACAGTCGCACATCTAAAGCATCCATGAGCCATCCATCCCAGCCTAATCAACTTCACAATTCCCGAGTTTGATCCCTTCTCCCAATAATAACGTGAACTTCACACACACACACACACACACACACACATACACACACACGTACACAAAGTCACCAACCGTCTCATCTGTAAGGAATTTTGCACTTCCACGTCCAGCCGCGTGTACATACACACATACGCTCGTGGTCTCCGGAGAAATCGCCGCCACCGCCGTACGTGACTTTGCTCTGCCGATATCTTTCCGTCTGCGAGTAGCGTATGCACGCATGTGCAGAGACGAGAGACCAGATTTGCGTGTAGGGAATAGATTAATCGACTGTTTTCGACTTTTGACGAGTGTTGCCGCATGTTCCGCAGTTCAAACGCAATGTGACAATTCTGGGATGATGGGAGCAAGGGAAGTTATGTATTGGGTTGAGGCTCTGTGGGGGTAAGGTAGTAAGTTTGATAAATGACATTGGAGATCTTTTAATGGAGGGATTATATAGAAAATCATATACATTGTATATCAAAATTTACTGTTTCTGTTTGGATATTGAGGATATACAGGATTTTTTTTATAAAAATGACCACTTTCATACTGAAATTTAAATTCATATGATTCCTTTGACATTATTTACTTTGAATATGAAAGTAATATGATAATTTTTATAGAAAATTAAGTACGTCCTCGATGTGCAGCCATTTTTTACTATACAATTTTCTTCACTATCTTAACATACATACAATCCTGGTAAATCTTTGTAAAAGATAATGTTATCTTTTATAGATAAGTCAATATTATAATTATTTTTATTTTTCAATTCGTACCTTCCTGTACTGACTTAGCGAAGGTGTCGCTACTTTAACTATAAACATGTTTATCGTAGCGAATTTCATTGCTGTCTTACTCAGCGACATCACATCGCTGGCAATACAATGTTATGTTTATCCATGAATTGGGGCAATAGTAAACAAATTGCTTGCACATGACTACATATTTATGAAAAGAAAAATTTCCAACCATTTAAAGACAAAATATTAGAATTATTATTGCAGCTTGTCGCAAATTAATAACAAAGAAGTTGCATTTATTCATAATTGAAAAACAAGAAATTGAGACACGTTCCATTATACGGTCAAAGTACTAACAATGAAGAAAGATGTTAAAATAATTCTCTAAATTTTTTGAAGTAATGATCTCACTCCAAATGCAATAAGTAACTATGTTGTCACACTTTTAGAGTAATTTCATTTCAGAACACAGTCACTCAATGTATTAGCAGTTACATTTTCGGTGCATAAATTTTGGAGAAAAGCAAGTACAAATTATAAGAAAAGTTATAAATTTCTTATTAATATCGAAGGTCAACCTATTTCGTCATTTAAACAATCTATTAAATGCGTACTTAAATATTGTTTTTGTAAGTGGGGTTTTTCTGTGAAAATGCTTGAGCGCTACTATATATTTTTCTATTATACTACAATTATAGTAACTCTGTTACTTTGTAAGGATTAAAATCTGTTAATAAATGAAAAAAAAAATTATTTCATAGTGTCAATATGAGGTTTATACTTATAAATAACGATGTCTGACCAAACGCACCTTACTCTACTTTATATACTCAGATATATATATATATATATATATATATATATATATATATATATATATGGGTCATTCTTTGTGAAGCGGACACCCCCCTCTGTCCAAAAATGTGGATCACCTAGAAAATCGTGAATGGGCTTAAAATTTTCCTCTCCACCTTTAGTTTACGATGCAGTGTGGTCTTTTTAAAAATCTAATATGGCCGCTCCAATATGGCCGCTCAAACCTAGATTGTTTTTAAAATTTTTTCGAAATTCGATATCTTATTCAATTTTGATGCTAGATGCTTTTTAAGATCGGAAATGAATTCAGCGGCGAATTTTACATGGATGTATGCTATCGCACTCAAAGTCAAAGTCATGTTTGTCAAGGTCATTTGAAGGTCAAAATTTCTTTTCCCATCATTCGCGATATAATGACTTTGAAATGTTTTTGGCGTCATAAATCTCGTGTATTGCACTTAATTTACAATATCTCACTAGAATTTGACTATTAAAGCTATTTTCCAACGTACAAAAATTAAAAAAAATTCGCCGCAGAATTAATTTCCGGTATTAAAAATGTGTAGCATCAAAATTGGATAAGATATCATCGAATTTCGAAATTTTTTTAGAAACAATCTAGGTTTGAGCCGCCATATTGGAGCCGCCATATTAGATTTTTAATAAGACCACACTGCATCGTAAACTAGAGGTGGAGAGGATAATTTTCAGCCCACTCACGATTTTCTAGGTGACCCACAATTTTGGACAGAGGGGGGTGTCTGCTGCACAAAGAATGACCCATATATATATATATATATATATATATATATATATATATATTTTTTTTTTTTCTATATATTCGTCAAAGAGTTTCAACAGTTTTTAGTGCCGCATAAAGCCCATTCTCCCTAACTCCACTGCAAGAATCTTCCCCATCGCCTCAGCAACATCCAGCACCTAATCCCAGAACAAAACCCCAAATAAAAACCCATCCCCAGCGCACAATGCTATCAAAACTCTCCCATCCTCCGCTCTCCACCTCTCGCCTATCGAGCAGATTTACGATTCCGCGCAACTCACAGCAACGCGGCCGTATTCCGCCGGCTCGAATCCCAAAAACCACGCTCTGCCACCACTCCGCAAATGCCTCGCAGCGTGCGGTTATTACAACGCCGGGGCCACCTCGTCACGTGTAATTGCATTGCAGCGGCGATGGCAAAGATTCCATTATCGTTATATTAACGCGAGTGGGCCGCGCCACGACGGAAGTAACGAGCGTAATCGCGAAGCGCCGCGCGCGGCGCAGATTCCATTATCATTGTTATTTGTCGTTGTTAACCACGGAAGACCCCCGCAAAAACTGCCCTCGTGATTTATTCGAGCGTGCGCACACGCGTGTATGTGTATGTGTGTATGCGCGGGAATGCGGGATTCGTTAAGCCACTTAAAATAGTCCGCAAGAGAGAGAGGGAGAAGAGGTTTTCTCGCAGCGGTGGAGGTTTGGCCACGCGATTTCCGGCTCGTCTGCATTTTAATCGCGTTGCGCCGGGCCGCACAGGAGAGCGGGCTTGAGAGCCCGGGACACGTCATGTGCGAAGTTTACGCTGGACGAGAGCCGCATACGTTGCCCGGCTAATCGCGGAAATTCGCATTTTGAGGGAGAGGAAGGGGTGAGAGAAAGAGAGAGAGAGAATGGAGGGTGGATCTTGGTAAAAAAATATTGCGAGGTTTATTTTGGATTGTGGAATATGGGATTATCTGGTTTTTGTACGGCTGTGGCTTGTAATGTCGTAATTGAGTCTGATTGCTTTTGTATTGATTCTTTGTTTTGTGACTTATTTGAATAAATGGGATTTTAATGATTCAAGCGTTGTTATTGCGGTATAATACCGTTTATAGGAGAGACGAGGGTTTGTATTGAATTATAAAGCGATTTCGCGTATGTTTTCAATTTGCAATTTTCATTGGTTGCTGCAGCTTTTGTTTTATGAAGTTCAATGTTGGAAAAGTACAATGCGTAATGGCGTTTTTCTGCGTTCAATTCAGTAGAATAACACGAGGTATTTCGAACAAGGCATATATTATCTAAATATCTTTATCTACATATCTTTATAGAGAAAAGGTATCGATATTACAAAGATATTTAAGCATAATGATAACACTCACATTTTGTTATAATTTATCTAGGCAGTTTAAGTTAAAGATAAATATTTATCTAACTAAATGTTCTATTCTTCATCTAGATAAGTTATCACTTTTATGCAGATAAATAATCTATTTATTATCTAGGTTAAATAGATCTATATAACGCTTTATACAAATTAATAAAGTTAGATAATTTGTATTGTATTTTAATTGGATAATTTATCTGTATAATATGTTATGCAGATAACATTTTATCTAGAATACTTAAGTTTATTACTTTTTCTCAGACTAAAAGTATTAACGTTTTTTTAGACACTTCTGTAAAAGAGATGATATTAACTAAAATTTCAGACAATAAATTATCTTATACCTTCATCTCAAAAATTCTCACTGAAAAATCATTTCCAATCACTCTACTTCAACATGAATAACATGCACAAAAAAAAATAGCATCGACCGATGCAAAAAAAAAAGAAGAAGCATCAAATAAAACCCCTCGCGAGTTCGCAGCTCTAAATGAAAAGCAATCCCGGCGAGTCATCGGGAAACCAAGCATTCGTAACCCAGTTCTGCGAACTCGGCGGCTCTGATATTCCGCTTCCGCCGCCGCCGCCGCTGCAGCAGTCACTTCTGGACTCATCGATGCAGCAATCGACCAGCGAGCACCCGAGCAATATCTCCTCCTTCTCCTCCTCTCATCGGTAGAACCCGGTCTCGGCTTAAACGACAGCACAGCTCGGCATAGTTCTCTCACTTTCTCCCTCTCTCTCTCTCTCTCTCTATCTCTGTGTCTATCGGCTAATTAAGCGAAGGCGGCGGCGGCGTTTCGCAGTATCGCGTCCGCAGTGGCTTTGCTCGACTTAATTTGAATTAGCGACAACTTCGCACGCTCCCTTTAGTGTCGCGCGAAAGAGGGGAGGAGGGGTGTCTCGTTAATGAAACTGCGAGAGACTCGAGAGATGCCGTTCCGCTGCGGGGCTTTCGATATAGCTGCGCGCTATCGCTGCCACTTGGGTTATTGTTTGCTGCCTGGATGGATTTTCGAGTTCACGCTCGAAATACCAAAAATTTGATTTGCGTGGCGTTCTGGGAATTCGAGATCTTGCTGCAACTCTGAGAGGTGCTTTCTGAAAATTTTGACGATAGTCTGACGTTCCATTTTAATTATAATAACAGATATGCCCATCTAATAGAATTATTAAATTTTTATTAAATTTAGATTAAATGTAGACAACAGTAAACATTAAAAAAAAATAATTTCTATGAATATAATTCCGACTTAATGAAAATGCGGAAGTTAAATTATCAGAATGTTCTTAATTATGAAAAATGAAATTCCGCATGAATGAAATTGATTAAATATTGACCATTTTCATTAATTTCGGAATTTCATTTTTCGTAATTAAGATCAGTCTGATACGTTCACCTTCACATTTTCATGCAGTAGGAATTATATTTATAGAAATTAATTGTTTCTAATGTTTATACGTGTCTACATTTGTTCTAGTATGATGGAAAATATTTTAAATAAATGTCCATTATTTAAATAATAATAATTTTTCAATAAAAGAAAATATAAGTAGACGAAAGAGCTTCAATTTTAGATTTGTTACGTATAATTGAGGAGGTTGTATACGTAGATATATGTCATAAAAAACAAACATTTTTTACTAGAATTTAATCTCACATAATGATATGAAAGTTAATATATTATGAAATAAGGGGTTTTTGTCAAACTAAAAAAATATTTATTATCGAAAATCCGTTATTGTAAAATTATATATCGTCAAATTAAGACTTTAAAAAAGAAAAGTTGACAAAACAGTGGAGACTTTTTTATGTGTCCCACGATATTTTTCTTTGAAGAATAATAATCAAAATGTAACTCGACGAAAGTAGCCTTCCATATAAACTACTTTTGTATTGAGCTACTTTTAATTCTTCTGTATTCTTAATATTTAGATTAACGATCTTTCGTCAACAATTCCTAAAGCTTATCATACCTCACAATATTCTAATTTAACCCAACGCAATGGTGGGTTACTGAGCAATCCACCTGCTCTTTCCTACTCTTTGATTATTTTAACAGCTTGTTTGCCATTTAGGGCCAGTCGTGTTATTTTCAACATTTCTTGATATCCTGAATGATCTGCACATAGTCTATTAAACCTTTCATTTCTTGCAATATTTACTTGCTGTAAATAAATAAAAGGTCAATTTTTGTTCTTTTATTGAAAAAATGGCATCCTTAGAACGTAATCTTACATCCACCAATCCCTAACTCAATACACAAGCCAACTCATCCCACCAAACAGAGCCCAAAAATCAGCCCAACAAACTTCTGTCACGATACATTCTCGCCCACGCCGCACCGAGTGGATAATCACGTTCTTCTCTAACTTCTCCTTCACCTCAGTCGTCAATCGAAACAGCCCCTCTCGCGAATCGAATTCGCATATATACAGCAGCGCTGCTGCCCAGCCAGCTCTCGCCCGGTTAAATGTGGCTCTCTCGGCCCCGGGTCTTAAGTACCTCAGCAGTAGTCGAGTCACGCGGTACAACACGCGCGCGACAGTTTAGGACGCGCTGCAGGAAGACGAAGCCGTCTCTCTCTCTCTCTCTCTGTCTCTCTCTCGGCAGCGTGTCACCTCTAACCAACCAGATGGACGCGAGGACACGAACTGAAAATCGAGCGATGGTCGCCGGTGTGGGTGGATACGGAATTACGGGAGGATTAGAGAATCGTGTGTAGGTTTCGTTTCGTTTTGTGACGTGCTTGCGGAGGTTTTACTTCGATTCGATACGTGAATTACGTATCGTCAATATACCGCGCGCGATTTATGTTTTTTGCGTGTGCTTTGGAGGGGGGAGGGGGGGGGGTGAACGAGCGGGGTTCATGAATTATTGATAGCTTGCGGAGGAATGTTCGGCTGGGCTGGAGTTTACGCGAGCTCTGGATCGTAAGCTGACGTGGGTATCAAGTTGTTGCAGACTTCAGAACTTGACCAGAACGTGTATCCGGGGTGGGAGCGTAGTTGTAATCCTATATAGTCTCGTGTTTCATGAATGTACGCAGCAACATGTGGCTAATATGATGAAAACGTTCGGAGATATTACCATATCTTTTATCAAAGGAGATGTGCAGTGTATTACTTAATGCTATAATAAATAAATTAATGGATCCATTTCTTTTAGGATATTACTGGACTTATTTTATTTCTAGTCTGACATTTCATGATTGCACTACCTATATGTAGCATATGTATGCATATAAAGGCAATGTACAATATATTGATTAATGCTATAACAAATATATTAATGAATCCATTATTTAGAATGTTGCTGGACTCATTTTATTTCTAGTCTGATATTTCAATGTTTGCATTAAGATGTTACTTTATTTATCTAAGTGAATACATAATGCATTACCAAAACTATAATTAATATATCAATTATAGTATCTCTTTAGAATGTCACCTACCTCATTTCATTGTTTGACTACAATTCAGCCATAATTCATCATTCGGTAAATCCTGCGTTGAACACAGCGCTTCCAACCATTAGACGTCTCCAAATCAGGTCGATTCAGAATCAAGCCGCGGAATGGCTTACGGGATTACCCTCAATACGACCTGCAATCTGTCGAAACGCAAGACCACCTCCTCTATCCATCCTGAAAACTTCAAACCTAGAAAACATGAAAATTACATTTAACCAACCAGAGTTGATTACCCCCAGACTCTGGGGCTTTATACATAGTTAATGAAAGCCTTTATGGGCAACATGTAAGATACATATAACGTAATTTAAGACATGTATTCTGTGTAACAAATGTACCTAGATACTTTTATTTGTATTCATATGTATTAAAGTATCTAGATACTTTTAGTCGTATCCATATGCATTAGAGTAACTAGATTGTTTTGCTCCTATTCACATGCAATTAAAGTATCTCAATACTTCTACTCGTATTAATATGCAATCAAGTATCTAAATACATTTATTTTAGATACAAAATAATCAAGATGTACTTATTTTAAAATATGTAATTGATACCTTTCGGTGGCAGTATGCTTGCTCTAAAAAGTATTCACCTATTTATATTATTGTTTTAAATAAAAATACTTCTACCTAGTATCTGAAACACTTCACCACTCCGTACCCATATCTTCTAAAAAAGATGGATTCTGCTTACGACCGATCGTATAGCAATGTTCACACGCGAATATGATCAAGACGATAATGGCCGGGCATAAGAGGAATCCCTGCGCACCAGCGGTAATGGCTACAAGGGGGTGTTTTAGGTCGCAGCCACGCGAGAGAGAGAGAGAGATCCTAATGTCGGCCCATTGTCCTCGGGGCCATAGATCCGAAAGCTCGTCAACTCGCCGGAAACTGTTAACGCCGTGCGCGCGCGCGCTTCAGTCCAGTCCGGTTCAGCGTCCACTGCCGATGTATAGGCCAGGCGTGATCGATCTGCGGTCGCGAAAGAGAGGAGAGACATAGGCAGAGACTGACCACTTTCGAGCTATATAATTTTGGCGGCTGATGCTGCTGCTGCTGCAGCCACAGTGAATGATAATAATGATGGGTAATGAGGTACGTCGGAAATGGACATTGGCTTTTCATCTAATTTTAGTGGACTTGCTGATGCTGGTACGCTGTGCGAGCGATGTGTGTGTGTGACTCTTGGAATTGTGTGGGAGAAGGGTGGATATAATACGGATTTAAAGTGGATTTGCGAAGGTGTGGTATATCGGGTGATGCTTTGAAATGGGGAAGAATACAAAGGCTATTTTGCGATCGATATTCGTGAACATGGTAAAGAGCTTGGTGACATGGTAAGCTTGACTAAATTTTCAAAAGTTATAGTTTATTAATGGTACATTGTGTACCAAGGGCGAGAAGTGGGCCTTTTTTGACCGAGTGTGTGTGTTTGCAGTACTCGTCTCCGGCTCGATATACGCACTCGTCTTCGGCTCGTGCTAGCTCACATACGACTCGTACTGCAAACTTACACTCGGTCAAAAAAGGCCCACTTCTTGCCCGTGGTGTACACTATATTTTTTGTAACACATGTATTGATTTTCTCAAATCAAGTTTAGGCCAATTTTATTCTCATTTTCTATCGGTGGAACGAGCGGGCGTAAAGTAGACCGAGAAGCGGGCGTTAATTTGTTACTTTACGCCCTAGGGCATAAAGTGAGTACTTTACGACCGCTGGTCGGAAAACGGCCACTTTAGGCCAGGTTTTGGGGACGAAAAAACGTGAAAATAGTGCATGTGTTACAAAAAAATCTCTTGAGTGATGTCTCGTCAATCGTTAGAACTTAAATTTCAAAGTTATACTTCAATTTGAAGATATCACGAAAATTACAAAAGCTCAAAAAGAAACTCTAACATTATCCATAAGAATATGTTGCTAACTGAAAATCTATATTCTTCCCTATACTTTTGTCATTAGTATTGGATGATCTAGTATCTTATGGTTCATCAAATATTTTTCATTAATCACATTGTTAATGTCTTTGCATAGAAAAGGAGTAGATACACTGCATATTTTTAAAATCAGAAAATAAAAAAACGAAATCTGGTTAAAGCTCGTTTTTTGTTGTATATTTACTTCTTATTCCTTGTATTCATTCCTTTTTCTTTATATTTGTTATTGTTTCTTTTTCGCGCGAAGACTTTTATCATTGTTGATAGTAATGTAACCTAATCATTTTGGGCATTCGAATGATATGAGTATAACTATACAACGAGCAAGTTGAGATTTTTAATTTGTAATTATTAATATTGACCTACTTATTAAATTACGTTGCCATTACGTTCAATATAGATTTCGCAGAAGTGTCGATTATGCAGACGAAAGTGTTCGCGCAGCCTATAATAATTGTTTATCGATATCGAATATTTGTATAATTTCATAATAAGATAAATTTAATCAGCGTTTAATTTGGTATTTGCGCAATAAACTAGATCAATTCGCTTCGTAAGCCGTAAACGAGATTAATATTGATTACTAGAATTATAAACATAAATTACAAATCAAATGTGTACGTTAATATTATCAAGATTAGCAATGATGCCAGAAATTGTTACATTTAACTTCAATCACTTCGATAGTCGTCGATATCAAGTCAATATCGGTTGAAGAATTACCGCACGTCAAATCCCACCCTTAAAACATGAATCTAAAAGAAACCCGCGAGTCTCTAAAGAATTAATAAAATACTCGAAACAATGCAAGCTAACAATTGTTAATGAAAAGAGCCAAGCCAAAATGAATAAGCGACAAAGCCTAGTCCCTCGAATGAAATAAAGCCCACTCGGGTCCCCGCATAAAAAGACTCTTGCAGGCGCACAAAAGAGAAGAACTCCAGAAGAGCGGAAAAGCAATTCGGCGAGCACGAAATAAAATTCGCCGTTCGAGAGGGGCGGCACGTCTCGGCTCTCCTCTAAAAGTTAAATAAGGATCGACGGCCCTCAGCGTTCCGTCGACGACGAATAAAAAAGTATTCCATTGGCAGTAGCGCGAGTATATACCTATAAACGCAGCAAAACACACACGCATACAGGAAAAGAGGAAGAGGAGGAGAGAGAGAGATAGATATATATAGAGAGATGAATACATCGCGAGGAAATACAGTTCGGATTAGGGCCGGCCACTCGAACGTAGACGCAGATTGAAATCTAGTCATATACCATTGGATTCCGTTTCTACCTATCCCTCTTCCTCTTTCTCCCCCACCTCTCCTTGCGGCGTATATACATCGTACTCTAGCAGCTTCCGCTCGCATCTGCGCGGGGATATACATATACGCGCGAGGGGGGCATGTTTACGCTGGCCGCGCGCGCGTGAATATTACGATTCGATGGAATCGAGCGGCGATTGGTCCGCTGGGAAATCGGCATTCAATTGTTCAATATCAACCGATAAACTGTCGTGCGTACGTGTACGTGTACGTGTATATGTGCGTCACTCGACGCGCTTGCCAGTGTAGAGAGAGAGAGAGAGAGAGAGAGAGTTTCAGGCGCGGGAAACCGTAGGTCGTTTCTCGTTGTGGATGCGGACTCGGACGTGTGTCGAGTTCACTGGTTGTGTGGTTCAAGTAGAAATATTGCATTATTGCGGTGAGCGGATTGGTGGCTGCTCGGCTTGTTAAGGAATCTGATTTGTTATGCTCGGTACTGTTAGTATTATGAGAGGTAATGTGTATAGAATGCTTTGGAAAGTGTGCTATTTTGTAGAAAAATGTAGAGTTTGTAAAGAAGGGTAAAGAGATTATTGGAATTGGAGAATTTGTTGAAATATTTATTCTGGGTTTTGGATTGGGTTCTGTTATAAAAGACTGCAGCTATAAAACCTACATGAAAGGACATGATTTTAATAATCCTAATAATTTTGATAATTTGGAAAATTCTGTGTAAGAGGTTTTCAATGTATGAATGGGTCAAGTTAAATTTATGTATTCTGGTGAGTAAAAAGGATAGATCTATATTGGAGCATTGTTGAATAATTGTTTTATAACATAATTGATTTAATAATGTTATTTACTTTCTTATCTAAAAAATTTCTGATCATAAATATAACACAACAAATGACAATAAATAAAAAAAATAAACAATAAAAGTGGTTAAAACAAAGCAAATATTCTCATATAATTATTTGTGTCTTAAGGTGGTCCTATAGTAAATTTTGAAAAAATCGTTACATGATAACATTCTTTTTAATTGGTGGTTTAAGCGGTGTACATATAGTTATGTAGGAAAAACTAGCAATTTTCAATGAAAATTGACGTTTTTTAAAACTGTCCTTGCGCATGGAAATGCAAGTATAGCATTTGAACAAAAATATGTAATATCTAACACCCGTACGACACAGAACTGGGAACTCCAAATGTTTAGAAACGCAATTATAAAGAAAAATAAAATTACGTTGAATTTTCATTGTAAAAATAACCTAAAACACATTTTTTACTCTATTCATGGGCAAAAGCTTGCTGAATAATTTTTTTTTGAAAAATCGGAGTTGATGGTTGTGATGGATTAAGTTCAATAAGATATCCTTAAAGTTTCAGATTGATTCATTGTAATCACATGCGTATAAGCCTTGCTGAACATTGGGAAACAATAAATGGAAATAACCGCACTTTTGTAAAATTAAGAAATAATTTTTTTATGATTATAAAACATTTTTTCTATCACAAATCATCTATCAAAATTTATTTTTAATAATTTTTATGTTTTCTAAAGTTTACCTGCATTGTAAAGAGTAGATTTGAGCACGGGTTAGGATTCGATTAATGTAGGAACACATTGGATTGTGTGCTATAAAGGTATGAGGAAAAATACGTATAAATAACTACTAAGTTCATTAAAATGATTTCGATGGCCAATATTGCCAATAGAAAATTATGTTCTTTTCTAAAAATGTACAAAGTATCAGAAAATGAAATAAAAAAAATCGAGTTTTTCGTCAATTTTTACTATAGGACCACCTTAAAGAGATATCGCTAAAAAATAGTTCCAAATGCGTCCATATATTACCAAAATTTGATATCTTCTTTCTTTAAATTGTACGGTCTTATATATCTCTTTTTCTACGATAACCTAACATTTATTATGCTGGAAAATGTTGAAAGTTGCTCACTGATCATAGTTTTTACAATTTAATATCGTGAATACAAGACTAAATCCAGCAAAAACGTGACATTTACTTCTAGTCCTTCCAGCCAGCAGAAAAAAAAACGGAACGTAAAAGTCAAACTCTCTTAAGATCCGGTCGTTATCAACGTCACGTGTGCACGACAGGCGTAAAAGAACAATCCCGCCCGGGAGTCGACGCGCTGTTGCGGTCTCTTTTTTCTTCCTCTCTTCGCTCGAGTGATGAACGCGCGCGTGCGCCTCTACGAAAGGAGAAATAAAAGCGGCGCATATATCCCACTTTGTTCCGGAACATTCACCGTAGCGCTAACCTCGTTAGCGGCGCGCATCATCGTCGAAATATCTGTGAACTGGAAGGTACATTTCCTGCTAATGAAGTATGTGTTTAGATATTTCTTATCTGAGTCTTGGTACCATTGTAGTATCTGTAGCTTTAAATGATCTTGACTATTCGACATTTTTTTTTATAAATTTCTAAAATTGTAATGTCCGAAATTGACCCGCAGAAGTCAAGTATTTTGAAATGGGATATGATTGACTGGTAGTAGTTAATTTAGAAGAATGTATATGGGAAGTAAACAGCCAGATACTTTTTATTATGTGTATTTAAATAAAAATAGATAAGCTAAAACTTAACTTAGAAAACAAATGCTCCCAAAACTCGTTTACATGCATCTGTTTATTGAAGTTTTTAAATAGGTAATGTAACAAATTAACTGAAACTGAAATTAAACTAGCGTAAAATCATCATAGTTAGCTTTATTTACACTATTATTTGCGTAAAATCACTATAATGCATACATGCGTGGGTTAATGAGGAAATTTCGCGTTCGCCATAGCAATCACGTAACTTTCGAGCATTTGCATTTCAAAATTTATTCGCAATTTCATTCATGTAGACACATGTAATTACTTAACATCAGCTCAATATAAATTCGATTCATTAGTAACTCATCTATAACTAATCGTCAAATATTTCTACCTAATATTGAATTATGCATACATGTAGAGTCTCTCTATTGTTAGATTTAATTCATACGGTGACTTTATTTAATATAGATTAATTATAGGCAATAGTATGATTCAATCTCCCTGAACGAATGGGTATACTGTCTTATTTACAGTATTTACCCACCGTCGAAATTCGTTCAGGGAGATTGAATCATTCTATTGCCTATAGGAGGAGAATTTGGCTCGTAGCGATCAATCAATTAATTATTTCAATATAAAATATAATGAGCAACTATTTACTTTCGCACTTCATATCATATTGTCGATGTTTCGACAGTAGGATATAAAGTGTGAAAATTTTTTCTTAAACTATTGGCAATGGATCACAAATATCCCTGAACATCTTTGGAGTTACACCTAATACCGCTAGATGAGGACCAGTTTCTTGTCTCCTCTAGTATAGTTTATCATTTCTCCTATATAGTAAGCAACTCAATATTTACCATTATTTTTATCTACAATAGGGGTTTCTCGTCTGATTGTACTGACGATGGCTTACAGGCGAGTCTCCCAGAGCCAAAATCCACATTAACTATTGTATATTCTTTTTTCAATAAATTCTTTTAATATTAACATGTTTATTCCATACATTATTCCTTATTTTAATTATGCCTCATTTAGATAAGATTATTTGCAATTTCTTCGGCAGTGGGTAAATACTGTAAATAAGACAGTATACCTATTCGTTCAGAGAGTTTGAATCATTGGATTACCTATAAGGGTCCATTCTCAGTGACGAGACAGAGCGGGGATACATTTAGACGCGACTAGAGTTGACTTCGTTGTGACTAGTCGTCGCTGCTCGTTACTGGTCGTATTTGGGTGCTTTTTCAGTTTCTAAAAGCAGATTGCTGTGATTGTATTCTAAAAATGACTAGTGATGCAAAACAAGTGTTGATATTGTTATTCTAATTCCTGAAAAACTTTCTTTTCTTGAAACTGAGTAAGTTAATTGAGTAATTTATACACCATACAGCCTGTATTATTGTCTATTGACTATGTTCAACACATCAAAGGCTTGTTTAGTACCAGAAATATAAGCATTAGTTTATTATATCCAGTAAAAAACAAATTAATATCTATCCGCTACTCGTATCCAGATACGACTAGTGACGACCGGATACGACCGGTGACGAGCCGAGTTGACTAGTCACAGCAGCGTCGACTCTAGCGTCTAGATGTCTTCCCGCTGCCACACCGAGAATCGGCCCTTAGAGAAGAATTTCGCTGCTAGCGATCAATAAAATTTAACGAGCGACTATTTACTTTTGCACTTCGTCGACAAAACATCGAGAATATGATGTAAAGTGTGAAAATTTTTGCTTAAAGTATTAATATCTATAAATTTACTAATTTTTTTCTTTATATGTTTCTCACGAAAAATATGGTTACATATAAAGATTTTAAAAATTCAGCAAATCCATTAAGATTCCCACTAGACGTCTTTCTTTTACCGTCTCATCTCCTCCTCATCTCCATCTTGCCTCTCTCGCAGTCTCGAGAAAGCAAAGAGCAAAGAGCGATTCGCTGCGAGGATGTAAAGTATAACGACATCAAGAAGCTGCACTTGAACGGCGCAGTATAACGCGAAACTGGGCTTGTCTCGCCTCTCGCTTGGAAGAAACGGAAAGAGACGGAAAACAGGACGACGACGACTTAGCGTCGCATATACTTTCTCGTTTGAATCTCCTGTATACTCTCGACACGTCGCATTATAGTGCATGTAAATGCACACGTACACACGACCGCCGAGTTAATGCACAAAGACAACGTCGCTGTTGCAGCGTCTATTCGTAGTATAATAAAAGGGCGCCCCTCTCTCTCTCTCTCTCTCTCTTGCTCTGTTTTCTTCTGCGTGTACGCTTGGAAGTACGTACAAGTGTATGTAATCGCGGTAAGTGCAGGCGAATGTTTGCAAGTGCATCGCCGTTATGCTGAAGCTACATTGAAACTTTGACTATTCGCCTTGGTAAGTGACAGACAGCGCCCCCCTACAGCGAACGTTAAGTAAGTTTCGGTGGTAAACACACAAAAAAGCATAGATAATTAATACGTAAGACAGCACTTCTATATACGTAAAATCTGAATGATGGTATTCACCAGCATAAAAAAAATTAGGATTCGAAAAAGAGTCTGAAAGTTTTGTTTCGCAAATTTGTGTCCGGAATTTTTACGGTGAAATAATCCGAACCTTTCGCAAAACTTATAAAAAAGCAAATTAATTATTAATTATAAATAAAAATTAAAAAATACAAATTTCGGCGAGGATTTGAAACGGTGTATTTTTGGTTATCCTTCCAGTATATCTAAACTCATTATAGAGTAAGCGCTGCAGTACCCTAGTATGTATTTTCGAAAACAATATTGTATTTTGTTTTTCAGAACGAAATCTGTAAAATGCTCCTTACCAAAATATCTTTAATTAAGAAAAATGTTATTAGTTACAAATATGAAGTTTTCTGACTTTTATGACAGCAGATCATAAGTAGATAAACATATTTAAGGTTATGTTTTATTATGCAAACGTTAACGCTAACTTTTTTTAAGAATCTAAAATTTTCGGATGATTTTTATCATTTTTAAAATGTCAAAATACTAATGAACTGTCATATTTTGCATAAAAATATTTTGGAGTACCTAGCTTTAACTGAAAAATTCTAGTAACAATACACTTATTGTTTATTTTACACGTTTATTACACGTTTATTTTAAAGATTTGAAACAAGAATGATGCAAATTATTAAATGTGCGGAGACTTTAGATACACGAACGAGACTTCCAGGCATATAAAAGGATGTGTGTGTATGAATGTAAATTCCCGCGAAAGTTTATGGTCGACATACTTTAATTGCAGCGCTGTCGGAGGAAGAGAAAGAAATTACGTGGATATGAGAAATTACGGGGTAGCGCGATTTTTATGATATCTCTCGAGAGCATCAACTGCTCTGGTTCTGGAGGAAGCAGGAGTTTTAGAATTCCTGGAGATTAGCGGTAGATGCGTTAAACTGCTTGTTTGCATACTTAGTTTTTATGCAAAAATTTTGAGAGATAAGATAAGCCAGAACTAAACCTTTTATTCGAATTTCGAAGCTAGTTTATGAGAGATACGAGTATAAACGTCCATGTTTGCAAAGCAATTCTTCTCAATCTATTATTCCTTATAAAGCATAAGTAAATTGATCGACGTCACTCGGAACCATTACCAAAACAAATGATATACAAGTCTCCATGGCACAACACTTCTTATATTTTAAAAATTCAGGCAATTTTAATATGATGTACCTCGCTCAACACGCTTATTAACAAATTATTTTATGATGCATTACTTTATTTTATACTGCACATTTAATGTAATACTGAAAAGGTTGGCATTGTTTCGGTTTTTGCTTTATGCACTGACATTCTTCTTCTCGACTTCAAACATCTGCAACATTGTCTTCTTGATCACAGTTTTAATTTTAAAACTACTAATACCTATAATCTATAACAGCTAGGCAGGTTATGTTTCAGTATCTTTATGATGTAATGCAAATGAATTGACTAATGACAAACAAACAGCAGCAAGATAACTTAATTCTTCCAATTGAATAAGAGCCTTAGATGTACTGTTATTTGCATTTGTATATCTGATTTCCTCGGACGAGATAACTATCATAATTACATGATCGAATCGTGCTTTCAAGTGCGCTCGCTTACTCACTCATTTCTTCTGAATTCATTATTCCCTACGAAGCACTAGTAAATTCATCGACGCCACCCGCAGAACCATTGCCGAAACAAATTCTTCGCAAGAAAAGTCACGGTAGAGAAACCGAGGGGCGAGAGATATTTATTTATCATAAGCAAACCTTACCCTTCCTTTTCACGCTGTAGCTCTGCATTCAGCACGGCATACCGACTGCAGAAATCCTCGGAAGTAGAGGGAGCGCGCAGGCAGATGGGAGGAACGCGCGCAATCGTACAAGATAAAGAAAGAACGAGGGCGCGCAGAAACGTCTTAAATGCCGGAAGAGAAAGAAAAAGATAAAGGGAGGGACTCGCCTGGATAATTGTGTTTTCCAGACGGAAAATGTAGCAGCAGAAGAGGAAGAGAGAGAGAGAGACGCCGAGATAAAACGTTTATAGTCGCTGAGTTTGCTTCTCGCGCACCCTTTAGATTTCTTCGCTCTCGCTCCCTTCGCTCCTCGCGCGCCTCCACACTTTGTTTTACTCCCACTGCCGGTGCACGCTGTCTATGTATACTCTCTCTCTCGTTTCTTACTTTTGCGAACAGCGAACAGCCAGCGGCAGCACCTGTCTCTCCGCCGGCGGGAGGTACAGCCTGTGGGCCATTTTTTCTCCCACGGCCATTTAAAGTTTCCCGCGGCACACTTTGTGTACGCAGAGAGTGGAGGAGGGAGAAAAGTGGGACGGCAAAACTTTTTTCATGTTTGGCCCCTAATGTCATTGCACCAGATTCGGAGAGGAGAGAGGTGCGGGCGAATGGATTGACTTTCGCGATTGTCGATTGCGAGGTGGGTGGGTGTATAACGTATGGGAGGTGGAGGTCTCTGGATGGAAAGTGTAGGACGAATATGAAAATGGAATTTTTGAAGGACTTTTCTTCTTTGGATTGAAAAGAGTGCTGGAGGCGATGATTTGTGGCTTTTACTTGTCGAAACGCGCGGATTTCACTTACTTTTGTTCTAAACTTCTAGTTACTT
The DNA here is from genome assembly GCA_949152435.1 of Gastracanthus pulcherrimus. NCBI lineage: Eukaryota > Metazoa > Arthropoda > Insecta > Hymenoptera > Pteromalidae > Gastracanthus > Gastracanthus pulcherrimus. Next base: position 219,886,299 of record OX424572.1, on the reverse strand, counting down.
CACAAAGTTCATATTTAAAAAATATTTTACAAAAGTCAATAGCTATGATATATTCGATGTCTTAAATATATTATTAGATATATTTGTAATATTAAATATACATAAATATGTTATTAGTTATATTCGATATATTTGGTATATTCGGTAAATCATTTTATATATTTGATTCTTTATATATTTGTTAAATAAATTGATATATTCGATTTATTCAATATATTCGAATCATTCGATATATTCGAATCACTCGATATATTCCATATATTTGATGTACTCAATTTATTCGATATATTCGATATATTCGAGATATTCGAGATATTCGATATATTCGATATATTCGAGATATTCGAGATATTCGATTTATTCCATTTATTCGATATATTAGATATATTCGATATATTAAATTTATTCGATATATTCAATTTATTCGATATTTTCGATTTATTCGACATATTAGATTTATTCGACATAATAGATTTATTCGATTTATTTTATTCATTCAATATATTCGATTTATTCGATACATTCGATATATTTTTGGATGTGTTATTTACTAGAAGTACGCAAGTACCCTTTTGTACGTCAATGTTCACGTTATTTATGACAAATTTGTTATATAAGATTTTGATGAATTTTGATTTTTATTTATAATAAATTTTCTAACGCGAGGCGCGCGAAACACAATAAACTCCACACGCTTCTAAAGGAAGAAATAAGAGTACGCACGCAGCCAGCGACGGCGCATTAAATTATTCCGAGTGCACGGCCCGCGTACGAGGTGCGTTCGGCGTCAAAAACACACAAGTATCACGCGCGCCACCCCCGTCGCCGAAAGACGTTTTACGTGACGCTTCTGCTTCGCGGCGCCCCCGAACGCGAATCCAAAGTAAAGAAACTACTAGGGAGAGAAAGAGAGAGGATAAATGTACGCGAGAAAATTCGCGCGCGGATTCGCGTGCATGCGTTGCCGCATTTGTATTCATGGAAAACTGGCCCGAGTTCTGCGCGCTCCACACCTGCCTGCTCCGTGTGCACTTGCTCCGACTTTTTATAGTGCATAAAAAGTGGAGCCGTAGGAGGGACGACAACAGGCTTCTTAAGACCAGAGCAAAGCAGAGTGTGCGTGTGTATGCGTGTGTTTGCTTCCGCAGAGGTAGCGGGCGACGGAATCGATAAATCTTGCGAATGCCGCCACCGCCAGCGTCGTCGTGGGGGTGTAGGCGAAAGAAAATTGCTGTAGTTAAGCTTATTTGCGGCTTCGGGGAATCGCTTCCGTTAGGGGGGGGGGGGGGAACGAGTGGAAGGGTTGCGTTTGAATCCAGGGGAGTCTGGAAATTAATTGTTTTGTATTTCGTAATTGAATGTGCCTTCGATGGGCTGCTGCTGCTGCTGCATTGGAATTAAGATTGATTGTGTAATGCATTTACAATTGTTGTGTAATTTTTTTTGGCAAGGGAGACGTCAATTTTCATTAAATACTTGTAAACAGTTTATCTCACCAGTGCCAGATGATGTGAAAGTAAAAATTGATCAAGTAATGATCAATTTGTGGAATCCACTTTGTGTCTTTTTAAAATTCAATCATACTGTCGTTATTAAAAGCTTTACCAAGGTATATTTTACATTCACAATCATGTACGAAAAAAGTTTAAATGGAAATAATAACAAGTTAACTGAGAAATAATATTTTGATAGCTCCACATAAAATTATAAAATAGTTTCATTCTGAATTTAACTTTTATGTATATTTTTATGTAGTAAATAATCATGGGGCTATTAATATCGGTCAATGTTTTTGGGTTTCAATTTACATCGAATTCGAGTAAAATCATCGGTTAGTAACTGATATGACTTTCGACTATCATTTCCTCTCTTGTATCGTAAGAGATAGTTGAAAAGCTTTACGAGAAAAAGCGTTTAGCCAGAGAAAACTAAGGTCAGAAAGTAAAGTTTCCGACATAACGATGACATCTCTAATAAAATATCAATAACTTAAATTTTCGGGAAAAAAAACAGCATTCCGAATTCCATCCTTCATCAGAAAATAGAAGACCTATGATATGCAATAAAGCGTACCACGTTTCGGGTGGGCTGAAGGCAAGATAAGTGAATCTCGAAAGCTTTTTATTGAAGGAGCCCGAGGAGGGTGGAGCTCGAGGTTTCGAGGAGTGGCCGCCGCTATGCTTCTCTCTCTCTATCTCTCTCTCTCTCTCTCTTTCACACACACTATCTCGTGCCTCATGATGCGCGGCATTTGAAATATTTACGACTTCCGAGTGTCCGCCACGCGAAGAGAGTTTCGAGACCCGACGAGAGAGAAAGAGAGAGAGAGAGAAAGAGAGGGAGATGGAGATAACGATGTGTATGCGCGCCGCTAACGAGAAGCGATTTCCGTGTATCTCGAGCCGCGAAAATAAAATAACCGGGCGATACGGGAATGAAATCGCCGGGAGATTTTAATTGAGTTTTGTGTGATATTGAATGCGGCTATTCTTCGAGAATACAAAGGTTGTAATTAGATTCCCAGCTTAATTTTAGCGAGGGTATATAATAATTTATAATTATCCGATTATAAAGTAATCTAAATATAATTAATTTTACGACATATTACGTCGTTTAGACGATAATCAGCTAGTAATTGTATGGAAATTAGGTTCGTCGACAGATGCAGCTGACGGATTATGTATTGTTTACAGTTCTTTTAATAACAAAGAGCTAAGACTCGATTTTATTTTAAATTCACATAATGATGTGCAAATTACACGTCTGACCTAACACTGACTATATCTACTTAAAAATAATTTTTAATTATTTTTTAGTATTTTATGTTTGTTTTTATATTTCTTAATCTACTATAATGCTACTCTATAGGAATATTTTTTAAATATAAAAAATACTTGTAGTAACAACTTGCCAAATAAGTCACTTGTTAAAAATCACCATTAAAAAAATCTGTTTTTTTTTCAAGCTAGCCTCTTCTAATACTTCTTTAATATTACTATACTTTTAATCTTTTGTGTAAATCTTGTATTTTAGGCCATTATACCTGTAATTATTTAATTATTTGTGTAAAGCATAAAAAAAATTAGTTACTAAATAATTTATAACGATACAAAAAAAAACATTTTAAAAATACTAACTCTAACAGCCAGTATACGTACAATACGGGAAAATTTCAATTTCCTCCTCGCTCTTTCCTCCCATTACGCCTTAAATACGAGGAAGCTCCTTCTCGCATTAACATAAAGAAGAAAAGTTACGCGTCTCCTCCTTCCCTTACCCCGAGGTTTCCTTTTATTGATAGGGGGGGGGGGGGCGCACACGAGCAGGCGCCGCCGTAGCCGCTGTTTTCGCGGATAAAAGAATAATAAAAAAAATTTGCCATTCAAATTGGCGTACGTATAGCCAACGCGCACCAGCGGCGGCGCCCCGGCAGCCACGGTGGCGAGCAGAAGGGGCGGAGTGCCGTGACCGATTAAGCTAATGGGCCGCGAAGCGGACCAGCTATTTGCATGATAATTCACTTCCTGCCCATGGCTGTGGCGGCGACGTCGGCGGCGGTCGGAACTTCGCGAAACAAAAATGTAGCCTGCGCTTTTAATCCGCGCCGCGGCGCCGACACCGCATGCACGCTTCCAGGAAAAATTGCCGATTCGGCCTGGTTGGCTTGTTTCGTTGTTGGAGAAGGGGGGGGGGAGGCTTTTGTGCTGTGTTTTTGAGGCGGGGGAGGAGGTTTGCGAGCTGTGAAAGAATGTTTTCACGCTTGGTTCCCGTTTTCTTCTGGGTAGATTGCGGCGAACGGTTAATGGATTGCTGGTCAGGTGTTGGTGTTGGTGTTGGTGTTGGTGGGGTGTTACGTTGCGATGGAAATACTATGATTTTGTTATTGGGGGAGGGTGTAACAGCTTAGACGCATCAAAATATATATTTAGTGATATTTCTTTTTTTAAATAATATACTCCTTTAAAAAATCTGTTTAATCGTGTTTATTAGACATCTGTTGATATTTAGAGAACATTTTTTTCACTCGCCATTCGATGCTAAGCAGTTCTCCAATCTATTTTGATTTTGAAGTATTTTAAAATATACTTTTTGATAAAAATGGCGAAGATTTGGAAAAAATACAGAATATACTCTGAAAATTTTAAATTAATCAGATAATAAACTCTTTTAAAAAAATCTGTTTAATCGTTTTTATTAGATATCTGTTGATATTTAGAGAATATTTTTTTCACTCGCCAGTCGATGATAAGTAGTTCTCCAATCTATTTTGATTTTGAAATATTTTAAAATATACTTGTTTATAAATATGGCGAAGATTTGGAAAAGTAAATAATATATTTATAATAAATTTTAAATTAATCAGATAAATAGCTAATAAATAAAAGCTTTCAAAGTTTTGGAATAACATGGTGCAACATAGTGAGTTTTACGTAATCAGCTCTAAATGATACACAAGGTGCAGTTTCTCATTTCTCATTTAATAATATAACCGTCCATGGTGACACCTCCCTCTAATATATTATTATAATATTTTCTGTTGAATATTTGATTAAACTTTTAAGAAAGTTATCCATTCGTATGACAACAATTCTTTCCCAAAATTAACCTCTCACCTCTCTTCGAACACAATCAAAACCGAATTATGATCATTATCACGCCCCACAAGAAACTGTAAAAAAGCTTCCTTCCCAGCACAAACCTAGACACAAAGCAGCTCCAAAAAAATGAGAAACACCACCGCTCTCTTCATTCAAGCATTCTTCATTGTTGCGACCAACACCCTGCAACATGACAAATCGCGAAAGTAGACGTCCCGCGCTCCCGGGGATGAAAGGAGCGCCCGAGCCAGCGAATCCCCGTCACCGACTCCCCGACTAAACAAAAAGGAAAAACAAAAAAGAACACCCAGACATAGAGGTAAAGAAATACACAGAGCAGACGGGAATAGAAGAAGCCCCTTAGACACGCTGCGCGCGAGAATAGAAAACTAGGAAAGGCTAGAGGCGAAAGCTGCACAATTGGCAATTCCCTCGCGCCCCCCAAAAAGGAGAGAAATCCCAGAGGCGAGGAAGGAAGAAGGCGGCGCTGATTCCTTTGATATTGCCGAGTTATTGTCGCCGCCGCGCGCACCCTGTGTATCCATCAATTTGGAATCTGCGCGAAACGAAGACGCGCGCCAATGTGCGTCGAGGTTTTTTTTTTCGGGCGTTGTTGCTCGTGTATTGCGTTGGTTCCGGATGAAGAAGAGGGAGAAGAGGAACACAGAGGTGCGAGAATGGTGGCGGTGTAGCGAGGTGGAGAATATTTGTTAGACGTCGGAGCGCGAGGCGGTTCTGTGATTTGGAATCCGTGAGAGGGAATTTTCGTTGTCGTGCTTGTTCTTTTGCCGGAGGTGAAGATGAAGGCGAAGTGAAGAATGGCGTTTGTTGTACAAAGATGAAATATATATATTTTTTGATACGCTATCGATTGTTTTTCTTGTAGCAGTAAGAATTATATTGGTAGTGGGTTTTCAACAGGAAATATTAAGAGGAGGCCATATCTACTATCCTTGTCTAATTACATTTTTGCTATTTATTCAAATAGTAGTCTGTTAGTTGAAAAACTAAGAGTCGTCTCCAATTCTTCGTAAAATAAGGAATATTTTGAGACCTTAAGATATATTTAGCATTATTTCTTTCTCCAGAATATTTCGAAATGCTAGAATTGAGGTTAGGTTTTGCGTTTCGAATTATTCTCGGAAAGGAATTAATGTTAGGTACTTTTGTAGGTCTCAAAATATTCCTTATTTTAAGAAGAATTGGAAACGACTCTTAGCTTTCGAATTAAGAAACTACTATTTGAATAATTAGCAAAACTGTGATTAGACAAGGGCAGTAGATACGTCTTCCTCTTAATTAACTCTTTCATTGGTAATAAAAAATCTTTTAAGTTGCAGTTGTTCAAAGACATATTGCATTTTTTTAACATTTGTTTTTTTTCTCTCTAGAAGCACTGAACCTTACGACTTAAAAATTTGGAGGTTTATAGTTCTAAGTGAAACTAATATTTAGTAAAAATTTCATTTAATTATATCCTTTAGTTTTCGAGTTCCACAACACGTGACTTTGTTCATTTCGTTCTTTTCACTATTCCAATGAACGATCTACACTAAAATTTCACACATTCTCCAGTGCTCACACTACTAACAACTATTCATGAAATTCCCTTACTTCACATTTCGTGCATAAACTAATTTCTCACAAATTCTTCCGTACTTCTCCCATTCACAGAGTCTTTATACAAACTCCTCATTTCCTAGAGTTTCCCCGCCTAATTTCGCGTCTTCGTCTTCCTCTTCCTCTCCGCCACCACACGAATAACACTCCTGCTGGGAATAAAAGTATTTCACGTAGACGCCGCGCGTAGTGACCGCGCGCCAGCCGCACTTTCTAATTCTACCGACCAGCGTCATTCCATACCCCCGTGCCCTAGGACGACGACGACGAAGTGGATGAAAAAGGGCGGAGAGAGCAGCGCGACTCCTTAAGAGCACTCCTCTCTCTCTTTCTTTCGATATTCCGTCCATCGCGGAGAAAGGAGCATCGGTAATCGATTCGAGGAGAGAAGGAGCCGCGCGGCAGGAAATAAGCTCCGTCGACCACTGGATTTCGAGGCTCGAATGTCAATTTCGCGGGAGGCGGCGAGGGAATCGGTTGGATGTGCAGAGCAGAAAGGGTTACTTACTTTTGGTGCAGTTTAGAATACTTTTGTTGGAACGTAGGTGATGAAAACGAGCATTTCACCTGTTATGTGAGAAGTGTGTACTGAAAATAGAAACTAAGTTACTTAAGGAGGTTCTATCACCTTGTTAACCTTAAAATACAAAGATCTTTTACTATAATTCGTTCAGATATAATGATATAAAAGTTAATATATTATGAAAGTAGAGTTCTTTGTGCAAGTAATATGTTTTTTATTGTATTTTTGCTAAAATAAGTTTTTTAGTCATCTAAAGAACCCTTGTTTCATAGTATATTGACTTTCGTATAATTTTGACCGAATGGATTATAGTAAAAAATGTTTAAATATTAAGGTTGATAAGGTAATAGGTTTATAATATAAAATTTAAGAGACATTTTTACTCAATTAGATAAACGTTTTTAAAATTTTAAGAAAATATATCTCTGTAAAGTTATTGTTTTAGATTAGAACAACAACATTCCAGAGATATTTACTAAAAATTAAAAATTAAATGAAAAGAGTGGGTCTTTGTAATTGTCAGTGATGCGCAGTTTAACATCACCTTAATAATATAAGGAATACATAAAATTACTTAAAATAAGCAAAATAGTTCAAATAAGAAACTTTTTCGTAATTCTCAATATATGCAGAGAGTAAAAGTTAGTTATTGTTACTATACACGATTAGAAATTCGAAGACGAAGAGTAAAATGGTTAAACTTGACAGTAATATATAGGTTAGGATATAGCTACTAAGCTTTGTAGAAATTAACAGTATTCGTATTAATTAATACACATAAACTTCTAATAACAATAATTATTCAAATATCAAAATATTTTTCTTTAATAATGCATAAATAACATACATAATAAGTCAAATATTAAATAAATATAGAATATTTTTCAATTTTCCAAACAGGATTAATTACTAGATTTTTAACCAAGTAACAGTCTTAACCAAATTTAACGTCCATTACTATGTTTTTATCTCCAAATATAAGGAAAAAAAAGCGTTATTAAATTGTTTGTATCTTCTTTTATTAAAAATGCATTCTTAAAATAAGGAATCCTATTTGCCGTGTACCGATCGAATTTTGGCTGATTTTTTGCACACGCGAATGCAGCTTGAAGATTGTACGGTATACTCGTCAAAGAGATCTTCAAAGTATAGCGTAAAAGCTTTTTGTTTTGGGAGGATGTGTGTATGTGCAGTGTTGTTGTGGCAAGACTCGCAATGGGCTGTATATTTTAGCATCGGTATGTTTGTTCGCGCTACGCGAACGCCTTGTATTTTATACGGTTGGTGTTTTCATTCGGTCTGTTTGGCTCTCTACGAGTTCTTCGCGCGCTGCGCGTGTTAAGGATCTTTGAAAGTGCACGCAAGAAGAGTTTCTTTTTGAAATTTAAAAGAGATATATCGGTTAAATATTTAAGACAATTTTTAACTACTTTTGAAAATTTGGAACCTCCAAAAAAGTACACGTAGTAGTAAAAATGGAAAACATTTAGAGGTTATTTATGTCAGTCTTTGCATATACATTTGTAACCTCTGAACCTTTGTATCCGAACATTTTGAAATCAAATTGTATCGGTTTTTCATGCTTAGAAATATCAATTCTTGGAATAACAATCATAAAATTACTGGATAATTTCTGAAAAATATCTAAATTTGATAAATAACTAGCTCTAAGTTATTTATCAGATATAACAAGTTACAAGTTCTGCATAAAAGTTGTAGATAATACGTTCAAACACCATTCTAAATGAAAATAATTTTGTGAAAAACTGATTCTAAAACTGACACTAATTTTGACTCCTGATTCAATTCAATTGAACATCTGCTCGTCCATACTATATTAATCATCCAAAATTCATCTTTATTTCATTCATTAAAATATTGCCAAACTTAAATGAAAAACTTTTATTGTGAAATATGATAAAGACACATTTTTGAATAAACATTATTACCAAAAAATGTCATTTCACAAAAGAAAAGCTTCATCATATTCAACGCGACATAAACGAAGGCCTGCGTAATATCCGTAAAAAGTGCTTCGAAAGAAACGAAAAAACAAATGATTAGTCGCGCGAAAAGCTCTGCACACGGGGGTGGTTTGAATTTCGAATAATCGTCGCGCGCCACGGGAGGAAAGTGTAAACGCACAATAGACGGGAGGGGGGCCGCGGCCGTAGCACGCGTGTACTTTCGAATAGCCAGCAATTACGAATGCTAAAAGCTTTTTAAATGGCTCTGCCGCTGAGCGTGGCGAAACTTGACTTTTTTTATCTGTCGCGGGGTGGGAAAAAAGGGATTTTCGAAAAATAAAGCGACGGATTTGGTTAGAAAAATTCTTCCTCTCGCCGCTAAATTCCGGCGCATTTTTCCGCGTGCTCGTGTAACGAAGTAGCGTTTACTTGGGAGCGCAAAGGACGTTACAAAATATTGAAAAATTTTTCAAAATATTGCGTTGGAGTTTTCTGTAGTTTGAAAATACCATACTCAACTAAAATTGTAAAGAAGGAAAAAATTGTTTGGATTGCGCAATAAAACGCGGCAGGACTGCAATTATATTTAAAGTGACAAGTACACACAATTGCATTTTTGTTATATATATATGGGCGATTATCAAATAGTTTGCTCTTTTTAAGAGTATGATTTTCAAAAAAATAAAGTCTTTGAAACCGAAAATAAAAAATATGATGTAATAGTATTAATCATGTAAATAAAGAAAATTCAAATGGGCGAGATCAAAGAACACTTTTATGTAGTTAAAAAAATATTACAATGTTCAAATTTTCTTATAACCAATTCTTTTAAATTACGAATCAATAGAGTATAACTTTCATTTAATAATGTTTAATCTATATTACCTTACATGAAGTATCTCTTGTCTAGCACAAATTGAATCGCTTATTACAGCATATGAGCGATTATGATCTACTCTTAAATATGTTAAAATGTTGTTTATTTACCTATTTGTCGTATTCGATGCTAGCACCTTCAATTGTTTTAGTACATTTAACGTAATCGTTGGACGGACAAGACATTTGTGCCGTACATATTTTTTTAGTAGTTTATTTATTTAAATGTACCAGATGCATGTGAATTTAAGAAAAAAGTAATTCCTCTATCTTTTTAAACGACAAATTCGATTTAAATATTTATTTTTCAAACTGAATGCTCTTTTAAAGAATTTCTCGCTGGACGAACAAGACATGTAATAAAGGTACAGTAATAGAAGTGCAACATTAACTAATTATTTGTAGAAAACAATACTAATAAATAAGTATATGTGAATTTTTTTACAAAATGTACATAAGAGATACAAGTAGGAAACGGTTGCATTTTAATATGTCAATTTTTTAATACAAATTTCTTCAAATAAAGCCATTTCAAACACATTTCAAAACAACCATACTTAAACAGAATACATGACATACAGAATACTTACATTAACCCTCTGTGTAATTCGTTTTGGTTAAAATTAAGTATAATACTAAATTTCTTGGTATATTCGTATGAAATTAAGGCTTGGGACATGGGATGGACAAAACATTTTGCATAGTTTTTTATTTTTTACTCAGAATAGAAAATTTTGCAGATTGTTACTTACGATAGTGCGGTTGTAGTATTATTTTTTTACAGATTTAATAGAGTATATATAGGCGATTGTTAAAAAGTTGAACAATTCTTATCCTTTCTGTTTTACAAGGTAATAGAGCATTATATGAATATATATATTTATAAACGTTAGATAATAATTAATGCTGAACCTGCACGCACGGCTTACCGAATTTTTTAAATCGCTGCCTTTCGCCGAGCGTAATCCTTTCTGCCGATTCGACTGTACGCTTTGCGCGACGAAAATCTAATTAACGATTAATTTTCGGGTAATGAGAGCTTATCAACAATGAACAGTCGACTGTCTAAAAATATTAAATCAATTTTATGCAGAAATTGATTGCCGTTCAATTTCGCAGTAATGAGTTTATTTTCTTGGATATCGGTAATGAACAAGCTATTTCATATTTCGAACATCAAACATTCGCTTCACAGCATTTCGAGTAATTCCCTGGCAACGAAAGAAAAGCTTCATTATCGATAAGCATTCCAATTTGTCATGACGACGGATTAATTGCCGAGAGGTGTCAAAAGAAACAGCGAATATAACCAAGCGAAAAATACAGATATAAAAAAGGACTCTTTCGCCTCATTTCTTTCTTCATTGCCTTCCGCTTTACAAATTTGCAAGGGATAAACTTTCTTACTTTCTTAGAAACAAATAAAATATTAAAAGTCTGGCTTTTTAAACAAGGATAATTTAAATATTTTTCTTATATAATTATTTACATTTACGTTTACTTAAATACTATAATAAAGGGCTACTGTTTCTCAACCAATTTGGTCTATTAATTTATATGATATTTGAGATATAATAAATATAATATTTACATAATCTTTTTAAATTACATATTTTGGAAAACTACAGTTTTTAATGATACTTATTCTACATCCACATTCATTCATAAAAGCAAATAAGTACAATATAATTTAAATAATATTTGACTGCGGTGATAGATGAGAATGAACGAATTTTAAGTATAAATTAACATTTCTTGGAGAAAGCATAGTGCCAATGTAATTGTTTGTGCTTTTTATAATATAAAATGTCTGCAATCGTACTTTGAAAGTAAATGACTTACTAGAATAGGGAACATGCATGGGTCGCAATTAAATTGTTATTTTAAGTGTTTTCGATAGTTCATGGAAAAATAATAAAATTCCCTAAAGTAGTTTTAATTCCTATCACGTGATTTTTCATGATGGCGTAGATATATCGTCGTTCATGTATGTATTTCATAGGTTCAGACAACTCATAGACAGAGGCGCTGAACAGCGACATATCTACGTAATCATGAAAAAGTCACGTGGCAGGAATTACAAGCAACTACCAAAAGAGGATGCCCATGGTTGGCCTATGTCGACCCTATGTAAAACATTGATGAGGTACCTATAAAACTGATATGAATATGAAGGATTTATAAAATCTTAAGCATTTAAACAAAAATTTTCGTCCTTGTAAAGTGAAAAATATAAAAAATAATAAATTCTCTTAATTTTTACTACTTAATGCCTGATAAAATCTTGATTTTCTTCACTTATTATATCGAATTCGTTCCTCTTTTTATAAAGTTTCCCTTCACATCCCCGCATTAAATTTTTTTTTAGAGTTCATATTTTGACAAACTCTAAATAATAGAGTTAGTTTTGTACGTTCCCACGCATTTATTGACTTATTACGCATCCATGGGCATCCGCTTATGATAAAAGTTAACGCATAAGAAAAAAACTGACTCGGGATATTTATTATTTTTTCATGAACTTTCGTATATAATTAAAACATTCTACATTCATGCATGTTCCTTATTATAATGATATATATATATATATATATATATATATATATATATATATATATATATATATATATATATATATATATATATATATATATATATATATATATATATATATATATATATATATATATATATATATATATATATATATATATATATATAACGGTGATTTAATACTTTTAGACAGTAGACAGTCTAATAATGTATGTCTATAGTGTTGCTATGCTCTCATTAGGTACTATTAATTTTGGATTAACAGATGGAGTAGAATCGATTTTATAATTATTACGCTAATATTACATAAATAAATATTTAATAATATAATAATAATAATAATAATAATGTAATATAATATTTAATAAATAGTATTAATTAAATATTACCGACGGAGTACAGCACTTGTAATACTCAATATTACAAATAAAAAGTAAAACGTTCTTTTTAGTTAAAAGACTAAATATATATGTATATATATATTATTATTATATTATTAAATATTTATTTATGTAACATTAGCGTAATAGTTATAAAATCGATTCTACTCCATCTGTTAATCCAAAATTAATAGTACCTAATGAGAGCATAGCAACACTATAGACATTATACATTAGACTATCTAAAAGTATTAAATCACCGTTGCACACAATCGATTGCCGCTCAATTTCGCAGTAATGAATTCATTGTCCCGGTAATCAGAAATAAACAAGCCATTTCCCGTTACAAACGTCAAGCATTCCCTCGACAATACAAGAAAAGTCTCATTATCGATAAAAACGCCAATTCGTCACGACGGCGGATTAATTGCAAGGACAGACCCCCCCCCGGGGATGGGGGGGGGGTAAAAACAGCGAAAAAGCACCGAGAAGAAAGCCAGTCTTCCTTTTCTCTTCATTCCCTTCGTCATCGTCTCTCGCTTCATCAAGAGGCAGCTCATAAAAGAATACCGCCCCTCTCCTTCTTCCTTTCTCTCGAGCAGTCGCTGCCGACAGGGACAGAGCAACGAAGGAGGAAAGTATCGCCCCCTCGAGGTTCAGAGTGTTCACAGAGCGCGCGGGAGAAAACAAAAGGTACACAGTTCGAAAATGACCGTCAAAGTCAAAAAGCGTCCGGCGGAACGTGTAACTCCGGCACTTCCGTCCTTCTCCAGCATCTCTCTCTCTCTCTCTCTCTCTCTCGGTCTTCTAACGGGCTCCTAATAAACGGCACCGCGGCGTTCAATTCGCACCGCAAAGTAGCCCGCAAACGGGAGAGAAATGCTGCCAGTGACACGCTCGTTGCACACTCCGATTGGTCAACCTCTTCTCTTTCTCTCTTTTATGTGCATTGTATAACTATGTTTACTCAGGCCTCCTGTACTCCTCTCTCGCTCGCTGCAAAATTCATTGGAGGTCCTTTGTTTTTTAGGAGACTCTTTTTTTTTCTGTTTGCAACGCTCGCTCACTTGGTAATTCGGCGGCTCTTTGACGGGCGCAATTGGAAACTTCTGAGTTCGCTGCAGGGGTGTGAAAAAAGCGCGATCGGCCGACGCATTTTCCTGAAAAACAGTTTAGTTGTGCGTGGCGCTGCTGCGCTTTTCCTTGTTTTTGTAGTGAGAATTTTTCGGTTTTTGTTTTGCTTTTTTTTCGGTGCCTTTGGAATTCGCACCGCGTGTTGTATATTTCTTTTTATTTCACTTTTTGTTTTTGTGTAAACGCGCGGGGGAGTTTTGCAGGTGCGTGTGCGCGAAGAGAAAAATTTTACGGAGAATCGACGAATTGTAAAAATTTTCGTCGTTTTACAGAGAGCGACAGTTAAGTGCGCGCGCTCGTTTGTAACTGGGCGCGTTCTTTGGTGATTGTATTTTTTTTTGTTTTTTTCGTAAAGTTTACAAGCTCTCGTATAAAACTGAAAGTGTGGTTTGAAAAGCTTTTAAGCTATCGAAGTTGCATGATATTTCGAAAATGGGAATCATATGGAAATGCGATATGAGAGATATTTCGGTTTACTATTATTTTGAATATAAATTCATTTTTATTTTGAAGGAATAAACTCGTTTTAAACTAGGAAAGCGGCACAATATATGCTAAAAAAATTTATCAAGTGTAGAGATCATTTATTTCTTCTGGTCAGTCCGTAATATATAACTATCAGCAAATCTTCAGAATATTATTATTATAAAAATTATTCAAACGAAAGAGGGAAATAATTAGGTTTAGTACAAATAAATGTGTTTGTAGTTTTTTACTCATTTCAATAAACACATTAAGATAGTTGAAAGTTAAACATTCATGTTAAAGAATTATTTATCAAAAATATTGACAGGGAATGATTGTAATCACTAAACTTAAGACGCAAATTTACTCTTGATTTTCTACGATGTAGTGAATCGAGGAGTGAAGTGAAGAGGTCAGGAAGAACCGAGAGCATAAGAGAATGAATAAAATATAGCTGTATGTAGTGTGGTATGTGATGGGGGGAAGTGGACGGGTGTGAGAATAAAAATTATTGTGAAATACTCGTATGGTATATATATATATATATTCGAAGAGAAAGAAAGGGGTAATGGAAGGATTTTGAAAGGAAGACAGGAACTACCGTAAGCATAGGAGGAATAGTGTGAATGGATGAGGTGTAATTAGGAGAGTGGGAAGGGGGTGGTGGGGGTCATGGAGGGGGGTAATAAGGGAAGAAAGAGAGAGTGTATAGAATTGCATGTTCTTTGGCATAGTTATTGAGTAAGATGAAATGAATTGTGTACGAGGAACATACAAATGCGCAGTTGTGTGGGATTTTTACTCAATTTTTCACTTAATAATCATCTGACTTTTTTCAAAAGGGACTCTTTCCTCTATCCAAATATTTTGCCGTAACATTTCATATTTATTTTCTGCAATTCATATTGATATTGATATTGCAGCAAACAAAATTGTGACGCGCGTAGCGCGTCTGTGATTCCTAGTAAGTTAAAAAGAAAAAAAATAGTTGAATTATAAATATTTATATCCTTATTGCAATTTTCATATAATCTTGTGTCCTCAATGGTGCAATTGTTAAAACTACTAAAAACAAAACAGTAAAAAGATAAAAATAAATCTATTATTCTGATTTTTTGATATTTCTATATATACGAACAATTCATCAAAACTACGAAATCGTTAAACTGTCACAAGCTTTTCAATCTCTTAATTAAAAAGAAAGCAAAGCAAGGAGAAATTCTGTATTCTTTTTTGACACAATATAAATCACTCTCTTTTGTCGACAGTACAAGGGTTTGTAAAAATATAGAATATTTCGTGCAAAAATACGCGAAACCAGATGAAGCACAGATAACAGAGATCCTTGCCTTGTTTAACCTTTATCATACATAACATACGCGCACGTATACATATAAACACGTGCACACACGTCGTTGTAAATGCAAAGATACTACCTGCGTAGGCACACGCACATACAGACTCAGTAGACACACAATAATTTAAATGTCAGATAAAGAAAAAAAATACACGTGTATACTATATAAAAATATCCACACCGATATACACATATTCATACACATACATATACCCATATAATAAACACATATTCATACACATACATATACCCATATAATAAACACACATTCACACTTGTATACATAAATATACACATGAACATACACACATACATACAAGATGCGCACTCATATACTCGTACATACACATATACTTATATACATATCCATACACATATACTTATATACATATCCATACACATATACTTATATACATATCCATACACATCTACATGCACTTATACACACATACACACACACTTTCATACCTTTGCACACATACACATAGACAAACGAAAGAAAAGAATACACGTGCACACTATATACAAATTACCACACCCACATACACATATTCATACACATACATATACCCATATAATAAACACACATTCACACTTGTATACATAAATATACACATGAACTTACACATATACAAACAACAAGATGCGCACTCATATACTCGTACATACACATATACTTATATACATATCCATACACATCTACATGCACTTACATATACATACACACACACATTCATACCCTTGCACACATACACATAGACACATGAAAGAAAAGAATACACGTGTATACTATATACAAATTTCCACACCCAAATACACATATTCATACACATACATATACCCATATAATAAACACACATTCACACTTGTATACATAAATATACACATGAACTTACACATATACATACAACAAGATGCGCACTCATATACTCGTACATACACATATACTTACATACATATCCATACACATATATGCATACACATATATGTACATCTACATGCACTTACACACACACACACACACACACACATACACATTTTCATACCCTAGCACACATACGCACGAATTTGCGGAGCGTAATGAACCGGCAAGATAGAGCGAGAGCGAGAGCGAGAGACAGAGAGAGAGAGAGAGAGCTAGATATCGAAACGGGAGAGTGAGCTCGTAAACGGCGAAACTGCCGCGCGGCCGCGTGCGGGCGTCGAGTCAATTCAATCAATTGACCCGGCATGGCAGTAGCAGCGACAGCAGCCGCCTGCCGTCTATATACCCGAGTGCGCGCCTACATGTGCGTGTGTGTATACGCCCTGCATCGGAGCTATTTGCATTTACTGCATCCCGCCGGACGGCCGGTATTCCTACCCCCCTCCCCCTCCCCCCCCCCTCTCCGGCCACGACAAAATGCGCACCGCAACAGACGAGCCGGAAATTAATGTGTTAGCTTGCTAATTGCTAATTAAAAACACTGTACGCGGAGCCCCGTGGCTATCCGTCTGTCTCTGTCTGCCGTTGGTTAATTGTGCCCCTTTGAGGGGGTGGGTGAAGCGAGAACGGGGTGTTTAAATGAGGCTCGAAGCGAATTCCTGCGCGGCTGTATGGTGGAGTTTTTCCTTCGTGTGGCTTTTGGTGATTTGATGGAGAAGGTGAGAGGTGAAGTGCCGTTAAGAAGTCACGAGACTCTTCAAGAAGTAAAGAGATTGTACCAGGAGTGGGTGAATAGAACTGGGTAATTACACTTTTGGTGAAAAGTGATTTCATTTAGTGCTTCCTCTAAGCGGCAGCTTTGTGATATTAGAAACATGTTTTGAGACTTAAGGTATCAAAATACACTATTTTTAGAAATATCTGTCAGGCTTCTACCAGATTTTTGCCAGAATTATTTAGCCAGAGAGGTGCCAGATTATTTTTTGTACGCGGCTTCGCTAATCTCCAATCTATAATTTTAGCTTTTTTCATCTCTTGCCATGAGTTTCTGAATCAGATGGTATATATAATTTCAAGGCCAACAAGACTTTGAACTATTCATCAAAAGTATACTCATGGATTTATCGGGTCACATTTAACTAAAAAAAAATATTTCTAATTGTAAGCCACATGTAATATTAATAATAATATTATGAAATTACTATTACTACCAGTAGGTAGTATTACTTTTAGTTTTATGGTTAATAAATTTATGGTAATTTTAGTTGCAGTTGGCACAAAGTGTCACATTAATTCTAAATCATATATCAACTTGAATCTCTTAGACTACGCACAGATTTTTCTTAATCAAAAGTTTTTTTTTCACGTATACGTATATTATGGTATAATTTGTTTCGCAAAGAAAAATTAATAAACAGGTTAAAACTATGCCTAAAATTTACATATAATAACAAAACGACTACTTTGTGTAGGGTAAGCAAGTCCTCGTATACCAACTAAGGGTTAAAAATTATCAATTACCAATTATTGAATGAAATTATTATGCATTCGCAATACATTCGCAATCCATTTCGAAAAGTACTCGAATAACTTACTTACAAATCTTATTAATTTTCTCGGTAATACTGAACGCAGGTGTAATATCTCGTAGCAACGAAGTTAAATACACATCGGCAAATTTCCTAAATTATTGAAATACTTGGGAAAGCTTATTTACTCCAATATTCACATTGCCCTCGTTGTTACTGCTCGAAGCAGGTGTCACGCGAGGACGTGGAATAATTATTAAAAACACTTTCAGTTTAAACCAATTTATGAAATATCGAGAACAAAAGTCATAATCCTGTGACGCGTATTAAACCCACGAACATTATTAGACTGAATTACTTTCTTTTAATTAAATCGAAACAATTATACTCGCGGAGCGATTGACTCATTTGTCCAATTACCCGCCGAAATCGCAGCCCTTCGCAGAGCTTACTCGGTGTTTTGTCGCCTCGAAATCGTCACCATGCGATGACTCATTACCGCTTGAATATCTTTTACTCGCACCGAGTATTGCGGTGCTCTTTTGCTAGTTTTGTCGGGATTACTGGTCTCCCCTGCGATTTTTAGCGTTTTCGTAGAGGATAGGAAGAGTCACGCGGGATCGCTCTGCGCTATCTTTTATCGGTGACACCCTAATCTAGCGTTATTTCTTGCTTTTTCTGTCGGAGATCGGCGATACGCGTTGATTTACATGCTCTTTCGTTTGCGTCAAAGAAGAACGTGCGCGAATGAATATGTACGGTAGAAACAAGAGAAAATCAACGCTAGGTCGGCAAAAAGGAAGCGCGCAGCTGAAAAATATCAAAACGTTTGAAACTATTTTTTTTTATCTGGAAATGTTTTGAGAGTATTTAGAAAATAAATCTCTTTTTACACTTTGAACCGTAAAAGTTTTAAAACAAACATGCAAAAAATGTTTACAGTTCCTAGGAAAAGTTTTCAAATATAAATAATCCTACAATTTGTAAATAACTTTAAATGTAACAATAACAATTCATTAGTCGAATAAAATTTGGTACAATATAAGTTTATTAAATGATGGTCTACATTTTTAATCGAATTCCTTTTAAACCTATTTTCGCTTCGAATATTAATCTTCATTTAATTTGTCAATCAAATGTTTTTCGTTTATTTGCTTTGTATATAATAATATGTATGAGAAAACCGATACAGTATTATGTGTTCAAGCAAGATGTGTGTACCTCTGGAATCGCGGTAATTTCAATGTATTTTCGCCGCAATTCCTGCAAAGTGACATTGACGTCGCTCGTCCCAAACGAATTATCGTATAAACACGAATAATCTAGTTTTGCAAACGAATACTTGTCAGATTCAGACAGACAGTTTATTACATATTTACTTTTATACTCACCCAGTATTTTTATTTCGCTTATCAAACCACATTGGGCATAAATCCACTCAAATAAATTTCAAATAAAGCTTAAAAATTGTACTCTGCTAACATCGAAGCATCATCCTTATTCCACAAAGGGAAACTTACAAAAATGCACCACTTTAAAATCCCATTTCGAATCCTCCATAATTTACCCCCCCCCCCCCCCCAGTCATACGCCATTATTGTTTCCATTATACGCGAGCGTGTAAGCTCCCCGTAAAAAATTAACCGCACGTAAGGCTAAATCTCTTCCAGCAGCTGTAAAAAAAGGACAAATAAAAACGAAAAGGAAAGGCGATCGGTTCGAGTGTATATACATCGGCTCCTCTTAATCCTCGCGGAGGCTCTTCTGAATGTCCGATGGGCAAAGCTGTGTATTCCGTTCTTCCGGTTGCAGCAGCGATCGAGCGACGGATCGATGCGCGCGGAAGCCGTTGTTTTCTCGGGGCGGTAGTTTATAACTGGTTTCTCCCCAATCCGATTACCGTCGCGGACGGAATAGGTCGTTATAGTCGACGGGGATCGGGGAGAGAGAGACAGAGAGAGAGAGATAGAGAAAGGTAAGAAACGAACGGAAAAGACCGGCTGAAAGTCGCCGCTGTGTCTTCTTAGTGAAGGAGGGTGGGTTTGTTTTTGTATGGGAATTAATTGTGTGTCGAGTAAACAGGTTAGTATTTTATAAAAAGTTCTAGATTCGATTCGATTCGATATCTCGCTAATAGCTAGTAGTTAGCCATTAATAGCTGTTTTGACAACTGTAAGGAGAAGCAGTAATGGTAGTAGCAGTTTTTATATAAAAACGTTCATATCCTGAACAATGTCGAAAATGAAATGTAGTTCTTAACGGTTTCTCACTAAATTATTGTAAATTATTGTAATTGTAAAAAGTAAGAAATTCCCAGTTTAGTAGCATTTTATTAGCAATTTCCTAGCAGTTCTTAAGTACATTAAAACATTACGGGTTACGATTTAAGTTAGTAAATTGTTAATCTCTGGTGGTATAATTTAATCTTAGTATTAATGCTAGTGCGATCTTTCTAAACTCAATATTCCTTGTTGATTTTACTATTAAATTTATTTTTATATGCATAGTATTTATTATTTTTGTAATGTTATGTAACTGCACGATATCAATTAAAGTTGTTCTCTCTAATAATATTTGATCCTCTATATATGTATTTCTTTTGTTTTATTAATGCTTTATAATTAAGTAGAAAATGGATTCGTTACTTTCAATTTGCGGTGTAAAGTAATCGGTAGCATAATTAAAGTTTTGTTTAAAAATTATATCTTTTAGATGGCATCGTGGATAGCATTTTCTTGACAGTTTCCGAGAAGTTTATAATCGTTATGTAGCTGCTAGTACTTTTTGTCGATTTTCTTAGCAGTTTCATACAACGTTTATTGGTAACCAGATTAGCTATTAAATTTATTTCATAGCAGTAGAAAAATTTACAAAGATTTCTTATTTTAATTCAGTATAACATGTAACATAGAAATATGATTATAGTCCGTTAGCGAGTACAAAGAATATAACTATAATTTGTTATTATATTATTGATGACAAACGTTTGATCAATGAACAATTTATCTATTTATGACCCTCTATTTATCTCACAACCCTCTAAAAGGAAAAAATCTCTAGAATTCGCGAGTACCGTCGAATTCACCCCGACAGCCGCGTGACATTGAAATGCAGCTTCGAGTCATGCAGTCGCTACGCGTCTCGTGGATTCACCAACCATCGAGAGTGCAAAGAGCCTGGTATAAAGCACTGGGCGCTAAACGTTAATAGCAGCCTTTGACGAGCGGACGGTAAAATGAAGAGTCGAGTTGTACACGCGCTCGGGCGAGGTAAAAAGACGAAATCGCCCGTTTAAATTGAGCTCAGAGGGGGCGCGTAGTGGATTAGCGTCGATCGGTGCGTAACGCGGTGTACGCGCGGCTTCGCGGAATAGTTCGGTGAATTGAATGTATAGACGCGCGAGCTGCGGTGAGCGGGCTCGAAATCCGTGGCTGAAGCGGACCGGATAGACCGGTTCGTTTGGTTTACAGCTCGTGTTTGGTGGTTTTAGAAATTTTATGGTGATACACGGTTTTCAAAAATGTTGTTTTTCTAATTTTCTTTCAATTTCTCAATATAAAGAGCGTTAGGTATTATGAGTTTATATTAATGTAAATAATACTTGTGAGGAGAGAGTACGAGACGTGGGTCGTAATTATTTATGAAACATTTAAAAATTATTTTCTAGTACTTAGAAGTGAAGCATAGCGCCCATAGTTTGTATGACGAGATATAATATATAGCTAAATACATTAACATTGGCAGTATATTTATATATACGATTTAACATTAAGCATATGGGCAATGTTAATGTTTTCAGCTAAATCTCGTCAGATAAGACCTAGTCAAATAAACTACGGGTGCTAAGCATCATTTCTAGATACTAGTAAATAATTCTTAAATGATTCATCAAAAATCCTGACATACATCTCCTACTCTCTCATTGTTAGTATTTACCTATATTTTATTCTCTAATAGTATTAATTGAATTAAACTTTCAAATCTTGTTATCATTTAATGAGACCTACATTATAACCTGAGCCATAGTAGATATTTAATTTTGCATGATATAAATAGAACATCCAAGGTTTTTCGGATGCATTTTTGACTTAAACCGTAGTTTTTAGTCCAAAAAGATGGAAAAATTATGATTTTCATTCGTTTTACCCCAGCCTATAGTAAACTTATATTAGAATCGCTCTAGAAATCTCCTGCAATACATCATTTTCTAAACCACATAATTTCGAAAAATATTTTGTAGCAAGAAAACATCGCTCACTCCCGAATAACCACGCTCCATTTGCCCTAAAAATACACGTCACCCAGCTCGATCGATCAAACCGCACGCCTCAGATGCTTCCCAATCCCATTGCTCCGTTCCACAAATGTTTATCCCCACATCTCTCCTCTTTACAATCGAAGAAACGAAGTATAACTCACCTTCCGCGCCGAAAAACCCGCGGGGCATCCGTTCCTCCGAAACAAAGTCCGCGAAAGCCCATACTGATATACGACGGATATCGCGGACGTTGTACGCGCGATTTTGTCGTATGTATTGAGGGCTCGTCGTTGATGTTCGTCGTTGAGCATCATCGCGTCCGTGTGCGTCTTTCCATTTGTCAGGGGATTCGAGGAGGATGGAGGAAGGCTCGTTTTCCTCGCGGCTAATCGAGCGCGGATGGTCTTGCGAGGAAGGATGACCGAGAGATCGGTATAATTTTTTGTTTTGGTATAAGTTATGGGTGTTGGTTGTCTTGGCTAGGTGTGCTTTTTTGGGTTTGTTTTCTGAGAAAGGATGGGGGTTATTTGTTTCGTTATTGTAGTCTTTTTTCACAGATCGTTGAGCGCTAAGAGGATATTTATTATGTTAGGACATCTTAAATCTTTTTATATTGCTAATATAACTTTTGTTTGGCTTGTAACAGAGAACATTGAACAGATGTTACGTACTTTACTCGAAAGTATTGTAAAAGTACAATATATTTTTACGTATATAAAGAAAAATATATTTTTATTGGGTTAAAATATTAATGCTAACACGATAGAAAAAAAATTATATTTTAAAAAACTTCAATAGCCATTATAAATTTAAGTTTATTTAATTTCCTTTTACATACTTTACCCTGTAACATTTTTAATTTGTATTAAAGTATTTTATTTATTTATTTTAAAAAAATTTCTAGCTCTCTTCGTTTTTGAGTGTCTATTTGCATCGTTATCATTATTTTTATATCCGAGCCAAAGTTACAGAAAAACATTCAATTCTATTAATTGTCAACCATGGTAAAACAATAGTTTAATCAATATGACAATGTCTTGTTACTTTTAAACTTATAAGTAACACGTATGCAGAATTTTTAAAAAAGAGTAACTTGATAGTGTTTAAATTATATGTATGTTGTTTTCATTATTTTTTTTCTTTAGTGTTTTTTTATCTCGATAAGGATCAGCGCCTGTAAAATAATAGAAACAACATTGACTTCATTACTAAATAATTCCTTTATCATATGATCATTATTATATCTACAATCATTAGAATCTAACCCATAAAGTAATATATCATAAAATTCTAAAATAAATAAATACACTCAGACTATACTATCTCAGACATTATTGACTCGTTCCTGGTGATAATGGGTTACTCTATCTTACGCGTCCGTCAAACTTGTCACGTCTGCAGCCCGCCGCAAAAACACAACGTCGCAACCTCCTCAACGTCTCTCTCTTTCTCTCTCTCTCTCTCTCTCACTCTCTCTCTCTCTCTCTCTCTCTCTCACACACGGACGATTTATCTTTCGGAGAGCGGATATGGAGTTCATTTTTAATGTCTTTTTCTATCCCGGAGTGAGGGGGCCCAAGCAGCTTTGTTTACCGAAAAGAGCGCGCCCGATATAAACAGTAGCGGGAAAAGCGCTCGCTTTCTTC
This sequence comes from Gastracanthus pulcherrimus, assembly GCA_949152435.1. NCBI lineage: Eukaryota > Metazoa > Arthropoda > Insecta > Hymenoptera > Pteromalidae > Gastracanthus > Gastracanthus pulcherrimus. The sequence goes on along the minus strand of OX424572.1, from coordinate 219,862,468 downwards.
TTACGTCCCAGCTCCGTGAAGCGACAGTGTGGTCGCTTTTCTTCCTGAAGCTTGCAGCCCCCCCCCTTCTCTCTCTCTCTCTCTCTCTCTCTCTCTCTCTCTCTCTCTCTCTCCATTAAAACTCCGCGGGGCTAAAGATCTGTAAAATCATAAATTACTGCAGAGTGGCTTGACGCGTCATTTAGAAACGTCGAAAACGTTGGGAGGGAAACGGGCGATTTATGTCGCAGTCATTTTTATTGAAATTTCGCAGCTATTAGCTTGTTACTAAGGGGGCGAGTGCGGAATAGAAGAGGGAGTTTTTTATGAGCCTTTTATTTAAAACTACGAGGAAGAAGTTAAATCTTTTTGAAAATTTTCTTTAATTTTGTTTGGATGTTCTTATATGGGTACGAATGTCTCCATGATATTTCAGAAAAGGCTATTAAATCTGCGGAATATATTTTTTGAACAAATTTTAATTGTTAATCACGTGATTTTATTTTTTGTCCAATGGAGATAAAAGTATTTCATGAAAATAGAATTGCATTGTCATTGCCTGGAGTTTGTTTGAAACAACAGTATAAAAACATTGATAGTGGTTATATTCATTGCCACTCATACGTATTTACTACATTTATTTTTAGTCAAAACATCGAAATATTGTTGAAAAACGGTATTATTATACAAATTCAACATTTTATAAAATCAAATGTAAACATAAATATTTCATAAAAGCAGAATTTAATGAATTTTTATTTCCTGCAGCTACACGTATCCATTACATTCATTTTCAGTCGAATGCATTATTATTATATTATTATAAAGGCCAAGTAGTAATGGTAAGTAGCAACGGTGCCAGTAGGGCAACAGCTACCATATAGTCTTTATGTCGGCTGTGGACGTGCTCGCATCATCACTAAACTGGAGAAGTTTATGCAAAATAAAAATTTCGAAGGTAATTCATTAATAATTAAGTACAAATAATTCGATTAATAATCAATCTTTTAATTGCAAAATTTTTTTGGAGTTAATTAAGTAATTATTAATGGATTAATTAGTAATAATTTGATAATTAATTAACTTAAAAATTTTTATTTTGCATAAACTTCCGTTGTCTAATCATCATCATAACTACTTGTTGGGACTAGCTATCCGTAGCTGTGTAGTCCATAGCCTTGTTCACACAGTCATGCCATCTTTCTCTATGTTTGCGTGTTGCATTCAATCCGCCTCATAACATCCTATTTCTTGTAGGTCCATTTTAATATTGTCCTTTCACTTTCGTCTCGATCTACCTGGGATTTTACTCCTGCCGGTTTCCCTACGAGCATTCTAAGTGCTGCTTTTTTCTTACCCATTCTAGCTACATGCCCAGCCCACCCTAGTCTTCGGCATCTAATCACTCTGGTAATGTTTGGCTTCCTGTATAGCTCGTGTATTTCTTGGTTATGTAAAATTCGCCATTCTCTAGTAATCTCATCTATTTTGCTCTCAAATATATTTCTAAGGACTCTATTCTCAAACACTCTAAATCTTTTTTCTTCCCGTATGGTTAACGCCTACATTTTGCATCCGTATAAAAGTACTGGCTTTATGATTTTTTTATATATTTCAAATTTAGTCTTTCGCAATAGTAATTTTAGTAAGTTATTTACTGAATATAGGCATGCATTTTCCGAATGCAGTCTTTTCTTGATTTCTTTATGAGTTTAATTTTTGTGATCTATTATCGTGCCAAGGTATTTAAAGTCGTCTACTTTTTTGAAAGTTTTGCCGGAGACTTTCCAGTCGGTATCAGCAGTCTCGGGCCCTGCACTGCTAGTGACCATGTACTGGGTTTTCTCTTTACTTATCTCTAGGCCTATTTCTTTACCTTTTTTATTACTATTTCTACATTTTTTGTTACGGTTTGTCTGTTCTTTTCCTATAATATCTATGTCATCTGCGTATGCTAGCAATTGTGTTAGGGATCCATATATTATAATTCCCTCTTTACTTTCTTATACTGCCCTGGCCACGTATTCTAAAACTATGTTAAATAGGAGGGTTGATATCTCCATGCTTTAGCCCGTTGTAAATGCCAAATGACTGCGATAGACTCTTATCTGACCTGACTATGCCCCGACTGTTATCTAGGCATATTCTGATTAAATTGATCAACTGTTTTGGTACCCCTAGTAGTACTAAAACGTGAAACATTTTACATCTTATTATTGAGTTATACACTTTCTTGAAATCAATGAATAATTGGTATACCGTTTCACCGTATTCCCATGTCTCATCGAAGAGCTGCCTAACCGTGGACATCTGATCGCTTGTTGATCTGTTTCTTTGAAATCCACACTGATGATCCGCGAGGATTTTCCCCGCGAGAGGTGTGAGTCTATCTATCAGTACATTAGAGAGAATTTTGTAGCATGTTCAGATAAGAGAAATGCCTCTATAGTTATTACAGTTTGTTTTATATCCTTTTTTGTGCATTGGGACTATGATTAGGTCTCTCCAATCTTTGGGCATTGTTTCTTTCCTCCCTATGGTGCAAATAAAATTATGAATTATTTTCTGAAGTGGTTCCTCTCCCTGTTTAAATAGTTCGGCCCGTAAATGATCTATCCTAGTCGAATGCATATTTTTACCTGAAATTACCTCAATATTTTATTTTTAAAACAAAAGTGTACGTTCACTCTGCTTCTGTGTAATATCAATCGGCTAAATATTTTTCAACGAAAACTTCAACCACATATTTAAAAAAACTGAATTCCAACCTTTCAATTCCGCGACACGTCGACCAATCTATAACCCATCACCTGACAATGAAAGGATTAATGTTTATCCCGCATAAAAGGATTTTATACTTTTTCGCGTCTTGTCCATGACACAATACGCCGGCTGCGCGCGGGGGACTTTGATCGATCGACCTTCGACCTCAACGTCAGGTGTTCCATACTTCCGAACTGCGCCATGTCAGAGAGACATTAATTATCGTTTCGTCCACCCACCGCCTGCCCTCACCCCCCTCGCTGAAAGACGCACTCTACCGAAAAGAATACACCGGGGAAAAGTTCCGAGAGAAAGGGAGAGAGAGAGGTTAAAAAGAAAGCCGAAACAATGTCTCGGGCGTTTCTTTCGGTTCGCTCCTTTGCTCAGCGGCTTTTCCTTCCTTTTTCATCGTTACGGGCTGTCTCGTCCGAAAGACGATGTTTCATCATTTTCAGAAACGTCGGGGAGTTGTTTGAAATGTTGCTTTCTGGTATAATTGCAACAGTGCATTCTTCTTTACATCTTTATTGTTACCTAATGTTCCAACAATGAGATATATCGAAATTAATTAACATTCTATAGATCAATGAATTGATAAAACTGATATTTGATAATTTAAATTACATTTATCGTATTAAATAAAATCAATTTTATGTTACAAGCATTCTTGGATTTCAAGGATTTGAAGACAATTTTTATATTTATTATGTACATAAAGTAGAATGCCTGTCTGTCTATAAGCTTGTAACTTAAGAATCGTTGGATAATTTCTTATGTAGTTGTCACTGTTACCTAGATCTCTCGAGGAGAGTTTTTGTGTATGAACCATTTATGACAAAAGGGAGTCGAACAGTAATGATTTTATTGAAAACTAGAAAAGTGGTTACAATTGTTTCTGTTTCTTAATTTTCATTTCGGTAGATATTACCTTTAATACATTAAATAATTCTTAACTAACAAAATCGTTAACTAAATATCTTGATTTCCCCGTGTCTTTGTCCATGTGAACCAAATAAGTTTATAAACTACTATTTTAAAGAAATAATGAGGGCAGAATCACTTTTGTCACGCAGAAGGAACGGAGGGTGAAAAAAGCTAGCTTTTACTTAAAGAAACCAAACGATAATTATTACATCATAGTAAAGGATTATGCTTGTTATGTATGATGATCTTTGCGTAGGTTGTTGTGTATTTTTATGCAAAAGCGGAAATATATCTCATTGAAAGTGAACAATTATGGAGCATATTAAAAAAGGAATTAATTTTGAATTTGTATATACCTTTAGGATATATTTCTTATAACCCATAATCTCATGCTCCATGATTTTATATAATTCTTGAAAGAGAAAGACATGGAAAAACAAACATATGGAGAGAAATATTTTAAATAGCATTCTGTCTATTCACAATTGAAGTCAGTGAAAAATGAAGGGAAAAAAGTGTGCTGAAACAAAAGATACAGCAAAAATTGAAGAGGGCTGAGGGAGAAACCATAATGTCGTTGAGTAAAAGACAATTTCCGTTGCAACGGTGAAATACGGAGAAAAAGCAAGATCTCAATATAACGAAGTATTCCCCGGTAATGCTCATTCTTTAACAGAAATCTCACAGAACTCCGTTATCGTTATTACCATTCGAAAAACCTTCCTGAAAATTCCATCCAACAGAACAATTTATACAAGGGCTTCGAACAACATCGTACTCTCCACTCTCAAAAGTATAATATGCTCAAAAATCGTCATCCGATTTCGCGGTACCTCCATATACACACGAGAGGGTACATAACGAGGGTCACTTCGCTGTGCAAAGGTCAAAACTTAGCGTAACAAGGGTTATAACCACATCATTACGAACGTTTAGTCGCGCCAGAACTTTACTCTCGAAAAAAGCCAAAATAAAGCAACGACCAGAATCCAACTTTTTTTTCGTCCCCGCAACTTTCGTACCAGCGGCGGTGAAAAAAGAGAGACATTACGCGAATGCGTGTGCACGCTGCGAGAAAGGACCTTGTCCTCGCAGCCCACGCTCCGGTGGCAACGACATCTGCCTGACATTGTTATGAAACAATTAAAGAGAGGGTCAGCTGGGAAGCGAACGATCGTTAAAGTCCGTCGTCTCCGCCCGTGCGTTTCTCGGAGACGACGAGCAGGAGAGAAAAAAAAAACTAGGAAAGGGCAGACCAAAGTTTGGACCCTTGTTACGCTAAGTTTTGACCTTTGCACAGCGAAGTGACCCTCGTTATGTACCCTCTCGTGTGTATATGGAGGTACCGCGAAATCGGATGACGATTTTTACTGTTTTACTCGAGCCTCTCTGTCATTTTTCATCCGTATTGCTGTTTTTTGTGCCTTTTTTAAAGGCTGAGAGGGGCAGTTCGGGTTCAAAAGTTGTCTTTGCGCGCTCGTTACGTTCAAGCGCGTCTGCTTAACTTTTCTAATGGGCATCGAGCTACGAGGTAAAAAAATTGGTAGATATTGAATTCCGCGGCCAGACGTTGGTCGGTTTATAATTAGAATAATTTTTTCATTTCGGGCCAGTAATTACTTTTTCTGACTATTTTCTTTATATACGTACTTTTCAAAACACTGTAAATTAAAGTATGTAAAACTTGCACGACGATAAACGTGTTCATGTATCATTGTAACGTACTGAGCTCACTGCTAATTTTACATACTTCAATTTCATTTCTCTAAAGGAAAATCCCTCTAAAGGAGTCCTGTGTAATAAAACAAACATGGAACTCATGTGAAATTTCACATTTGGTTGTAATGTAATAAATTATTTACTGGAATTCTATGTTTGGCCCATACAGGATCGTAAAAACGAGTAGTGAAGTTCTAAATTATTATCAAATACATTTCACTTATAGTGGCAGCCCGTTTAATGTTAACAAAATTTTTTTATATTAATTTATCTGAGGCGTTGAGTTTCAGTCATACAATTTCCATCTTTACGGCTCATTCCTATTATTGAACATAAATAACACTTATCAAATTCAACATTGATCACACTATAATCTTCAATTTTTCTTTCTGTTCCAGGTAAGTCCGAGCAAAAGCCACCACCGCAATTTAACCACCCACCAAAAACGCCCCTTCACTCAGGTATTTATTAATTCTCCCCGATCTCCACCCCTACAATAACAACACGGGAGCTAACGAGATCTCCCTCTCACCCCAAAAGAGAACACCAAGATCCAAAAGGACACAAGTCCCATCGTAATGCACTCCACTCTCATCAGTACGAAAACTCGGCGAAAGTCGTCATCGTCAGAGAAACTCCTCGCGTCTCGTCCCACAGCAGAACCGATCCATCATCTTCGCTGCGAGTGTGTGTGCGTGCGTGTATGTATGTATATGTCCACGCGGCCCGGTCAAGCTGTTACGCGCGCGACGTCGCGACGTGTCCCGAGAGCCAGAGTAGCTTGCTACAGTGCGACGCTCATTTCCGCGCTATTGTTATGCGGCCGCGCGGCCGTCTTGTGCTTCCTGCGCGCGAGGACAAGGGCGCGATATCGGTCGCGTGAGGAATCGTTTTCTTGGCTGGTGGGTTATTCGTTTTGCTTTTGAAAGTGTTGAGCTTGTTACCGGGATTCAATGTGGATTTAGTGAGAATTCTCTGGATTTTTGTTACGGTGGGTTTTCGTATTTCTTCCATGGTATGCAATTTTTTGAAAATCAAGGGATTTTGCGAAATGGAAAATCCGATTTATTTAGTTGTACGATCCTTTTCTTGAGTTCTGAAGTAGGTTCTATGAGCAGTGATGTAGTCGGCTTTATCGTAATTTCAAGAAATTGTGAATTCTTTTGTATTTTACATGACAACTGCATTGTTCACTGAAGTATTACTATGGTTTTTCATGAAAGCAAATTTTGACTTGCACACGACGAACGTACATTATTTTTCTTTTTTTAAATCGAAAATGTCCGTTATATGTTTAATCAAGAACATTTTAGAAGGTATAAAGCACCAAATTTAATTCAAAAAGACGCGTTTAAAATTATGTTTCCTTGCATGGATTACCGATTTCTGAGCATGTATTACTGCTGATTCATACCGTATCTATATTGTTCTAAATACTATATTTTCACAAAAATATTTGTTAATATTCACATTTAGTAACATGATGGTCCAGTATAGACGTTTCCCAAAGTAAATTCCACGAGCAGTAATACACACATGTATCGTATTTATCCGGTGTGCCAATTACTAAGGCTAAAACATTAATTTAAACAAATATTTCGTAGATACATTGTATTGCTGTTACACAAAAACACTCCTTTACACTTATTAATGCTTTAACAATCAAAGTTTATAGGTTTATTTATAAAAATGTTTCGTTTCTCGGCCTTTTAAAATATCCGCAGTAATACTACATTTACCCTACAGAGGGTCAGCTTCTAACAAAATATTTCAATATCTTTTAAAATTAAACACAAAAAATTCTTAACAAGTTTAGGTTTTTATCGTGTTAAATATCGAATAAACAGATTCTCTTAAGGAATAAGTTTAAAACTATTTCTTCATAGCTAAAGAAGAATAAGAAAATTTTTGCAATTTTTTGTCCCATTTCTACTTACAAGGAGAGTCTATGACCTGCTGGAAGCGATTTTCGATGAGGCTTCAGGGAGTGGTTTCTGGTACCAAAAAATGATACCTATCATCCGTAGTTTAGTCTTATAGGTCCTTCGGATCAAGATATGACATTTTGTATTCAAAATACGCGATATTTCAACAAAGAATGGTACCTATACTTCGAATCATAACTCTGCAAGTTTTTTTCTAGAGAAATGATGCAATAAGATAAAATGTTGACTACAAGACAAGCTATATTTTAAGCTTTGTTTCATATAAAATATTATTTTGTTGCAAAGTTATGAACAATCATAAATAATGACGAATAATGCTTGAAAATTGGAGACTTATTATCATCATTCTTCATCTCTTTAAATTAAGTAGTTTTTCATGCAATTTTCGTCATCATTTTAGATTGTTCATAACTTTGCAACAGAACAATATTTTTATATGAAACAAAGCTTAAATTAATGCTCTTGTAATCAACTTCTATTATCGTATTATATCATTTCTCTAGCAAAAAAAAACTTGCATATTTATGATTCGAAGTATAGGTACCATTTTTTACTGAAATAACGCGTATTTTTAATGCAAAAGGTCATATCTTGACTCCAATGGCCTATGAGATGAAACTACGGGTGATAGGCATAATTTTTAGGTACCAGAAACCACTTCCTAAAACCTTAACAAAAACCGTTTCCCATAAACAAAATCATAAATCAGACTGAGAATGATAAACCGAACTTTTTCAATCAAAAAAGCACATAACCAGTTACGCGGTCGATGTATGTTACTAAACCTCCTGACCTCGCTGGAGCAAAGCACGAAGAACGAGCTTTAACAAGAACGACGAGAGACCGAATTGTCGAGATGAATGCGACCAAACATGCGTAACTAACGCAAGACGAGCAATTACCCAGCTAAACCCTGCGTAACGGCGGAACTCCGCATAAAAACGGCAAAAGAAGAACGACGAACAAAAAGCAAGCTCAAGTCGTCGAGTGCGCTAATGGCTCAAACTAGGCTAAAAAGCCATCAACATGCTTTGGAGCTTCGCTCATGTGCGCGTATGTGGCGAATTCCACAGTAAAAGGTGGGAAAACAATGGAACAAAATGTCAAATCTCACTGATTTTAAGAAAATATGAATTCTAGTTTTTTTCAAACATTTTTCGTTATATTCATCGCTTCTTTAATCATTAATAACTTTTCATGTAATTAATATTTTTATATTAAATTAAAGCTTTTTTTTTACTTTACTTTTATGTTTTTTGGTGAATAAAATTTTTTTCAACTCAGGAATGAAATAGGTCTTCTTTTATGCCTAAAAGTAGCGTAAAATTGTACATTTCGAGCATGTTTGTAAGAAGTGTGAAAAAATATCCATTTAGCGGGGAAAAATGACTACTGTTTCTCCATTTCTCCAAAATTGCGAAATAATGTAGGAAATAAGCTTAGGACCCATTTTTTCAGGTTTAACCTTTATTCATGCGCGTGAGTGTGAAGTTCGCTGCTAGTGTCAAGTGCATAAGTGCGCATACGCGAGTTTCGATTATAATCGAAATAAGAAAAGGTGCAAATATTTGAACTATACGATTAAAAGTGAAAATTAAAAATACAACAACTTTCAACTGCGTTGTGCTCGACTCGAAATTCGCAATCACATACCTAACTTTCTTGCATAAAAAATTCAGGTGAAACGCTTACGCAGGGGGTTAAAATTCAAAACGAAATAAAAATTTCACTAGTCGACGGAACTCTTCTGAGTTCGAAGCTCGTTTAAATTCGAAAGAGTGTGCAAAATTTCTCGTAAATTGTTCAGAAACAAAAAATAAGTTTAGTCTTTTATTCTCTTAATTTTTCTGTTTTAATGCCTTTTACAAAAAAAAAACTCTCAAAAAAATCTAAAATTAAATCAATCAACTTTTCCGAAAAACAGGTTAAAAATATTTAAATTAGCAACTTTTTTAAAGTCTTATTACTTTATTTCAAAGAAAATAAGATTCTGAAAAAGAAACAGAAAAATTAATTTTCCAAACGAAATTTAAATTTTTGGAAATGTTCAATTTTCCAAAAAAATGACCAATTTTTAAATTACTTGTTTAATAAAAACTGAAAGTGTAAAACTATTTTTCGTTTCGTTAATCGAAGATCTCAAAAAAAGTGTTTTTCTATCTTATTTCAGTTGAAAAAGGTTAAGAAACTATCATAGAATAATAAAATTCAAGTAAAAAATTTTTATCTTGAAAAATTCATTGTACTGGCTTGGTTTAAAAAAATGTCAAATTTTGAGTTGGCATAGTTTTGCTCTGGTGGTGCGATATCATAAGAACAAAAGCACTTCCTACCATTTTTATGAAAAACTACTTGCATTATAAAAATTCGCACTAGGTTAAGTTTCGTGTATTCAGAAAAACGAGTGCAGGCCTAATCCTTTCTTACGCTCAAAGTATATCTCTCACAACAGAATCAGCTATACATAAACCTCCTCGTTCGTGGCGTACCTCCCAACGAAATTTCCTCCGGCGTCTCGATGCTCGATTATTTCCGAGTGGAGCAAACTTCATAATGCGCCACGACCCGCGTATTATGTACTGCCGCCGCCGCTCCCTACCACCTCTCGCCACCTTCGTATATATATACACAGAGGCACGCGCGTGCGATCAATTAACCGACGATTCGATCCCACCTCGGGGGCGCAGCGCTAACGGCAACGGCAGCTCGGCTTTTCTACATTAGCCCCGCTCGTTTGATCGTTCGCGCGCGTTTGTGTGGTGTTCGCGCGTCGTAAACTATTTACCGCGAGGGATGAAAGGACGGAAGAGGGTGTACGGAGCGAAAAGTCTTGAGATGATTAGAGGCAGTAGAGGTTCAGCGAAGGTGGATCGTTCGCGTTGAGTTGGTTTGGAAGAGAAACGATTTTCTTTTTTTTTTTAATGTTTTAGTTCTCATTTTTCAGTAGTAAATATACGGATCACGTCAGCCATATCAGATTACTTTAAAAAAAAAATTTTATGTATTTTGTTTTTTATTTATGACTATAAGGTACAATAATTTGTATCATTTATATTTGTTTCAGTTTTTTCCTATCATAATTGTAAAGCAGTATATCTAGTAAACATATAAAACTATTCATATAGTGAACTTTCATGAATTATTTCATTAATTTCAATTTCCAGAAATACTTCAACAACTTGAAAGGATTCTATGAGAAAAAATGAACATATAGAAGCAAAAAAAATCTATAATTAACCCTTCGATTCCCAGTGTTTCCTGATACATTAACTATAAACATTCTTTCGACTTTTTATAAATACGTTTTGAGGCATTAGGAACCGAAAAACATTATTTTTAGAAAATGTACATCTGGATGGTTGTGTGTATGCGCGCGTATGTGTGCACGTATTTATGTACATGTATGTAAGGGATTAAAGGAGAAAAGGGAGTTTTAAAAGAAAAAAGTCTTAGAATGATACAAGAAAGTGAGGACAATTCAAAGAGTGTTGTAAGTAGGTGGATCATGAGTGTCAAGTTGGTATAGAAATAAAAAGAAATATTTATTTAAAATCAGGTTTTGAATTATTAAAAATATGATATTCAGTATCCGTTATATAGATATTTTAGTTTTCATAATAAATAATTGTAGTCAGTAGAAACGGTGTGGGCATATCCAGACATTGTATTTTTGTAAGCAAAACTATTTTACTATTTTTATTCTTTGTAATTTTTATTATCAGGTATAACTATTTGTAACAGTTTTCTTTTCAGATTTATTTGATCAATATTATTCGTAAAGCAATATTTTCACAGAACATACAAATCGTAAACTCTTTCATTTATTCCCAAAAGTACTTGAATGGTATAAGCCAACATTTCATTATTTCAATCGAGCATTTAAAAAAATATGCTTCAATGTACAAACAAGTTATCCTTTAGTTAAAGGGATAAGCCTGTATTAAAATACGAAAAAAATAATATGAATATTTAAACTGTCAACATTTTTTTTATCTAAACTACAGTTCTTTTAGGATATTTAAATAGGTGCAGGGATCGTTTATCTGTTTTTGTTGGTTCGTAATATTTAGAGACGTGCAAATGAAAATGATAAAATCAACTTTCACTTGGTGTATGTTGCAGAATACATTTTATATATTGAACTAAAATAATTTTCAGGTAATATTTATAACATCATTTTCTTATAAATGATAAAAATATTTAAAATGTGTACTAAAAAAATTTAGGTTTATCCTAACTTCTTACAAATTCTGTTTCCATCAGTGTTATCAATGATCCCTACCCTCCTTAAAGTGTTTTAAAAGAACTCTAATTCATGCGAAACAGAATATTGTCAGTTATTAGACCCTCCTCCCACACCCCCCTCTATAAATTGTGTCACAAGAAATAAAGTCCACGCCAGCCATACAGCCCAGCCCCGAAAATTTCCCGATTCGAATCCTTCAGCTCTCCGTTTCAACTCGCTTGGATGCGCGATTTACAGATAGCCGTAAATCGAGTCGGCTGCGAAATCGAACGAATACTTTAACTCGAGAGTTACTTTTTGCCCCCTTTCCCCCCTTGGTCGAGCGTTAGGCAAATTCTCTCGAGAGCCTCTTGCCGTGCGCGTATGGACTTTCTAACATCCCGTGCCTCTGCCGATTCCTCGCTGATACGCTTGCCGCCGCCGTGAAGCCGGAGAAGAGAGATATTTCGAGAATACGAAACACGAGTCCGGGTAATTATGCGCGTCGATACGCAAGCGGGCGGTCTGGCCGGCGTGCTTCCGAAGTTGCAGCGTCGAACGCTGGCCTTCGTTAATAGGGAACAATATATGGTTTCCTCGTAATTACGTAACCTCTGTTAATATACGAACGGGAGGGCGGGCGGAGGCCACGGGATATTATACATTCATGAGAGTTTAATTGTGTTTTCGCTACAAAGCTTCGTGGTGCATAGTTGCGCTCTTGCTGCCACTGCTGAAGGAAGCGGAAGATGATTCACTTTGATTTGGAAATTAACGAAAAATCGAAGTTGCTTTAATTGGAAAAGGAGCACGTAATTGGCTTCCGTGGCGGTGGTGATATTGGCGTATCGGAGGGTGATTGCATGATTCGCCTCGGCTAGAATGTCGTTTTGTTCGTTTGGTGTAGGTATTATCGCACGAATTTTATATCTGCACGAATCTCCGGTAAATAAGAAGTCGATAGTAATTATTCTTTATTTTTATTAAAGCCAAATTTCGTATCTAAACTTTATATAAAATTTATTGTGACTTTTTGAATATGCTAGAGAATGTTAGAAGTCTGTATTTTAAAGAATATTACTTACTTCAGTCAGTTGATATCTTTGAAGGGCCCTAGATAAGTACCTTAAGTTGTTTTAAGACCGACATTTATAATCACGTTAAGGCTTTAAATAGTTTTGCTCTATTATCTTTAAGAATTATGGTGAAGACTATTTAATTATATCATCCAAATATACAAATACATGTATACCTCGCAGCTTTAGCAAAACGTAGTCTATTAACGCTTGGAAGCTTGAAGGGATATTCTCCAATTCAAAATGCATTTTTATGTATTCAAAATGACCGTTTTCAGGGTCAAAAGTCGTCTTATTTCAGTCATCGTGGTTTACTTCAATCCGGTGAAAGTCACTAACTAAATCAGTAGTCAAAATAAATTTCGCTTTATTAAATGATTTTAAATTTTCTGTTGTATTGGTATCATTTAGGCTCCGACATTGTTTTAACATTCAATCTTTTACAATTTATGACAAAACAATATTGTTATTCACTATCGCTACCTAGTATTTGTTGGAACTGAAACCTTTTGTTAACAAGATTGATTATCTTTTGTAATTTGGTTTTATATTTAGGAGGATGACGTATATATGAGTGTCTATATTCAAGCCTTTTAAAATCTGCGCGTTGTCCTGTGCGACATTCCATGGGATGAGTAAACTTGCAATATATTCAGTTCGAAGCCTAAATTCAATTTTATCTTGCATCTTGATCCCTGTAAAACGAGATTTCATTTGCTTGTCAAACAGAAAAAAATGCTCAAATTCATTATCGAGCAGACTGATCGTTACTTCTGCGCTCGTCCGCAACAGGCTCATGATTCATCTCGGGTTTCTTTTTTGCTCCTTTTCAAAGTATGCAGTTGCAGTTCGCTCCTTCCTTCCTTCTCTTTTGCGATCAACGTGTGCACAGGTACGTATATATAGAAGGGTTGTACCTCGCGCGTATAATATATATTATTCGAGGACGAAAAGAGCAACCGCCTCCACCGCAGCTCTTTCATTCTCCATTCTTATCGACTATCCATAAAGGGCTATTTCAGCTACTGTTCGCTGGGCGGATTACGCTACAATCAATAATACGTTCAACAGTATCGCGCAATCGGATTATCAGATTCTGTATTGAAAGTCTTCTGAATTACTTGCATTAAAAGATTCTGTTCTTGCACTGGTATTTCGAGATTGACGTATGCTACCTTTTTTACTTTAGAAAATAGAAAATTAATGAAATTTACTGTTATAGTTTGATATTATTCAATTGGTCATGATAAAATTCATTATGGGTTTTATGTACCACCGATCTCGACTTTATTTCATTATATATATATATTTAAATTAATTAAAGATTTTATTTTATTTAATCATATATGTGAACAGTGAATTTCATACTGGAACGAATAATTAAGTTTAAAGAATCTATTTATCATTGAATTGGAAGAGATTTTTTATTTCCTTTCATAGGAATAAAATATATCTTCAATATGAAAGTTTCTTTTACGATCCAATCCATTAATATCAAAATAAAATTAATTTTACGTACATTAAGATTAGAATTTATCGATTCATTTAAATCAGAACCTTACAGTATCATAAAATTACCTATCAATACACTTATCCAGCAACAAAAATGATTATAAACACAATTCACGACACCAGCGCATTCTCAAAGAAAACAGATTAAATCACCCTACCAGCACTCCCTCAAACGCAACCAATCCTAATCTCTATAACATCGTCGAAATGAGCGCCACAAGCTGGAAAATAACGTGTTAGCCTTGCGCTCGGGCGTTCCCGTATTTACGCAAAATCCCGCGCACCTCGGATGTCGTCGTAGTCGTCGTCTCCGGGCCCGTCTACATCGTCGCGGCTGTGTCGCTCAAGGGCTTGAGATAACGCTTGCAAATCGCATTACCGCGCGACATGCCTCTCACTCTCTCACTCTCCAGCTCGCGCGCCTGCTTAGATCTAAGCTCAAATACATCCCCTCCGTGTTCATCAACATCTCCGGTTTCTTTCCTTCCTTCCTTCCTTCCAGGTTTTTAAAATACCTCGCGAGCTGCGTCTTCGTCTCCTTATAATCTGCGGATAATACAGCGTGTATACCGGCGATCTACACCGACTCCTGTTTACACTCGCTGATCCTCTGGTACAAGCCTGCTGCGGAGGGCCGCTCGAATAATAATCTTGCGAGGCGAAGCGCAACCTACGGAGGTGCCTTCGATTCGCTCCGATGGACGCGATTCGGCAGAGGAGAGAGGGACGCATAGCCGGTTTACCTTGTAAACAGCCTCGTATCCGACGACACGGCGCGTCATTAGTGGTCGGTGTGTAAACGCAACTGACCCGGTCGTCTGCCTCTCTCTCTCGCTCTCTCTTCTCGTGGCTGTGTGTATGTGTGTGTGCGCGCTTGACTTGGCTCTTTCGGTGCCGGCCTTTACTTTCTGAGGGCTTGTGTGCGGAGTCGGAGCCGCTCGACTGGCTTTGACGCGCGAGAGGTTTGGCTTGCCCCCTGGTAAACTGATTGCAGCACTTATGACGGGGAGGGATTGGGAAGGCGATGCTGAAGCAGGGAATTTAAGGTGGTATGCTACTTCGAAATTTAAAAAAAATCCATTTTCTTTTCTTGTTTAGCTCGAAAGTATGCATATCCAAGAATACGTAGTAAAATTTTTAGCAAAAAATTCCGATTCTATCGACCGAAAACAGCCGTTTTGCGTAGGTACTTATGGACCGCCAACGCTCCAGCGCTCCAGCGCTTAGTACGGCAATTAAAAGTTTAAGCGCGTTTTTCTCCAAACAACATTTTTCCGACTGGCGGAATTAATATCTCGAGGATGAATTAACTAATCGCTTTAAAACTTTCGTTGTTTGTCATAAAAGTGATTACCGTATCTGTCTTTATGTACTTTATTTATTGCATTTACATATTTTATAAGCTTAAAGATCAAATTTGAAGTTTTTATCTACAAATGCGTCATTTAGTTTTTTTTCGACGAAATTTTTTGAAAGACGCTAAGAATGACATTTATACTAATGAATACAAATTTTATTTTTTTTGTTTTATGTAAATGTACGAGGAGGGTGTTCTTCTGATTTACACGGAAAGAAATCAAATTGAGTATATTTCTACAC
This sequence comes from Gastracanthus pulcherrimus, assembly GCA_949152435.1. Taxonomy (NCBI): domain Eukaryota; kingdom Metazoa; phylum Arthropoda; class Insecta; order Hymenoptera; family Pteromalidae; genus Gastracanthus; species Gastracanthus pulcherrimus. The sequence continues at coordinate 219,846,725 of OX424572.1, read as the reverse complement.
AATCTAGAGAAGAAGACATAGAAAATCACAGTTATTTGAAAATTACCCGTATAGTATATATAGCGTTTATAGTATATATGTATTTTGTCATATCGCATTTTTAAACCAAGTCTAAATCTTTTGTATCTTGAGTTCAGTACAAAGAGCGACTAATCTGAAAATAAAAATTAGATCATAGAAATTCATAAAAAAAGTTCAGTGTAAGTGTAACGAAAATAATAAATAATTTTTTTAGCAAATTCTTTTCTTGCGTCTAAAATAATGAGCGAGATATTTTGCTGGTAATTTAGCAATAAAACTTAACCGGTAGTATCTTAGCGCATAAAAGAATTGCTTGTTAGCCAGTTTTCCAAAATCAAGAATCTATATTTATCATAGTCATTCGTGAAATGCCTATACTTATTCCTAAAAAGTCTGCAAAACTTTAATTTGTAACTTTTTTCATTTTTTGAAGCAAATTTCACAAGTTTATACAACTTTCACCATTGCATTCACTAACTTCTTTTTATAATCCTAAAATCAACAATTTGACTTCTAAACGACACTAACTTCTTTGAAATCCCTTTGTTAAAAAGCTTCTCCCCAACGAATTTAATTTCAATAGCAGTTGTTTCTTTCCGAGCACGCGCTCCGCTCTTCTTCGAACTTTCCTCCTTTTCCCGCGTCCCAACGAAGTCATTTAGCGCGAGGCAAGACGAACAAATATGGTCTTCGGCGTCGGCGGAAAAAGGAAGCAATAACTGCGCGCGGCGCACGAGAAAAACGTCGGCTGCGGCGTCAAGGCGAAGAGGAGACCGCGGAGAACTCGCGAAAGCAAAAAGCTCGCTCGCCGATTCTCCGGGGATTACACACGTCTCTGGAAACTTTTTTTTTGTTGCACTCCGCAGGATGCAGCGGTATAGTTGCGCGCAATCGCCGGGACGATTCGCGCAAAAATATCGAGTCAATTGATCTTGGTGCGAAAGAAGGGTCTGGTGATAAAAAAAATTTAATGGGGTACAATAAAGATTCGGAGATAATTTAGACTATGACTATTTTTAATAGTATTGTGAATTTTTAAAGCGTTTGTAGTATGTTTAGGAATTTTAATGTACAAGTTGCGTAAGATTTTTGAAGCTAACGGCAGGAAAAAATGTTAGTAGAAACTGGTTTAAGGGGGTAGAATACCTATAGCACTTTTTTGAAGATTTCCATCTGTAAAAATAATAGGAAAATAATTAGAATATAAGTATGAGTAGATCCTTAAAGTTGAATTCATTTGTTACAAAAATCATCCCTGATAAGATCCCCTCTCCCCCTTACAGGGAGAGATACGAGTCTATGAACATGTTTAGCTTGCACGTAAGCTACAGACTCAAGCGATGCATTGATTTTGGCCATGCTGGTCTTAAATTGTTCCTCTTATATGTCGTTTTAGACTGAAGCTAGTTAAAGAAATTAACTTTAATTTATTTAATTGTTTTGAAGACCTGAAATCCAAAATAATTATCATTATTAAAATTGTAATTTTTTCACACTTAGACTAGAATACTCACATGATAATCAATTCTTAGAGGTTTCTAAATAGCTTCAGTCCAAAATAGCATTCAAAAGGAACATTTTAAGACCTGGATCATCAAAATCCATACACCAATTCAGTCTGCAGGTTACACGCAAGCTCTGAAAACACAGTTATGAGAAAATTGCATTTAAAGTTACGCTTCGTTAATGTTACAATTTCTTCAAACATTACATCTCAGTTCATATTATAACATTCTGATCCACTTCAGAAGCTGTTCTCAAATACAAAACATGATTTTATCATCTCAATCATACAGTGCGTGCAAATGGTAACATAAAAAAAATGAATGTTACTTCAGTATCAAATAGAAAAATCAGACGCTTAGAAGTAAAAGTAGTTTACATACCAGTAATAGATTTGAATATCTTTCTAGATGTCATCCCTTTAACTCAAACTTGTTTTTTCCTCATGCAAAAATTACATTAGCTATTGATAAAATAAGATGACTTATCTGATTGAATAAATGTATTGCAATAATCTATCTTTAATATTTTTTATGATCTTGTAAATATCTATACTTTTTGACAGCTTTGGAAGTAAAAACACAAGAATATACGACCGGGTTGCGCCTTTTTAACGCAGTACGGCGCTATGATCTGTGCAACTACCAAAAAATGCGCGAATTTCGAAAGAGATAGTAATTTAAAAATAATTACTTAAAGCCTGTAAATTCTTTTTATGGCTTTATTCATAACTAAAACTTTATTTTTAAGTTATTTATAGCTTGGAAATCAAAAATAAATTATAAAATCAAAATCGGTTTTTTCAGTATTTATATGTATACTACCCCCTTAAAAATAGTTAATGGAGGTTCTGTCAACTAAGAAATACTTTATGGAACTACTGAAAGACTCGAACAAAACTAGCGTTAAGTATAAATAAATTTGAAACTTTTCGTAAACTACCTGAAGATGTTACATTCTCGTAACATTCACTCGTACCATAATATTCACTGTTTTATGAATTAACAATGAGTAGACAGTTAAAATAACCAATCTACTAAATTCGTCATTTGTAAATATTTGTAATTTTAATTCACTAAATGGTTATTATTAAACAGATAACCCATACGTTAAATCTACTTACTTTTTATTTTATTTCTCCCAGTGTTTATTGTACACATGTATACAATTTTAGTTCAATTTCAATTCAGTTGATACAAAGAGATACGAAAATAAAAAATGTCTCTAAAATGTTACACAATTTCAGATAATTAAATTTTTAATGAGTCCTCACATTCATTTCCACATTAAATTCAAGCAACACAAAATTCAGCTTCAAATGAATGGGCAAAAAATTGAAGTTCCGCCGCTGTATACATTCGCGGTTAACGAAGCCGAACGAGAAAAAATAAGTAAAAAAAAAGCCGCGAACAAAGGTGAATTTTTCCACCTAAAGACTTTTTTAATTTTCCGGATACTTCAAAGCCGCGCGCGGGATCGCGGGGGCGAACTCTCTCTTGAGCGATGATTCAATGGAGCGCGAGGCAGAAAGGAGAATATTTAATTTAGCAGAAGTACGTGCTGTGCTGCGGCGAAGTTTTTTGTTGTATATACGTCCGAAAAGAAGGAGAGCGACGAGAGCAACGCCAAGAGAGACAGAGTGAGAGAGAGAGAGATAGAAAGAGAGAAATAAAAGGTGAATCATTCGTTTCAGCGACGATAAACTTGCCTCAACTTTCCATTGATTTTAATGCTCGAAAGTTTTCCGTCTCCCTGCTGCTGCGGATTTCCTTCGCTTTCTTTCTTCTTCTTCTTCTGCCCCTTCCTTCTCCCTTTTTACGCAGCATTTCTTCGCTCGCTCGTGTAATGAGCTTAATGTAGCACCGCCACCCCCATCCCCCCACATTTTATGCAAAGTAAAGAAGGCTCGCCGAAGTGTGGATTGATAAATTTTCTTTTCATTCTCGCTAAAGAGAAGTCGACGATAAGTATTTCATTTTAACGTAATAGGATTTTGTGTGGCAAACTAGGGGGCATTCCACTTTTAGCAGTAGTAAATTATTAGTACTCAACTTGCCAAAATAAGCCTAAACGAAATATTTAAAAATCAGTTGTCGGCTTGATCTTGTCTTGATCTTGTTCAAAGATATTTAAATTTTAAAATGTCTTTATTAATTACAAAAACTTCTAAACTATTTCACAATGGCAGACATGAACTTAAGCTAAGATGTAATGCTTGGGGAGTCAATAAACATGTGATGGATGGGTGTGGGGGCGTAATAGGACAAAATTAGGATGGGTAGAAAAAGTGGTGGGGGTAACGATGGGCGTGGAGGGGACTAATTAAAAATATCACATAGTTAACTAAAAAGTCAATAGTATGTATGTAAAAATGTTTCTACGTGGTAAAACTTAATTTCCTGTATTCATACCATAACTAATGTCTTGAAGAGTAATATCTCTAAACCTGGAAAAATTTGGTCGACAAGATCAGTTGAAGACCCGCGGGCAGTGGATTAAGAGCTTAATAGCTCTGATGACTTTATATAACGTGCTGGATCAAGATTTTGAGTTCTTTTTTACAGTGAAATTAAAGGTATTATCAAGTACTTATAGAAAAATAAATTTCAGAATGATTTCTTTTGAAAGAGAGAATTTTTATGGACTCATACAAATAAGTTTTGTTTTCGGGTTCAAAAGTGTTGTGCCCCCTTAACCGTTCCTGAGTAATCGGGGAACATACTTAAACGAATAAGGAATATTAGAACCATCGATGAATAAAAAATTATTTTTGTTTGTACTGGTCGTGTATTGGCTCAGTACCTGTGGAAAATCTTATGGAACCACCTTGAGGTGATCCTCTATCGAATACAAAAAGAATTTTTAAAATCAGTCCAATCGATCCTGAGTAATCCGTGAACATACATAAAGAAAAGAACATACGAGTCAAACATACAACCTCCTTCTTTTTGAAGCCGGTTGAAAAAGGATAAAGCTAGAAACAATATGAGAGTGAGAATATGAATGTATGAATATGAATATGTGTGCATATGTGTAAGAAAGGAAAAGAAGAAGAAAGTCATAGCATAATAAAAAAACACATTAATTGCTTTGTTAATTAATTAAGTGCTTTGTTGTACTGGCACCCACTGCCCGTGATACTAAGCACCCTACTATTCGTGCTCCCCACTATCCACGTACTCCACTATCCACGCCAATTTCTCAGAAAAAAATAAGTTGTCTGAGAATCTGAGAAAAATTGCCTTTAAAATAGAAAATCGCCGTATATCTGATTTAAAATTTTTATAACTTTTGTAGATATATACTATACTATGACTATTATTGTATTACAACCTCCTAATAGCACACCTCATTTATAAATGTATTGTGTACAGATTAATAAATTAAACGATAATTTAATAATATAAAAAGTCAGATGAAAAATGTGATTTCTTCCAGTAGGAAGATTATTTAATTTACATTATCCATTATTCACATATTTCATTATAAAAATGCTTCAATTAAAACTATACGATTAAACTAACAGTCTTCTTTTTATAAATACTTAATGCGTATAAATGATTCCATATACAAAAAGAATATTAATATATTTAATATCTATTCGCCGTAATTCATATTGAAATTCTGACGCGCGTAGCGTAAAATGTTGTATAATTTTACAATATTAAATAAAAAGATATTGCTTGTTTGTATTAATACCGTTTCAAAAATCGTATATCGTTTGAATTTGAATACGAACTTCTGGGAAGCTTATTCATTTATTCACTTGATTATTTAATAATAACAACATTTAATATTTATAAATTGCCCTGTATTTAAAATTATATTATTCACCTACAATATGTAGTTACATGTAGTTGTATATAGCTGTAATATATAGCTTACAATAAACAATGGCAGATCGCACATGTATATAATATTACCCATCTACCATTTGTAATTTTCTTATATCTTAATATCATTTGAAAAAATATCTCTATCATCACTACGAGTACCTAATATATATTTTCATACAGAAATTAGTATAATAATTGGTACACATGCATGCGACACTCACACATTCCCAGACAAAAAGATAGAATCCTACACTGAAATCCCATAAAAAATTTCTCTTCGACAAAAATCCAATATCACCTCACAAATTGAAGCTCAAATCCAACCTACAACCCCGTCGAACTCATTATTCCCCGCCCTTAAAAAACCAGCTCGCTCTCCCACCCAGAAAAAAACGATCAATCGCGCCCCGCTCCAACAATGCCCGCAAGATCCCTTACACCCTTTTCTACCCCATCCACATCCCCGTTCGATTCTCGCGAATTACACCGTCGCCACTGCAAAGACTCTCTCTTTCTCTCTCACTCCCCAGTTCCTATAAAGCAAAAGGAAGTCGGACTCGGTGCTCTTTGCTCGGCAATTTCTATGCGGCCCACCCCCTGTTGAAAAAAAAGGAAGAGAGCGAAGGGAGCGAAAGGGCCAAAGTAAGAGGAGAAAAAAAGGGGACAGACTAGGGAAATATACGTTCGTCGAGCGATTCGGATGCGCCGCGAGAGTTATTCCGCGTGTGCCCGTGACGCGAGCGAATTCACAGTTCCTCTTTACTTCTGATCGAGAAGGTAGGTGCGCAGGGAAATAAGGAGAAGAGGGCGCGCGAACGTCCTTGCGGTGGAGAAGCATTTTTCGATTCCTTTTCTCTTCTGGTGCGCTGTTTTTGTGCGCTCTGAAGAATGTGGTTTGCGGTGGTTTGATAGGAGAGAGGAGATTTGGGATGGATGTTTTTGGTGTTTTAGATTTTGTTTGTGTAATAAAATAGTTTGTTTTTAAGAATTTTGTAAGAGGTGTTATGGTGGGACGTTTGAAATGTTTTAATAGTAACCAGTGGTGGAGATTTTTAAAATGGGTTTAGAGTTACCTTTTCATATTTCTTTATCACATCAATGCTTAACTTATGATGTATAAAACAATTCACATGTTTTTAGAGTTCATTATGCGAATTTTTATACATATTTACATATTGTCGACGTGCATTACGATAAGTAGCACGTTTTATTTTGCTGCTTTTTAAATATAAACGAATTAAATTAACGAAATGTGTAAATTAATTAAATATATTTTGCTTTCAAATAATTTTCAAGTAATGTTATTGTTTCCAAGCATAATGATTTTTTGAAAAATGTAAGCTTAAGTTACGATTTTTTATTACAAAGAAAAGTGGTGCTCTAAAAATAGTATAATTTTTAAACAATGATAAGCTTTATAATAAACGATATAAAATCTTTTCTCATTTTCTTTGCTATAAGAATAAGATTTAATTACTGTTGACGAACCAAATAGTTAATATTCTTTTCGAGGAACATGGTCATTGAAATAGTTGAAATAGTTATTTATCTTAGCACAACATAGTAAAACTTTTTAATTACGTGCGTTTTACAAATAAAATTAAGGTCAAGTGTACGTAAGCTTAATTCAAATTGAAATCTACCAGCTAGGAGAAAGAAATTAAAAGTCTATACCGCGAAGTGCGCTAAAGCTGAATTTTCTTTTAGACGCTTAAACAGCGAGATTTGTTGTGAATTCATCTTTCTGCATTAACATGAATTACATCAAGAGGAAATTTAATAAAACCTTCTTTCAACTAATCTCACAAATAAATAATCATAATTCGCACCGCGCGTACAACGCATTGCCCTCATTACCGCATGCCCGAGTTCATCGTCCCCCACCAATTCTTTTTTTTTTCCACCCGGAACATCCCCTCCCAACCACGATTCCTCGCTCCCAAACTACGTACAACAACTCCGTTTCTCTCCTTTTTATTTATCCTTTTAATAAGGCGCTCGCATAGCGCCTCGAGCGCGGCATAAAGCGAGCCTAATAAAGACAAATTGCGTATCTCGGCTGTGCTCCTCCTCCCCCTTTTGAGTGACCCTCGCTTAAGCTACTGCGCTGTGCGTATACGACCCGCGATGAAGCGAGACTCGGGGCTATTATTGCTCTGTCTGGGCCGCGGATGGATGCTTTTCTCGCTTTCGCAGCGGAGGAAGAGAAATCGGTCTTTCTTTCGAGGATATAACCACCGCGATGGAGGAACAGTTTGAGAAATTAGTATAGAGCGTAAACAGGATTTAAACGTTTTACGGTGATGATCGTGAGAGATGTTTGAGGTTAGGAAGGTAGGAGATTTGATATGTAAATAATCATTAGTTGGTTGTCAAGGTAAAGATTAGTTTGATGAATATCATTTTGCAACGTATGAGAATGTCCGCAGTAATTCTAAATTTGCGTTTGCGAATGAGATTGGTATAACCTTTATTTATGTAAGTTATGTAACAAAATAGATTTACTTCTCTTTATTATTGTACTTTAATATAATATAATAATAAGCTTATAATTCTTTAATATAATTGACTTAATATTGGAAAGTTTTATAACGTTACACTTATGCCGTTAAGCTTATTGTTCTAAAAGCAAAAGTTAACTTATAGCTATGTGAAACAGTGCTAAAAAAGTGTAATTTGATTTAAAAATATTATAAATCGGTATCAATTTGACGACTTCGATCTGACGACTGCGACGTTGGGTGAATTATGAATTTTAATAGACTCACTTGTTACTCCCTTTAAGAACAAAGAAATTAAGACATATTTTGTATACACATATGTATTCCTTATGCAATCCATGCTGGAACGTTAGAAAAACTTACTTTTAACCACGACACATTTTGAATAAATTTTAATTAGACATACTTTAGTTGAAATATCATTCTATTATCATAAGCTAGCAGGGAAGAATCCCAACAGGGATTTAATAATTGGTATGTTTCACATTATAAAAGAGAATCGCACGTGAACGCAATGCCTTTTATGAGAAACAAAAATTTCTGCTTCAAAAAACTTTACATAAGCGTAGATTATTACTTGTAAAAGTTGTATAAATATGTATATTTGCAAGGATAATAATATGTTTGGAAATGTATGTTTACTTTTATTTATGAAAAGTTAAAAGCTCTGTGGATTAAACCATTTAATTACGAGATAATACATTTTTTTACATACAAGCATCAAGAGTTTTTTATGCTGGAGAAGCTCACTAAATTTCAATGTAAAACTGTACCTAAAAAGAACCTTAATTAAATTGTCAGTCATGAATTAAGGTCCTCAAATTAAAAGCATATGTCTTAAAATGAATTTTTCCGTACTCAAACGAGCCACTCCATCCCGCGAAATTAATAAAATTAAAAGAAACTATCCTCGCCAAACCAGCATCCACTTCCCCGGAATATTAAAGAAAAATACCAAACATAATTATTAAACGCGTGAGTCACCACAGAAACGTCGAAAAATCTCAATATTTTTTCTCCTTCTCTCCCGGGCAACACTGCCAAATGAAAATTTAAAAAAATGTTTGCTTAGCCAAGCTCTTATTCTCTCGCTCTGCACCCGCGCACACGCACACACGTGCACACGAAGGTCGGGAAAAACTTCATACTCGCGATAGCGCGTAAACAAGCCCGCGCGGCGGCATCATGCTAAAACTCGCCAATATTGCGAGACAGTTTTATTTGCCGGGCGCACGCGAATCGTCCGCCAAAGCAAGAGCGAGAGAGAGAGAACGCGGGGCCAAAAAAGCGTATACGTACGTGTACGCCCGAGCTCGTCGAGAAATAAAGCGAGTGGCGCAGGAGATACGGCAAAAAAAAGGAGCTACGCGAGCTGCGAGCAAAACAAAGTCAGCAGACGAGGGAGAGAGAAACAGAGAGAGAGAGAGAGAGAGAGACAAAGAAAGACGGACGTATGGAGCGGGCAAAAAAAGACATTGAAATGAACACGAAAAGTGAACGCGCGAGATAACCGAGTGGCTCCAGCTGCTCTTTTGCTCTTTCTTTCTTTCTTTCTCTCTTTCTCGTTCTCTTGCGTAAGAGAGGGAGATAGAGAGCGAGGGGGTGGAAAATGATAGGACGGGCTTGCGGGGATAGGAGCGCATCGACACGGCGGCGCGAAAGTGTCGCGAGAGAGCGGCAATATAAAACGCGCAACGCGCCAACAAAGAGCAGAGCGGTGAAAGAGTTGCGCTGCACTGGCGCGCGCGGAATGAGACGCAACGCGCGCTAACGGCCGACTCGTAAAAGTGTACACGCGCCCTTTATGCCGCTGCCTCGTCGACATCTTTGGCTCTTGTAGTTTTTAAAAGTGACGCGTACTTTCGTGAAGTTGTGTATTTGCCTCGCTTCTGCGGCCGGTGTTTTCGCTGGGGCTAATTACTTTTTATACGTGCGCGTGCAATTTCTGTAGGTTTTATAGCTATTGTATTTACAACTTGTATATATGGACTACATATATATACTTTTTTTTTGTAATAGTAGTATTATAACAAATTTTTAAAATACACCTGATACCTACGTCAGTAACAAAAAGAAAATGTGATTTAATTGTTAACAAATACCTTATTTATTATTATTGCCCAATTTTCAGCAATCGAATAATGACTCAAATGGAAGATTTCAACAAATGCTATCATCAAAAAATGACTCCAAATAGGGGCTGCTTTATTTTCACCCTTCTACAGGAGGTAAATGGTTCAGAATAAAAACTACCCCTAAGGATTTTGGTCAAATAGGGTGCATTGGTACAATTTTCTTCCACGATCGAGACGGCAAATGGAACTGACGTAAAAAGCTATCGATTCGAGCCATCGCCCTTCGGGGGGCGTGCTTCCTTAGTAGTATTTCCAGACTATTCTTAAAAGACCATAATCAATCCTTAAATCGTCCTTATCGAATTCCCCTACTTTGCACACTTTTCAGAAATCGAATAAAGGATGAAAAATGAAAGATTTCAGCAAAAGCTATCATTAAATATACTCCAAATGGGGGCTGCTTTAATTTTACCCTTCTATCGGAAGTAAACGGTTCAGAAATAAAACTAAGAAGTACCCCTAAGGATTTTGGTCAAATAGAGTGCGTGGGTACAATTTTTTTTTTCACGAACGAGACGGAAAATAAAAGCTGACATAAAAAGCTATCGATTCGAGCCCTTTGGAAATCGTGCTCCCTTGGTAGTATTTTAAGACTATTCTTAAAATTCAAAGGATTCAAAGGTGATGTGACCCCTCAATAGACACGAGGTATGGAACGTTTATTTTAACAATTCATTTATTTTACGACTGTTTTCTAAATGTTGTATTATTTGCTTTGACTAATGCACGCAGATTTAGTTTTGATGCATGATCAGCTGCATCAACGTTATTCCGTATTAACTTGAAAAGCAATACTGTTGATGAGTTAGCAGTTTTTGTATTTTCCGTGTAATCGTAACTAAACCTATCCATATAATTTACAATCCTAATGGAAATCAATTACATTGATAGCCAGCAACTGCCAATGAATAGCCATAATTTAAATAGATATTAATACATAGTTACTATTAATGACATCGATGTCACCTCTGGCAGTATTAAATCCTAAAGTTCTAAGAAAATGGTGGCACATAGATTCTATTTAATTAAAATTGGCGTCTCTGTTTTATTATAGTATATTGTGTACCTAGAGCGCAAAGTTTTTTGGTATTTTTCTTTATCTTAGAATTTATTATGAAAATAAAAATACTACACGTTATCATACATGGTCAATTTTTGTCATAATGCAACTTAAATATATTAATATATAATAGCAATTTTCCGAAAAATTTTAGCGGGCGTAAATGTTACTTTTGCGCCCGCTTATGCGTATTAGCGCTCGCCGGTCTGAAAAATGGTCCTGTAGGCCCGCTTAATACGTACACAAAACGCGAAAATTGTACTTGTGTTACAAAAAAATCTTTATTTGATCTTAGAAGTTCTTGACTTCTTAAAGAAATAATAAAATTAAAATTTATATCAAAACCTTTGATCATCGTTAAACGTTCTGTACTCTGACTCTTCTCGTATATTAAAAGTTTAAGTAATTAGACTTACAAAATTATATAAAATTGGCTGTTTTCTTTAAATTAATGTAAAACTCATTTTCTTGAGCACCATTCATCCGCACAATTTATATTTCGTAACAGTAATTATCTTTGAAATTGTTTGTTTCTTCAAGCATAATGTAATTGAGCACGAGAGAAGATAAACTTTTGATATTCTTTACATTTATAAATTCATACTTTTTAATTCCGTGTACACTCTGAATGTATGAATGTCACTCATTGTTCGCCGACAGTGCAGCGAAATCCTGCGCCAAAAACGAACAATAAAAAAAAAAAGAATGTAATAACAAAACCCGCAGAGATGTCGCAAGTCAGGACAAAACTTTTCTCGCTGCTTAATTGAAAAGTATTCCGCGTGTTTTTTACGTATAATTACCCGGCGCGGCTGCGCTTGATTTCACGCATCTGAATACAAATACGCCCAAGGCTCTGTGCTGCTCCGCGTGTTTCCACCTTTTCGCAGAATTTAATTGGGGGGGCGGCGTGGCCGCAAGCCTCGAAGAGATAGAATCGTCGGTACCGCTTGGCTTTTTTAATAAGGATTTAATGAAAAAAATAAAAGAGGGAGAACGGGAGAGACCGAGCAATGGTATTTTATACGTGCGAAACGAAATAACAACACGCAAAAAAAAACGCGAGGCGTATAGCACGCCGGGGTGGGGGCGTGGAGCAAAAATGGAGAAGCGCGAGCGCGGACTGAAAGAGATAGAGATGTAAATAGGGAAAACAGCAAAAATTTGCATCACAATCGCGGACAGAAATAATTACAGCACGAAGCGCATGAAGAGAGAAAGAGAGAGTGAGAGAGAGATAAAGAGAGAGAGACTGACTAAATGGAAACGGCTCTGGTAGAGAGAAAGAGAGAAAGAATAGGCAGAGATGCAAATTCAAATGAAAAGGAACCGGAAGCGCGTGGGAATTCAGACTCGAACGAAGAGAGAAAGGACGTGGAAAGGCGTCAAGGTAGAGAGAAAGAAAGACAGAAGAAGAGAAAGCTAGAGAGAGAGGGAGAAAATGGAAGTGTGTTTGTATAAAGAGCGCGAGGGACTCTGTGTAAAAATAGGTCTCTTTCTTCCACTGTTTTTCGTCACCTGCAGCAGCGGCAACAGTAGCGCAACGGCATTCAAAGCGCCGAGTGCCATTGCGATATTTTGGAGGGTCGCGCGACAAATCCGAGACGAGCCCGGGCTTTTTGGGTGCGAAAAATGAGTGCTTTTTTCTCAGTCTGGCTCGAAAGAGCTTGTGCTAATCCAGCTGGAGTCAAAGGACTCTCGAGCTAAATGCGAAAGTTCGCTAGTGGGTCACTCGAAGCGAGCTGTTTTTCGAAATTCGGAGATTAAATTTGCGAATTTAATGTTTCTCTCGGTTCTGAATTTTTAACTTCCTGGTTAGTGGAGTTTTATCGCGCTGCTTTTGTGCTGGAATGTAATAATAAAACCATTGCTGAATGAATCAATAGAGCTCTTTTGATAGACAAAGAAATATAATTAAAATTTGCATTAACGTGAGAGAAAGAAATTACGTATTAATGTACGCCAATTATGGCTGACTATACACATACCTATTCTACTTAATAATTGAAAATATTTTATGCGAGCTGAGATTCCTCGTTGGCTGATGCTCACTAAGTTGGAAATTCATTATTCAATTAACTTTTTAAATAAAATTACCGGTATAATGGGTTTAAAACAATGAAAATACACATTTTATAGAAGAGTACGATTAAAATTATTGCGATTATTTTATTAAGAATTTTTATATTTATTATAATTATTTAAAAAAAATGTAAAATGATGGAATGTGGATAAATTTGTTGTAAATAATAACTATTTGTAAGAACATGAAAAGTAGCAGGTCTACTCTTCATTGTTTAAAACGTATATTACTTTTCTATATAAAAGATCATCAAAGAATGATAACTTGTAAACATTCTTTGCTAACAATAAATTGTTCCTGAATATATTTCTACAGATATATCTAGAAAATTTTAGTGAGCTTAATGAAACAAACAATAAAATATTCACTCTAAAATTTTTTGTGTAAACATCTCACTCTAGTTGATTAACTTATGATACAATCAAGTAACTTCCGGTTTATTTCGAGTCACTTCTGGTTCGATTTTGGTAACTTCATTTAGTCGAGGTTTACATCTGGATTCGAAGAAAACGTTGACATCGATTAATAGAAAATCACTACCGGTATATTTTGTATCACTTTCGGATAATTTTAGGTCACTTCCAGTTTACCGGTACCTCGCTTCTCACTTTCGATATCGGGTAAAAAAGTGCACGTGAAATAATACAGAAGAAAATAATGAATCAATCGAACGATTGGCCAGACCGACAATGAAACTCCAATTTTAAACTGGTTAATATAGTAAAGGAGGAGGATATATGTTATTTAAAAGAAATTAAAAGTTGATTCAATATAATCAAACGATTGACCTCAATTAAATTCAATTTCAAGCACATTTAATAATCTTTTATCATCGGCTACAACATTCTTTTAAAAATTAACTTCCAGTTCACCACGCTAAAACAATCTCACAAACGAACTTCAAAGCATCCCAACCAACAACAGCCTCACAGCATCACATAACCTCTCCTCCATCCTACCATTTATCTCACAATATCTCATTTACTCTCTTTCGAAACTCGCCGTACGCGCGAACGAAGAACCCTCCGCTTCTCCCTTCTCCCTCTCTCCACTTTCCAACCCGGAAAAAACCAACGGGCGAACACGCGGTTAAATAAACGTCGTGACGAGCTTACTCCCCCTCCCCTGGAAAGAATCGCCCCTGTCTGCGCCGCGGACTCAATTCCGCGTGCGACGTGGCTCCGCTCGTACGTCTTCCGACCCGAGACAAATGTTTTCGTTGCGGTTAACCCCCCCCCCCCCCCTGCTAAGCTCTCTCTCTCCTCCGGAGCGAGCGAGCGCAAAACCACGCCGGATAAAAAAAATAAGAGGCGAAAGAGGATTTTTAACTCTTAGGCTGCTGCTGGCGCTGGACCGGCGAGTCGGTGCGCTTACGTTGCTTGGGGTTATAAATGGTTCAACTCTTTTAATTACACTGCACCGTCCGCGTGTTCCGTATGTGGGAGGGGAGGGGGGAGATGTTAACTTTTTAACCGCGAAGGTGTGGTCGGGTGCGGTGCTCGCTGCAAGTTTTTGAAATATTTTTTTTTGTTGCCCTTTTTCGGCGAGGGTGGAGCTCCGGACGGAGTATTTGCGCATTTTAAATGGGATTTATGGTGGTGGTACGGAAGAAGGAGTTATGACCCGTTAAAGGGGAAAAGTAGTGTTCAAAATGTAAATGGAAGAGTATTTTGGGTGCAGTCATTCATTAAAGTATTTGGAAATATGATGAAATTTATTTATTTCATGCTTACTGAAGTTCTTTATGGTTAAAGAATGAAGAATGCATTAATACATCGAATGTATAAACTGAAATATTAATTAATGTCTATTTTAACTGCAGCCATTAATTAAAGTATTTGTAAATATATTGATATTTATTTATTTTATGTTTACTTAAGTTCTGTATGTTTAAAGATTGAATGCATTCATAAATCGAATGTGTAAATTTATAATTCCAGACTTGCGCTTTAAATTTGTTTTTTCAACAGTAAACTGCTATTTGTATACGATTTCGATGTATGCAGTGAATATTGCAATATGTAAACAAAATCTGTTAAATCATCAATGATAAAATCGGGGAATAAATTTACATGCACATTTCACGCAAGCGTAAATTTTCGAAAATTTCCAAAATCGACGAATATCCACATAAAATAGCCGTCACTAAATTTTCCATTTAAATGAATTTTAATTTCAATCTAATTTTTTAATAAGTTTTCGGAATATAGAGCATACACTTTTGTTATCATTGAATCATCTTAATGTAATCTAATGTAAGTTTACGTACTAAATTCAGAAAACTAAAAATGAAGCCCAATGCCTGTCGTTTTATCAAATGGTTTTTTTGTGCAGAAGATGCAACCTATTTCATTAACATTGATAGTATATATATTTCCTACATTATATATATGAGCAATACTATTGTTTTTAGCTTTATCTGAGATTTTCAGGACCGATTTGATAAAACTACCGGCATTGGGTTTCATTTTTATGCACCAGAAAACGATCCCCAAAGTTTCATCAAAATCCGTGACCCGGATTCCGTGTACTCCTCTAGATAATAAAATAAAAAAATTAATAACGACGTGATATTTCTTCCATGGAGTGATTGCTGATTATAAATTTATTACTTCTTCAATAACTCTTCTCAGGGAAACTATCATCTGGAAGGGCATTAAGATTCAGGTGATGCACTAGACCTACCAGCTGATAATGGTGCCAAAAAGTTTCCTTTCTCCCAAATCTACGTATCTGAATAAAAATTCCATTTCAGAATCGCTTTACTTACGGAAAATACATAACGGAACATTCGAAATATCATCAAAGTAGAATATACCAAAATTATAAGATTCAGCTATTTTTGCGCTCTGTATTTTCCGTAAGCAAAGCGATCCCGAGAAGAAAGTACGCATCTTACGCGTAGTTATCTACTTTTCCACGAATCTATCTACGTGGGTAAACCTGCCAACATACCTCCACTCGCAAAGAAAACATTATTCCCCCCCCCCCCCCAAGTACGCACATATTCATCATCCTCGGGTGAGCGTTCGCTCGCGCAACCCGGAGCTCCCCGCGCGAGTGCGCGTACATCGACGCGCCCCCCCCCCCCCCCCCCGAGTCTGTGGTTACACGTGTGCACTTATGTGCGTGGCCTCGCGCACGAGCGAGCAGACAAGAGAGCGAGAGAGAGAGAGCGATTATGCGAGACAGAGCGAGACAAGCGAGTGTATTTTGAGGCCGGCGCGTTATCGCGCAGCCAGCGCTCGCTGCCTCGAATTTTCGCATGAACGGATATCGGGGCGAGCGAACACCCCGGCGCGGTGCACGGAATGTGGGACTAGTGTGTATGGGCTGCAGCGGCAGTAGCGGCAACCCGCGCTTGGTTTACTCCCTCTCTCTCTTTCTCTCTGAATAGACTGGATCTCGCTCGGGCTGATGCAGTTTGTGAAAGACGAGGTGACTCGCTGGTTTTGCCAGTGTCGCTGATTTTCGCTTTTTCAATGAGAGAGTATTGTTTACATTCAATTTTTTTTTACATTTCTTAACGAAAAAAGGTACATGTCTTGAGGTGTTCGAATACGCTACTTTCAAAAAATGCCCGTTTTGTGTGTATGTGTGTGTGTGCGTGTGTGTGTGCGTCTGTGTGTTCGTGTTCGTGTGCATGTGTATATTTGTGTGCATGCGTGCGTGCGTGTGTGTTTGTGTGTGTGTTTGTGTGAGCGTGTTCACGTGTGTATGTGTATCTGAGATCTAGTGTATTTGAGTGATACACATAGTTGAAATCCTTATAGTTAAATACCTTTATCATAAGTAAAGTTCGTGAATCACATTAAAAACTGTCCCAGTACCCAGTACTGGGACAGTTTTTAATGTGATTCACGAACGGACAATGATTTTAGAACCAACAAGCAAAATTGTTCAAAACATTTAAATCTAACCATTAATTTGCAATCAATTTTACTTATTTATACTTAGACATTAAAATGCTTTTTTATATTAAAAGAGTATATTTGAAAAAATGTACACAAGGATACAGAAGTGGGACGGGCTATATCGACCTGGATGCAGTACTAGGACATCGTTTGGATGCAGTAGTGGGACATATATTATTAAATGTGTCCCACTACTAGGTTATGCAAATTGAGAGGCATGTGAACTGGGACTAAAATTCGCCTACACACGCTTCTGAAACGTAACCTCAAAAGATTTGTATTTTGTTTAATAATAATTTTAAGCTCTAAATTAACAAAATATCGTCTTGACTACAAAGATGACATCATAAACAACGCTAATGCATCGATACTTTTATCAGATTGAATAGTAATACAAGTGTTTTGCTACTGTCCCAGTACTGCTCCCAATTTTCACTTTGTCCCGATACTGGGTACTTTACCTTACACGTTAAATTAAATTTCCAAGCAGATTACACAACCATTGGATCACAGATTTGGCTCAAATTCGGAGGAATTAATTTTTTGGCTAAAAACGAAACGTGTGTTTTAGAATTTTGGACAATGGGCCCTGTTAAATGATACATGACTCGTTATTGTGGACTTCATGCCATATTTATAAGAATTTATAACTCTACGGTCGTAATATAAGTTTGTAAATTGGTTCATAAGTTACAAATAATCTAAGATCATAGCGATATGACATTATTCAATATTTATTTCATTTATACAATTGACTAAAATTAGAGGCGAAATCTTGTGTAATTTGGTTATTTCACTACGTCAGGAACATAGCATCAATGGTATGAAAGCCGCATGATCTTCACTCACATACTCAAAATTCATTGATAGGGGCCTGCGGCGGCTCAGTCGGTAGAGTGTCGGATTCCCACACCGGTTCGAATCCTAGTCTCTGCCGATTGATACAAGCACCGCTGTAAAAATTACATGTGCTTTGTTTACAAACACACCGCAGACCTCCGTCGTCGATTAGCACGACATGGAAGCACAAAGATGGCGACGTTAATTAAAAAAAAATTCATTGATATTTGTCAATTTCCATAAGTTATTATTCATAATTCGCCATCAAAACATTTAATAACATTTATTCCTTTAATCAAAGCTTATTCTCTTAATACTTTACTCGTCTCAAATTAAAACTTAGGATGTTTGCTTCTATCAATATTTATGAATATAAATTATCGGCTAAGTTCAGTCACAAGAAAGAATATCAAGAAGAGAATATCGAGTGGGCTTACTTTTATCTTAGTGCATAAAACAATGAGTAGAGCACAATTACTAATCGCGAGCTAAAGATATCTAATTCTAAAGTATAGCATACATTGTTACAATAACGTGATATATCTCAGTTACTAGGGATTATGATAGAAATCCTAGATCATGGGTTCCATATTGTTGGACACAAAATCATTCCCTGGAGACGTGACTCAAACGTTATGGACACTTATTATTAATTGAAATTAAGAGGCAATCATTGCTCAACTAAGGCACATGCCTCAACAAGTATCTATAATATCTATATTCCCGACTCGTTATTCCGGACTAAGCGTTAACGGAAACGAAACGAAACATGGGGTAAAAATAAAAAATAAAAAAAAGCACATGTAAAAGATCATGTCCCGTTGAAAGAGCCTCTACACACGATTCTTGCCAAAACACACCAAATTGGTCGTGCATAAAATCCGCCACACCCTCTATAATAGCAATAGCCTACACTGAGAGAATGGTTCAGTTAGGCTTGCCAAAATCGCATTGCTAATTTCGCGGAGGCCATAGTCTGTCATTCTTACTGAGGAGTTCGGTAAAAACTGCGGAAAAGTTCGGCTGTTTTGGCGGATGTGTATTAAAAGTGATGTGTGGTGTTGCGCTTTATTGTAGTCTCATTATCACGTTTGTAATAAGGTAAAACAGAAGTAAGGTTAAAGTAGAACATCGAAAATGTAACTTAGACTAACTAATCATGTATAAAAAGGTTACAGTAACAAAAAAATAAGAAATTCATTAAAATATTCATTATTTGTGAAAAAGTGAGGTTAGGAGTTCCGCTATTCTTGCCGTATACATACTACTGAACTCACTTCAGTCAAAACTACCGAACAGTTCATCAAGTCTGACCGACGTATTCTCTCAGTGTACGCAATAAATACGCTCGAAGAAAGGAAACGAATGCACAGCAGCACGACCGTACAGCAGCAAACCGTGACTGCTACAGCATCCGCAGCCCTGGCGAACTCTCCTACACCTTCCTCACGACCGCATCGAACGGAATTAACAGCGAGGCAGCAGAAATCTCATTAAAATCCTCGCGATGCTCACCCTCCCCCATCTCTCTCTCTCTATCTCTCGCTCTCCTGAGACCCGCACAAACTCGAAGCTCCAAAGAACGGCACGCCGCACGTACAACCAACACATCCACTGCAGCCCCCCCCCCCCCCAGTCTTCGAGTCTGCAACGCGCCCCGCTAGGAGAGCGAGGAAGACGAGAGAGACGCGACGCGACGCGGCTCTAATCAAATTATAATAAGTGGGACGCCGGGACATTACGTATACGTACGTACACGCCGGCTACGTGTCTCTGCTCCGGCGTGTTCCGCTTTTAATGGAGCCGCGGTGTTTACACCTGCGAGAGAGAGAGAGAGAGAGAGAGAGAGAGAGAGAGAGAGAGGCCCACGTGCATAATTCCTCGAGAGAACGCAGCACTGCGTAATCGTAATTGCCGTGACCGTAAAGCTGTCAGTCGTCGCGCGGGGAGGGGAGGGAGGTGAAGCGCTTTTCCCTGTCTCTGTCTCTGTCTCGATTGGAGTATGGTGGACTCACGTCTGGACGCGAGAGGTTTATCCGACTATTTCGGACGTTAATTTATACGCCAGTCAAGCGCATGCACGCTGGTGGATCTGAGTGCGGTGTGCTGGAGTAGGAGATTGAATGGGAAGAGCAAAATGACGCGTCGAAGAGTATTTGGGAATTGATTTGGGGAGGAAGGGCACGCGGGCTTCTTGGGGGTTGGGAGAGGTTTGGGTTTGAGGACGAGCAGTGGATTGAGCGTTTTTCTGGGATAATTAGAATTTAGTTGGCGATCGGAGAGTCAATATTGGTCCGATGCGATTGGTGTTGGCTTTCGGTAGAGGGATTGATCTTTTGGAGGGGAGGTTCCAGTTTTAAAGTTTGCTTTGTGAGTAACTTTTAAATGGCGGCTAAAATTAGTGATTCGATTATTTATGATACTTCCTGTAATTTATTTCAGAAGGTTGCAGATCTGGAGTACGCACAGTCAGTTCGTCGCTCATTTCTAGAAGTTAGGACAATCGAAAATTTAGTGATCAGATTGATAAGACCTGCTTAAAGTAAATTATGGTACTTTACCGTCATAGATTCAATTTTTGTCCGGTCAAGAGGGAGACACTCTGAACCTAGTTTTCAGGAAACACTATTCTCATAAAACATAGTGTAACTCCACTAGAAAATTACCAGAATACTTGAAAAAGTATTTGAAACAAACTACTAGAAACTACATAGAAAATTCAGTACTTCCATATGCTCAATAATACAGCTTTTAAATAGATTAGATGCTTTAGAAAATTAGTTTCAAACAAAACGAAATGGCATGTGACCTAGTCATTCAATAGCCATCACTGGGCATTCTCTAATGTAGCTTTGTACGTGAACTATGAGTTATTTCATTACCATTTCTTAGTTTTTAGATTCGACTTTAGTCATCAGAGATTAAATGTAACGATTCATGTTATAAAGTTACCGGAAAAAATGTTATTAAATGTTATTAATGCTAAAACTACACCCATTCAAAGAAATATTCATTATTATTTTCTATGTATTTAAGACTTGAGACTTTAAAACTTCTATGTATTTTGACTTCGTCGCCATGAATTTTTCCCTCCCTGAAAAGGAGCTCTTTAAAGTCATCACACAAACAAGTGATTTACAGATCCCATGAGAATACTAAACAACCTTAAACGTTCTCCACAATTAGCATCGCATCTACTCTTTACCACAAATCAATATACGAAATCCCAGAGAATTACTTGCTCCAGAAACACGAACCTATTGCCAACCGTTCAGACGCAAACCAGAGCAACAGCACCTCTAAATAAGCACAAACACAAGAAGCAACCCGAAAGATCCCGCTAAGATCTGCAAAATAACACCTCGAGATGCGCAGGCGCGCCTCTTTATCATCGAATTAGCTCCGAGCGACGAACGTCGGAAGTCCTTCTTTTCCTCCTCGAGACGTCGCGGTAATCCGATTTCCAGCGAAATTTCCGACCGAGCGCGGAGACTCCTCCTTAAGACCTTCTTAAAACAGCCTCTGCACTGCTGCTGCGGGAGCTTTGTGTCCGTCGAATTGTTGTTTGTGCCGTCGTGCGTGCAAACAATGCCTCGCGGATTTTGTGGGCGCCTGGAATGCCCGGCGCCCGCGAGTTGCGACTTCGTTTTCGATGCTGGACGTACGTTGGAAATTGTTTGGATGGAGTTGGAGGGAAATTTAGGGGCGTGCGGCTTTGTACGTGGCTGGGGAGAAGTGAAATTTCGAGCTGATCATTGTTGATTTTGAAGCGCTGGTGGAGATATTATATGTATTTCGTACGGGTGAAAATGATTCGTGGGGTTGTGCTGAACTTGGTAGAAATGGGAATTCTGGTTTTTGTTGCAGCATTGCAACTATGTGTGAGGAATTCTGTGGAAGCGTAATAAAATTTTACGGAATTTCTAAGAATTAAATATTTTTTAAGAATTAAATAGCATTTCGGGGAGTTTGAAAATTTGGACTAGTTGGAAATATTTGTCAGAATTCATCGTAATTAATTGTAAAATTATTAAAACAATATTCAATAAATTCTGTAGAATTTCGATAAAACGTTTTCACTAAAGTCAGTTTATTAATCGAAAATTTTTAATCATACAATGTCAAATTGCATACTTCCGAGATGAGTTTGAAAACATAATAAAGTAGAAGCCAAATTAATAAATTTTAATTACCATACTGTTTGAAGTGATCATGGGCAAAATTTAATTGTTCTATTTCGGTTTATCGAGGATCAGTTTCATTTATACATCATGTAATATAAAATTTGATTGTCTATTTCCAAGTATCGAAAATTATTACGCAATCATTTTCAGTCGAAACCATATCCATTGTCCGCTCATAAAGCATTCAATTTCTCATCGGGTCATACAAAATTATTTTCCTACTAAATCAGCTTTAATTTCCTATAGTTAATATTCTCTATACGTATTTCACAATATCAACTTCAATTAACCGGTATATAAATGTATAATTTACAATTTTAATGATACATAGTTTGTATTAGTTTGGTAAAATTTCCGTAAGAATATTTAGTTATGTAAAAAATGTAATTGATATCACAATACCTAATTTGAATGTTTATTTTTGTTACAGGTGAGTTATCGAATGATTGCTATACTATATCTACTCTATCACGTAAGTCGATCCTACATTCATCAAAGTACGCTCAGACTTAAAAAGATTCGCCAATTGCAATCAAGCCTATACTACAATAATAATTTTCCAAAATTTTCGACAAATCCTGTCCTTGAAATCTTTCAGAAATGTTTTTTTACAGATACTCATAAGCAACATTCGTCATTTTTTTAAAGAAAATATAAATACAAGATACTGAAATCTATAAGATTCTATATACAAATAATAGTATACAAGTATATAAACAAATAGTATTTATATACTCGACCTAACAAATGAAAACAAAAATATCTAAAAGAAGATCATCTCACTCCTCATCCTCACCAGAGAAATTAAGATAACTATATTAACCGAGCAATAGAATCAAGTTAACTTAAGTATTAAATAATGTTTACAAAATATATAATTTCATTTTATTGATATATGTTTGACATAAACTAGTTTCAGCTGCAAAAGTATTTCAAATTTTATATTGTTCCTATTCAGATAAGATACTTCTTGTATTCATATACGTACCTAGATACACATATTCAAGACATTACCAACGCCTGTCTACACCCCAGAAAGCCTAAAATCCGATTGCGTATAAAATGGGTCGGCCGATGCATCGACTTGATCACGAATACGATGAATTAGCTAGTGTTTTAAATATCTGTTCGATCAAATCTTTGCCTCAATATCACGATTGCATTCTGGCCTTCAAACTAGTTAACAAAACTATGGACTTTGATGCGTTCAGTAGTACTCTAGTACTTAGACACATACCATATTCGCTACGTAATCCTTGTGAAGTCGAGGAACGTGATTCTAGAACGAACTACAGTTTTAACTCCTGCATGAGTAGAATGAAGCGTTGATGGAATTCTATTCCTGCGGGTATCAGAAATTAATCATCCATTGAATTTATTAAGTCTAGGGTCAAGTCGCTAATTTACAGTTTCAGTGGTTCGCTCTAGTTGATCTACGCTCTAGTTATCTTATGCTCAAAAACTCAATTATTTTCTTTTCTTATACTGCTTATAATTGCCTCAATTCATTCGTTTATAAGCTGCACCTGGCGATCGCATTTGTCTGTCGACATTTAATGATTAGTATTATATTAAGAAATCACTCCGTGACTACATGCACCACTAAACTTGGTATACCTATGTATAGGGCTACACAACCCGTTTAAAGATCAATAAATAAACAAAAGATTCAATTCCACCCGTACTCTTCGTGTCCAGCTCGCTACTTCCTCCCCACGCCTGGTAATAAGAAAAGGCCAAGGCAATGAGAAACAACGCACGGAAAAGCGAGGAGGCAACAATCCGAGACGACGCGTGTAGGTGTGGGGCAACGCTCGAACGATGCCCGCTTGGGGGTACATCCGTGCACTCGTATAGTCTCCCTCTGGAAAGAGAGAGATGGGCAGTCGAAGTGGCTCGCTTTAAATCATTCGAGTTGCCTGTAGCGCCATCTCTCTCTATCTCCTTCTTCCTTTTGTCCGAAAGGAAAAGGGAGTAACTACTGCGAGCAAATATTTGTTACAAACGTACAACAAACTCACCTGGATTTGACAAATAGCGCCTTGCCGCCGTCGCCTTATTTCTCGTTTATCCCCGGCTCCCCGGCGACGACGAGACGACCCCCGGGCATTGTGTCCCTTTTTTCTGCTTTTTCTTGCTGGACTCTTGTCTCTGCTTCTCTCGCTTGCTGCTTTGTCCGCATTTGCTCGTCCCTGTCCATTATTCCGCGCGGCAATGGGACGTTGTATTTTTGCTCTGCTCTTGCGCTCGGGTCTCGCGCGTATTTAAATGTGAAGCTTGGCTGGAATAATTTGTCGTGTTAGCTGGTTATCTTGGAGATTTTGCGGACCTCCGGGTTGATTTCATTGTTGGAGGGTATATTTTTGCGAACCATTATAAGCGAAACGTATCCTGCCGTCCTTGCTCTATTTTAAATGAAAGCTATGTTTAATAGTAGAAATACCGCGGTATGGTCAGAAATGTGAAAAGAATTTTTGCGTTATGCCATGAACTTGCAGGCTTCGTCAGAAAAGTATAACATTTCCGGTGACTAATTATAAGATAAATAACAATCTTCTTATAATTAAAATCACTGTTTGTGCAGATATTAATTTATCGTATTCCCAGAACAACACTACCACAACACAGAATTCTATATTTTTGTAAAACGACGTCAATTTTTTGTGAGCTAACAGTTTTTTGCTTGAACTATATTGTTCTATTATAGTTTGTCAACCTCTTTCAATCCATTCTCGAAGTGTATTATGAATTGTTATTTTTTCATAAAGTCTATTGTATACAAATATCGAGTTAAAAAAATTTCAGTTATTTAGCCTCGTTTAAAAGTGCAAAATACCTTTACAGGTTGTCATTAGCAATTATTTCTATTTTCTTTTACAGGCGATCAAATCGACATTTACAACACGGCCCCAAGCTCGTAACCAAAAAAATTAGCCTATCCTCTAGCTATACTATACCCCAGCAGAAATATTTACCTTTTATCATCCGATCCGCACCTGCGGGACTATCAACGCTGCAAATTTATTTGTCCTACGCGCCGTGCACAGGCGTACCGAGGACAAGCCGCGGCGCGATCCCGTGCAAACCGCCGGTGCAACACGCCACGGTGCAGTTATTATTATCGCGTAATTTCGAATCCCCGACTGTTTTGGTCGGCCGCTGGTCTGTTCTCGCGGTCGGTCCCTCGCGAGATCGATACAACGCCGTATCCTGCTCGCTTTTCACTCTCTGAATATGCCTGCATACAGTCATAGATGAACTGGTAGGTTTAGTATAAAGATAAAGATATAAAGTAATCTAGAGGAGACCGGGGTAAAGAGTGCTTTTTGATTTTCTCTTACCGTTTTGAACTTTGATGTTCAGAGAAATTTGAGAATATGCATTTTAAAAGGCTGCAAGTATAGGATGAAGTAAACTTGCATTTGTGTTCTTTGTTTTAAAATTAAAAAGTGATAACACTTTTGAGGTACTTGAGATGATTTTGGTCTTTCTTAAACATTTCGCAATATCTATATAAATATTGTTCATACTCAATTTTGCCAAGACATGTACTGAATTCTAGATCACGAGCGAAATCCAATATGGCACCAGTGAGAGTCCATGATTTAGGTATAGGAGTGCCCAAACCTCTTTGTATGATCGTGATCTAGATAATGCATTATTTAACTAAACGTATCTAGATATTTTTAATTATATCCTTACTTGTACTTTAGGTAGATGTATCCTTATGTTACAAGATATATATTAAAGAAATATACTTTATTATCTAGACGATTATCTAGATAAATTTATCTAGATAATTGCCCACAGCGGTTTACATACGTGCGCCTCTCCTCGCCGAATGTCACTGCGATGCGATCCCGGATGTCCTCTACACTCTCCGCTCTGTCGACATCCGCGCGTCTGGCCCCTTTTGGAATCACAAATTTAACTCGAAAATTCCTGTCCCCTTCTCTCCGTTTTTCGCTCTCGCACACTGCGTTATACGGCTCGTATCGATTTTATTACTGGCCGTCAAAATGGCCGAGCGGTGAATGTTTTATGGAAGAGTTATGCAAGGTCGGCAGGGGGGAACGTTTTATTATGGAGGAAAACGGAAAGAACACAGTGACGTTCGCGTCCGGGAAAGAGCGAGAACGGCACGATACGTCGAACTTCCTTTTTTTTTTCATCGCAAACCGTGTAAAGAAAATGAGTCAAAAACAAGCCAGAAAGTCTGGCTACGGAGAAGATCCCAGACTATATGCCAGACTTTTGTTGAATTATGTCACGAAAACTTAATTCTACATACAAGTAATTATCAATCGGAATCGTAAAAATAATAGTTTGTGATTAAACCGTGGAAACATTTTTTTAAATATTGCTATCATCAGCGAGGTTTAAATATTTGCAAAAAGAGAGATAAAAGCTTAGGTTACTGCAGAAATGACGGAACTATGTTTTTGTTTTGCATTTTTTGCCAAAAGTCTGGGATCGTCTCCGAAGCCAGACTTTTGCCAGACTTGTCCCAGATTTACGTTTTTTTATACAGGAATCCGAAATATCCCTATTTCGTGAGTGTACAGAATAATCGCTTGCGATTCGCAACGTATATATCATTAAACGACCAACGACAAAGCTCACGCGTCATTCAGAGTCGTCGCCATCACACTTCAAAGATTCATTTCGCTCGGTAAAATTTATTCCCTCGCTCCGAGCAATCTCGATATAACAAAAGCAGCGGCCTCCAACGAGTTCGTCAAACCAAGATAAACTGGCGCAAAAGTCCAGGCGAGCATTTTGATTTTGATTCCCGCAGTCTAGAGAGAGAGAGAGAGAGAATCGCCTGCAGATGGACTTTTTAGCTCTCAAAATTCCCGCGGCTCGGATTAGCATAACTGCTAACCGCGAGCGAGCGAAGAGGAATACAGCGCGGCGTATCCTCGGACGGGGCTTTAATCCCTTCTCAGTTTCCTCCTCGCTTTGCCTTACAACTCCGTCATTTAAATTAATCCCTTGCCGAAGGCAGCACCGGGCGAACTTTCCCTCATAAGCAAGAGCCTAATCGATCATTGAGCCATCAAAAGCTTTCGTCTCTCTCACTCTCTCTCTCTCTCGCTCTTTGGCTGTGCTACTACGAGGCTCGTAAAAACTTTTCCTTTAGTCGGCGCCGTCGAGTGAGAGATTTTGTAAGTAAATAACTTTATCTAATAAACGAACTTATCGGCGGGCAATCTGCAGCGCGCCAACTTTCTTCATTCCGATGTTGCGCTGAATAATTATTTTCGTTTGCGGGAAGGAGAAGATACAGAGCGGGAGAGAGAGAGAGAAGTAGAAGGAGAGGGAGAGAGAAAAAGCGGAATACGGTGGAATACAAAAGCTGCTATAAACTGCGGGGGGTAAACAGTATTACGGGAAGAACGCGAACGCGGGATAACGTGATTGTCGGCTGGATTGTTGGTCGATTTCCATCTGTTTTTTTTTTGTTTTCTGCGGGGAAATGCAATGGGCGTTGAAGGCATGAATGGAGATTGGAAATGAGATGAGAGAAATTATTATTTGATCGGGTTTAACGTTCTTTTGTTGAGTCGAATGATTGGTAATTTAAGTTTGCTCTTTCTGATGTAACGATACGAGTTATTGTTTAATTAGCAAATAAGTCATTAATGTATTTTTAGCTCCTTTCTGACTTTCATAAAACAAAGTTCTTTTACTTTATTAAAATACTGTAAATATTTGAAAGAGTAGTAATTACTGCGAGGATAGAAAGTTTCATAAATTATGCAGCAGAGGTATAAAATATTAAATGAGAAAGGCGATAAAAAATATTTACCAGATATGTATACTAAATTAAAAAACCGCTCTCAATTCATTTGCACTTAGCTTCCTCAAACTAAAGTAATTATTCCAATATAAAATTCTTTGTTCTAATAAATTAATTTCAAATTGCTATATCTCTTTCTAATTACTAGCTCAAAATAAGTGTGCTTTTTTATCATTACATTTTGACAAAAGACAATTCTTTACTAAAATTAAAGAACGATAGGTAATAATCCTTATCACAGTAATTTTTACTCGGTACGTAATTTATTAAAATTATTTAAATATTTAAATTAAATGTAATCAGATGTTAGTATGTATATTCACTGAATTCATATTCATCTAAAATTTTTTTTTTTTTTTTTTTTTAACGTCGCCATGTTTGTGCTCCCATGTGGTGCTAATCGACGACGGGAGTCTGCGGTGTGTTTGTAAACAAAGCACATGTAATTTTTACAGAGGTGCTTGTATCAATCGGCAGAGACTAGGATTCGAACCCGGGTCACCGGCGTGGGAATCCGACACTCTACCGACTGAGCCGCCGCAGGCCCCTCATCTAAAATTTTGTAAATGATTTGCCACAATAGATTCCCGAGATATAACCGTATAAACTAAACATAACTTTTCTCGTGTATAACAAAAGCAAAGAAAGAGCCTATCCAAAATTTTCGGTCGGATTATACTCTTTTTAATGCATTTTCACTAAATTGATCATAATATTTCTGGCATACCAAATAACTCAAAAACCTATAACTTTTCATAAAAGAAAATTCTCCTCTTTAATAGAAAAAGATAAACCTCAAAAATATTACTAAATATTCTTCTTCATATTTCTAATCATCTCAATTATTTAAAAAAATTTTCCTTCGTATATTTCACAAATATAACCATTTGAAGAGAAATGATGATTTCGTGTATAACAAAACAAGGGAAACAGATTAATCAAAATTTCGGGTCTGAATAGATAGGTAATTTTATGATCGTTCAAATGGATTATCACTCAATCCATGAAATTATTTATAAGAAGTAAGTGAGTTTTTGGTATCTAAAAACCAAAAAAATAAAACTGAAAAATCGAAAGACTGCTGAAAAAACAAAAACATCAAAAAGCAAAAAGAATTGTTTTTGAGCCGTCTTCCTTAAAAAATTTCCGCAAAAATCCATACATGTGAATAAAGTGAATAAAGATCTTCTTTATTTTTACTCGGATTGAAAAGCACAAACGAAAATTTTTAATTTTTCACCGTGTCTGACTTGAGTTAAACCTCAGGCCGGTTATTAACAATCACAATGATTATCTTACCCAACTGAAAAAGCATCTCTTTTATCTTCCCCTCCTTCTATGTAATTATCTTTGTTGCTCGCGCTTCTTTGATTACAGTGGCAAATGTAGCTTCCGTCGCTTTTTCTGAAATTCAAAAGGTCCTCGACTAGTCGCGCACCCAAACGAAAGACGGGCACGGAGAGCAAAAAAGTTGGAAAAACACGCGGAAAGAACAACGAGCAAACACACGAGAACTTTCCGGTTACGTAATTCGCGAAGCAAAGAAAGAGCGAGGCAACACATCCGGCGGAAAAAAATTTCACCTCGAAAATGCGACTTCAAAAGCGCGTCGTCGTCACGAATGCGCACGACTGCAAATAAATATTGAAGTGAGACTCGTCGTCGGCTGACTGTGTGTAGAGGCGAAAACTCAAGGGCTCACGTGATTTCGTTGGCGTTTTGCGCTAAATTTCTCAAACTTACTAGACGCATTTTGAAGCGTTTGAATAACATTCCAGGGAAAAGTACCTTTAAATGTCGAGGACTGCACTTAATATTGAAAAGGTGAATGAAAATGGGGAATTTTGCTCTTTATATGTTAATATTTGTTTATATTAAATTGCATGTAACAATTATATTTAAAGTAATGTTTTATTCAAAAGTTAAACATACATAATATTTGAAATATATAAATTCAATTTATACTATAATGTAATTATATATGAATTATTGTAATGTTTGTAAGATGTTTATACGAACATTCGTTAATTAAAAAATTACTCGATCTACCTTCTACCTAATTTCTACCTTTTAATAAATTTAAGTGATTGCTGCTAACATAAAATTGTGCTGTTAGAAGCAATCATTTAAAATTATATATATGAATTGTTAGTTCATATCTATCTGACGGTTGGAAGAAATTGAAGTCATAGAAAGAAAGGAAAATACCAATGCGTAAAGGCACATATTTGACCTTCAAAACTTTGAAATTTACGTAGCGAATAAACAAAATATATGAATTTTTAAAAAGTGACATCTTTTCCCTGTGTATAGGAAAATCTGATAAGAATGTGACAAAAATTTGCAAATTTCAACTTTTAAAACTTTCCATTTCCTTAAAGTTGATTGTTTTACAAGTGCATAATGTTCTTTACAAAATATTTTTATCAATTGTTACTGTTTTTTACAATGGTCTCAACAATCGATTAAATAAAAATTTATATTACAATACAATTGCAACTTATAAGCAAGAATATTAACCTGTATTTAGCTTCTTTGCAGAAATATTTACTTTGTATCATTATCATCATCACGAAAATATATTCTAAAGATTTTGAGCTTTATAAGTTTGAAATTTACATAGAAAATAAAGAAAACATGAACTTTAAAAAAGTTACCATTCTGTGCAGGATAAATTGAGAATAGTGTGATGAAAATTTGCGAAATTCCAATTATGTCTAACTTTAGTGCAATTCTTTCAAGTTTCCTTCTGTATTCTTGAATCTTCACGATTTTTTTACACTAAATATTGACCTCTTAAACCAGATAAAAAGAAATAAGACAACTGCAAAAAAAGTTAAGTTATGAATTTATCAATAATAAGGAATTCTTATTACCAAAAATACCTCCAATCTGAAATAAAATCCAATCTCTCTACCGCACAACCTAAAACCAAAGAAATAAAACAAACGCGAAAGCCAGCCAGTATAAAACGAATCCAATATAGCGACCAAAGACAGCGAAACTCCTCCTCCTTCCCTCAATCCACTCTCTCTCTCTCTCTCTCCCTCTCTCTCGCTCTCTCCTCTCTCTCTCTCTCTCTCCTCTCTCCCCTCTCTCTCTCTCTATCTCTTTCTCTCTCTCCCCTCTCTCTCTCTCTCTCTCTCCCCCTCTCTCTCTCTCTCTCCTCTCTCTGCGTATCCGGCTGCAAAGACTGCAAAATTCATGTGTGCGCTATGTTTCAGGTGCTAGGAGGGATGAGCACATCACCCCTTATAGGCTGCAATTAGAGTGGACAAAAGTTGACACAAGAAACATGGTTTTCATCGCTCAATTAATGTATAAAATACTAAATATTAAAGAACCAGAGTATTTTGAACCATTCTTCAAAAAGAATAATTCGAATCGGCCTTTTAGGGGTGATATAAGGGAGCTCTCTATTCCACACATGCGCACTGAAAGTGGAAGAAGTTCTTTCCAAGTACAAGGCGCGCATCTGTGGAATTTATTCCCTTTTGCAATACGTACGTTACCATCATACAAAGCCTTTAAGGTGGCGGTCAAACAACATTTTGCAAACATTGACTAGATCGTGATGTCTTAAGTTATTTAAATTATTTTAGTTAAGTCCTATGTTTTAAGTGTATGCTTGTAGTTTATAGCAGTGTATGAATGAGTGATTGAAACGGAATGAAAGTACAAATGTAAATATTGTATACAAATTTTAAAGAACCTGATGAACATATGTGATGTTAATAAATTAGCGACGAACGTTATGTAATTATTTTTACGAGGATCGATATATGATAGTTTTTATTATATTTTTGTATTTTAGTAAAAGCAAAATAAAGGCTTTATCTATCCATCTATCTCTCACGCTCCACTACTCCTCCTCCCTACACGCGTGTGCTCTCTTCGTTTGTCCGTACCAGGGGTACTGGAACTAGAGAACGGAAATGTAAATACACAAAAAATCCTACCCCGCGCGCGTTCGACTCTGGAGACGATAAAGATACGCGTCGCGTCGTGTCACGTATAAACACACATACATACACAAACACACACACACACACACACACACACACACACACACACACACACACACACACACACACACATCCGCACATACACACACACACACACACATACAAATACACACACACACATACGCGAGAAGAGGAGGACTTTAAACTTTGATGGCCCATTAGACGGGGCCCTTAGACGACGGGCGTCAAAGTAACGTGCTCGGCCGGGGGGCTCTTACATCGTTTTCCTTTTTCTCTATCTCGTGAGGCTCTTTCCTCGCACCTCGTATTCTTCACGGTCCATTAACAGTCGCTGCTACTCTCTCTCTCTCTCTCTCTCTCTCTCTCTCTCTCTCGCTCTCTCTCGCTCTCTCTCGCTCTCTCTTTCGCGCTCGCGCGCGCTAAGGTGGAAAGTCGAGTTCTAGTGCAGTGCGAGTGTGGGGAGGGCCATGGATTTCTTTTTTTTTTATATTTTTTAGGAGGAGAGAACGATTCATCGATTTTTCCATTTATACGGAAAGTAATGCGAGCGAATTGATACGTCGTATCTGGAGGTGACTTTTTTCTTTTTCTTCCTTTGTGGATGCGTGATTTTTTTCGTGTTCTTTGGTTTTTACGAGAGGTCGTTGGAGGGTTGGAAGAGTTATGCGCGTGTTTTTGGGAGTGGGATTGCTGGATTATTGCTGATGCAGAACATGTTTAAATTTATTATATAAAATATAAAATAACAACCAAAGAGACCATGAAAATCTAATTATATTTTTCCAATTTTATACCACATAAAGTTCTAATCACTTTAGAATTTATAAAATTTGTACAAACTTCAACAGTAAGAAACGATAATTACTTCTTTTATGAAGGTACTGATATTGAAATTTTCGTGTCTAAGCAAATTTTTAACCTAACATTCTGACTTCGAAGCACATTGATTTAAGTAAGGGAAGAACGATATCATGGAGTTAATATTTTCTATAATTAGAATAACAAGATATTTTTTATAACACGTATATTGCAAAGGTTTCTTTTTAATGTATATAAAACGCATACAAAATCGAGAATTCCGAGTTTCTATGCGCAGCGGGCAGAAAATATTTTATCCCCCCTCACAGAGGGAAGAAAATATTTTTTGCCCGTTGCGCATAGACGTTCGGAATTCTCCAGTCTTCATTGGCTTCACATGAATAAAAGAGACCTTACATGAACTTGCTAAAAATAATACGGTGTGTAACAGGGGGAGAAATTGTCGATTTTCTCCCCTTTTTGCACAATGTTGTATTTGTAAGTCTCATAAGATTAGTGGGTTGAAATTATAACAATTATGTGAATATTGGGTAGAAGATAAAAGTTTTTCGTAAAATATGGATTCTTTTTTATGTTTTTATACTAATTCTTAACCTTATTCTTAATAATGAAAACGGTTTCATATAAAAATTTAATTTCTTTAGCTGTTTTAACTGCTTTTAGTATTTTCATTTTTATCTAAAATTTAATGATTTTCAACATTTTTGTAACAAAAGATTATAGCTAACTTAATATAGCTATAGAATTTTTTTAGAACCAAAAATAAAATAATATTGCAACATAGATTTTTAAGTTTTACTTAAAAGAATACATAAATTCAAGCTGATCAAAATTCACCAATGCCAGTTGCGCAAAACGTTAATTAAAATAATGTCCTTTATTGGAGGTTTTCTAAATGCACTGATATTTTAATGGTGGTTTAGGGGGATTCTAACTAATGCAAATATGTTCTTTTTACATATTATTATGTACAAAAAAAATATATTTGTCAATACTTGACAGATTTTGGGTTTTTCTGTAGCTTCTTCCCTTCACCACATTCGATTAATTATAGTATGATGATTTTGAGAAAAATGACTATGTATTTATGCAAACAATACTAACCTTTATAATTTTAATATACATGAAAATGGATGTCATTAATATAAAGAAAGTGCACGAAATATTTTATCGCTTTGCAACACTTTTCACTAACTTATCCGTATTCAATTTTAAATATCAGCCTATTTATTCCTCGCTGAAAGCATCATTGCATTTTCAAATAAAGCTACGGCAAAATCTCCTCGAAATAAGAACTCGAGCATAAAAGAAAGAAGTCAACGAGGACCCTTTTCCTTATAAACAACAACGGAAAAGAGCATCTTTCACTCCACATTAATTCTCTTTGCATCTGAGCCGTGGACTCGTAAAAATACCGTGCCAGGCTCCGGCCTCGAGACGCGGGGAAGGGGGGAAATTAATTTTTGAAGCTCGGTAATAAAGAGAGCGCGAAAGTAGCAGCTACTACTGCAACATCAGCGCCGAAGACCGTGCAGTGTCTTCGCTACTTCCGAGAGCATTACGTATAGATAGTCTCTCGAGAAGGTTTTTTCTCGTTCTTTTTCTTATAACGTTGCTTTATGGAACATGCGGAGGTAGTGCATTGGCTTTTAATTAAAATCGAGGATTTTACTCGTTGTTGCTAATGCGTGCTTAAAGTTAGTTTTTATGTGATTTTTTATGCACGGTGTGCCTAGCTGCTGGAAAAGATTGTGCATGAAGAGATCGACACGTTAACAATATAAATTCATGATGCACAATGAGCTTTGTATTACATGGAAACTTCACTATCACGCATAATTTATTACCGTGGATAATAGAAAAACTTGGCTACACGATTAATAAAGGGCAAAAGAGATTTTTCATAGCTTCTGTAGAGGATTAAATAGCTTCATTATTAAGGTATAAACATGTTTACGCGGGAACATCGCAGTTATCGCGCTTAACCTGCGGATAAATATAGCGTAAACTGAATGCATTTTTCTACATTAATTATCAAATGTACTAAAATTGTCTAATTTATAAGCATATTTACTTTACGTTCAAAAACCCCTGTAACTACATTTTTACCAGCGATCAAAGTAAAAACGTTGAATTTATTAAATTTTTTTCTTTGGGTGATTGATTCACCCCACTTGATAGACAACGTGACCAAATCGAGCACGGTAAAGCGAGGGTTAAGATATCAGCAATTTGGTATCTCACTCAACAAATATTCCACATCAAGTCACTTTCATCCCATCACAATAATAACCTAATAACCCCCGCTACAGTTGACAAAATAATCCCAACAATCAAACACCCAAAACCCACGTTTAACCCAGAGTCCCCAAACACTCCATACCCATTTTCTATCGATACCTCTTGCGCCATGTCTGCTCCACAATCCAACCCCTCCAAAATCTAATTACTCCAACCCATTCCTCCTCCTCCCATAAATATCTATATACACACACGCACAAACACACACACACACACACATATGCTCCCAACGCAGCATCGAGTTCATTCACCGAGCACGCGAGCATTTATTACACTGCTAGAGCTGCGGAGCAGGCACTAAACGCTAACCAGCAGCGGCTCCGGCTATTAATTCCGAGGCGAATCAGCGCTGACGCTCGGGCTCGCGCTAAACGCTACGAGCCGGGAAATTCTCAAGTGGGACACGAGGCGAAGTGTACGGTCGTACGTCATAAAGCTGGAGAAGCGCTCTCTAGAGGGGGTGAGGAGGAGCAGAGAGTTTTCCAGTAGTTCCAGGTGTCTTCTTTTCTTTATTCCTCCGGGGGATGAAGACGGAGAGTTTTAACGGCTATTGTGTCGAGAGGTGTGCACACTGCGAGTTTTATATGAGCTGACGATGGCTTGTGCTTCTGTTTGATTGATTCGAGGAGGGATACTCTTTTAGGGAGTGCTTCATGGCTGGGACATTGTTTATGATCGAAGTGGGTTATAAACGGTAATTGGTATAACAGTTTTTAGGTGATCTAAGCTTTTGGTCGGAAGAAATTTTGTCTTGGAGAATTTTTTTTACTCAGCTGTGTATCGATACGCTTTTATTTCTCTTGCTCTTTCGGCTTTGATCTCCTTTTCAAGCCGCTTGGCCGCCTCCGCTTTACCTTTGAGCCCGGAGAAAATTGTATTTTTCAATATCCCATCTGTACTTGTAACAAATACGTTTTATCGATTTGTTATGCTTTTGATCTTTGCTTTCTCGTCAAACTTTTGTTGCCGAAGAATTCTTGAGTTTGTACAATATTGACAGCTTATCTTTCTAGGTAGAACTTAATTTACAACAATTTTCAATAACTACATTATTTTACATGTCTTAATTGTACGCAAAACTACGTAAGAGAACACCTAGAAAACTAAACTTGTTCAAAATATATTATGGAAATTAAATATAATAATTTTTTTTTACTAGAATCACTAAATTCTAAATGTCATTAAAAGTGCGTATCTTAATATAGTTACGCTCTCAATATTGTTCATCAAGAATAAAATTATAATGAACTATCTAAGAGCAATTAATTTGTTATAAGACTCCCAATCATATTAAATTTGTAGAAAGCCCCAACATAATAATAATAATTTAAATTACTAAACACTAATTCACGAAGCAGGTATATTCGTTCTAACTGCCCCACGTTTCTCAGCGAAAGCGTTCGCAATAAATCTCCACCATCATCGATCAAAGACCTCTCTATCGCAATTTTCGTCCTCCTCTCAAAAACAAGTACGCGGTGCTCGAGCCTCTCCTCCAAAGAGCGATTGCGCGCGTCAATTGTAACGTTAAGCGCATAACGATCTCCCCCACATCCAGTCCGGATCAAAGAACGACAGGTGTTTTGTTTGCTCCGTCCCGAGATTTATCGACGCGACGCATTAACGAACGCGCGCTCGCGTGAAAGTCATCTGATAACGAATGGCGCGTAATCCTTTTGACAGTCGTTGAATTTCGGGGAGAGCCGGCAAGACGGAGTAATTTACGATCCGCGGGACAGCGCGGTGACATCGCCAACTGTTTTAGGGCCCGGGGATAAATCAAAATAAATTTGAGCAGCCGATGGTACGCCGGCGGAACCGAGGGCGTGCGCGCGCGTGTGTGGATTATAGCTGCGCGCGGGTTCGTAGGTTTCGCTCAGCGGTGGCGGCGGATGGCTGCGCAGTGACTCTCGAATTTTCAATCAAACGTGGCGCCGCGCCGCGGCCTGTGGTGTGCGCTTAATGAAAATGAATGTGCAGCGGGAGGGGCCTGGAACAGCTGTTGGAAGTGCTTGGGTTGGAGGTAAATCAGTGTATTAAATGGGGATGGGTGTGCTTTGTGCAAAATAACGTTTTGGGGTTAGGTTGTGAGTATGGGTATGGTGATAGGCAGAAAGTATGATGTGCGATTTTGGAAGGAATTTCAATGATATTCATTGAATTAAATGGATTGTGGTTAAAATACTTCATTACATATTTATTAAGCAAGTCTTGGGTACGAGTAAGTAAGAAGAAACTTTTTTTATTTTTTTCTAATGGAATTTGGTGGTTCTGTAAGCTCATTGCGTATTCTAAGGACTTTTATATACAATGCTTCGAATTATAAGAAAATTTATAAAAGTAAATATTTAAATAAGTAAATTAACAATTTTCAATATTTTAAACTATAAAATTATTGATTTTCAAGATTTTGGTTCTTCAAATGTTTATTTTCCATATTTTCACCCTTACGAACTTTTATTTTTTTATACTA
Organism: Gastracanthus pulcherrimus; assembly: GCA_949152435.1. Taxonomy (NCBI): domain Eukaryota; kingdom Metazoa; phylum Arthropoda; class Insecta; order Hymenoptera; family Pteromalidae; genus Gastracanthus; species Gastracanthus pulcherrimus. The sequence goes on along the minus strand of OX424572.1, from coordinate 219,809,266 downwards.
TGTTCTTTCAATACTGCTATATTCAATACTAATATTTTCTGAATTTTTTTCTTTACAATTTTAACTTTTCAGAGTTTTCCATTTTACATAAAATATCTTTCCGAATTTTACTTTTATGCAATGTTATATTTCCGAATATTTAACTACCCACCGTGGTAATCGCCCTTGAGTATCTACTTTCCTCCACACTCTCCCCTTCAGCAAAATGTTCCGACGACTGACCGAGGAATGTTTACATTATGAAAATGCAGTTACTACCTCGGTTTAATCCAGACTGCTTTTAAAGCATATTTTAACATTTTTGAGTTTCTGGGAGTTTCATTTTAAATTTTATTTTAAAATAGATTCAAATTAAATATGTCAACTCCTATTTAGAATGAATTACGTTGTAATGATAAATTTTAACTACAGTAAAATGTTTACTTTTTTCCTGACGATCGTAATGTTTCTGATAGAAGTACCCCTTCCTCGCTCCAAACACTGCGAAAATGTCCTTTTAAAATAATTAACAAAGAAGAAACAATATCCCGGAAGCATACAAAGAAACACCACACGGTAATCTGCCTTAAAAAGGGCGAAACGCACGCGCTGCAGCTAACCGATAAAAGAGACAACGTTTTTTTTTTTCAATTTCTTTCACCACACGTCAAACTCTTCAAAGAAAGCCTCGAAACCGCACTGCCTCCTCCTCCCGCAAAACGCGTCCCCGGCACAATGGAAAATTGCGTTCGAAATCGTCGAGAATTTTTAATTAGCTAAAGCCCCGGGACGCCGCGCACAAAAGAGACGCCGCGCCCAGGTTCGCGTGCGCGCATTCATTCTCCTCACGCAAGCTCGAGAAAAAAAGTCCTCGCGGCGGCAGACATCCGTACAAGTGCCGGGGCGCTCGGCTGCTCCGCATTCCCAATGAAATAAATAAAAGTAAAAAAAGGCAGAGGAGAAATATGTGCTCAAGTAAGTAATTACGCTCTCCGGGAGTACGCGTGCGCGCAAAAACAGGCGCGTGGGACAGAGACAGAGCGGAGATTCGACCAATGAGGTGATGGGGACATTTAGTACACGGAGTCAGAGAGAGAGAGAGAGAGAGCTGATCTGGAAATATATATGCACGCGTCGTTGGCGGTTCAAAGGGAGAGCGTCGTTCATTACGTCGTCGGCGAAAGGGTTTCGCGTTGCGTGTATCTACCCTGGCTGTATAAAAAGGACGAGGTGTACGTATATGTATATGTGCGAGGGAGTCGCTGAATTCGGTCAAAGGGAATTGTGGGGTCTCCCGACACCCGCCGAGTGCACTCGATAATTTTTGCGTGCCTCTGCTCTTTGACGCGCTGGAGGAGATATGTGTGTGTGTGCACGTGTGTGTGGAATTTTGAGCCGGCCGTATTATGGAAAAATGCACCCGCGGATTCGCTGCAGAGTTCCACGTGGGTCTGGATGCGGAGTTTCCGGATTTTTTGCGGAGGTGATTTTGGAGGGTTAATTTTTTGTCGCTGCTTCGTTGCGGTTCGTAGTTAAATGTGTGGTATGACTTTGGTGAAGAAAAATTAACTACTGTCTTTATTTTGAAGTTGCAAATTTTTTGTAATTACAAATTTTGAACAATTTTCAGTTTATTTCGTAATCCCAGTTGTATGTAATTTTATTGTTTTAATGTTTCCTTGTACGTAATGCTATTTCCTACTTTATAAGTATATAACTATATTTCAATATTATTTTATAAACGGAAAACACGCATATTTTTAAAACTTTTATTCTCTAACTCTGTCGTGAACGAGGCTTTATGTCTGCATTCGTGTATCTTAGCTAGGGCGCGAGAGTCAAGTGTAACCGGATGTAGCTTCTAAGCGTAGCATTTTCCGAGTAATTGCAGCAGCCAAAATAATATTTCAGATTAAATAGCCTTTATGCCCATCTGAACGGAGATAACCACTTATTTCCCTGAAATGCGAGACCAAAATTACACTTTTTGCCCACAGAAATGATTAGTGGGAAAAACGTCAATTCTTTAATATAAAAACATAAAAATATATTAAGTACATTATATGTATGTTACAAATAAGTTCATATGTTATCATAGTTAAAGTTATACATTACGTTATATTACACTATTCTATACGAAATATTTATATATTCAAAAGTTAATTATGGAGATAGTTTATATACAAATACATAAAATATATGTAATCATTATTTACCAATAATTTCTTATGCTTAACTAATATACATCATTATATTATTTTATCCTACGTTAGATTTAATAGTAAATTGGTAAATTATATTATAAAATCCAATATTCCATTAATAATACGAAATAGAATAAACGCTTATACATTCAATAAATAAATTACCTAGGACCGTCAAAGAGAACAAAGCAATGAGCGCCTTGTTCTTGACATCTCCAGCGAGAAATGCACCGTCCCTTCATCGGCCCTCCCTGTCTTACGCGTAGGCCTAAGTACGAAATGCACATATGCGAGGCAGCAGGCACCGATTTCCCTCGCCGCAGGCCCAGGATATAAAAAGCCTCGGTGCACCCCTAGCTCAACCCGACCCCGGGCAAGCTACTGGCTCACCGGCATTCGCTAGCAAAGCATCTCTGGAGCACGGTCTGCTCTGGGTACAGCTAAGCTCTGCGTTTGACTCACACTCGCCAAAGCGCCTCTGGAGCACTGTCTGCTCTGCTCTGGTACAGCAAGGCTTGCGCTAAAGGAGAATCGCTCGCTTGCTACAAGCGCCTCCGGAACACTGTCTGTTACTGGTATAGCTTAGCTTGCGTTGGACTCCGGGTAGAAAGATTTAGCTTGTCCGAGCTGCTCGCGAACACTTATAATGATTGAGTACAGCAGGGCTTGCTATAGATCTTTGTAGACGAATTGTATGGACAAATCGCCCATATACATATATGTATATTCAAATATCAGGGTAGACGATTTTAGTCAAACACCCACAAGAAATCCATATATACCGTCATTTCAATATTTTGGGTAGAAAGAATCACCCAAGAGTTTATATACTAAATAAAATTCAAATTTAATAAAATAAAATATTCCGGGTAAACAGCTTGAAGCTCAAACACCCAAACAAAATAAATTTGAAATAAATAAAAATATTCGGGTGGAAAGTTTCACCCAAGAATCTAAATAATAAAGAAATATATTTTGGGTAGACAGATTGAAGTCGAACACCCAAGAACTCCAATTCTTAGTTGAATTACAATTGTATTTTCTAATGTTATTTTGCTCAGGGTAGACTACTGGTCTAAACGCCCAACCTATCAAATAAGCGATTTGTCTTGCAATAAAACGCCTTGAAAATTCGAATAGATACACCAAATATTCGTATCGTTTAGTTAAAAAGCTATTTCTTGTATAAATTTATATGAACAAAATTATATGAATAAATACAAGTATAAATAAATATATTTTCAATTTAATAACCTAACAAAACATACGTACACATATATGCGCCTCGACACTACTGTCTAGTAGCGTATAACATTTGCTAAAAACATACATATACATATATATATATATATATAAATATATATATATATATATATATATATATATATATATATATATATATATATATATATATAATATATGCGCCTCGAGACTACTGCCTAGTACAGCATATATTATAATAATAATTACTTTTGAACCTCGCGGACTAATTTAAGTCTGCGTACATCAAAGTAGGATAAATAATACACATGTAATAAAATGAATAATAAATTTAAATACAAATTCTTAAAAGAGACTGTTCTTGGTAATTGGATATAAAGGTCGAGAACCCTTATATTAGCTTAACTGCAATAAAATTAAACACTGTATCAGTTAATTTCACATCAATAACCCAATAACCAAATAACCCAACAACCCAAGTTTTATTCTTGGTTGATTGGATTACAAAAAAAAAACATAAATAAGCTAAAACTGGGACAAATACCAAACTTTCACATCAATTATTTATCCTTATTTATTCTGTCACAACAAAAAAACATAAATAAGCTGAAACTGGAAATAGGTGCCGATGAGGAACCCGGGGGGAGGGAGAGAAGAAGGGATGAGCAAGCGAAGGAAATTTATTTACAATATTAAAGAGAAATCTTACTATCCTATCGTTAAATATTGCTGAATTTTTCTTCCTCCTCAATTTTAAATGTAAAAGAAGCCTTCCACACACCCCCTTAAAACTAAAGCACCACCCTCACGCTGCCCCAAAAAACCATCCATCCACACAAAGACCCCGCCAAAAAAACCTTATCCGTCAAAATAAATTACACGAACCTCCATTCGCCTCCGCAAACATCCTCATAATTTTAAATTCCGGAAAATCTCTCGGCACACGAGCCGTGCCTCGCGCGGCCCGGATTTTTCGGCCAATCCTTGGGGCAAACACGAAGGTGAGCCCAAAAAACGACGACGACGACGAGGCGGCTGGAGACGAGTGCGCGCTCTCGCGTATTTACAGAGCGTTTGAATGGGGAGGGGAGGGGGGATCCAAGTTGTAGGGGCAGAAGTGCCGGCGGTAAAAGCACTTGAACTTAATGCCAACAAGAAAAGCTCAAAATTGACGCGAGAGAGGGCGCTGCTTTTTTGCCGAGATCGTGAGAGCAGTTGAAAGTGCGTTTTTCCTCCGCTTTTTTAGGGGGGGGGGGAGTCGGTGGATAGGTTTGGGTGTAATTCGTTAATTATGCGATTTCCGTTGTTTGTAAATTAAGTTTAGTTATAGCATTCAGGATTGTAGGTTGGACGGTATTTTATGTACCGTTAGGTGGCGTGGCGTTAAATAATCACAAAAAGGAAATTACCCTTAATCAGAGTCGTTTTATTATGATGGTTAGACTTTAAAGAAACAAAATCAATTCAATTTTAAATTAATAAGTGTCTATCTATGTTTGGCTTCTATACAGAAATTAATTGTTTTTGTATTCGAAACTTCGAGCACCTAATAACTCGAAGTTTTGAGTACAAACACCATTCATTGAGTTTAATTATCTTGTATAGTATCAGTTTATTAAAAGTAAAATGCTATTATAAATTACTTACATGTAAAGAAATAAAATGTGGTTCTACCCTGTTTCTCTTAGTATACATCTATAATGTGTATTCATGAAATTTTTCATTTAGAGTAAGGATATATTAAAACGTAACGTAACTTAGGGCTAATCTTTTAGCACTCGTTGATAAACTCAATTGTTATAGTCTAGTAAACCTATGAATAACGTAAAAATCCAAAGTTGTTCAGTTACCTCGGTTTACGATAATTATCCATTCATTGCAATTTAAACAATATCAGCATGGACATTTTTCGTAAAAATACCATTTTATTAAAAAATTAAAATTTATATAATTTTTACCCCTACCCCTCAATTCTTCTGCAATTTCTGTTTCCACTTCTGTTCGGTATCCTTATAATATTTTCCATTTCTTCTTTCTTCGCAACGGTAAAATATCTTTTGAAAGAAACTTACCTTCGTTTCTCCTAATACAACGGCGAGCCTTCGCGTGGATCAGCATCGGAAGCGGCAGCCACCCGAGCACATTACAATTCCGCCCTCGCAGCATAAAGTTGTCCGCGCGCGAACGCGAGCATCTTAAATGGCGCTCGATTATCTTTCACTCGGGCGAAAGCGAATTTTACTGAGACTCGATTCTTGACCTTTTCGTATTTACTATTTATTTTTATTTTTCTTTTTTTGTTTTCTTTACTAATGGAAAACACGTGATAATGGAATAACTTATGTCGTGCCATCTTGGACTTCTTTGATAACTCAACATTTTTTTAACTTGGTTTTATTGCGAGAAAAAATTCATAAGAAAATAAAAATGAATAAATATACTTTACAAATCATTTGAAATAAGTTACAGACTTAAAATGCAAGTATTTTATGTTAAAAATTTGTTCAACATAATCAGCTGATGTAGTATTCGTTTAGTATTAAAAACTAAACTAATAACATCACAAGTAAATATTTAATTATATTTAAAACAGACATGGAAAAGAAATAAAATACTATAGTCTAATGAAATTTTAAATTTCGTTTTTAGAACAGCACTAAATTGATATATACAATTTAATAAATAATTCAAGAAGAATCTATTCATATTATTTTTTTCTTTTTTTAAATTGAGATTGTTACTATGTACTATAAAATTATTCTCCATTGACCGGTAGTAAAGTTTCACATACGTATACATGTAAGTGTAGAAGGGAGAAAAAATGATTTGCCCAACAGATCGTGATGTGAAATCAAATAGTCAAAACCTTTTTTTATGGCGAGCCGAGAAAAATATTTTACCTTTTTGGGACGAATTCAGCCTCGATCATAAAAGAAGATTAAATGTGTCGTATAATGGTATTATTTTACGATTATTTTCACGCACAATAGAATTATGCGTATTGAAATGTAAATATCCAATTAAATATATTCTGGTATATAGGATTACGTAAAATAATTGCAATTCTATGAAGATAAATGAAATTTAATTAGATTTAATTTAATTCAATTACATGGCACTTGGCATGTTTCAATTTCATATAATTAGTTTGGCCTACATTGAATATCGAATGACGTTTGAAATTTCGATACCATACTTTTTATTTCATATTTTTGCAAATAAATACAGCATTCAATTAAATTTAAACTTTTTCATTCGAACTGTGAAGCCAAAAAGTGCATTTCATTAAAACTTATACACCCACGCGGGTAAATAACATTCAAAAGAGACATCCTTATTAAAATAGAAATTTTAATATCTCCGCTAAGAGCTCTAACCAAATGTCTCATAAATATCGCGCAAAAAATCACCGCCGTTAAAATGCTCCACGCAACACGCGTGCGCACGCGCACGACAAACAACGGAATATTAAAAGCGAAGAGGATGTCCGTTCGAAATAAAAACGCGTTTTTTTTCTCTCTCTCGCGTGCGACTCCTCGCGCGCAGATATCGAATTCGATATCGATGCGCGCGCGCGTACGAGGGACAGCGAGTGCGGCGCGATAATTTGTTTTCCGCCTTTCCGCTTTAATTAACCATCGAGAGCGGGAAAAGAGAGCGGAACGTATACATGTATTTGAAATAGCGAGTAGTACAGGGGGGTAAATGTATGTGTCAAGGATGTCGAGGAGTATCGTTCGATGGGTTGCGCGGGATTCTACGCGTGAAATCGATCGGTATGGCAGACATTTTATACGGTTGAAATATCGTCTGCTTGTGGATTCAACGCGCACGCTGAACCCGTTAGAGTGAAATATATCATTCTGATTGGAGTGGATTTTTCACTCTAACAATAGAGTGGAATTCACTCTTAAGTAGGAATTTCACTTTATTTTATAGTTAATACTTTCCCGATGGACATCGACGGAAAACTAACCTATTTTTCACTTTTTAAGTTTATAATATTGCAAGCGTGATATTAGATACACTTTTCCAGTAATAATTTGGTTTACCAAAAAATACAAAATAAGGTCGTAGTAGTTTATATAAACACAATTAATTCTTCGGCATGTTTCATTATATAAATATTTTAAACTGTTTTTACGTTCCAACAGGAACTTCCAAAGAATTCTAAGCTACAATAATAGAAACTTAAAATATCTTCAAATTAAATAATACAATTAAAACAAACTTTCAGAGCATTATTTTGAAAATTTTTTTTTGAAAATTTTTCGTTTTTTGATATTTTTATATAGTTTTCAGTATATGACTGAGAATAGTGGTTACAGACTTAGTAGGATTACAGTTTTAGGAGGAGAATTTTACTAAGTGAGTACCAATCGTAATGGTATCAACCTAACCTCAAAATATCGTAAAATCACTGTTTTATATGCAAATTTCGTGATTACAATATATATTTTCTTGTATTCTGTGTTGTAATGATGGTTTTTGCATTATTGAGTGTTACAAGATAACTGCTTATTGTAATAGTTTTTTTTGGTATTTACTATGTTATAATTTTTGTATTTACATCAAAGAATGTTAATAAATAAATAATAATAAGTGTAGTAGTGTCAACCTAACCTCAAAATATTGCAAAACCATATCTTTGAAAATTACGTAGTGAAAACATGCAGGTATTTTTGGCATTTTCTGGGTTTATAATTAATGTTTCTGCATCAAAAAATGATACTAGATGAGAACCAACCGTAATACTGTCAACCTAATTTCAAAACATCGCTATAACACTCATTTTTATTTCAAATTTCATGATCAAAATATTATTTTTTTTTGTATTTTTTGGATTGTACTATTGTTTTTGCATGAATGAATGGTACTAGATGAGTTCTAATGATAAAAGTATGCATATAATCTCAAATTATCGCAAAGGCACGATTTTCGTTACTAATTTCGTAGTAACAATATAACTTTTTTGTGTTTTATGTGTTTTAATCATTGATTTATTAGTTGTTTATCGCTACTCACCTACTTATTTTATTATGAAATATGGCTTAAATAGACTATAACTTCGATTAATATTTTTTTATATACAAGTTCCCACAATCATATCATAACTACGTGTATTTTGAACATAATAAAACCTTGAAAACGTCAATTCAACCACATTGGCTCTCTAAACCATGCGGTAGCCAAAGAGATATAGAGGTTTCATTATAGCCAATCAAAGGGACCTAAACTAGTTACCCCAAACGTTTTTAGTATTTTAGATCTGTTAGAAATTCTTGCTAACACTTTTTACCTGAATGTGGCGCCTCAGACGCGCCCCGCGCGTGTCCGCGTAGAACCAACAAGCGCGCCTACTCACGGGTTAAACATTTTACTCTGATTGTAGGTGTTATCAGAGCCATCCAGCCACTTATTCACTGCTGCAAGAAAGAAAAGAAAAAAATTGTAGTATCTTGTAATGCATTCAAGTAAATTCTGAAAAGCTTTTTATTCTACGTATTATTGATCTCGTGCGAAAAATTAAAAAAATATTTCTTGCATATTTTATAAGATAATATTCTAAGAATTGATTGGTATACTTTTTATCCATGCTTCTTGTAAATAAAATCTCACTCGTGCGCTCATAAAACGCTCCACGCTACACTCGACTCGGGCTTTTTCCGTCGATGCTCGATTGATATTAGCCGGCGTACGATAAAAAGCCGTGGAAGCACTCGCTCGCTCGCTTCATTGATTGGCGCTCGGCCTTATCACACAAAAGGTCGGCGCAGCCGAGGCCGAGTCCGATCGGATATATATCTCGCTCTCTTTCGCATCTTGACAGGGCGTTTCGTTTCTCTCTTTCTCTCTTTTTTCCCTGGACTTTCGCTATCGTTCTGGGGCTGAGCAACCGTGTATACGTACTTGATCGTCTACACAGTTTTTTCTGTTCTGTTTGTTCGGCCTTTTTTCTCGCACTGATGAGGGCATGTTTTTCTTGATCATGTGAATGCGGTAATGATTTTGCGTTATTTATCGGGATACGTCTTTTGTTTTGAGGAGGAAAGGTTTTGATTGATATATACTGTGCTCGCTTTCATTGCTCTGCTCATTTCTTTTATACACTGTTGATTCGATGCCTGTTGAATCTGAGTATATTAAGTTAATAACTATTCGAAAACTTTATTTTACTCATATGTGTATGCCAGGTGAATTTTATTTGTCATCGAGTATCTAGAAATATAACGATTAATTACTCAACTGTCAATCGCAAGTTTTCAAAGAAAATTTATTTGCATTCTAAAGACCAATATAAAATAATTGAAGTAAAAGAGATTTGTCATTAATGCCCATCATACACCTTAAAATTAACTAAATTAACTTAATGAACTAAATATGTTCTCTATAGGTATAATGGAATAATGGAGACTTTTCACCATATGGTCAGACTTAAGCATTGAGCCTTTTTCCATTAGACCTCCCCCAGATCATTCGATGACTATTGTTTGACGGGAGAATTCACTTGTCATAAAATATCTTAAGTAATTTGTATCTAATTTACTTGATATTTTACTCAACATGCTATGAAATTTAAAGCATGAAAACTTCTAAAATTTAATTTTACATAAGTTCGTACAATGAAAAACTTAATATATCCATAAAAACTTACTAGTGAATTTTGCCATTGAACAAAATACATCGATAAGCTTGAGGAAGTCTAATTTGTTTGAAATGAAATTTCAAGCTTTATTTAGAAAATAAAAATATAAAAACGATTTTTCGACGGATTTTGAGTATATACATGCTTATTATACCTTATACCTTAATTAATGCTATAGCTCCAAACACAAACATTCCTCAAAGCCTTGCAAGTACGTACCTAAACCGCCCCTCCCCCCTCTCTCTCTCTCTCTCTCTCTCTCTCTCTGTGAAGTGTGAGTGTAATTATTAGCGTGAATGAGTGTATGAACGAAAGAAGAATGTAAGACGTTTTATTTTCCGACGTGATAGATATATGTGCAATATAAATGTATATGTGTATATATTACTGTTATCTATTTATTTGTATATTATTAAGTTAACGAAACAATATGTGATACTACTGACTACATTACGATATGTTAGACAATAATTGACAACCTGTGATAGCGAACCAAACTTTTTTTTACTGTAATGACTGATAATGTGATAACAAATTTTAACAAAATGTACATACAGCTGTAAATTTTTGTCATTAGTGATAAATAAAAAGAATATCTATCTATCTATCTATCTCTTTCTCTCCCTTTCTCGACACATCTACCACCTCGAAATTTCCACATTTCTCTCGGCTCGCTCCATCACACGCCAGCCTCAACTCCGACCAAAGATATTTCCTTGCGCATCGTCGCGATACCAAGCCCGCTCGACTAATCAAAGCTTTTGCACCACTCAGTCTCTCTCACTCTCTGTTTCTCACTATCTATGAATATGTAAGCGCGCGGCGCGTGCATCCATTAGCGGCCGTCGTGCAGGCGTACTCGCGGCGAAAAATGGGAGAACGTTGGTTAAAAAAAAAACGCGCACGAGCCCGGTGCGGCGCTTGATGCAGAAGGAGGGAGAAAGATGGAAGGAGATGAGCGCGAGAGCGTAACGAATATGCCTCCAGCCGAGTCGATCGATATGTATGCGAGCGTTATAGATAAATCGGATTTTTTTTAATCGTAGAGGTGGTCTTTTTTCGGGGTCTTTTATTAAGGGGGGGGGGAGGGTAACGCCTTGATTTTGTTTTATTCAACTGCAGCGAGAGCGTAATTGGGTGTACGGTACTTTTGGTTGATTAGCTCTCGAACTCGAAAAAAATTAGACTAATAATAAAGATAATTGTTATTTCTGTAATAGGAGAAGGATATGTGGTCAAAAATGTGTGTCGGTGTATGGTTAGTCTATTTCTTTTAAATATGCATGTATTAACATTTCTTTACATACGCGAAAGGGGAATTTATTTATCATCTTAAGGTGGTCCACTACCCTTCGTATATTTCGTTATAAAGATATTTAGGACAGTTATCATAATAATAACAAATTATCCAATTATGAAAAAAGCTTATTTAGTTCTTCTGATTCCTGTCTACTAGTAACGAATTATAGCAATGTCTGTGTAGTACCTTACATAGAAGTAGGTAGGCCTCGATAAAACATAAATAACATTTTGCCAGCATATACTTTCTTAAACGGATTATCACTTTAAAATTGTTTAATCACCTCCACCTACCCAATAAAATCTTTTTTGAATTATAGTATACTCATTCTATTTAATGAATGAATGCTAACGGGCTATCCATAAATTAAATAAGGCTTTCTTTGAAAATTTTAGACCCCCTCCTACGCATAAACAATATTTTCACTGATTTTTCTATGTATTTAGTATATACCGTTAGAATAACAAAGACCCGCTCCTCCCCCCTCAAATCCTTACGTAATTTATAAACGGCCCCTAAAAGAAAAATATGCAGTATACAAATGATTCTAAAAATGATATAATATCTTAAATTTCCCAGAAGGTTATAAATCGAATTGGATAAGACACGTTAAATATGTATCCCACAAATACGCATACGCACAATTACACTCACACACGCATACACATAGTCACGCATGCACACACATAATATAACATATAATATCTTGTATGTAAAAACTCACAAAGAAAATTAATCGAAACAACAGTTTTCCCCGCGAGTAAAAAACCGCATCGAAAAACATCAATTCGGCAAAACGCCGGCGCCCACGAACGAAGTAAAGTAACGAAAAATCGTTCTCGCCCGTGTCAAACGATCTCGAGTACCAACCCACGCGCGAGCTCACCGTATCACTTTACCTCCACGTTCGTTCTCTACTCTAGTACAGCCACGAAAACACGCTATTTTTACCAGGTCACTCCACCCCCAAAAAAAACGAGAATCCTTCTCACATCTCCTCCAGCTTTCTCTCTCTCTCTCTCTATCTCTCCCAAAAAAGAAGGATGCCTATCCAGACGGACGGACGACATGAACTCTCAAGCCTCGCCCCCGTCATTATTTCGTTAATTAGACGAACTTCGGTGTATGCTCCGAGTCACGCGCGGTTACGTAAGCGAAGAGAGAGAGGGAGCCCTTTGAGATTCAGCGTCAGGAAGTTTAGCACCCCGCCGCGCGCCCCAGCGACAGTTTCACCTCCTTCGCGCGTTACGTCTCGCGTACGGCCCCGTGTATACCGCTCCGCCGCTCGCGTTATCCGGCCTCTTTCCCGGGGAAACGAATTAATTAAATCTAGATGGCTTACCGCTGCTACTCCGCTGCCTGTCTCTCGCTCTCTTTATCTCGTCGCGACGACGCATAAATTACCCTGCACTTTCTCCAAGGTGCGTCTCTTTCGCCGAGCGACCGACATTCTTCCGCTTCGAGGTCCTCTTCGTTTGCCTTCTTTTTTTGTTGTTTCGCTTAGCTGCCGACGGTTCGTTTCTCTTTTTAGAAAGCGAGGAAAGAGGAGAGGGCGCGTGCTAATCTCGCCATTTGGAATCGTCGTCGCGGCGTTGGGACGGTTGGTAATGGTGAAGCATTGAGAGGAGAGGCTGTGTCGTGGTTGCATCGACGCGACAGGCTTGACCTTTATCGAGGTCAAACTCGATAACTCAACGAGTGGATTCCACGCGAAAGCCAGTGAAATGTTCTTTATTAACCGGGTTAAGAGTTGTAGCGGGGTGAGATTTGAATGAAAGAGGGGGAAAAGTTAAGCGGAGCTTGGGAAGCAAAGACCACAGGGCTGACTCCGCATTGACCACCTCATCTCATACTTGCCTTGTTTACCGGCGATAACGAGGTCCCCATGGAAGAATTTACTCTCGGCAGAATACTGTTCGAGTATTAGTTGCCGACACTACTAATACTTGCAAACGTTAGAGGTCCAGCACTGAGATGTAACGGGGATGATAAGAACGTGCCAGTACAATACTTTTCTTCTTGATATATTCAAAATTGTACAAGAAATATACATTTTTAGGCACACGCGAGACACTTCACTCGAAGTTTAGTGTAATAATCATAACTACAGATTACTATCGCGCGGCCGAAAATTTCACGTAAGCTTAGTAATCGTACATTAAATTAATAATTTGCTAAAAACTCGCCTAACAAGTAGGTTCAGTTACGCTTGACGATTTCGCGATGTTTTGTTTTCTTTCAATACCGGCAAAAAGTATTACACCGACTCGGAGACGTTTTTCGGGCCAACGTCGATTCATTTTACTGGCCCATTCTTATCAAAACGATACAATCATTTTATTGGTTCAGCACCGAAAAATAATTTACTGGCATACAATATTCAGCCAGAATCGGCCTGAACTATCACTGCTGGCAAATTCTTTCATGGCCGCTATACTCGTTCAAGAGTCGTTCGGAAAATACTGTGAAGATATTTTGTTTAAAAAATATTCTCATAATTATACACCTCTATAGGTACGTATACCCTCATGTATATATGATAATATAATTTATATATATTTATATACTTGTATGCTTTTCTCGATGTCAAAGATATCTTAAAAACACTTACTCTTTTTTCTATATAACACATTTGGCATATCAAAAATATATTGTATATATAAAGTTCCTTTGCAATCTATCTAGAACTTTGAGAACATAGAAACTCTAGAACATAGAACACATTTTATTAAGTAGCTATATTGAATGAAATGTTCTTTTTTATAATGGATTTTTCGAAGGATTTTTCATAGACAAAATCAGATTTTCAGAAAATAATTTTATAACGAAAAGTTTTAAAGCAAGTACGTTTTTCGGAACGAGATATTCACTTCGCAAAATTACGAGTGTACGATTGAAAATAGCACACAGCGTAACCACTTAAGTTCATCTGAAATCTTCATACTGCAATTAATATTACTCACCATCTCTTACATTTCGATCGATCCCACTCCCTCAAACCCAAAAACCTCAGTATCTCTATACGCAAAATACAGGACTCAACTCCTCAATCCAGCAAGCACACAGTCACTCACGCGTTATTAAAAGTCCTCACTAAAAGACATACATTTATCGACGACGTCGACCATCATCGACGCAATAACCCGAGCCATAAATCCGGCGCACCGCGTTTATTCACCCCCTCTCGCGATCGTCGTCTTAGCGCTCGGCAAAAACGACGATACGCGCGATTACTTCGCGGAGCGGATGGATGAAAAATGAGTTTTTAAGCGTCGCGCCGCGAAGCGAAGCGAGAAAGAAAGTAAGGGGCGTGCGGGTTCCTGTGCGTGTAAGCGACTCGAGATGACTTGCTCGCGCGTGCGCCGGTCCCCTGCTGTGTATCAAGATAAACGTAATGGATTTTGCTGTGGGGGTCCTCGTCGTGGTTCAATTTGGATTGTAATAAGGTTGAGAGTGTACGACGAGTGACAATGTTTTGCTGAGATGCTTCCGTGTTGATACAGTGTGTTGGGAACTCGTTCTGCTTTCACGGCTGAAAAATTAATGAATTTTTTGATTAGTGAATATACTATGGATTCAAAAGAGACTTTGCTGCATTTAGTAATAGACGTATATAAGCAAGATTCATTTTAGAAACATCAGTTTCAATTTTTGTAATTCAGTTGTTTTTGATATTCATTTATCCTGTTAGAAGTCAATCTCATTCATAGCCAGTAATCAGCCATATAGTTTTATAAATCTTTGTATAATTTTCTTCTTCTTTTCTCTTTGTTTCATATCTTGGCAAATCAAGATACCAATGCTTATTACATTAACATTTATAATATACCTACAACATTAATTATTACAGGAAAAATGATTATTCTGCTATAGGTGTACTCAGAGAGAATAGTTTTTTGAACCACCAAGAGTAATCTTGAATAAGTTGTTTACCGGTAAAAGTTATAATCTTTCTTATTCGAATAAAATTTTTTATCTTATAATATTCAACAAAGATTTGATTCAAGAAGATTCTGGTTTAATAAAAAGCTTTATTTTTATTTAAAATTAATAAGTTTTGTTTCAAGACTATTTATATCTAACTCATGAATTTATATTTAACCATTTATTTATATGTACAAGGACAGCAGGACAAAACTTTTACTTACAAAGTATCAAACATCGCACAGCTTGCTTCATAATCCCGGAAAGCTCACGAATCACCAACAAATCGATTACCAAAATGAAATATCCCATTAACCCCCTCCCCCAAGCCCTCTGGCAACAGTTCACATACGCAGCCCTAATGATAAACGCAGCAGCAGCAGCAGTGGAAACGCATATAATCAGTTACCTTTCTGGGGGGAGGTCGGGCTGAAGCACAAATGAATTCAACCAGCCTCCGAAGCTCTCTCGGCAACTTTGCTTGTCTGCCGAAGCGAAACACGAGTCGAAAAGCGCTTGCGCGCATAAGCGTCAACGCGCGCGGCACGACGGCGCTCGTAATCGTCGGGAATTATTCAAGCGAATGAGCGACGCCTCTAGCGCTCTCCGCGCGAGACTATCTCTTCTCTCTCTTTACTGCTCCGCTCTCTCGTCTCTCTGTCTCTCTGTCCCTCTAACTTTGCGCGCGTTTCTCTTCTCTGGCTTTTTCACTTTTATGCGAGACTTTCTTTTTTTCGCTCGGCCTGGCGTTGGTCGTTTTTTTTTGCTTTTTTTTGGCTTTTTGCGTTGTCGGAAATTTTTAGGATGGGATACGTCGGAATGAAAAAGGGGGATTGTGGAAGTAACGACAATTTAATGCGAGTGATTTCATGGGGTTTAGTGGTAGTTCCGTCTTTGTCGTACCAACAGTATGAGTTTACAATGTAGCTTTTAGCCTGATAGGTACATGATGAGAAACGTAACTATTGTTGACGATTTGTTTATTGAGTGTCGGAAAGGGTTACGTTTAAGGCTAAATTGTTATGTATTTTAATATGAAAATAAATCATTTATTGATATACTTGAATTTTAGATGAGTTAAAATATGTTTGGTCAAAATCTGAAAATAGTCATTTCTTGAAATTTGACGGTGGTGAGATCTATTCAAGCGGCCATAGTAAAATCTTATATTTCTTTTTATATACGACGATGGTTGAGATCATACATGTGAAAATTAGAAGAAATTGATTAAAATAAATAAGTTATAGTTTCTCAAAGTCCAAATGTATTATAAAATAGAAAAAAACAATGTATGTTACTATATGTATTTTTAATAAAATAAGATCTTACAGATTCCAAAAAGGAACGTTTATAACTATTAGGGTGGTGCAAAATTCTCAAAATAAGTCCAATATTCATATATACACTTTTTCTGTAAAATCTAGAAAAAGATTATTAAAATTAAATTTACTAGGATAATAAGTGTTTGTGCGTCCTTAAGGTGATGCTAAACCCTCTTGTTACCGTAAAATACGGGGAACCACTTATTTTATTCAATATTTAATTTTGAGAAAATATCTCTCTGAAAAGTTGTTGTTTTTGAGTAGGTCAATAACGTTTCATAGAGATATTTACTCAAAATTAGAAATAAAATAAGAAAAGTGGTTCCTCATATTTCTCGGTGACTGGTGGCTTTAACATCACCTTAACACGTTTTTTTTCAGGAAGAGAATATATATATATATATATATATATATATATATATATATATATATATATATATATATATATATATATATGTCAAATTTCGCTTTAAAACAAAGAATACTTAAAAAATCTTAATGACAAATTTTGAAAAACTAAAATTATTCTGAATCTTTATTCGGAGAAGATTCTACAGAAAAATTATTCAACTTTTCTAACATTTTAAATAGGTCGCATTCCATGAATACTTGTAGGTAATTTTAAATAAAAGAACTTTAATTTGAATTGTAGTAGTACTTACAAGAGCATTTAGATGATAAATGGAAAAGCACAAATGCAAACCAAATACATATTTCAATATTTGATATTTTTCAATCTTTTAATATTTCAATATTCTAACGTTTCTTCTATATTTTATTTCTTCATTATTTTGACACTTGAGATGATTAGGTCCCCTTAACAATACATTTTAATTCTCCGTTAATAACAAATATTTGTGAAGTAGTTATCGCCAAGATAGCGATGGTCAGTACCACGCGAAACTCTCCCCTCGAGATTCAGAAGCACTACATTTACCAACATTTCCTCAGTAAATTGACGCGCCTAAGAACGCGTCGAATATAACCGATACTTACTTCTATCGGTTCGAAATTGTCGTACATTTGTAACTACCATTTTCCAAAAAATGTAGCAATTATTAGTAACAATAATTCATCGTTCTCCTAATACTTTAAATGCGTATTCTCATAGTTTCGTATAATTATTTGAGGTAGTTGTGAGCAACGTCATAGGTAATTGTAAGCAAAATTCACGGACATTTCGATCAAACTCATGCTCGAGTGAAATTTACAAAAAAAAGTAGGTGGCAACTGCGAGCACGCAAATTCGAACCACACTTCCTTCAATATTTCGTATTGTATGCTAATTACCAAACAACACATTTCAATTCTCCTTCAACAACACGCTTTCGCAAAACACCAATCACCCAAACATCAAAAACTCTCACCTAGACACCCCAACCTCCCTCATTCCTCCGACAAATCTCCGTGCGCCAAACGACCCGTCGTATACTCGTCAATTCCAAAATAATCGACACGCACTAATTGCACCCCCCCCCCCCACCTCCTCCCCCGTTGCAAGATTGTCGCGTGTTTATAACGCAAGTGAGAATTGATCGGCCTCGAACGTCGTCCTGCCTGCGCTGGAGTGCTCGGGGGCGCGCGCGCGAGCGAGCTTCTCAATTATTCGCGCGCTGCAGCGGCTGTATATCTCGCGTCTGTATCTACAACGTGCTGCTGCTGCTGCAAAGTGAAGCGAAGCGGTAGCAGACGCTTATGATGGTTAAATTTGGGCGTGAGGCGTGCAGCGTGTGCTTGGTCATGAGGCGATGAACGACGAGGCTCTTTGCGGTGGTTTTGCGCGTTTTTGGTGATGTACACTTTTAATGCAATTTAGGATTTCAACAGAAAGTATAAATATATTTTGACTATAGCGATCAAATTAAATAATTTAGCAATAAATCAACTAAACTTGTTTTTAACTCTGTCATCCAATCATGTACCGTTATTATCTTCTCTAGCTACCAGACAGCAATTCAATTTAGTGTTGACAATAGCGGTAAAATTAACACTAAATTGAATTGCTGTCTGGTAGCTAGAGAATATAGTAACGGTAGATGATTGGATGACAGAGTTAAAAACGAGTTTAGTTAATATTGCTAAATTATTAGTTTCACCCATTGTCAAATAAAATAGTAATTTTTTTGTAAAATAAAAGGATGTATCGTAATTAACTACTGCAATGCAGATAGGACAATAGATTGTAGAAACGTAGCCACAACGTTGCTCCGGCAATTAAGCAACGTTGCTTTTAAACTTTATGAACATGAGCTGGCAACGTTATAGAACCATTCAAATATTTTCTCCCCCAATATCACAAACCTTTTCAGAAACATTCCTGCAACAAGTAGTTTGATACCAAATCCGTTTAAAATAAATTTGTGAAACATTTCAGAAACGTTTCACAAACTCTGAAATATTCGTTTTTGTTATACGTTTCCAAAACGTATATTTGGCAACAAAGCGGACAATTCAGCTGAACGTTGCTCTCACATTTTGAACCCCGTTTGCTTGACGTTTCCAAAACGTATATTTGACAATAATAGCGAACATTTCAGCGTTTGAGAAACGTTTCTGAAATGTTTAGCATTTTTATTTTCAATGTTTTTAGTTTCAAAAACTTGTTACAGAAATGTTTCTAAAACGTTTTGTGCTATCGGACTAGTGATAAAAGATACGTTCTGAAAATTTGTAGAAACTTGTATATGTGATCAGCGTAATTAATTTGTGACTGTTGTCCCAGTCGCTTGCTATTGAAATCAAATTAAATTCATTGACAAATGCATGAAGTAGTGTAGATCCATCATTGAATAATTTAAGCCTGGAGCAGCAACCTGATTTTCCTAAGTCTAATGTAGAAGAATGAGTATAATTTGTATATATGTTTGTGTCGTTTGTAAACTAAGAACCACTTAGCTGTTTCTTTTTTTTATTTATTATTCGGTGCAATTCTTTATTTGGTACAGCAAGGGTAGTAACAGGGCCGTTCTTCATATTAGCTTGTCAATCTTAATCTTGACGATTTTTCGCAACTCTTGTCCCGGACGAGCCCCCAAATGTTACAATCAGGTTCAGGGGTATTTAAATAAGAACACACTTTCTTATAAAAAAGTATGAACACGAGTTCTATTAACTCTGTCAACAGAACCTCTCTTCTTGTTTTTGTTTATTTACATGAAGTTCGTCGTTAAGCGTGACGATTCGCGTTGTTCAAATCATGGTCATGACATTATTATCGTTATATTACAATAATCATTAAGAAAACAACGGTAATCAAACATAACCATCCGTACTCCGACCTAATTACAGTATCCCAAATACACATGTTCCACATCGCGCGCCCCCTCGCCAAGCCCGGCAATGATCCATCAGTACTTGAACGCGCGTCAAGTCAAGTCAATCAATGTATCCATCCATCCAACAACTCATCCGCCTATCCCCCCATCCCCATCTCCGATAATCAACTCTCCCCCATCTCTCTCTCTCTTCCTCCCTCCTCCCATCTCTGTTTTTCCACCCAATTCCCCTGGCAAACGCTCGCTCGCTCACGGGCATGTAAATTTCGCGCGTGCCCCTCTGTGTGTGTGCGTGCACAGGCATCCAACTATACACACTCACACACAGATACGAGTGTACAATGCCTGAGCAGTGAGGTATAGAGGGGTGGGGAAATGAGCGAGAGAGCAGCACAGCGAGTGCATTTGCGAAGTTTCAAGTGCACGCGAGGCACGTCAGGCTCAACTTGAAATTGAGTTGTCATCTACTTGGAGGGGGGGGGGTCGGAGTTATAGTGTCTTTATAATGCGAGCGAGCTGTGCCTCGGCGTGCGCGCTCGCGATCGTAATGAGAAAGCCATTAAAAGACGCGTCGCGCATGGGTGGATCGATGGTGTGGCGCGATTGTGTATAGTGGGAAAAATGTGGGGTGGAGTGGACAGGAGTAGAGAAGGGCGAAGTGGTCTTGTTTGTGTGTGATCGAATAAGTTGGGGATCACCATCTGGGAGTATCATTTTCTTCTTATTAAACTATTCAAAGTAGTACGAAACTATGTATGATGACACTACCCAATATGAGTCATAGAATGGAGAAAATACAAATTTTGTGTCCGAAAATCTTTCTAAAATCACAGTTATATGTTTGCTAAATTTGTGAAGAAGATAAGAAATATGCATTTTAACGTTTCGTGTGTGGATACGCAAATCTAACTCAAAATAATAATTAAGATATTCACCTAGATATAATTCACCTAAATATCTTAACTTTGCTTATAGATAAATAGAGTGTAACTACTTCCAACTAATTTAATCTGCTTGCTTTAGGTAAAAAACAATAAAACCCAAATACAAGTCATATTAGCTGTGTTTATTGATTAAACTTTTATTTTACCACCTCGACGGCTTCAATTAAAAAAGAAGTATCTCGCGGGAAAAGTTGGAAAAAACTATCTCGTAGAAATTGTTGGAAATGCGTATCTCGCAGTGTGAAAAGACGTACCTCTCGTCGTCTGGTAAAAATCAGTAGTACAAACTTTAAGTATGCCAGGCACTAGGTAATAAATCTATGTATTAATAACTTTAAATAATGAAACTTGATATACATGGGTTGGGTTTTTGAAGTCACTAATTACGAATCAAAAGTCAAAATTTCAATATACAAAATGGCGGAGCCGGCAACGTCATATTTAACTCAATTTCGTGCACATACCGATAAAAATTGGTAAAAATTGGAATGACCATATGTTTTACTTTACTTAATATTATTGTGACACCCATATGATAATATGATTTTTGTTTTAGATATTGACTTTCAAACAAATAAAATGTATACATTATTAGTTTCGTATTTACGCTCAATATGGCTCGTTAACTTGTTTTGTATTTCTATAGTAGTGTTCTATAGTCAATATTCTTTTGAACTTTTTGGTATATCCTTTAACCCTCTAAGATCCAGACATAGATCCATTAAGAAGAACATTATTTTTGGTACTTAGTTAACTAAAAAATCGTCCAAAGCTTAGTAGCAAAAAGATTTTTAAAGAAAATATGATTTTTAGAGATGAAACTCAATAACGATTATTAATCGTCTTGCTCTTAAAGTGAAAATAGTGTGAGCATTTTTACACAAGTACGTATTAACAATAATTGAAAAAGAAAACTTTTCTCGAAAGTTTTATGGAAATATCCGTAGCGCCATACGCATTCCTTTCTCAATATGTAATTGCTATTATGAATTTTACGAAAGCCAATTAGATGTTTGTATTAATCTAACGTACTCTCCATTGAAACAACTGAGTCACACGTTTCATAAACATCATTTATCGATTATTAAAATTATACACCGTAATCAAAGGATCAAACTTACTTAATCCATTCAAGGTGAATTTACGTTACATAACACCCCGCAATCACTTCTCACACCCTCTACCTCCCTCCTTCCCTGCAATATCGATCACTCGGATCACGCGAAACACTCGCACCCTGCTATACCCACCCCCTCCGCCCACAACCAACACAGCTACCTGCAGCAAAAATAGGCCAACGCCGCAACGCTGCAGCCATCGATAGCCGAGGCCCTCGTCGCCCGCTACGTAATCAAATTAAACCCAATGCGCGCGCGCGGAGCGCATTAACAGTACCGCGACGCGGGGGGATTACACCGGGGGCTCTCGCGCCAAACGAAGCGAAAGCGGAGCCCGAGAGCTGCGCGCTACGTCTCGTTTGCAATCGATAAGTTTTTGTTTCGCGGGCGAACGATTTGGACGCCTGCAGAAGCAATAGACGCAGTTGCGGAATCGATGTGTGATTTGTAGGAGGCGTTGGGCTTGGTTGAGAGTTTTTTGGAGAATCGGGAGAGTACGTGAGGACAATTATTGAGATTTATAGTTCATGTTGAGTGTTGTTTAACCTTCGACGTACACCCGGGGGTGTGTGCAACAATCCAGTGAAATTTTCAGTTAAAATATGAGTTATCTTTCCAAAACGATTAGGTATATCTTGGGATATTAATAGAATAATACAAACTTTTGTTGTAACAGCCGGTTTAAGAGTTAGTAATATTGCACAGCTCCTGTGTACGTGGCGTAATTTTTCGGAGGTGTGTATGTTGAAGGTTAAATAATCAATAAGTTAATTAGATAAGGGTGAGAAGTAGATGTAGACTGAAAAGGAGAGTGCAGGGAGTTTTTGTCACGGATTTTGATGGAATTTTGGTGATAGTTTTCTGGTACCTAAAATAGTAGATAAAGCCTATTTCATTAACATTGATAGTATATTTACATATATCTTATATCTAGCATTGCGTATACGAGCAATATTAACGTTTCTTCGTTTCATCTCTATATCAGGTTTTCAGGACCCATTGGATGAAAGTACAGATGTTAAGCTTTACTTTTATGTATCATACAACGATCTCCAAAGTTTAAATAACTCATCTCCTATTGCTCGAAAAATGTTTTCAAAATAAAAAGTTAAACTAGCCGTTAAGATTTTTAATTTGAGACATGCTGAATTAACGAACGTTACTAGCATTAAAGCTATACTCATTTAAAGATAGCAACACAAAAAGTAAAAAAATTATCGTCAGTTTCGTTAATTTTTTTATCTTTCACATTTTCTATCACTATTCTTAAATGGGGAATAGTAGTGATCCTCTAGGGAGTGATAGGAAAAACGAACGCCATGTTGATCTAAATGCATGGCAGTTTATCTATAGAAGATCTTACTTCTGTCTCTTTCTGTCTTATGCTTTTCTGATGGGTTTGACAGCCGACCAATCAGAAGGTGTGACACGGTTTTCTATCACACCCTGGAGGATCTCTAGAGAATAGTAGCGCGCCTGTAGGTGCGGTGTTAGTATATTTAGCTAAGATAATTCTTCTCAGTCCACAATTCTGGAGAAAAATAAAAATTAGCGCATAAAACAGAAAATTTATTACGCATTAACTAACATGAAATACGTTTAGTACTGTTGCATAATATACCCTCAAATATGTTCATACAAAAGTGCACTTTGTGCACTGTTTAATTACAATTTTAATGAGTATTCATATATAAATTTCTTTTATTGTTTGCGCGTGTGCGCATGAGTGTATGCGTGCACGTGTACACCGCAATAATGCAGCGCACATAACAAGTGAAATTTGAAATAACGTTGAAATTCTATAGTCTCATTGTCCCCGCACGTCATAATGCTATTGTCAACTCGAGTCGTATCACTTTTTCCGAACGTATTAAAGGGCACGAAAGCTCGAGCGATATAATTGAAATTCCACCTGCTTGCCGGGGCCCGCACAAAAAGGCAAGATTCGCGTTTAATTAAAGCGTTCGCCCCGTCGTACCCAAGCTAAAAAGGAAGCCAAGCCGAATTACCGTGTGCATCGCGCGCCATTATTAAAAAGCGTATGTACCGGCACGTGTGCAGTAAATTGCATTTTCCCATACTGGCGTTATTTTGTTTCCGAGAAATGGAGAACGAGAAAATGTGGGGTAAGAAGTAGAAGAAAGGAAAGCGAGTGCGAAGCCGAACGCGTGCACGCAGGAGCACAAAGAGAAAGAGAAATAGGAAAAGAAAGTGAGGGGTGGGGGGAAGTGGGAAAACGGGTACCTATTTGTAAAGATAGATTAGCCTCTGACGATTCAGCGTGCGGAAAAGCAGCGGAACTTGTTCAAAGCCGAGCTTATAATTTGCCTTTGAGAGAAAACGCGATATGTTTTCATTGATCAGGAATAGCCAACTTTACAAGTTTGGTGATAAATTTAACCCTTTGTATCATGATGTTGTTCACGAGCAACGTGTTTTTATTTGAAGTTGTTCTCTATTTAAAAGCACATTCGTAGCTTGGATATTTTTCCAATGGAAACAAAGTATTTTTGGGTTATATTTTTGCAAGAGTAATTATTTATGAAATATTTATGAAATTGTTTATCTACCTAAAATAGAACTACAGGGGTCCTCCAGTGATTTTTTCAAATATTTAAAAATAGCTGCTATTTTTAAGATTTTGTTTAAAAATCAAAAACATTTTGCAAATTTTTATTAATTGTATGTAAAGTATTCTTGAACATTTTTGTGCAGAAGAGCATTAGATATCAAGCTCTTAAATGATTTAGACATAACTCAATTTCAGGTAGTTTGTATCGCCATTATCGAAAAAATTTCTTGTACAGTATCCAAGACTTTATGAATACCTGTGAAAATATATGAGGTAAATATGTATGAAAGCGTCAATTCGATCACATTAACTCTCTAAACCTTGCGGTATATATATATATATATATATATATATATATATATATATATATATATATATATATATATATATATATATATATATATATATATATATATACTACATGTACATACTCTGAAAACCAATTATTTGCAAGCATATTCTGACCAAAATTTTCGAAAATGGCAACAAATTATTTCCATCACCCGCACGAGGAATTCTACCCACCGTAAACTAACGTTATCATTATAATCTACAAAATTTTCAATTAACCACCACATTGTTTCGCTACGCGTTCGAACCACCTCAAGTTCGTGCCCCGACAAAAGAAAAATAAGAAATTACCATCCACGAGTAAATTCAATTTCGCCTTTTTTTTTCGCCCGCACTCTGCCTCACCCCCGTGCTTATCGACTGTGCGCTCGCACACGCGCCGCGTGTATACGTGTCTTTGTAGCCCGGGCCGCAGCGAGTGAAGCGCTATATTTCAGCCTCGGCGAATTCGGGGCTTTGCAGAGCGAC
This sequence comes from Gastracanthus pulcherrimus, assembly GCA_949152435.1. Classification (NCBI taxonomy): domain Eukaryota; kingdom Metazoa; phylum Arthropoda; class Insecta; order Hymenoptera; family Pteromalidae; genus Gastracanthus; species Gastracanthus pulcherrimus. The sequence continues at coordinate 219,783,942 of OX424572.1, read as the reverse complement.
TCGATTGTGAAAACTATTTGTTACCGGCTACTGTGTGCTATTGACAAATGGCGCTTAATCGATTTCCCTGTCAGAGGCAGCGCGAGTGCATTTTTTTTGCTCCGGTCCGAGCCGTGCTCCGGCTAAAATCCGGAATCCGATTTTTGTTACGGCGCGATTACGCGATCGGATTATTTATTAATGAATTATTTCTGTTTGGTTCTGGCCGCCCCCCTCGACCTACGGATTTTATTTCCTTTGTGCGGAGGCGAATTTATGGATTGACCAGAGGCTGCTGATTGATGCGTTTCGTTTGAGGATTCTGTTTGCCTCGTTACGCGAATATTTAATGGAAGGTAAATGTTGATGCGGAGATGGAGGTATGATGTGAGTGAGTTGCGTGGGTGATAATTGAGGGGATGCGTGGAAAAACGGTTTAGCTCGGAAAACACCATTTTGAGAGAAATAGAAAAAATGTGTGAAAGTCAGTTAAAAGAGAGTGACATTAAAGCGTGTCAACTGGGACTTTAAGTATTTAATTGTATACCTATGGAATACCATAGATACCAAAAACATTTTAAAAAACTAACAGAATATTAAACAGTTTATTTGGAAAAAGAAATTTTGTTCGTATAATATTGAATGTATTCTATACATAGACATTTGGTTTTAATTTAAAAATAATTATATGTTTACAGCTATTATGTTATTTTTTTATTACTAACAACTTTTTATGACTAATTCATTGTTTTTTCTTTTTCATATAATTTCAGTTATACCGTTTTTCCATAGATCGCCTTTAATACTCTACTTACCCTGGTAGAGAATTATCTAGTTTTATCGAGGCTCTCGATTATTCCCATGTCAAACTAGGTAGATCTACATAGTTCTAGATTAATTTTCCACCATGGTACATATATGTATATTATAATGACCTAGTTAACATATGATGTATATTATTAAAATATCTTAAAAGTGTACTATATCGAGTTATACCGTTTTCCACGCATCTCTCCTCTATTACATAAACGATAACTTTTTTTATAACTTTTATTTGTTTTAGATTTATTATGAAAAATTTATAAAATGTGTTAAAAAATTATAGAGCATCTGCTGTATATTAAAACTTTTTTTAAAAGAATTTATAACATGAAATTAGTATTCGCATAAATAAAATCAAAATTGTCCATTAGTTGATACAAAATAGATATATGTTCTGTTTTGTTAATTAGTCTGAAAAATTATTTTCGATTTCTATTGTTCAATTTATAAATTTCGCGGAAAATAGATTTGATAGTTGTAACGAAAATAAATTATCAATTCAGTAATTAAATGCGAATTTTTAAGTGAATATGTTCATTGTGATCGCTAAATTAATGCCCTATACAATTATACGAAAATAGAAGGTTTTGAAATTAATTAATTAAAAATTAATTAATCGTGATGGATTACCTTCGAAATGGATAATAAATGAGAAATCAATGCGGCATATAAATAATACAGACCTAATTATTTTGTTATAATTGATGTGATAACTACCAAATAAATTTGTTTATTTATTTATTAACAGGTTTTACATTAGTATTGGATTTCTTCAAGTAAGTTTTTAAACTTTTGACAACGTGATTAACAAATTTCTAATAAAACATTTTAAATAGGTACAGTCTATTATTTAAATATTACTTAAGTTGCATATCATTTTGAAGCTATTATTGTGGCCTAATTTCATGCGTAATATTGATATCGAAAAAACAAAATAATATTTTGGGCCCTTCGCAACCCTCAAACATTTTGTTTCTCTTTAGAAATAACAGCTTAAAAAATATACTATTCTGCTTGAATTTGAAACGATAAATAGGCTACATGTATCAACCGAGCGCATTACAAATTAATGTCACCTCATCGCTTCAGCATTTCAAAGCATAATCCACACAATAGAGTTGATAACAATTTTATTAGCTGTATTATACATGTAACTTTGATAGAATACTGCCAACTCGCATTTCTTTTCAACCTATTCAAATTAAATTATATCTGGAAAAATCTATAGCTGATTACAGGTTTCTTGAGTGAGGTTACTTACAAGGGGAATACACCGAGACCGGGTCACGGTTTTCGATGAAACTTTGGTGATCGTTTTCTGATACCTAACAATAAAGCCCAATCCCCGTAAGTTTAGTCAACAGGCTCTAGAACCTTAAATAGAGCTAAAATCATTAGCATTGTTCATATACGCAATACTAAAAATAAAGTATATGAGTCTAGAAAAACAGCTTAAGTCGTTTTAAGACGTTGCGAGAAAAATGCGTTTAAAATTATTAACATAAAATGTGTACAACGACTTATAAAATATCATACAATTTTTGAACGCTTGTTTGTTGAAATGATGTAAAACCGCTTAAGTCGTTTTTCTAGAGAACGATTGATTTATAGATACACTAACAATGTTAACGAAATATGCTGTATTTACTGTACAAAGACCCATTTGATAAAACTACGGTCATTGGACATAATTTTTAGGTACCAGAAGACGATCTCCCAAGTTTTATCACAATCCGTGTACTCTCTTGTAACTCTCTTGTCTCTCTCCGCAATAACGACCTGACGTCAGAAAAACCTGAAACCTTCACTATATATTTTGTTGTCCATTCTGATGACATCCTGAAAATTGTCCAAGCTCAGAAGAGAGTATTCTACGCCACACCCCACAACGAGACACACGCCAACTAACACTCATCCACCTTGATATTTAACACAGCATAATCCAAATGTTCCCGATTTAAATATGTATAAATGCACGTCGATTCAGCGCAATCAAATATTGCGTAAGCCGCGTACACGACAATCGAAAAGGATCGTCGGGGTCGCTTTTTTCTCTCCACCGATCAATAGATCGATAATAGGAGAGAGCACGGGGCAGATAAGCAAAGAGGCTTGTCGGCGGACGATAGGCTAAAGAATCGGCATACTTCTCTCGAAAAGGAGAGATCTCGTGTGAAGTAAGCAGAAAGACTTATTCATGTACGAAATAAAATCGATGTATTTATTCATATTTTTCTAAAGAAAAAGAGAGCGTGTGCGGGCGTAGAAAATAAATGCAGCTTAAAACAAAATATAAAAAAGGGCGAATTACCGCATTGATTCTTTTGTTTTTATGAATATAAAAGGCGGCGCAGAAGCTCAGGAGCAGATTAGGTTTTCATACGCCGAGCTAAGAAGATCGTCGTGTAAAACCTACATTGTTCTTATATTAAAATTAATTTAAGAAATATTATCTCTGCTCTTTTTGTTTGTCCTGTGTGTAATTAACCGTTCACGATACACCAAATACAAGGCTAAACGTCTCCTTCCTCCTCTGTGTGTTCTCAGAGGGCCGCGTTCTGGAGCTGCACTCGCCGGACGGCGTGCACGAGTGCTGGCTGCGAGCCGCCGACAGCACCGAGGCCAGCGTGTGGTTCAACGCCCTGCACTCGGCACTGGCCGCCCTCACCCTCAAGGCCCTGCGACTGGCCTCGGCCCTTCCGGATCCACCGCAGCTGCAGTACATCGGCTGGCTCGCCAGGAGGCACTGCATACAGGTGAGCAGTATATTCTACGATGCAAGTGATTGGTCGATGAATCTTTGCTCTTGTGATTTCGAATTGTGATATTGGGTCTGGGTGAAGAGTGCTCTTTTTATACCTAGGCTTAGTTTGAAATTAGATTTTGTTTTCAAGGTGGAATTAAATTAATGCAATTAGAGGCAGATGGGAGAATTGAGAGTATTTTTCAGCTATTTTTAGATATTGTACAATATTTATTTATAAAATAGGATCAGGTACACTTGTAAAAATTAAAGGAAGGCTATTGTAGTCTAAGTGTTATTATCGATTGTAAGTATGGGTTTTTTTACTGAAAGCAACAGTGGAGGAATAGGTAAATGTATAACCTAAGGACACTATGGACACTTGTTTGTAATAAAGAGTTGCAGACAAAATTGTGCCAGAAGCTTCAGAAATTTACGTGTGAGGTACTGAATATATAGTATTTGACTATATAATTGGCTGACACTAGAAGAAATTGACAAAAAATATATATTTTAAAAAGTATTTTTCAGAGTATCTGCTTTCTTTTTAGTAAACATGTTGGCAGTGAATGGTTTTCTGCAAGAGATCCTAGAATACTTCTGTTATATCTTAAAATAATCTGCATTGTTCCTGTGAAAGAAAACATTATACTATACACACATTAGATTAGATAAGTTATCCTGCTACTGATAATTTAAGGTTAGCTCATAACATATTTTTTTTATCTATTAATAGATGTATGTATTATATTTGTAGATTCTTATAATTAATCTTCTACTTTCTACAAAACAAAATTTTCGAAATTCATTAAATAGAAAATAAATTCTGCATTCTTGAAAGTTTCAATGTATTGTATCAAATACTGTTACCTAACTACTAAAATGACTTAAAATTGTATTTTCAATATTTAGCAGTTAATTAATTAAGTGGCTATTAATGATCATGATGTAATTTATAGTACGTATTTAATTTAAAATGAAGCCAAACCCTCATGTTATCGGCAAAAATGAGGAACCAGTTTTTTAATTTATTTTTGAATTGTAAGAAAATATCTCTCTGGAAAGTTATCGATTTTTATTAGAACAAAAACATTTCAGAGAGATATTTACTTGAAATTTAATATTAGATGAAAAAAGTGAGTCCTCGTAATTGTCCGTGACGGATCGGTTTAGCATCACCTTAAATAAAATATACGTATTTTCAGAAAATTGACCGTGTACCAAATCTAAGATTGATTCATTATTATCATAGTATGTCGAATAATTCGAAAGGCACAGCACTCAATGCAATACGAATTTGATGGAAGTAAGAGGGATACTGTATGAAATATTGTGGAATTGGTAGGTAGCTGGTGTGCTTATCGATAGTTTGCGGGAAGGAAGTTTCAGTTATGCGCAGTGAATGGGAATCGAATTGTTTAATTATCAACCACGTTTAGATATTCATTTAGATAATTGTTTTAAGATGATACTAAACTCACCCGCTACGGACAATTACGAACCATTTCTTTCATATAATTTTCTATTTTAATGACATGATGTTGTCCCAAACAGAAACAACAACTTTCCAGGTAGTCGGGGTGCCGGGGAGACAATAAATCGTCGCAGTCCAACTGCAACCTAAGAATATAATCGAAGAGTCAAAAGATAGCATTTGTCCTCTAGAATATTATATTCTTAGGTTGCAGTTGGGTTACGAACTCCCTGACACCCTGACTTAGACATTTTAGCGGTAACTGGGTTTACTACAACCTTAAAGAAATACAGTTCCCGATCTCTGATATGCATCTCTTATCTCATTTCAATGAAAAAAATTAAATAATAAAAGAACAAATTTATTTTAAGCATATTTTAATATTTAGTAACTTAAAATCAATTAGTAAAATCAATATGAGTAATAATTAGTAAATATGTCGAAAATAAAGTCATATTTTATATTTTACATTGATATTAAGCTTATCGTAAGAATAACCAAAAATTAATAAAATAATAAAAATTCCAATTTTTAATTTAAATTGGAAAAATTATTATTAAAAAAATGTTAAATATTAAGAATAATCATTGTACAGATGAATTGAATAGTATATTGTACATTACTTTCAAATGAGTGGTTACAATTCTTAATGTAACTAAAAGTACAGCCAGGTCTCTTTTTTCATAAAATTTCTTCCGCTCTCCATTTATAAATTAAATTTCATGCTCCAGTTGTTTAGTTTTCATCTTGTTATACCTTTCATTGTAATAACCAAGATGATCAAAGGAGATTTTCAACGTTATTGGAAAAAGCTTCGCAGCTTCCTTTCTCGATGTTAATTAATTAATTTGTATTTAAGTCTAGCGTTTCCGTTTGGTTAGTCGTTCTTTGAGTGATAGTTCAATAGATAGTCTGAACAAAACTTTACTTAAATTAATACATTTCTTTCGTTAGGAAAAATCTTCAGTTGAATACTAAGAAATCATTACGTAATATTTATTTTATCATTTAGTATTGCTACACTGAAAAGGCTAAGAAATCCAACAAAAAAATCTATTAAAGACATCTAACCATTTTTAAATTAAATTACCCTGGTAAAAAATTATCTAGTTTTATCGGGGTCATCGATTATACCCATGACAAACTAGATAGATCTACATGGTTCTAGATTAATTTTCCACCAGGGTAGTAATATATTTTAATGTAAAAAAAATTATTCCCCATAGGTATATTACTTGACTTTTGGATAAAGTGTTATTAAAACATAAATAAATAATTACTAATGTAGTTGTTAAAACTAAGTATATTGTGTATTTGTGCAATTCGAAATATTTTATATAAAATAACGATGGTATGTCCAAAAGTATTGATTGAAGACAAAATCATCCTAAACGTACCTATTGTTAATCTTTTCTACACTAATCACATCACAAGAATAATTATTGTTTCAAAATTTTTCTGAAAGTTTAAAATCAATAAATCAGAAATATTGCTTCTGTAATCACATAGTGCATTAACGAAAGTGATGAAATATATTTTTATATCTTCAAGGATTGGACATTTAGAAGAGATAATTATGTTGCATCAAAAAGAAAAATATCGAATACATTAGGACCGTCTGAAACAACGTAGGAAAATATTGGACTCGTATTTTATCTTTTTGGCAATTGGACGATTATTCACCTAGATACAGCATGTTGAAAAGTTGTGTGACGTTACGATATTATATTTTTCATATGATATCGTGACGCCACACAACATACCAATTAGTTCTACTACCTCGCAACATATGTCTGCTAAATTTCCGATTTATGTAGAAAAATGTTGAACAAACCTAGATCGATAATATACCGTTCAATTGAGCTTTGAATATTAATTTTCTAAATTGCTGGCTATCCTTAAGATCCTTAAAATGTTGAACAAACCTAAATCGATAATATACCGTTCAATTGAGCTTTGAATATTAATTTTCTAAATTGCTGGGTACCCTTAAGATCGTTACAAACATGAAAATAATTACGCTTCCTCTTCATCATACCGCGACGTCTATCCCTATACCTCGCGATAAGGGTCCAGACACACCCACAACACAATGCAAACCCTCCGAGCCAGCACTATCGGTAATAACTAAGTCCCGCTCCGTGCCATCGCACCCAGCTCATTCCTCCGGCAAGGCACCCGTTTGCCAGTAGTCAATCGCGCGTTCGGCAAAAGCAGAATCAAAGGCAGAGGGGGGGGGGCAAATTCACGGCCACATCCAGTCTCGGATCCTCGATATTATCGCGCGCGACCTGGGCAAACGACGTCGCGATGTACATGAGCGTCCATCGGGCGTGAGAGCTCCGTCGTATAAGGGCATTACCTAATTGCGCTCGGGCTCCGTTGCCGCGATTCGCCGCTAGTTCAAATACGGGCGGGGGCGGGTGTTTAAGCGACCCGCGGGACAGTTCGCCGAGGAGCCTAACGCGCGCCTGTGTATGCGTGGATACACGTTTGTAGGTAGACATCGATGCCTTGTGTGAAGACTGACGCATTTTAATTTTCAGAAAAAGGACACTATTTTGCTTTAATTGTGTAAAATAATAATATGTTTAGGTGTGTGTGTGTGTATTTGTATGTAAATGTATATTTATGTGTCAATGGTATTATGTGTGCGTGTGTGTGCGTGTGTGTGTGTGTGCGATGTGTGTGTTTAGTCCCATCCGTGGTACGACACTTTATTATTTACGGAAGTATCTTAGCCAGACGAAGAAGGTACTACGTCAGGCTGGGGTTCAAAAAGGTAATATCTGAAAAAATACACGACCATGTTTCATACCAAAAGGAACATTTATGCTGAAGGTCCCAAAATGTTCTTATAAATGTAGAGCTTCAAAAAGTGTTTCGATAAAATTTGTTTCGATTTTTTGTTAATAAATCAGTGTAGTCATACCTTGCGGTGATGCTAAAGCCACCTGGCATTGACAAATACGAGGAACTACTTTTCTCATTTAAATTTCAATTTTTAGCAAATATCTTTATGAAACGTTATTGTCCTAATCAAAAACAACAACTTTCCAGAGAGACATTTTCTCAAAATTGAAAATTGAATGAAATAAGTGGTTCCCCGCATTTGACTGTCACAGGGGGTTTAGCATCACCTTAATAAAAGCACGCTCTATTGGAGTTATTCATCAAAAACTCTTGAGAGGATCGCTCTTTTCAATAGCTTTTCGAAATCCTTCTTTGAGAGAGTGATGTCGTTTTGATTTCTCCTAGAGAGAGCTCTCAGTGAGAGTTTTGAGAACTGGATCTTTTATAGAGCGCTCTTACAGACAGCTAAATAGAAAAAGGAGGTATTCTTCGGAGCGCTTCAAACTCATGGTCTAAAAGACAAAGTACATTATTCAAGTACTTATACTTGTGAAAAACACTTATAGTACTTTTGATCAAGGACTTGAGTACTTCTGAAAAGTACTTGAAGTGTAATTAGATTTCATATTAACCGAATTTCGATAAAAAAAATTTTTTAGTTTCACAAAAACCCCTTAATTCATAATATATTGACTCATATCATTATGTTGAATTAAATTGTACTAAAAAATATTTGTTTCTTATGACGCATATCTACGCATACAACCTCCTCAAGTAAAAAGTACGATTTTGCCCATCACTGTTAATGTCCGCATATGTACGCATGTGCATATGGGTGTGTATGTGTGCAGGTAGGCGGCAATCAGGTGCGCTAATGCCAATCAATTATGTGCCTGCGGCGTCTCTCCTCTCCCGTCACCTCGGCCGTGGCTCTCCTTTATCAATACACCGCTCTGCTCTGCTCTGCGCCGCCGCTGCTCGGCCCTCAATACGTCGCGCGTACATGCACTACGTATGCCTCGTAATGGTTATCGATTTCTTGCGATATTCGCTCCGGTGATGGCGGTGTGGTCGCCGCTCGTCGGCAACTCTCCGCCAGTCGAGTGTGCGGAAAGAGCCGGGGAGAATATACCGAGGCGGAGAGCGCGAGGCTACGCAAGTCTGACGAAACACGAATCGCTACTACTGAATATGAAGGAACGGACGTGGGAGAGAGAGCGAGAGAGAGAGAGGGGGGAGTTTGCGGTGGGAGTTGGAGATTGATCGGAGCTCAGGGCTTGAAATTGAAGGGTATGAAGGGGGAAGGTTGATGTAGATGATTCTTTTTGATGAAAATGTTAATGCTGAAATCGTAATGGTTAGTTAGGATGGAAAATAGAATTTTTGTATAAGAATGCTTTAGAATTGCTAAATTATATATGGCATTTTTGCAACCAAGTTATATTGTAATTGGTTATCCATGTAAGCTTTATAAATGATTTATAGAATATAAAATAATAAATAATATTTTCGAGAATATTTTAATACAGATATTTTTTGCAATATTATCGTAATGCACTATTTTCCCAAATGTGCGTGATTACTTTGCATCGAACATTATTATTTACTTAATTCCGAATATCCAAATATACTAAATCCTGCGTTATTTATGTATGTATTTATTAATTACTTATTTACTTATTTAATTGTTTGTGGTTGAAAAATATATATATTTCTTCTTTCAATTTTTATTAATAAAATATTGACTAGAGAAAACAAGAATATTAAATATTTGCTATTTAATGAAATGAAATAATCATAAAGATATTATACAATAACCTTACCCTCACTCACAAAAGTTAAACCAAAAAATTCTCTCGCCACGCTGAATTCAGCTTCAATTCATAAGACGCGAAAATCTGACCCGCTCCCACCCCTCCGTAACAAATCGCCGGCTCACCGCCACACCGGCGCGGATATTGTCGCGCGCGTCCAAATCCCCGGCGGGGCTGCGCCAGCACATATAAGAAAACGTCAGCCTTCGTCCAAAAATCACAAATGAAAAATCTCGCCTCTCCCTCTCTCTTTCTCTCCATAATCCGCGCTCGATGATTGAGGTGCACTCGTAAACTCCATCTCCCCCTCGCGCCGAAGAAGGAAACTCCATCAGTTATACGGCCAGGGGCCAGCGGCGCGATCGTTCCGGACAATTAGCCGGCAGCTGCAGCAGCGCAATATCGGCCCGGATGTGTATTAAGTATAATGCGTATCAGTGATTCTCCCGACTGAGTAACTCGCCGGAACCGAGCGCCACCCGGGAATATTAACTCGCGTCGGCAAGGTTGAAAAACGAGTGCGAGAGGAAAGGAGGACGACGAGGAATTTTTCTATGTGTTGCCGCGGCCGGGTGTGGAGTTCTTGTAGAGGGCTGATTGACTCTCTTTTCTTTGGAAAAGCTGGTGCAGGGATTTTTTTTAATAAAAATTTAGGAACGGGGTAAGGAGCTGTGGCTTGAATGGAGATGTGGAGTTTAGTTGAAGTTATTGTGATTAATGAAACGCGCACTTCTTTTAAGGGTGTACTCTAATGTGAATCTCTGAAAAATATTTGTATGCCCATTTGGAGGAAAATGGCCACTTTTTCCCCTGAAAAGCGAGACCAAAATTACAATTTTTGCCCGCAAAAATGATTAGCGGGAAAAAACTTACCTTTTTCCCGCACTTGCGGGAAAAAAGTGACTTCACTAGAAACTACTCCAAATTCCTTTATTTCATCAAGTTCTACCAATAACCCTAAATTTCGATTGTCATTTAACAATGTCGTCTTTTAACAGTCCATTAGTCCCGCTTTGCAAGTCAAAATGTGGCCACAGTTGAGATGGGCATAAAGTAGTATGTGTAACTCGAGAAAAAAGACTTTTTGCCCTTGTTACATAATGTACTATTTAAATTTAAAATGTTTAACATTTCGAAACTCAAATTTTAAACTATTGCTATTTTATTTACTTTTCTTCGCTAATTAAAATCATTGTGATTCGAACAATATCGACATTCATAGTAATTGAAAATCTTCTTGAATTTTTTTTAAGATGTATACATATCAGGATCAGTTTTCCATAATAGGATATTGTGTTTCCGAGATGTAATGTTTGGTGATATACAAAATAAACGATAGACTATTACAAAACTACAAAGAGAATTTTTAGACTCTTGAAATGTGTATTGAAACAAAACTTTGATTACATTGAACATTTTTATCACAAAAAAAAATCCCAAAAAATTTTATTTTTTTAGAAGTTCACAAGGGGAACTTTCTAATTAATAAATTAATCCAATGAAATTAAAGTTTTGTTTCTTCATAAATACACATTTCAAAAGTTATAAAATTTTCTTTTCAATTTTATAATATATAATCATCTAGTACTTTACATTCATAAAATATGTGCAACGTTTCCAATATTTACTTCATTTTTTCATTGATTTTTCAAAGATTAAATTGGAGTTTAACACATTTATCAAACAATGGAGTGATTTATTTACACTGATTACATTCCAACAGAATACGTAACAATTAATGACTTTTTACTCGAGTAAATCCTCATCTACTACTAACAACTCAACTCGATTTATCTTCTCCGTGTGAATTTCCATGCAAATACAAAAATGGTTCGCTCTGCTCGTAATGAAAATTTCCTGCCATCCCGAAAAAAGCGCCGTTAATTGCCTCAAAGTCGATTGCTTTTTCCCCTCATACATAGAAAAATTTTCCGTTCATCCAAAGACAGACGCAAACAAAAGCGAGCTAGAACCAGCGATGAAATGCAAATTTTACCCCTCCCCCCTCTATTTTTTTTGCACCACTCGTCGATGGAAATTAACGGCAAGAACGAAAATCCCGTGTTTATTACGAAAGAGAGAAGCGGATTAGAATCGCTTCTGAATCGGATTACACTCTCTCTTTCTCTCTCTCTCTTTCCCTCTCTGTAAAAGCTCTGAATGCGGTAACGGCAATTGCCGGCGATGTATTTCGGATGCGGTATGTACCTTCTTCTAAATCACAGCTCGCGGCTAATTTTACCCCCTAATCTTTATGGGTTCGTAGTTAAATAAGGAATTTAACCGCTAAATAACGCGGCGCAGGATTTGGCTAAGTATCGCTCTGGGAGCATGGGTATAAATATTCAATTCTATTGCTGTAATTTGAATATTTAAGCCCCCGGTTATAACTATTTTCTCGTAGTAGGGGTAAGTGACCTTACTTCTGATAGTTTATGGTTAGATGTAACATCTTTTGTTGATTTCTAAGTTACTTTTGGATGAAAACACGTATTATTTGAGTGGATTATGTTATTTAATCTTTCAGTGCTCATGATTAGGATGAATAAATTTTAAAATACATGTAAACCATCTTTGTGTTTGAATAATATTTATCTTTCTATCATCATTTAGCATTTTATTAAATTCATTAACGTATATATTATAAATAAATAATTAAACGAATCAATAAATAAATAAAAAATTAATACTACTATTACTGAAACTTTCAATGTGGTGCGTATACCAAATACTGACAAACAAATAGTGCATGCCGTAAAGTTACTCCATTTTCAATACTTAACATATACAATGAAGTGGTTATTATTTATTATCACATCAATAATAGTATCCTCAATTTATATTTATCACTTCACGTATAACAATACGTTTTTGTACATAATTTGAAGTGTTTATCGAATTTTTAATGAATCTAATGAATTTAGAAATGCATGGACTGTAAGTAATTGGGTCACTGTTCGTAACGGAGCACTTTACTCTATGAAAATACATTTATTTCGTTCTTTATATGGATATTTGATGCATATCTCTTTCACTCTCTCTTTCTCTCTCTCTCTCTCTCACACACATACCCACAAAAGCTCTGGTTATTGCGCTCGGATCTGTTTTGCGGCGCATCCTATCTCTTGCTCGCTCTTTTTCATATTAAAAATGGCGTGCTTTATATAACTCGACCACCAGAAATGGCTCAAATATAATATCTCTTTTTTTTATCAGACCGTATGTGTCGCGAATATAGCGAATACAGAGATAGAAGAGTTAAAGTGCTGAATAGACCGCGCGCCGCTAGATTACACGAGAGTTTTTTTGTATCTGCGTAGCCCCGTTTCTTCCTTTTTTTTTCCATAATAAAATAGCCAGCGAATAGCCACAAAACGTCAAACGAAAATAAACAGCAGCTTCATTTCTGCAAAGTGTAAATAACCATCTTTTATCCAAACAAAAGCTATTTCGGCTCGAAGGAAAATAAAGCTAAAATTTAATCTCGCCCGAAACAACCTTAACTTTTCAACGCATAAAACACTGCGCGGAATTCTCGCGTAGCGGTAGCCTGCCACTGGCGCTGGTCCGAAACGAGTGAATTCCGCGCGCGCGAAATCTGCATAGAATCAATATAGGCCTCTGTGTACGTACGTACGTACGTACACGATCGATAGGCGAAAAATTCTCATGAATAAACTCCGGCCGACGCGCGCGCTCGTTCGCTCGCACGGAAAATGGGCCAATACAAATTCCTCATTTGTGCTCCATCGTATATAAAATCGAGAATTTACTTCGTCCCTCCGTCTCTCGTTTGGCCATTCGTTAAAAAGGCGGCGGACGCGTGTATGAATGAAGATTTAGAGCTTACTGCGCGGCAGCGAAGTGAAGGGAGTACCGAGGGAGCCTAATCTTATGTTAAGTGAGTTCTTTCTCCCCTTTTCCAAAATTTGTATAGATACTCTTTTTTACGATATGCATTGCTGTGAAAAAATTAATTCTGCTGCTCGTTCGAATTGATTCAATTTTATGTAATACGTCGCTAATGTGAATCAAGAATATGTGCTTGTTCGCTGTTTATGTGTTTGTTAAACGTTGAAGTTAACAAGAGATTATTTTAATCTTTGAAATGTCTGTTCAAATATAGAATTTTCTATGCATGATTTTCTACCCATTTGAGGGTATATTGGCTATTCCGGACTATTTAAGTAATTTAGTCATTTTATCGTAAGTATGAATGAGTCTTTTGATTTAGAACTTCTTTTTTATGAAAACATAAACAAATGAATTAACAAGCTATGTTTTCCTGAAGTTGAGAACGATCGAGTTATTTTCACCTATTCTTCACCTGCTCTTTGTACTTTCCGAAATTCAACAAATGTTATTAAACTCTGTTACTCTTTCCAAACTCTCCGTACTCTTTTCGTACTCATCCGTACTCTTAACTAACAAAACTATCATAGAAGTATCTTAGCTAGTAAAAGGATGCCTAAATGAACTATATTATTAAGAAATTTTACATATATCCTACGTTTACCTGCTCTTACACCGTCGTCTGAATATAATCAATAATCAAAAACAATTTTAAAAACACACATATACGAAACTCATTTCGTAACCGCATTATTGGATCGGCCATTTTCAATTTTTAGAAATCTGACTCGATACTCGTAATCAGCGATCCAAAACAACCCTTGCGTACAAAGTCTTACAAAAATTGGTCTAGTACAAAAGCCCGTGGAAGAATTTACTCTCGGCAGAATACTGTTCGAGTATTAGTTGCCGACACTACCAGTACTTGCAGGCGTTAGAGAGCCAGCACTGAGATGTAGCGGTAATGATAAGAACGGGCCAGTACAACACTTTTCTACTCGATATATTCAAAATTGTACAAAAATATACATTTTAGACACAAGCAAGACATTTCACTCAAAGTTTAGTGTAATAATCATAACTACAGATTACTATCGCGCGGCCGAAAATTTCACGTAAGCTTAGAAATCGTACATTAAATTAATATTTTGTTAAATACTAGCCTAAAAAGTAGGTTAAGTTAGGCTTGACGATTTCGCGATGTTTTGTTTTCTTTCAATATCGGCAAGAAGTATTGCACCGACTCTGAGACGTTTTTCGGGCCAACGTCGATTATTTTTACTGGTCCATTCTTATCAAAACGATATAATCCCTTTATTGTTTCAACACCGAAAAATAATTTACTGGCATACTATGTTCAGCCAGAATCGGCCCAAACTATCACTGCTGGCAAATTCTTTCATGAAAGAGTATGGCTGAAAGGATTAAGACCTACAAAATACGAAGAAGCCGTAACTTTTCGATGTGACTGTACACAGAGAAAATTCCCTTAAGCGTTTCACGTAAGCCGGGCAATACGTGCACACTCGGTCGTTCTTCTTTTCGGAGGGGGGGAGGGCGGGCTCGTTAAACGGGGATTTCGCGGGCAACGGCAGCCGAAATTCCATTTGAATTTTCGCGCAAATGCTTCGCTGGGTAGACCCCCGAATTAAGCGAACACGAGCTGCTTGCGGTGCGAGATGGGTTTAAAAGTATCGAGGGATGCGGGGGCGAAGGAGAGGGGGCGTTATGTTGTATTATCGCGAGAGTATAGGGTGGGAGATTTTTATCTTGGTAGGCTGGTTTTGGGAACGGAAGAGGATTACGAGAAAAATGGCTATAGAATTTGTATATATACGGGATGTGTGTGTGTGTGTGTGTTTGTGTATGTGTGTGGGGGGGGGGGGGGGGTAATGAATTTTTTGATAAGCCGCTGGGGTATTGAGTCGAGGGGAATGGAGTAGGTATGTGGATGTAGTTGGTGATTTGCAACGCTAATTTATACGTATGAAAAGAAGGTTTTTCATAAGCTTTACTCAAATTCGGTCACGATAAACGTTAGTCGAATTGCATTATGTAGAAATAGTGATTTGGTCAATGTACAATTTAGATATGATTTGAGAAAAAGAACATCAAGAATATTAAAAAACATAATTGTAAAGTGACAACATTTTTGTATAATTGAAATTCCGTATTGAATTATAATTTTTTTATTTTCATTGTTCTGTACTTGATATTTTTATAATCAAAGTTTAATACAATAACAATACTTAATAAGAATTACAGGCTTTTAATAAATCAGTATTTCTAATGACTAGAATTACATACCTACAATTACATACCTAAATAAATACATAAATATGTTTAAATTTGTTCTCAAAATGGAAAACCAAATGTACGAAAGCCTACCAATAATTGTGCATTAATAAATAAAGGTCTTTTAGCAATAACTTTAATTCATTAAAGAAATACAGATTCAAGTTGAGTTATTACTTTATTCTATGAATATACTATATATATATGTGACAAACCGAGATTTTTTAAAAATTTGATGTTTATACTCGATTATAAATATACTGCAACATCATATCTATTATTTTAACGCTCTATCTCTCTCTCTCTCGCTCTCTATCTCTCTCTCGCTCTCTCTCTCTCTCTCTTTCTCTCTCTCTCCCCCTCCCTCTTCTTTCCTTACGACTAGAAAATACGCGGGCGACTGTCGTAGCGAGTTGCAGTAAGCATAATTTGAATACCTTGTGCTAGGTGGCGTGTAAGTGGCATTAGGTTATTAGATATCGTTCATTAGTGTATTCTTATATACTGTTTTTGTATAAAAAAATCAGTAAAAACTTAAGCAAAATAAAAGTAGCGGACCGATAATTGCAATATATAGGTAACTAATATAAACAGTTCAAACATTATAAAAAGCAAATGCTATGTAAGTATGTACCGTATAGTAAAATGTATTAACATAAATAAAATAAAACAACTATAAGCGCTCTGATCGATGTAAAGATGAATTTAAGTCGTATTCGGGCAAATTTTGTTATTTTTAGAAGTAAAAGGAGTATTTATAATAATGAAATCTAACGTAAATTAAATAAATTAACCCAATATTAGAAAAAGTGGACTTAAGTCATTTTTTCGGCAATCATCTTTATTTTTTTTTTGATAACCACTTATGGTTTTATGTGTATACACTATAGTTTATATAATAAAATTTATTTACGTACTAAAATGAAATAAAATCACTGACCTACGCTCTCATCGATCTACATACAGATGGATTTAAGACGTATGTCGGTCAAAGATTTTATTAAATGGATTTCAGTCGTTATGTAATGTGCTATTTTCGGCTATGATAGCTATGCTATGGCAATTTTTACCACTTTCACATGAAAGCGGACTACTTATAATGGTAAAATCTAGTATAAACCCGAAATTGAAAAAAGTCTGAAAAAAGTATGTAAAAATTATGCAGATATGCAAAAAATACCATAAAGTGAAAGAACACTTAAATTCAAAAATACTGGAATTAAAATTTTCAGTATTAACCTACCTTCAAATAAGAGGGAAAATGAACCTTATGTAAAGTTTCACATGTAATTAATGATGGACTGTTTGTTTAACTTGAATAAACTCTGAACGAAGCCCAGAGTACGTCGAACATTGCAACAGGAAAGAAAATTCTTTGCTCAAACATTTGTTTTAATACCAATATTCCTTTTGTCATTTTAATAAAATGTACTTACTAAGTAATTTCACAACAATACGTTATTACTCGTCACAATCACACCATAAAACTGAGAACCCTTCCCCAGCATACCATCACCTAAAAACCTCAGCACAAAAGAAAAAGGGAAAAAAAGAGGAAGGATAACTCAAGCTTCACCGTGGAACAAAAACGCACGCTCTCTCTCGTCCGGCATAATGACAATAATAACGAACGAGCGAGTCCTCTCGTCACTCGAGCGCCAGCGAGCACAGCCACTGCAGTCGAAAAGCCCGGAAGTAGAATTACCGGAGAATCGCCGTAGAATCGAGCGCCGCAGCGCAGCGCGAGACCGAGAACTTTTCGAACTCGCTCTCCCGTACATAGATATATACGTATATACAGAGCAATCCGAAGGAGAGCAGCGCTGCAGAACGAGGGCAAACAGCAAAGATTCCCCGGATTTAAAGGCAGTCACGCTCGCGATTCGCGTGTCAACACGGCGCCTTTCACGCCGAGGCAGTTACCCCCCCCCCCCTCTCTCTCTCTCTTTTGCTCGTACATACGTACACAGAGCGAGCGAGAAAAGCGCCGCTAGCGTGGATAGGAGTCGAGGTGGTTTGCGTTTCGACGCTTTTCCTCCTCCGGCCTCTTGCCTCGGGGAGTGTGTCTAGCTGCTGCTGCTGCTGCGAGTGAAATCAGTGGACAAGAGGGAGAGGGGCGAAGTTTCGACGAATAAATACCTAACGAGCCGCCACGCCGCCTGAAGTTTGCGCATTTTCGCGCTCAAGGAGGTGGCAGCCGACGGGTAGCGGGGAATTTCGCTGCGGGTGTGGCCTGGCCTCGTTTCGTGATTTTTCGCACGGAGATGGCTGGCGGTGGTGGATACGAATTGAGCGGCAGAGGTGGCGAGGATTACGGGGGCAGATGTATTTGAAAAATGTGGCTGGTGTTTTAGAGGGGGGATTGTTCAACAAATAACGATGAGCGCTTGATTAGTAGAGAGTTATTCGAGTAATTTCATTTAAATTTTCGCTGATGAAGAATTTCTACGCTTGTTGTGTATAAGAATGTACTTTTGTATTCTACGTGCATTGTTCAAATTTTGAAAATGAAATGTTTAAATTTTGAATTTGTTTAAAAACTTTGGTTCTGTATTATAAATATATATTGTGCATTCTTGTCAGCAGGATAATCGTCAGTTAATTAGCGTTGGGTATCGCAGTCATCAAATTATCATGACTATCAGAAAAATTCTATGACAAAATGACGTGGTATGAGCTAACGTCAGTTGACTAATATGCAGTTATGTTATAATAATCGTTAAGATTGTCATGAGTGTCAGAACTTTTTCATGATAAAATGACCGGCCATGACCTAACATCAGTTAACTGTCACGAAATGATGAAATAATCTAACATAACGTAACGTCAATAGACCGCTATGAAGTTGTGTTTTATCCGTTATAAAATTGATATGACACTTATGTTTTTATGACAAAGAAAATAACATGTCATCATAGTTCCTACTACAACATTACGTTTGATTAGTGTTATGCTATGACCGTCGTAATAGTCACGTTATCGACTACCATCTTATATTGTTGTGGTATGGCATCATAAACTGTCAGAATTTTATGAATAGAGTTATAAAAGAATGACACGATACCATAGCTCAACACTATCGATTTGATTGGCTATTAGGATTTGAACGCGAAATACAAATCCAGTATAAAAGTGTATAATTGAGAAAAACCTTCCGACTTCCTTCAAACTCTTGAAATCCACCATTATCGCGATCATCGCTATTCAACAATCCCACGCAAGACTTCACACACCGCAACCCTTTAACGATAGCAATCTCTCCTCTCCCCGACACCCACCATCAACATCACTATCCAAGAAACTACACATCCCAGCAACGCTTCCCACCACAAAAAAAAATAATAAAACCACGAAGAAAAAGCCCCGTAACCCGCAATACACTCGCTCGCACTCCACCTCGCGCACAAACGACCTCCTGCCGGCAGGTTTAAATCGACGTCGTTCGCGCAAAGACACACCGAGGCCAAAGAGAAAACGCATCCCCGTGCGGAAAACCTCGTTATCCATTTGCATCGCGTGTAGTTCGAAGCCCCGCCAGCGATACATATGCACAGCATCGGCGACGACCTCCGCGGTAATGGCGTACACGCGCGGCGCAGCGCACTTACTCATGCGGTGCATAAAGGCTCTAATGGAAAATACATTAGGAGGTATCGCACGCGCGCGCGCAAGCGAGCGAGCTTCTCTCCTTTCTGCGGCTCGCAGCACCTCGTGCTCGTCCTTTTTTTATGGTTAGGTAGGAGAGATGCGGATGCGTCGCAGGAGAGAGAGAGAGAGGGAGTTGCGTGATCGAAAGCTTGTTAGGGGACGTTGGTGGGTTGTCGATGACTGGAGGAAAGTTGGGGTATTTTCTGAGGATCGTAGTGGGATTTGACATTTTAGGGGAGAAGGAGAGGGGAAGCTGATGATTGAAATGCTTGAAGATTAGCTCTGCTGTGTTGTAATGGTGGGGAATTCAAAATTTGTTTAATGATGGGTCGTGGTATCGTACGGTATTACTATGTCATGAAGGGAAATTTGGTATTACGGTGAGGCTGTATGCATAATCAGTCGACAAGTCGATGTTTTATTGTGTTTTCTTGTAGCTTATAATTAAATAAATATTTTAAGACTGTTGATATTTTAACTCAAAATGTATGTGAAGTTGTAACGATTTTAATAAATTCATTTACATTAAGCAGCATAGGAAATCTTTAAATGCATTTTACTTAAAATACATATTTTTATTGCCCCGTAAATCATATGCTTATTATATTTGAACACTTTTTATGCTTTACTGTTTTCATAAAATATATATTTGAAAAATAAGAACCTTATTGATTAAATAAGAAATGGTCTAAAAACCGTACATTTTTACGTCATTTAAAAAAGTTTTTGATTTTGCTTGATAGTAAGGCGTAGTTGCTCATGTTAGTAGTACGTGTAACTAATAATTTCAGTAAAAATGTATAAATTTTATCTGCTATAGCGAAAAATCCATTCAAATCATGAAATGCATATTTCTATAATAATAATATCCAACGAGCATGTCATTCAAGTCTCGCTGTCATATTACAAAATGTATCTAATTCATAAAATCGAATACTTCCAATTTACATTAACTATGTACATGATTGATAGCATCATCAATATTAGACGTTTTCTTAGTTTGAATAAAAAAGTACTCTTATATACACATAGACAATAACATCAGTCTTATTTTTCCATTGACAAATTCAACACAAAAATGCCTAAACCACTACCATTGTTAAGTAAACACAATGCTCCAAAATATTCAGACTACATGCTTTTTACGAGAAATTCCTCACCCACTTACCCAGCACTCGAAACTTCCAAGCCAGCAACTCGCAAAATCGCTGAAATAGTTGAACCTTCCTCGTGCATCTTGGTTCCTCCACCCTCCGCGCAATATTATCGCTTACGTCGTATCCACCACCACCATCAGTTTCCAGTACAAACGCAGACCATCATTACTGTAATTGAATGCCTCCGGGATCAAATATCAGCGCCCGGCGCATAATGCACGAAGGCAAAAGGTGGAAGGCATGGGGCGCAAAACCGTGAGCACGGACCGGAAGTTAAAGAGAGAGAGAGAGAGAGAGAGAGAGAGGGATGGAGGGATAGAGGGATGGAGGATGGTCAGCAGATACCCGATGTACATTAATCATGTGCTATCGGACAGGAGCGCGGGTTCTCTCTGTTCCATCGCGTGTGAAATTGAATGGAGAAGTATGTGTGTACGGCGAGGAGGGACGAAGGTTTGTTGCTGCTGAGTTTTGGGGTGGTGTACGAACGGTGGACCATCGCGCCCATTTTCATTTCATTAGTCAACGTCGACGTACGAGTCTACTAGTATTCTTTGTACAGTTGGCTCGTTGGCAGTCGGTGACTCCTGTAGTTTTGTTCGGAAGGTTGAATGTGGTTTTCGTGATGTTATGAACGGAAAGTGCGTCTGTTGTTAGTAATGGTTTATTATGAAATCTGCTGGTGGTATGTGCTGTTTATATAGTACGTAGGATAATAACTTACAGGCTAAGACTTCTCACATGTTGAGGAGCCCATGGACCGATAATCATTGCATGTTTTACTTGCATGAAAAGTGTTTTATGTGAAATAATTCAGAACTCAAACTAAATATTATGTAATATAACAACAGTTACATTGGATGATGACAAGCTGAAATTCCTCATATATTGACCAGCTCAGATGCCAATAATCATTGTATTTTTTTACTCTCAAGATAAGTGTATAATGTGGAATAATTCAGAACTAAAACTAAGTATTCTGTAATATTGCATGAGTTTGAAAATAGCCATCATTCTGGTTTTAGTTCTAGTTCACTTACCTTTAATACAGTCGAGCTCCACTTTTGAGTTAACTGGTAAAGAATATAATGACAGAAGATTTAAAAACTAGAGACGGTGAATCTAGTCGATAACGACAATAAAAGCTAATGTTAAATTTATCGAAAATCACTTCCGTTATACTTTAAATCATTTTTGGTTTACCACCAGTTATTCCCTGGGAATCACTTCTGGGTTAGGATAGAAGGTAAAAATGTATGCGAAGTAATAGAAATACATGAAGCAATACAAACGGTGAAATAGATTACTTACGACATTCCGAATTGAACGTGCTTAATATGATGGTGGAGGTACATCCATTAACGATTTTTATTTTTGCCAACAGAATTTTTATAAAAAATATTATTGGAAAACAAGTTTAATTAATAATCTTCATATTAGTAATCCATTACCACTATTACCGATAACTCATCAGTAAACATCTTGACAATATTTCCATCTCCATAATAGACTCACGATAACGTAACAGCTTTCATCGATCGAACCTGACCGTTAAAAAAGCCACCTTTTTGCACCTTCCTCCTCCTCCTCCCGTCCAAGCCAAAAATCTCCATTAGTCCCCTCGATTCGCCAAATTCAAGTGAAAAGTCCTCTCCCATCCTTGCCTGACCGGCATTGTCTATAAATTATCCCCCTAAAAAGCACTCACGCCCGCCTCCCATCGCCCGCCGGCAAGAGAAAGAAAACGAAAAAACAGGAAATCCGCACTCCAATATCCTGGGCCGTTCGCGAAAATCCGCACTCTCAGCTCGATATCGCGATAGCGGCGACCGTATCATCACTCTCGTCGAGTGTGCACAGAGCGAAAGAGAGAGAGATAGAGAGAGACTCTGGTATATACGAACATCGACGGTAATGCGAATTAGAAAAGAAAAAAAAAGCACACCAACTTCCCTGGTCGCGGTGGTTACACAATCCAAAGGGGCTACAGCCAGCCATCGCTCAAAATCAGCGTCGGTTACTTACCATTAATTAGCGTGAAAGCGCGCGAGGGTGGACCAGGCCACTTGGGCAGTCGGCTCGCCCCTCGCTTATCAAACATCGAGAGGGAGTGTTATAAGCCCCGCTTGCGCTTAGTACACTTAATACCCGAGCACGCATACACTCCCGGCCAGCAGCGGTATCTCTTTCCTCGGGTCTGGCAGACAGGCAGGACCTGCTTGTACCACCACCACCACCAGCATCGAGGATAGTGCATCAGCAATGCTAAGCAAACTGTGCGGATGCGCGCAATCCTCGTGTGTCTTCCGCGCGGAGTACCGAATAGAGAGAGAGAGAGAGAGAGAGAGAGAGAGAGAGAGAGAGAGAGAGAGAGAGAGAGAGAGAGAGAGAGAACGTGGCTAGAGCTGGCCTGTTTGTGCGGGCCAAGCATCGATGCTTGCAGCTCGCCTGCGGTTCAAACTCCCTCTCTCTCTCGCTTTTGCTCTCTCTCTCTCTCTCTCTCTCTGTCTCTCACACGCTTGGGTCGATGGGGAGTTGGGAGAGCTAGTGCTACTGCAGTGTGGCCTGAGAATCGGCTGAAAGTGCACACAGTGCACACGGCGAGGATGGGCTCTGGAGGTATCGCTGGAGATGCTGGACGATAAGAGGATGAAGCTGGAGGTGAAGCGGGAGACCTCCGACCGAAGTAAGTTCCGCAAGCACACAACGGCTCTGCTACCAAGGCGCTTTGAATGTTTGGCCCAACTTGCTGTTGCTGCTGGTCATTGATCAATCGACGTCGATGCGAGCGAATGCAGCGGAGGATGGAATTGCGGTCGGGTGTAATCAATTTTAATGAACGCGGCCGAGGAGTGCGCTGAAGGTTTTGCGAGGTTGGGAGAGGTGTGTTGGATAAGTTGGACTGTGGCGTACAATTAGAGATCGTTGCGAGTGATTCTGAAGCCGTGTTGGTGTGGGATGAAATTCATGTGCATTGATAGGACGCTTTGGTCGGTGCAGTTGTTTATGGCAATTTATTTGGTGAAGATTTCACGCTGTTTTTAATTTTAAACAGAATTCTTATGATCTTGGATATCAATTCGTTGTTGAGTTTATTTCATTATTACTTTTTAAGTCTAACGTTGAAATCCTCATTAAACGTTGGTACCAACGTCATCGTTATAGTATGATACATGTCGACAAAAATATATATTTTCTTTTACACATGAACCACGTTTCTAAAGGCTTTTGATATACTAGAGCCAAATCCGTCGGGTAAATTACGTTATAACGTCAGGTATTCGAGATATTCTAATCTGAAAATGTTAAGAAAATTGTGGTAAATTTGGAAATTAGAATATTTTGAAAGCCTGATATGCTAGAGCTATTCGAACTGTGGATTCAGATTCAGAACTGAAAAACCTATAACATAACCTATAATGTATAGCCAAGTAAAAAAATGTAGTAATTATAAAACCTCCTTTCATTCGTTTGCCAGGGTTGAAAGAAAGTCTATAAAATTTGGTAAATGAAACACACGGTATTAGATGTTTCGGTGATGACTGATGATTGATGAAATATGAACAAACTCTAAATGTGTGTACCATGAGTCTTGATACATGCAGTTTTTGTAAATCATTATGATACAAATTACGCAAAGTATTGTCTGCGGTTTTGGTGTATTGTGCAAATGAAATAAATGTTGAATCATGTCATAATACTTTAATCTTCCTGCATAATTTTTTTTCTCTATGAAATTGACTTTAATTGCAGAAATCTCTTGGTACATAACTAACAAATCAAATAGACAATACAAAAGTCTTTAAGGTCATCGATTACGGATCTGCAGTTAAATTAGCGAAGTTATTCTCGTTTCTTCTTCTGCGTGACTCTTCGAACAATCAAAATCCCTAATCAAGCAAAACGTTCGTCACCTCGATCCAAGTCGAAAAAGCTTACACGACACCCCCCTCTCAACTCGAAACCCAGCCCTCTCGCCTCACCTCCGGAAATCAGGTCCCGCGAAGAGCCGTGACGTCTAAAATTCGAGATCCTAATTACTCGGGATCTTTGATTAAAGCTCAGCCGCCCCCGAAACGAACGGGCATGAACAGTGCACGTCTGCTCTTCTGCCCTCCCACCCGTAGTTCACTCACTCTCTCTCCAAAGGATGTTTAGGCAAACTGTGCAGGAAAGGTGTGTTTGCCCTCGCGCCGTCTCTCTGTACAGATCGGGGGGAGTAACGGAAGCTCGTAGTCCTGTCTCGTAGAGATGTCCGTAGCCGCCACTCAGAAACATCCTGTACAGCGGAGAGAGAGGGAGAGAGAGAGAGAGAAGCTGCTTGCGAAATCTCGTTTGAATTGGAGACCTTGTCGGTTGACAGGAAGACGTAAACACGGAGCAGGCGCGCGCTAGAGAGAGAGAGAGAGAGAGAGAGAGAGAGAGAGAGAGAGAGAGAGAGAGAGAGAGAGAGAGAGAGAGAGGGAGAGAAGAGAGGTAGAGCTTATAGAGGAAGACTTCGAGGCGTGCGCGAGAAACATTGAAAGGAGGAGCTAATACTAAGTAGCTTATTTAAGAGGATTTGGACGCTTGCTGCTAGAGTCAAAGATGTGGATTGGCCTATTTTAGTGTAAAAGGGTGGATGTAACTGTAAGTGTAAGCCTAAATGTAAGTGTAAGTGGATGTAAGTGTAAGCGAGAAGAGAGATGGTGATAATTGTTTTGATGAACTGCTTTTAGATCACTTAAATGAATTATTTTGATAAATGATGCGTTATATTATGTATGAAATATGCCACGTGTAGTCTACTACTTTAACCGAAAAGTATACTATTATTTAGCGATTAAAATGGCAGTTAGTAGTTTAGAGTAACAAATTGTACAATTTTTATTATAAATTCCTTTTATTCCCGGCAAAAGTATTTTTTAATCTTGAATAATGAAATGTGAAGACTAATTAAGTGAACTCAGTTAAGTGAAGTAAATGAAAATTCAAAATCATAATGGTTTGTAGTTGTTGAGCATACAAAATTATACAATGTCTATTATAAATTCCTTTTATTGACGACAAAAGTATATTTTAATCTTGAATAATGAAATGTAAAAACTAATTAAATGGACTCTGCAGACAATTGTGCGTTGGAATTTTGAAAATTTGATTGCAAAAGATTTTTTGCCGATAAAATCCGATTTTTAAAAAATAATTTGAAAATGAAAGGGTAAAAAAGTTCACAAGTAATTCTTTTCACATATTTATTAAACGAATATTTTGATGAAATTTTTGGGAAACGAATACGATTTTGAACAATTTGAGTTTTAATTTTTAGAGTGCTTTGAACACAATAGAGGGAGAGAGAGACTCGACTATGGTAAAGGAAAGAGTGGAAGAAGGATGGGCGATATCTCGATCACCTGCGAAATTTGTAGTCATTGGTAAATCAATCGCCAATAAGTAAACATCTATTATTTCCTCTCTCTCGAGTTGGCGCTTTGTGCTCACTCTTGCATAATCATCGGAGTAACACTCGACAAGTTGCCATGAAATCAGATGAATGAGCCTCAATTCTAAAAGGGATTTCGTGAAATTATCACGCCCTGAATCCCGAAATAAATCCTCCAACTTCGGGAACATCAACTTTACATCGACGTAGAAGATCGAAGAAAGAATTACGAATAGAAGTGAATGTATGCATGTTATGAGCGTTTTATAAAGCCGTATAATATTGATTTATAATATTTTAATATTTAATTTTATAATATTTGTAATATTTAATTTTATAATATTTTGTAATATTTCAATTCCTCTAAAAAATGTCTATTTTATTTATTTTTATTGAGTTTCATTTTTTCTTTACACAAGCAATATGTTTATAATCTGCTAAAATAGTTCAGCACTAGTTTTTCTAAAACTTAAAAACATACCATATTTTTACTTCTATGCTGATCACGACCACTCACTCCCTACAGCAAAAATCCCATCCTACAAAACGTCGAATCTTCCACTACCTACTCACTCCCACCAACACTAAGACAAGTATAAAGTAGTAAAAATAACTATTCTCGCTTAGTAAGCAAGCCTTTATTAATTCTAACTATTTTTATTGTTTCTTTTACTACTTTTTGGTCATTGATACAAAATGAAAATAGCCAGGGGCTCTATTAACAAGGAGAGAGACTAACCTCCGGGTCACGGATGAAACTTTGGGAGGTGTTTTCTGGTTCCTAAACATGAATCCTAGCATCCGTAGTTTCGTTCCATAGGCCCTTGGTGACAAGATGTGACCGTTTGTATTCAAAATACGCATTATTTCAGTAAAAAGTGATACCAGTACTTTGTATCATAATTCTGCAAGTTATTTTGCTACAGATATGATGTAATAAGATAAAAAAGTTGACTAAATGAGATTTAATTTAAGCTTTGTTTTATATACAAATATTATTCTGTTGCATCATATCTTGTTCCCAAGTGCCTATGAGTTTCATAAAAATCCGTGACCCGTAGATGTGACACTCTCCTTGTAAGTAAATTAATCTATTTAACTATTTCGCATAGTTATTCGCGTTCTGTGTACACAGCTGCCATTGCTTTCAAATAAGGAGTTAGAATTCAACTTATTTTAGAAGCACTTTCAACTTACTTTAGAAGCTCGACAGATGATACAAAGTAAATATACTTAAATATTTTCATTATTGTTAGCGCTAAATTGAGCATCTGTCTAGTATTGGACGCGTGCTCAATATAGACAATTGTAAGCTTCGTCAATCCTACTATATTTTAGTTACAACCCCTTACTATCTAAAATAGTCTGCCTAACAAAAAGAAAATTAGTTGTATCAAATTCCCACTACTATCTTAGTTAAAACTTAATTGATTTTACTTCAAACTTTTCTTATCGAACAAGAGCCCCCTCCTCGACACAATTCTATCAATCTCACCCTCAACAGAGCCCTCAAAATCACTCCTGACAGCGATCAAGCTTTAATACACATCATCCAAAATCCCCAGACCCCGAAAAATATACTCCCCCCCCCCTCCAACAACTCCGCCTATCCTTCGAACTTCTTACACAACATTTTGCAGGCTCAATTAAAGGCACCCCCCGTCCACTTCACCCCCCGTCGCGATCCGCACGCGATTTCGCGGTTACGGAAGTACGTGGACATGACGTGGTCGGGTAATGGCGTTTCCATTTTCGCGCCGGAGCCAGGCCAACCCTCGAGACGAGCCGAGCGCCGGCTACACCGGCCATTGGCACAGCGTTGCGGGTGCTGCACGATAGCCGCTTATGCGGGCGTTATATCTACGTATTGTGCGGTGCAGCGAAACATGAAGGTGTGCGGGATTGGAGAGGGGGAGGGGGGTGAGTTTTGCAGGTTGATGGAGGAAATTTGAGGTTTTTGGAGAGATGGTGATTTCGTTTGATAGTTTTTTATGATAGGGTGGTGCTTTGGGGAAGTGGATGTTGGACGAGAAAGACCAGACGTAAGATAATGTGTTATGTTTTAGAAAGTGATATTTAGGATTAGATGGGGTTAGTTTATATGCTTTAGAAAGTCTTTTGGGCTGAGAATTTGTGATATTTAAGATAATGGATATTAGCAGTCATCGACAAAATGCTTATCATTGAAAGAAATATAAAAATAGAAGGTAATGG
The DNA here is from genome assembly GCA_949152435.1 of Gastracanthus pulcherrimus. NCBI lineage: Eukaryota > Metazoa > Arthropoda > Insecta > Hymenoptera > Pteromalidae > Gastracanthus > Gastracanthus pulcherrimus. The sequence continues at coordinate 219,755,672 of OX424572.1, read as the reverse complement.
TTTATACTAAATTTTAGATACTTCTTTTTTACAAAAGTAAAAGGTTTAAGAATATTTTAACGACATTATAAATAAAAGATTTATCTAAACAGCGTTATATGTAGATAAGAAAGTACCTAATATTATCTAAATTTTTTAATTATTATATAATGTTATGTAAAAATATATAAGATAACATAATTTAACATTTTAATTAAATAGTTTCCCTAGATAGTTTATACACTGATAAATTGTGTATCTTGTAGTTTTAAGTAATTTTCTGATCTTCATTTTGCATAAATGCGCATCATTACGCATTACATATATTTTTGTAATGAAAATACATCGTTGTCCAGAATCATATCTAGACAAACTTAGTTAGATTGAAAATAAATATGCAATCGTTTTATGTTATTTCAACACATCGAAACATTCAGCTTAATTCAACAAACCATAAAGCATTTGAATACTTTTTATTCTCCAAATCATCCTCTCCATCCGTAAAACTAAGAACTCCACTTTGCCCCGAACAAGGCCAATTGTACTTTCGCTAAATTTCATTTATCACCGCGCCAGTAAAAAGGAAGGTCCTGCAGCTCTGCGCTCGGCCCAGTTACAAATCCACACTTTACAGTACTCTTTTCCAACGCGTAAATACGTCCCGCCACCCTCTGGGCGAGCTGTTGTTGTCCTTTTTATGGCGCGACTGAGTCAAAGTCGAGCACGAAATTTCTTTTACTCGAAACTTTGCTCGGCGAGGAGAGCGAGTTTATTTTCTCGTACGCTTCAACGAAGATGAAAAGGGCGAAGCGCGTTCGTACTCTGCGAATGATGTAAGGGTTTATTTTCGCAGAGGGACGAGGGACTGAGTAATTACACTTCGGGAAGAAGCCGGCAAGTGAAGTCGCGAAAGCCGAGCTGCGAGACGAGAGCGTCCCTCGGCGCTTTATTTCCCTTTATTAAGAATTCGTTTAAGCAACGTTTTCTTTTTTTTGTTTCATTTACAAAAATTAATTTGATTTGCTGCGAAAGTTTAAGGAGCGTTGTTATGTGGTGACTGGTGCAGTGTTTCTGGTTCATTAATGCCTTGGAGACATCTGTTAGCTGCAGGTGGATGTACTTTTAATGACTTTCTGTTACTTTTAGTGGAAGTAAATTATTAATTATCTGTTAAAATGTTGTAATGCAATGTAATGCTTAATTACCGTTATGTTAGTGTCAGACTATAACTCGACAGCTTCTATTTACTAGTATAAATTCAATAATTAATTTGCGAAATTGTGTATTAACAATTTCATATTTTGTGAGAAGTAAAGAAACATACGCGGAGAATTAAATTTTTGAATACTTAATCGATTTTATGTGATTTTGTATAATTATTTATTGTTTTCTATTTCTAAGATTATTTTGCATTTAAGCTCAATATTAACTTATTTAAAACAATACCTAAAAGTGCGTTATTCGATTTAAACTCATAGAAAAATGTTACCGTTTTTCTTAATATTTTTAAAATTAAAAAAACGGGGAATTATCCGTTTTTGTTCCGCCACTTGTCATGATATAAGTACAGTTTTACTGAAAAAAAAAAACACTTGTATAATAAATTATATTTCTTTCTCACACAAAATGAATCTAAAAACAATTACGTGTTTGAAACTTTCTGAAACTTTATACTCATTGAAAGTTATTAAAACTATAATATAATATACTTATCATTATTATCAATGTAACTCTTTGATGCACGGTGCAACCTCACAATTCCTCTATTTTATCGCGTCAAACTATGTTATCGATTTTTTCATCGGAAATTTTTATGCACTTATACCGTTTATAGGATATTAATAAATATGTAGAAAATGTGAATAATCGAGTTTCGCTCGTTGCAAAAGTGCTTAAATAAAGAAATTCCATAAAAGTGCATATTTTTCAGAAAAAAATAATTTAACAGTTATCTATAAGTAATATCACCATGAAACATGAAATTCGAAAATAGCAAATTGTAGAATAATTAAATTCTGGAATATTAACCTAAGCATCTTCAATGTATCTACATAGTTTCAAATCCAATGGTCAATTTTTCTAATTTCAGTCGTTATTTACAGAATCCTCCATTTGCATTTTTGAATCAAGACCTCAGATTCGTAATCAGCAACCGACGAAAGCCTACAATACAACTACACACCTATATCATCTATAAACGACGAATAAAGAACAATCTCATCTTTAGTCATAAAATCATCAAATCAATCCCTAATACACCTTCGATCGACACAATAAAATAGAATATCATAACCTCTCTCCGCGCATCTGAGAAAGCCCTCAGTCTCATCCTCGGAAGCCATCAACTTCCCTTTCCCCGGGCGCCTGTACTATAACTGTACACTCTCGTGCAGCTCGCATCCCGCGCGCATACAGTTTCGTCCGCTCGGCGCCGCGGCGATCAAAGAGAAACGAGCCCTCCACCGAGATAACGAGAATAACAGAGAGCGCGCTCGCGATATGGCACAACATCGGACGCGTGTAACGAAATGGGCACGCGGCTTTGGCGCGACGTCAAAACCTGACGGTTCAATTAAGCGCCGCCGCCGCCCGCAAAGACCGCAAACTGCGAAAACGCTGGCTTCTTTTGTCGGTGGGTGTACGCGCGCGTGTGCTGTACGCGAGCGGGAATGTGTGTTTCGTAAACGGGTTCTTACTTTTTTTGGGGAAGTTGGCGCGCAACGAACGTGCGTGCAGTCGCTTCTAACGAGATTGTGCTTTTTGGGTTGGGAGTTGTTGGTGTTGTTTTTGCTTTAGGTTTTGGGTATGTAGCTGCGTTTGAGATGCACGAAGTTTGGAAATGAAGCTTGTGTGATGAATACGCTAGCCCGTGGGAAAATTCTATCGCGGTTGCGCGCAAAATGTATAGATTTTTTTCTACGGCTTGCCGGCTCTTTTGTCGAGCTGCGTGCTGTTTCGTTCATTTGAAATATAAAAAAATGTGTGCGGTGCAATTTTTATGATTGAGTAATATAGTGACAGCACTGCGTAATACCTACGTAATAAATTAGTAGTACGCTTGAAGTGAAAGGGTACTTTGCCAACGCGCTTTTTGAATCCAGATAATCCAGAATCTTTTGAAAAGCTAACCAGATAATGTTTATATAAATGCATAGTAAGCCGTGTTTTTTAAGCCCGGTTATCAACTTCTTTATTTTAAACAATTATTCTAGATTGAACAATGTTTTTTAGAAAAAGTGGCTTACTATGTCCTTTGAATTTGTATAAGCATTGTCCGGTTCGAATTTCCAACGATTCGGTTGTAATTTGCAGCCGGATAACTGTTTTGAAAATTTTGCATGGTTAGCAATGCGTATATAACCTGAGAATGAAAGCGCGATTCATTCGACCATCTACACCGAGATAACGCTATCGTGAAATATTACAACATTGATATCGTAAAGAATTACTAATGAATTTTTGACGATATCAATATCGTAATATTTTACTGACAGAAAGGATTCTTTGTGGTAAAGAATATTTTTAAATTGTTAAGTTTTGTGGATTTGAATACGGTCAAATGAATATTTCTTAACAGATAAACGCATCGTCTTAATAGTTAAGAACTGAGTACTTGAGTCGATTGTCAACGGCTAACCGCCTGACTTTAAGGTTAACTGAATTTTTCATATTTCTAAGATGTTTATATGACCGTTATATGTTAGTATAAGTTTTCGCCTATCACTATTATGTCTACGTATAGGATCTTTTTATATTTTAATGCTTGAAAAGCATCATTATATGCTAGAAAATCGTCGAATAACCTTGCGCACTCGGCATGTTTATCTTACTCGTGCAGACTTTTCTCAAGTTCGAGTTCTTAACTATTAAGAATTCAACATTTGCGGCAAGTACGTGAGAATTCCATTCCGCAAGTACACGATTCATTTGCCTCAAGGAATCCTTTCTCTCAGTGAAGTCTCATCAAAATCTCTATAAAACCCATCATTCCTCTCGCTCTCTCTCTCTCTTTCTCTCTCTCTCTCTCTAATATCTAGGTGGGCTCAAAACACTGGTATTGCAATAAATACGAAAAAAAAACAAAGCAGTTACCTGATCTATATCTTAATAATGAACAAATTCAAACTTGCGATGAAATTAAGATCCTTGGAGTAGTACTAGACTCAACTCTTTCTTGGAGGCAACAGACTACTGCCACATAGAGAAAGTGTTATGCTGCTTTGTCAAAACTCAAAAAGTGTAATGGTTACATACCTAACAGTACGAAGCTAACATTAGTTAAAGCCCTTCTTTTTCCTTACTTAGACTACTGCGCTAGTCTTTTTAGTGATCTATCTGCGGAACTATCAATAAAATTAAGCAAGTGCAAAAATTCTGCGCTGCGTTATGCGTCAGGGACTAAAATTTTTTAACACATAACACCGACATATTAATTAAATTAAATACTCCACAAGAAAGATATTTATAACTTTGTGCCTACTCGCAAATATTTTAAGATCCAAAGAGCCTAGCTACCTTTTCAGCAAATTTACTTTTAGATCTATCGATGATGTTGGTTCTAAGCGCATATCTGAGTATGATTTAGTTATTAATAGTTTCCGTACAACTTGTTATAAGAATGCTTTTTGCATAGCTGCGGCAACTTGGTGGAACCTGATACCATCTGAACCACGCGCGTCTTACAAATCCAAGTATTTTAAATTCAAATTACGTTATTTTATGTTAAGTAGAGTACTAGTCAACTCAACTGCTCTATTTTTTCCAGATAATATGTTTCAAACGTGACTATGTCCTAACTTTGATTAATTTTAAGTTTTACTTTATTCCTTTTTTTGTTTATTTATATATAGATATATCTATTTATTTATATTTTTATTAATATTAATACTTTTATATCAAAGTCATTTTACAAATGTACATATTTACTTTATAAGATTCGACGAGCCTTACCCATCTATGTACACATTTCGATGCGTCTTCGACCTTGCGACTTCCGCATCACACATTGCAATTATATATGTATTACTGCTGTGGCATAAGGGACCTAGTGTCCTAAGTCAATAAAAACATTATTCAATTCAATTCAACTCTCTCTCTCTCTCTCTCTCTCTCTCTCTCTCTCTCTCTCTCATTTGTATCCCGCTCGTACTAAAAGCTTCCCCTCTCGCTCTTGTGATTGCAGAACGGCCGGGCGAGCAGCGAGAGCAGCGAGGACGGCGCCGGCAGTAGTGCGAGCACGTCGCGGGGCGGTGGGGCCGGTGGCGCGGGCAGCGGCTACGGCACGAGTTGCGCCGGTGGCTGGCGCAGCGTCTTCGGCGCCGTCTCCGGCAGGGAGCTCAGGCTGTACGAGTGCGCACCCTGGAGTCCCGAGGCCTGGGCGTCGCCCAGCATCACCTGTCCTCTCATCGCCACGAGGTGAGTGCTGTGAATCTAATACTTCAGTGCCTTCGTGGAAATTGATTCCATTTTAAGACTGGTGAGTGGCCAGTTTGACTGGCAAGTGCTGGAGAAATGGTTGCATCGATGAGACACTTTGTCAAGCATTGTTTCAGGCGTGAAAATGGAATTCTCGGTCCGAACGCTTTTATTCGAATGTTACTAGTCATTTCTCAGTCAGCTTGTGTGTGAACTGCGCTTGAGAAGAGAACTAAGCTATCTGCAGACCAAGAAATACCTATCAAGAATTACTAAACATTCAGGGAGCAATGTAGAAATATGAATAAAAGATTTATTTTCATTGCAATTTTACTCTGAACATAGTGAAAAATTATAAAGTTAAAGTTTCGTTACATATTGACTTGTTCCACTTAAGGGGAGGCCGGAGCCAACTTTACCATTGTGACCTTCACCTTGCGTTGTAGTTTTCGATATACGTTTGAAATTTACGTGTCAACACTAAAGTTGAAGATGATAATGATTTATTATCATGTAATATTATTATAATTGACCAATAAATATCTTAAAAAGTTTTTTATCATGAAATATTATTATAATTGACCAATGAGAAACGGTATACATGACGGTCATCTTACCGTTTTCTAGCCCTCACGTCGTGTCGTTTTTTTCGTTGTTCTATGAAATTTTGGCTAAATATATAGATTCTAATTTTTATTAACATTTATTATTAAGGCAAGAAGAGGGGACAACCGCGTATTTGCACTTTAAATTTCCACAAATTTTTATTTTTATGGTATAAATTTTGGAGGTTAGGTTGACGCTCCACCAATCAGCGTTGGCTACGACCTCCCCTTAAAGAAATAATAGCTTTTTATATTTTTAATATTCAAAAGACTAACATATTGAATACAAAAATTGAATTTTATAGTACAATGCTTCAAGAATGCAAAGCAATTTTTTAAAGCATAAAACAATTAACAGTCTGGTCATGAAAGCCGTTTAATTGCTGGGCAGAAAATATCCCCCAATGGCCAACGTGTTAGTATTTGGAGGTGTAACCACAAAAGGTTAACACATTTCTCTTAGATAAATAGATAGACGACGTTCATACCAACAATTTACTTTTTTTCCCATATTTTTCTTACAAGAAAACCGCCCGAGGCGTCCGCCTCATATTTTCCTGAATTTTTGATATGTTGTAGGGGATCAAAAATTAAGAGACAGGTATTTTTTTATCGGCCCAATCCGATATTAAAGGCGTGAAAACCGCCCCTAAAGTTTACCCCCGAAAACGGTTTTTTTAAAATACCTTAAGTTCTAATTAATGTTTTGATATGAAACCAAATGGAAAATACTTCTTTTTGAATGACGAAACTAGCAAGTATAGTTTGATCCCCGGGGGGGGGGCAACCCTTACTTTATATTTCAGAAAAACCTTATTTTTTAAACTATTTTTGCACGTTCAAATAGTTTAAAAAATAAAGTTTTTCTAAAAAAAAATAAGGGTTGCCACCCCCGGGGACCAAACTATACTTGCTAGTTTCGACATTCAAAGAGAAGTATTTTTGAACATTAATTAGAACTTAAGGTATTTAAAAAAAAAACGTTTTCGAAGTTAAACTTTAGGGGCGGTATTCACCCCTTTAATATCGGATTGGGCCGATAAAAAAAATACGTGTCTCTTATTTTTCGATCCTCTACAACAGATTAAAAATTCATAAAAATCGGCGGCGGACACCTCGGGCGGTTTCCTTATTAGATATCAAAAGATGTTACCCACATATCTCTGAATTCTTTCACACCCTATTAACCCATTTCTTCCCAAGCGGCCATTTGATAGTCGATTGATTTTTTGCCTAAAAAATTGTCGAAAAAAAAGTAATAATAACCAATAGCACTTTTCTTAAGTAAAATTGTCCGCTCTATCCGATTCTGAAGTCAGAATTTTGAAATTTCCATTGGAAAATTTCAAAATGGTGGTTTTAGGCAAAAAACCAATCGACTATAAAATGGCCGCTTGGGAAGAAATGGGTTAAGAAAGAAACCAGTGTCACATTGCATTAACATTTCATCTATTTGTCTATAATAATCTCTCTATTACGACAAGTCCTCCCCTCCGCACCTACACACCCAACGACATCGTCGCATCGTCAATCACGGCCGAGTCGTCCCCCGACATACCAGACTCCTCCGCAGAGCGACGCAACGAGTTCTTCGTCAGATTCACGTGCGCGCATACGTGCTCGTCCCCGGTCGCCGATGACCCTTATTTGCCCTGCGCCGCGTGCCGCGCGCCGGCTGTTTACACGGATCGCGCCGACTGGTAATAATTAACGCTCGGACAGGTATGGGACGGGGGAGGGGACCTCCGTCCTTGTTGAAGTTAAGGACCGCGACCGAGCGACCGCCTTCGAACGCAGATGGAGGAGCGGGGTTGGATTTTGATTCTGGAATGGATTTTCGGTATTTTGAGAGTTGTAGTTGTAGTAGGAAGAGTCTTTTCTACGGTTAGGCTGTTTCTTTTAGAGCTGCGCGGTGTTTCGCTCGTTTCAAATATGAGAATGAGGTGTATGGTGCAATGGTTATGATGGAGTAATGCGGTTACAGCACTACACAATATCGAACTTGAACCGATACGAAAATTGTGACACTGAAATTAGGAAAGCATTCCCAACGGAACATTAATCCTAAATCATTGATGTGCACAAGGAAGCTAGTTTAATTAGACAGGAAAATCAATTTCACAATAATCGTAAAAAATATTGTATTTCTTTAATTGAAAGCTACAACGGCGGAATATGTGATTCGCCTAGCTCCCGTATTAATAATAATTTTAATTAAGTTCTCTTTGAGAAAGCACAGCGCTAAAGCAGTTAGCAGCGTTTTTTATTTGTTTTTTGGTATAAATTAAAATATATTTAGAAGCTATAGAATAGTAGGTTTATTAGGAATATTTCACTTAACTCATATCACGAATAAAATATAAATTATACTTAATGAACAAATGTTCATCTAACGAATAACAAACAATATTTAATTCCACTTCTATGTACAGAAAATATCTGTTGTACTTTAACAATTACATTAACATACTAATTAATAATTACGTAATTAGAAAAATAAATTAATGATCATAGAACCCAGAACAATTAATCAAGAAACGCTGAATCCCTTCGAATTAAAGCGTGCATCCAGCACCAATTATTTTTATATCACCACCCAATCTCTGTTTATATGCTCTTCCGCTCTTTTCCATGCAACTCCCGCGTCGATAATTTTTCAATCCTTAATTAGCCCCGGCGCGATAAAAGTCACCGATCCATCTCTTGCCCGTGCCGCGCCGCCTCGCTAATTAATTAAGTCAAACATTAATTTGAAAACTCGTGCAGAATACACCATAAAAGAAGGCAAATGCGGCATCGACGCATTAATTACACTAGCGATAATCAGACGTGCGCAACGATTGCACGAAATACCGACGCCCCTTCAGTCATATCCTCGCTATAAAATCATCAGAAAAAAATTGCAATATTTGCACATATATTTGCAACATATATTTGCACTCTTTCCTGAAATGAAGAGTCTAAATATTTAAATTTGCTAAATTAATGGCAAAGTATGTAAATTAAAGTAAAATCGTATATATTTAAAATTATTGGTATATTTTCCATATATCTTCAGCACAAAGTGCCAAAAAATTGTTTTGATTTATTAAAATAGCCTATTGATCCATTTGCAAAAAAAAGCATAAAAATCACTTTTACTTTCTCAAAGAGCTTGCTAACGATGAAATTTTTCAATCCCAGATTTTTCTTCTTCGGAAATTGCTTTTGGATAATTACTGCTAGATATATAACTCAAAAGGGAATTACATCTACCCTGGTAGAAATCGATTCCATTTTCAAGCCAGTAAATAGCTAGTCCAAAAATGAAATGGTAAAAAACTAGACTCATTTTCGGCTTGTGATGAAACCCTCTTTTTTAACATTTACTGGCTATTAATGGAGTCAAGGAATCAAATCTCAACGACTTACTCGATATTATCCAGCTTGCAAAAATGGCCTAACCTAAAGAATACAACAAGCTATTTTCAACCTAGTAAATAAATAACAAAAATGAGAATTACTGAATCAGATGTCAAAAGAAAATTTGTTGTAATATTTACACAAATAGAGTTATAAATTTAGCTAAAACCTACATTTCTGATTCGCATTTTTAAAAATTCGCTTTTTTGCGTGGATACCTTAAAGGGCCTGAGATAAATTCTGTAAAAAATCATTATACATTTTTAGACGGCAAAACTATTTTGACGTAATCTAAGTTAATACAAGTTTTTAAACGTTTAAAAAAAAAGATTATTTTTAATTGTTAGATACACACATATCAATATTCAAATGTTCTGGCACAAAGCAGGATTCACGAGATGAGAAATTAATAATTCAATCACAGTTTAAACTTTACAAAATTATATTTATTCAAATGCCTAGTTGATATATTCCTGTGACACATTTACGCTAAAAAGCCAATACTTTCCCTAATAGTCACACCATGTGAACCATACGAGAGTCTAAACTGCACTACTTTCTTGTTGTCGAGAGCGCCATCGCTGGCCCCTTTTTTACGACCTTGTTTCGGAAACTGCACTTAGACAAAAAACACATACTCAACCTTTACGCGTAGTCGATTTCATTTGCTTCTCTTTCTTTCATAACGCTGTAGTTAATACATTGCATTACTTTAGCACCGCATATTTATTTATTATCAATTTAACATTATTATATTCACCGTCAGTTTTACTTTACAATAATTATCATTATTTCTACCAGTAACAACTAGTACGAAAATACTATAAAAATACTGCTATGATACGTGTGTGTCTAACAATTGGAAATAATCTTTTTTTAAAAATGTAAATTCAATAACCCTTGGAAAGTAGTTAAAAAGGCTTAGATTCAATAATGTGGATTATCGAATTTTCAAGGCAAAATCACATATATTATACATATTTAGTATATAAAAACTTGCATGAACTTCAAAATATTTTTGCCGTCTATAAAATGGATAATGATTTTTTACAGAATTTCACTCGGGCTTGATCCCTCAACTTGTAATACAAAAAGAAGGTAAAATTTAAAGATTTAATATTTTGAGGTTAGGTGGCGTGTTTGTTTATATATTTAATAGAAATAACATTTCTACATGTACATTATAGACTGATTTTTACCAGAGAACTTAATAAATATATGTATATTTTTGATTATCTAACTAAACGTATACAATTACAAAATAATAGTTTTCAAAATGCTTACTTTTTTAAAAATATGTGTTAAACGTTAACTGATTAGACCCAAAGTTGAATCAATTCTGTGTTATATCGTTCCTGATGTTCCTACACAATTTCAACAAGAAACGCACACACACACATACATATACATGCACACATACTAGAAATGTTTGAAAAATCTTTATATTTTGATTCATCGACCTCGAAAACCCCAAAACACATAACAATCTCGAATTTCAACAATCTCATCCTCACAAGTTATTTCTCCCCGAGAAATTAAAAACAAACAAAGCGAGCCCACCCTCAACAGATACGCGAGGGTCCACTTACATATACAAAATCTCACAGCACGAGTTTAACGAGAGAGAAGAGGGGAAAGGGAGGCAGAACGATTCCCGGTTAATTAATAGCGAGTGATTAATCGTTAGGCTACCCTCGTCAAACAAACCCGAGGCGCCCCCCGCGCGTAGCCGCAGTTTCGTGCTTATACGTGATCTGCAAATATAAGCGCGCCCGCGTATTATATATACCCGCTCGTATACATATACATGTGTACTTACGACTACATGTGCCCGTATATTATATATATATATATATATATATATATATATATATATATATATATATATATATATATATATATAATGCGCAGCCACGTGTGATATGCCAGTCCGGCAATCACAGCAACGTCTGCTTGACTTTCTCTGATTTCCGTGTGTGTGTGTGCGTGTGTGTGTGTGTGTGTGTGTGTGTGTGTGTGTGTGTGTGTGTGCGGGTGTGTGTGTATGTGTGTGCGTGCATGTGTGTGTGTGTGTGTGTGTGTGTGTGTGTGTGTGTGTGTGTGTGTGTGTGTGTGTGTGTGTGTGTGTCTGTCTGTATGCGTGCGTGTGTGTGTGTGAGTGTGTGTGTATGCGTGTGTGTGTGTTGGTTTGTGTAATCTTTACGATGGCGTGTTGCGATCGCGCGGGTAATGACTGAGAGCGCGTTATGCAGAGTGCGAGTGGAATACAGCCGCGCGAGTCCTCGCGCTCTGTGTGTAATGGGATATGAGTTTGTTATTGTTGAGGAGAGAGAGATACGTGTGACGCGTGGTTTAGAGGAGTGACCCGTAGTAGGGGGGCGAGGTGCGTTGTATTATGTGTTTTGACTGATGCAAATCTTTACGCGGGGAAATTATACGTGGACTTTTCAATGAACTGCGGATGGGGTTTAGTATTCAATTGGATTTTATGCGTGTTAGATTTGTTAGATTTAATTAATATTTTGAAAAATTGAAAATCAAGTGCACATGAAGACTGGTTTTCGCTGAAGATAATTGAATATTTTTGGCTGTAAATTTCGATATCAAGAGTATGAAGTTCATTCACTCAAAGTCGTATTTAAAAGCAAAATTCTAGAGAGATAAAATTTTTAGTCACGATTTTTTCGGTATAATAATGGTTAAAAAGTTGTATATAGATGTACTATGAGAAAATTAAATAAAATTATATCGCAATTAGCTAGTATCTGATAATATATGCCAAGGGGGTCCTACAGTGATATTTTTGAAATTGTAAAATAGCTGCTATGTTTAGGTTTTTGTTTAAAATTAAAAATAATGGGATTTAAGGCATTTTTTTTAAACAACAATAACTAAACCACAATCCCATCATAACTCAGGTTTTTAATTTTTTTCAGTTTATAAAATATTCCTCTTTAACATACATCATCAATTACATTATAAGAATGTGATAAATATTTTTTATAATGTCTATACCTATATAGCGAAAAACCATCCTTCAGTAAAATGTCACTCCAAATATTAAAAATGAAATCGTGTATTCACGCGAAAAGTTGAACATGCATTTCCAGAAATATAATACAACGTAACGATCAGAAATAAATTTGACTTTAACAGCTGCACTAAAATTTTATATTTTCCGAGATACTCCGCGCAATGCTCGCCGGTACACATTGTTAACGGCGAATTCGTGACCTCGAAGGCATTCCCGAAATTGGCATATCTGTTGCTGCTATATCCTACTATCTATCGCTCTCTCTCTCTCTCTTTCACTCTCTGTCTGTCTGTCTGTCTATGTGTCTATCTCTCTCTCTCTCGCTCTCTCTCTCTCTCTCTCTCTCTCTCTCTCTCTCTCTCTCTCTCTCTCTCCCGTCTCTTTTTTTTATTTTTCGTTTATCAGTTTTTCCGTTAGCGTATCTCGATCTCTCTTATCGCGACTTCGGTTATATCGTATTTTAATGCTGTGACATGTTTCCGATTGAAGTGGATATTTGAAATCTTGAACATTGACTGTTTTTTTCTTATATTCCGAGTTATTCGCGAAATGGAAAAATAATAACATTTGTAAGTACGACGTTGATACGCATTCAAATGTTTAAACATTGTTTTAAAATGCATAATGCATGATTTAATAACCTTTCAAAATAAGTTTGAAAATTAATTATACTAAGATTAAATTAGCACCTACAATTATTCGTGAAATTGGAAAATAATAGAATTTAAAATCCGTTATTTACTCCAAATAATAAATTCAACGATATAATACGTCAATCATATGTCTCAAACTTTTTAATTGTATTATGAAATGCATAATTTAGGAATTAATAACCTTTTAAATTCAGTTTGACGACAAATTGCACTAAAATTTAATTATCACTCGTGAATTTTTTATGGTAGTAACTTAATTGTTGATCTTTCCCAATCGAAGTTTTTTTTTATTTTTTAATAAAAATACGTAGTATAATTTATTATTTATATTCATTATCAGTTATGAAACAAATGTGTAACTAAAAACAAACTATTTATAACAGACATTTTCTTCAAATAAAATTACTTTTTTGTATTCTTATCCTTAACTTTCAGTTCTCAACTTTACATCATTACTTTTTACTATTAGTATACAGTAGCCATATTTTCTTATTATCTATATCTAGTAAAATCTAGTCGCACGCATTTCACACTCGAAACCCTAGTATTCCTATCGGCAACACACACTACATGCCTCTATCAGCCTACCAAGGCACAACCATCCAAGCAACAGTGCCCAAAACACAAAAACATCACGCCCACCTATCGAAACAACCAACCCCCCCACCCCATTAATTTTCCGTTTCATTAGCGCGCGCGTTGCATAACCCCTGACCCTTCCGCACTTTGTGCCCTATACCTCCCAATTATACGCACGGTTTATACATCCCATTAGCCGGTGCCTTACGTAACCCGAGTGGCTTTTGCGTCTTCCCCCTCCTCCTCTCCCCCAATGAACTTTGACTCGTGCCCACTATGGCCGCTATATGCAGCTATCCGGAGCACGTTCGCGAGCAGAGAACGGGGAAGTCTAACATATGAGGAAATCCAGTAAAAACATTCAGTTAGAGCGTTCACAAATTCAAAAAAGAAATTTAGGGCTGCATCTCTGGGACAATTTTTCTTTTATTCTTTAGGGCATGCAAAACACGGCCAACATAGTCTTCCCACGAATTCGGTCTCGGCCCACTGTTTTTTCGGCTACCCAAATTCTCTTATGGGAAATTAACATGGAGAAAATTAACAAAAAATAGCCATTGTTCAACGGCAGATAGTCAATGTATAGGGGGCATGACGAAAAAATCATGTCGATAGAATCAAAGCACAAGAGAAGAGATTCAATTTTTTTTAAAATCGTGCAAAATGAAAAAACATAGAAATTTCAATTTTATACATACTCGTAATTAAGCAATTTTTCCCTTTTTTCAAAACCTTACAACTTTCCACCCGAGTGATAGTTTTTAACGATTCCTTTCTTCAATTGAAGATCTGTTCTTCTACTTTCATGAAAGTTGAATCACAATTAAGATCACAATTGTTATATGAGTAGCTATGATCCGATATCATCGGATTACTCTTCAACGTTATCTCCCATGGGAAATAATGGGTATTTTTTCACACTTTTGCCACACACGCTCTCAATGCGCAATTTGCTACCCTACTATCAGGATTAAAATGGCTCATTTCATGCCTGTATTGAAAAGATAGGATTGTAAAGTATGTATGCTTTTATATAAATTCATAGAAACATATTTGTAAAATCGACAATAATGATTTATAAACAAATTTTTATAAGCTATTATCAGAAGATGATGCAACATACCGCTTAAACAAACCGTGCCCTTGAATGGCTCAATAAGTAAAATCAATCTATCTCATCTCAATCATAAACCCAAAGCAGTACCCGAATCCCAAAAGCCCCGTCAATCCATAAACACCCCAACACATCACACCATGTCCTCTAAAGCAACAGCCACAGAAGAAAGGTCGAAAAGGCCATCTACACTCCACAACACAACACACTCAAACACAGATAAGAACCTCCATCCCAAGCCCAAGCTCCCAGAGTCTATTCACCGTCTATTCGCGGGTGTGCACTGCAACTTCCGTTCCGTTCTACAGCGGCCACCAGCCAATTGTAAGGTCTCTCTCTCTCTCTCTCTCTCTCTCTCTCACTCGCTCTCTCTCTGGGTGACTCTCACTCGGTGACTCTCACTCAGTGACTCTGAATCGGCTCTGCGAGCAAACTAAGCGGACGAGAGGGAGAATGAAACGCGAGAGACACGGCGAGATAGCTGCTCCTCTTCCCCTTTCGTGTCGCTGTCGATGCGCGACAGTTCGGCCCAACTTGGATTAATTTGTCTCGGGTGCGCGCGCGCGCGCGCACTGTTAAACGCGTCGCCCGGATTATCGGCTGATCCTCGTGGCGCGCCTTGTCTGGCTGTTGCTTCTCTTTGGATTTGTTTGCTACTTTCGCTCGTTTGGCTTTTGTTGGTTGGTTGTTCTTTTCTGTTCTTTGAGGTTCTTTTCATTGGTATAGTTGTTTAATGCAGATGAGATCGGAAGAGTACTTTTGTTTGAGTCTTTAAATTTCGTTTGTATTACTTTGTTTGGTGAACATTCATTCCGAGGAATGTCTTTTACTAGATGTAAATAACTAATATGGATGAGCAATGAGTTCGAAAATGATTTATTGTTTGTTATTAGATAATCATTAAATTAATTGAGTGATATCAGAGAATAAGTCAGTGTTTCCGGTATTTTTAGGCCTTTTCAACCGTTGCCTTTGTAAATGAAAAGTTTAATCCTTAGCGTGTGCACGTAACTCTAGCTATAATTCTAGTGGCTATAAAAATTACTACTGCCGCTTACTAAATAAAGTTTTAGTATTTATAACTAACTATTATTATTGTTTCGATAATTAAGTCTTGATCATTGTTACAAAATTAAATGGTTATATGTTACATCAGGTCATATTAAAATTCTATCCATATTAATTACTATGAAATGCATTTTCAATTCCAATTCGACAGATGATATATAACACGAATTAAAAATAACTTATAACTTCCATAATTGATGTGGCCCAATTTGATCAGATCCATAGATTTATGTACAATTACAAGGTAATGAAATCTCATATGACCTAATTAACTTCACACGCAGCTTCATAACAGAGTCATTATCGCGAGAACCCTATCGAAGCAGAAAACAAAATAAAACACAAAAACAACGGCAAGCAGCGAGCAAAGAGCTGCTGATTCTTCATCACAATTCCCTTAAAAAATCTTCTCCGCCCGAAATCCATCACTCCCGCATGAAGTATGACCCGACAGCGCGCGCTCGAGATCGAAAAAATTCAAATCCCCTCCGTTGCAAAACTATAAAACGCCCGACACCGTTCGCAAAAATGACAAACTCCGCGCAATCCGCGCTCGTAATGCATTTTAATTCGAAAAAATCACGGCCAGCGATAATGGGAAAAACGAAGCGTCTGTCTCGGATTGCGAGAGACTTCGCGAAGCGAGCAGAAGAAGACGGATATCGACAGACCTGACACGTCCGCGTCTATATTTCACCGAGCCGAGCTATTTATTCGGCGGTCGTTGGGTTGTTCTTTTTTTTCGCTCGCGTTTTGCGTGGACGTGCAGCTGTCAATCGGTGCAGAATGCACTGGTGGGAAGTTCTTGCGGGGAGTGAAAATACGTTTTGTGAGGGCGGGAATGCTGGATCACCTGTTACGCGTTGGGTTCGGAAGTGTCGTATTCAGGGATGTGGGCAAAATTGTTTCGATCCGATTTTGGATCCATTTTAGACCAATATGTCATTAGAGTTAATTATGCAGTTCAAACACTTAATTCTACTCCACGTAAGCCATTAAATTATTTTTTTACTAAATGATTAAGCAGATCATTCTAAGAGGCTATGGCTAAAAGAAGTACTTATAAAAATTATATTAGTAGTTATATTTTCGCCTGAATCTGGATTGTAATCGAAATTTAATTTAGCTTATTCTGCCCATTGGGATGTATTCCAATAATACACGGATGGTTCAAATAATTATGTAGTGCTAGAAGAGTCCAAGAATATATATGGAGTAGAATAGGGAGTTTGACTGACAATGAAGATTTTCATAATGGATTCAACTCAGGGTGGATCAAAATTGGATTGTAATAATTTTTCTCGCGTCGTGCATCCTTAAGAGAAGCTATATAGATAGTAAGTGGAACTAAATTAAACAAAAATTTAACAAGCTTAACAGTTTGAAAGCAAGTTGTTGAATAAAACCAGTATTATTATTTTAAATAAACATTGATAGAAACATACACACAGACGTGGATACAAACAGACATATTTTTAATTCCGATATATCTCTAAGAGTTTGTACAAACAATGTTAGTTTATGTTATATTTTATGGATTAACAGCTTTTAAAGTAAATTGTGGAAATTCAAAGAAAAACAATAATTTTACTTCGGTAAAAAAGTCGGTATCTACATTTTTTCTCGATATGCAGATATTTAGCAATATATGTTCGTAATTAACAACTATTATATTTTGCTTCAAAAATAACGATTTCCAGTCAGAAGTCTAGAGTAAAAATATGTTTACCTCGTAAAAAATTTTTATCAAAAAGAAACCAATGATTCCGACATCCGATAAAATTGTTTTCTCACGTTGCTAGAAACTCGACGGCTCTTGCAATTAAACGCTGCAGCGGCTCCAAACAACTAGCGCGCTCGTTTTGTTTATGAAACAGAGATTACGTCTGAGGGAGTTACCATTTTGCATACCTATTGTCGTAGCGAAATGCACGTACTGCGATTGACAGGAGCTGTTTTCGACTGATTTTCAGATTTTAGTTTATCGTTTGATAATTAATTTGGTCCCTTTATTGAAAGAGGTCTGTCGCCGGGACACGAAAATCATTTTGAATTTTTGACGTTAGTATTTATATACGCAAGTATAGCGGTAATAAAAACGATTTCGCTGGCACACTAAAAGAAATTGAAAGTTAAAAATTGTTCACCGAATAGAGACAAGAGATCCCCCGATATTCGATTAAAATGGTTTTGCCCGAAGGCGCCGTGTCGTGACAAAATTGACTAGTTTTGTAATTAATAATTCCTTTAGAAAATCAAAATAACCAACACGCTCGTCCGTTTATAAAAGAACGATTACACCTGCGGATGCTGTCATTTTGCTTGTCTATTGTTGAAGCTATTTTCGGTTGATTTTCATATTTTAGTTTAACGCTTGAGAACGAGGTTGGACCCTTTATTGTAAAAGGCCTGTCAACGTTACGTAAAAATCAATTTATATTTTTGGGGTTAGGGTATATACACAGGCGTAGTAGAAGTTTGCGTTAGCTGGAAGAGGAGAACAAAAAATGTGCGCGTAGCGCGGCTTCATTTCGTTGGTATAATCAGAACGAATTCTAGAGCTAAAAATGTTTACCTTGCATAAATTGTTCATCAAGAAGAAACAAAGGACCCTGACATTTGATAAAATTGTTTTCACTCGTCGCGCGCTGCTGCGAAAGTCGACGGGCCTCGCAATTTTACGTTGCTGCAGTAACTCCGAATAACCGAGACGTGTTTGTCTGCTCGTGCGGTCGGAATTACTATTTTGCTTTTCTTTTGTAATCCCGAAATGGCGAGTAGTGCCACCGACGGAAGCACTTTACGTGCGATTCTTTTCTTATTGTGCTTTGATGGGTCTTAAAGCGCATATTTTTCCCCCTAACAATTGATTGATAAGTTCATAGCTATAAATTCTGTATTAAATATTGTTAGCGTTTAAAGGGGTCATTACACTGTAATGTGTTGCAAATTGTCTTTGTTGGAAATGTTTTTTTAATGATTAAAGTGTCCAACAATAATTGAATTCTTTTAAGAAGAACCAGGCCAGAACCTCCAGTAGGGGTGAAACAATTAAAGATATCTCAGCTTCAGGTTCGCGTACTGATGTAGGCTTGTACTCCCTGCGAACCCGCAATTCATGCCTTTGGAACTCTATTCCTCGCAGTACCAAGTACCTGTCATCACTCTGCAAATTTAAGACAGCAATGCGCAGGTACCTGCGTACTCACGATAATATAATAACATTGCAAAATCTGAAATACTAGCGTCCTTTGTTGTGCAATTATTTATTAACTTCTCTGTGTTTCGGTGTCAGTGTATTTATAAGCATGAATGAACGCGTGAGTGCAAGAATGTATATATGATTTTATTATAAATCCGACGCGCTAAGTGTGATATTTTATATAAATAAAAAATCTTATTATTTTATGGTGTGTAGTATGTATTTATAAGCTTGAATGATCGTGTGATTGTGTGGGTGGATGAATAAGTGTGATATATTTTACAAATGACGTGATAGATAAATATTGTGCAAATTTGATATTTAAAGACTGACGAGCATTATGTAATATTTTATATTAATAATACTGATTTGAACGTATAAATAATGTAAAAGTGAAACATACATATAAATATACATATACATATAATATACATATGTATACTCTTCTATGCTTTAAAGCAAAAATAAAATGTTATCTATCTATTTATCTCTCTTATCGCGGACTCGTCTCATAGCTCGTACTGCGAGCGTCGCGGATTCTTCATCCGTAACACTATATTCTTATAAAGATTCATTATCGTCCGCATATATTATAAGAACTGAAAAATGTATGACCTTAGAAACATCATGGATGTATAAAATGAATATATATATATATATATATATATATATATATATATATATATATATATATATATTTATATAATTTAATCTTTCTCTAAACGCCATTTTATTAATTTATTTATTAATCTAAATGATTTTTGTACTCATGATATCAATACCCATACTGATTAAAAATCTGTAACTGTTTTTATATTTTAAATTTAATATTTTCCAAAATTAAAACTCAAAATTTTGAAAAAAATACAAAAATTTTGAAAAAATGTATTCTTTTTATTTCGTAGGTCTGGTGGACGACTCGAAATGCCCATTTTCCCATTCCCTTTGCATGCATGAAAAAGGCCTTATTCACACACTTGTTAAAAAAAATATACGGGTGAAAAGGGCTTTTTCAGACTCGGATAATGATTTGAACACTCGTGTACGTCTCGGCTTTCCCCCCGAGTTGTACAGTGTACTATTAATCAGTATGGGTATCGATATCATCAGTACCAAAATCATTTCGATTAATAAATAAATCAATAAAATGGCCTTTAGAGAAAGATTAAACTTGAAGTTTCAAAATTCTGGAAAATGTATAATCATTTTGCATTTTAAAAAGTACCAATTTCTTAATGAAAAACAGATTTCCGCGATCTGTACGACAAGCACTGATATTCTAAATAATTTGTAAAAATTTTAGACCGATTATTCAAATAGCTTTTTGCAATCACCTGAGCCAGAATTTTTCAAAAAGCACAGACCATTGCTATATAATTATAATAAAAAAGAAGCTGTAAAATAAGTCAAACATTTTGTTATACTCTTAAAATGTGTATTAATTAATAAATATACAAAATTGTAATTAGGTTCATCATTTAATTTCTTTAAAAAAATGTCTGAAAAAATGCAACTCAGTTGAATGGTCCATTAAATATCAGACTAATAGGCTAATCCTCATTCGTGTGCAGGGCGCATGCTAAACTTTCTTTATAAATCTAAGGCTAAAATTCACAGATAGAATTTCATGATCAATATATCTCCAATTTGTCAAACAATCCATGTAGATGTAATTGACTATATTGAAAATTTCTGATGATTTGAGATAATGATTCTTCTCGTGAGCGTGCATACCTTATACATAATCAAACTCTCTTATTATTCACCCGAAACAACAATATTGACCACTCAGAGTTCGACAAATCACACCCCAAAAACCACCCTCTAAAACCTCATAAATTTTAAAGAGTCCCCTCCCTCCTTTAAACCAACTGCAATACCTACACAAAAGGAGGGGGAGGCTGAAAGAGCCCGGAAGTGATTCGCCTCCGCGGTCTTCCACACCCCGGCGAAGAGCCTCCCTTCCCTATCTATCTCGATTTCGCAATCTTCGACCCCCGTCAAATTCTCTCTCGCGCACGCCCCCTTCCTTCTCGCCTCTCCACCTTTTTGTGCAGGACCTTTTCCCAGCGCTATTTTCCCTTTCTCCGCTTTTCTAAGCTGAAGCTTCGCCGAAGGTTCGCCGAAGGTTCACCGAAGGTTCCCTGCAGCTTCGCCGAAGTTTCGCCGAAGCCGGAGGTCCGAGGTGGCGAGCCATCCATTCTCGTTCAACGCCTCTGTTTACCCCGAGGCACTGGCGCAAGCGGGAGAGCTTCAAACGGCCAATTTTGCCGGCAGAGCCCCCCTCCCCCCCTCTCCCCGTCGGAGAGCCTCTTGCAGCCGTTATCTCGCCCCGGTGGAGATCTCTCTGTTGGCTTTTTGCAGCGGTGGGCTGGGGTGTGTGGGTTTCTCTTTCTTGCTTGCTTTTTCGGTTGGCCTGAAGGGCTTGCGGCGGTGCACGGGAATTATTTATACGAGCTTTATGTGCTGGGTAATAAAAACGGATTGAATGATGGGAAGGGATGGTTATGGAGGGGGGAGGGGTTATGAGCGCGAATGTGAAAGGCTTTTAATTTGGGAGCAAGAGTTATTTGATTGGGTGGTTGGTTGGTGGGGTGGGAAGACAAAAAGTGACTGAAGGAGTGTTTGGTTTTTCATTTTGGTTAATGGATGAAATGGAGTTGAGCGATTCGTCTGTTTGAATGCTATTCTTTTACTAGTCTATTTAGAAGTATAAACAACTAGATTTACTCACACGTATTTTTTGTATGTTCTGTTAAACTTATACGGATACGTCTTTGTAGACCCTCTAAAATTTACATTGGTGATTCTTATAGGGTAATAATACATTCTAATACTAAAATAACTAAAATAACGAACGGGACAGTACAACACTTTTCTTCTTGATATATTCAAAATTGTACAAGAAATATAAATTTTTAGACACATTCGAGACTAAGACTTTTTTTCACTCAAAGTTTAGTGTAATAATCATAGCTACAGATTACTATCGCGCGGCCGAAAATTTCACGTAAGGTTAGTAATCGTACATTAAATTTATATTTTGTTAAAAACTAGTCTAAAAAGTAGGTTAAGTTACGCTTGACGATTTCGCGATGTTTTGTTTTCTTTCGATATCGGCAAAAAGTATTGCACCGACTCTGAGACGTTTGACGGGCCAACGTCGATTCTATTTACTGGCCCATTCTTATCAAAACGATATAATCCCTTTATTGTTTCAGCACCGAAAAATAATTTATCGGCATACAATATTCAGTCAGCATTGGCCCGAACTATCACTGCTGGAAAATTCTTTCATGGGCAGTTTGTAACTACTAATGCGTCTACATAATTCGATGGAAACGGTTGGTGGTCTATGCTTGTAGATTCATTTACCTACTTCTTTGTAAACTGGAATCAGTGAAATTTTTCAAAAAATAAGCAAGACATTACTAAATTCTTGATGAATAATGGTAATACGTTCGAGCACGATGAGGTCCCAAAAATTCCATCAGCTATTGAAACTGAATACTTATGTAAGGGGATATGTCAAGTAGCCCTAATAATAGAAAAAACTCTGAAGATAGCAAAAAGAGTAAAAATTTTCAAATTTGTTGTTTCGAATAGACATTAGAAAAATTTCCCATAAGACATAACATTTTACTTAAAGCAATATACACTGAAAGTGCTTCAATAAGCAAAACAAATTTGTCTTAAAAACTAAAGTACGTTTTAATTAATTATCAAATTAAGATTAGATTTAGATTTAGAGGACATTTTAAGTAGGTTAGTAGATCTCCCGCGTGGAGCGAGAAAAGGAGTCTCCCCCCGCACTGCGTACTTAGTACTCAGACACGGTGTTCTCATTCGTTCTAAAATTTTTCGTACACGATCTTTAATACTTTTCCAATATTTTGCATTGTTTCTAATTTCTTTCTTATCATTTTAAAACAGTTGCACTCTAAGTTTATTGTCAGTTTACAAGCTGCTCTCATAAGAGCCCTTGCATAAGAGTCAAACTTTGAAGTTAATTATCTTTAAAACGACATTGGCTAATGCTTTAAAATTTCACATGCTATCGTATACTTCATACAACAATGACACATTAACTTTTCAGAAACATCTTATCATTTTGACTTCACTATCCAACCGCCTTAAATTGCACCTATACTCTCCACCAAATAGAATTTTCACCGTATGGTAAATGTCCCAATTTCTGCTCACATCCCTATTTCTAATCACTTGAAGTCTTTCTGTTATTATAGATATGAAGATTCTTTTAATATATATTATACCCAAGCTATCTGTACGTTTTTAGTATTACAACTAAAATCTGTAGTGCTGAATTAAAAATATTGTAAATTCTGATTAAAAGACTTGATAGCAGTGATAGTTTGAGGTTAGACGCAGATGCTTTCTGCATGTCCCTATTTCTAATCACGAAAAAATAACGTTTCAGTTGTACTTATACAATATGTACACTGTTTTCTACTTATGCATCGTGAAGTATTTGTGCGTGTTAACATACTAATACAATAAAAAGATATAAATCATTTGAATGAAGTCTATAAAATCGACGGTGATCAGAAATAGATACACATCGAAATCACCGCTATTTACTGTGAGCAGAAATAGGTGCATTTTACGTCCACTTTTTAATTGACCATTATTAATATTTAAGTCTTTAAAATGGTTTTTATGCATTTACATTGTATTGTTCAATTCATAATTAAGATAATAATCATATCTGCTTTATAAATTAATGTTAGAATAACTTTTTAAACCTTGTTGTTTTACGCAAAATGCTTATATGAGCAGAAATTGTGACATTCACCTTATGCTACATTTTGCAAACACAAGCAGTTCGTCAAGATACGCAAAAAATCTTGTTCCCACACACTCTAAGCACTCTATTTACAATCCTCTCAACGTTCCCCTGAATTCCACGTACATCTCTAAAAGTACCTATCTCCAAAATGTCCGCACTGCGCCTCAGCGAAACGCAGAGCAGACGCACACCGAAATATCCGCCGATCGCAGCAGCAGCAGCAGCATGCGGAATACATACATATCTTATAACAGGGTTATTGGCGGCCAGCGCCCGATGGGGCCACTCGCGCCCGATCGTCCCTTCGGGACGGGACTCGCCCGCACACCTATATTACCTCTCGTTACACCCTTCTTCTACTCCCCCTTCTCCCTCGCCGCACGGCGGTACTCGAAAAGCTGTCGCGGCGGACGCGTGACTGGCCACGTTACGCCACCACTGTGTTCGCTCTTTTTTTCATCCGGATGTTCGGTGCGTCCTTTTTGCTTTGGTTTGTTATTGGTGAGAGGTTGGAGACGATGTTGATCGAGCGTATTTCGTTGCCTGTGTGTGTATTGGCTCGGGCTTGGCGGTGAATCTGATTTCCGGGAGGCGGGAGTGACTGACAGGTGGTGTGTAGGACACTGTAGAGGGATTTTTGATTCGGCGTTATTTGTGCGATGACGAGCGAGGACATCGATGGTAGAATCTTCGAGTGTTTGTATTCAGTAGGATGGTATATATTTCGGATAAATAATAATTTTAAATTGTAGTTTTTTTTATTAGCGTGAATAGTAATTCACTACTAACAATTTTGAAGAATGATTTGATAATAGTTTCACGGATTTTATTGTATTCAAATATTTTATTATTACTGTTTTCTTACGGTGGTTGAGACAAATCAAATATGACCTCGGATAAACGAAAGAAACGAACGAGGCATAATGTCACCTTGATGCTTAGGTAACAAAAGAGCCAGATTCCGTCTCTCTCTCTCTTTATTCCCTTGGGATATTGTCTAGACACAGAGGTATGCAATACCATTTGAGGCCGTCCATAAATTACGTAAGATATTTTAGGGAAGGGAGGGGGGATTCAAATTTTCTTACATATTCTTACAGATGGGGATGGAGAGGGTCAAAGTTCGTTTTACGCAAGTTTTCTTTTCATTTAAAGAAATGATGAAGACATTTTTAATATAAATGTATACTTATGCAAAACATTTACCCATTTCTTACGCATATAATGTACCATTTCGACAGGAGAAAGAGACTCACATATTCATTACAGGCACAGAAGTCAGGTGTTTACTTCCTGTAAGTGGACGTTAATTTTTCAAGTTCTTTTCACTTTGTTTTGACACTGGCTATTGTCACTGGTAGTGAAAACCAAAATCTTATATATATTATATACCGAAATCAATACCAAGATCGACAATCTACAATTACTATAATCACTCATTTAAGCACTGCAGAACACCATTAAATGTGTATTGTTAATATACATTAAAATTGTATATAGCGCTAGAATCTGAATTTCTTTAAGATTTTGGTAGTGACTATTGCCAGTGTTAAAACAAAGCGAGAAAAACAAAAAACAATTAACATCCGCTAACAGGAAGATGCTATAGTTTACGACAACTGGACTATATCAGTGAATTTTTTATAAAAAGGTACACGCTCGACTTCTAAGCCTGTAATAAATATTTGTGCTTTTTTTGTCTGGCAAAATGGTACATTATATGCGTAGGAAAATGGTTAATTTTTCACATGAGTCTTTAAAAAATGAACTTTTGATGTAAAAATATTACGTAAGATTAGTGGGGAAGAGGGGGGAGGGGATACAAAAAATCTTACGATTTCTTACATAGGAGGACGGAGGGGGGGGAGGGGTCGAAAATCTGCAAAAAAAGCCTTACGTAATTTATGGACGGCCCCTTATGAACTCTGAATTTTTACTGTTACTGGAAAATACATTTTTACTGTTTTTCGGAAATTGATGTCACTCGTTGAATGAAATTATAAAAAGTAAGTTAGATCAACATCATAAATGAATAGTAAAAATCTTTGAAGTGCTAATTTCGAGAATAATAATTAGATGATAAATCAGGTGATCGTATCGTGTTGCTGAATTGTCAGTAAATGTCTTATTCACTTGATAAATCGGGCGATTCTATTAGGTGGTCGAATAGGCAGTAAATGACCGATTTAATCAAGTGATAATTCGAATGATTATTTAATGGGATATATCATGTTGCCCTCCCCCCCCCCCCCCCCCTCAGAACCTCCTCAGCACCTCCTCCTAATTCTACATTATTCACGTTAGATCGACGTAACCCAATAACCCAAGAATTATACTTGGGTTGTTGAATTATTGGGTTATTGGGTTATTGGGTTATGATGAATGAATCCTGATATGTTCTAATTATGGACCCCCTGTATATGCTCTTATTATGGAAATCCTGTATTCTATGTCAAAATTATGGACACCCTGAATATATGCCCTACTATGAACACCCAGTATGTGTCTTTATTATGAACATCGTGTATACTTTCCAATATTGGTAGACCAGCATGTGTATTTTTCAATATTGAAAACCCTGTTGTGTCTGATTTATGAGCATCATATGTATGACCCAATTATATGTACATCATATGACCTTGTTATGTTCTAATTATTGAAATACAATATGTTGCCATTGTGGATACGTTCTGTCTTGATATAATCCAAATCGGAAGTCATCCAAGGATTCATGATATTCACTTCTGGTCTGGACCTGATTCCTGGATGACTCCTGATCCAGTCTGGAAGTTGTTCAGAAATCTATAATATTTTCTTCCGGTTCAGAACGGAGTCTAGGAATTCATGATATTTACTTAAGATCCAAAGCGGAGGTCCAGAAATCCGTGATATTTACTTCCGATCTTTACCCTAAGGTCACGATTTATGATCTACGATTCCAGAGGAATGACGCACCAAGCGTCATCACACTCCTTACGACAATAATATTCTCTTTAACACTTCCCCGATGACTAACCACAACAAAACCGTTCCTTCACGTTACAGACTGGTGTCGACGCCTACAAAGCAGAACGAGGCCTCGTGCAGTAGCTCGAACAGCCAGCAGTACGGGGCGACCTTCGCGGTGCGCGTCGGCACGATCGACGGTGTGATAACGCACAATCTGCGCGCCGAGACCAGGAGGGACCTGGCTGCCTGGGCCCGGGCCATCGTCCAGGGCTGCCACTCGGCCGCCCACTCTCTTAGGGAGTACACCGTTCGTAAGTGTCCGACTTTTGTTATTTCGCAAGATATGGTCTGTGTTGAGAAGAGTTGAGGTGTGAAGCGTATTGTAAATTATAAAGCTAAAAGAATAATAGCAAATATGTATCTGCGTTTGAAATTAAAATTTGATCCTTTAATTTTTATATTCTGAAATTTTGGCGTACGATTCTGAATCCAAATCGTAAGTTGTACACACAATTTCTAATTATTTGAGCTTGCTATGGGTATAAAGAGCTCATTGCGCAAACATAAAAGTTTTTCGTGTTCAGAAAACAATTGTAAGACTTTTTATGGTGTATTCGCTCCGTGCATACGATTGAAGGGAATACAAGAAACGATCGAGGCGAGACGAATATATATATTGATTGACTAACTTCAAAAAATATGCTAACAAAGTGTTTATATAAACATATGAATATTGAATATAGTAATAGTGTATTTATTACACATAATCAATAGTGTTATTATACACCTCTACAATGTAAAAGAAAGATACAGAAAATAACTATTTTTTTGTTGTTAAATCAATTTATACAGATTCCCCATAGGACATAGTGTAAATATTCCAATATTAATGCCGATCCAGGTGTCGCCACCTGACTTGCACGTAGCGAATAAAAGATATTTATGCATACTCAATTTACCTAAGTCGGATTTGTATAAATAAAAATTAAATCATTTTATTGAATAAAATTAACATGAAATTTCATGTACTTTGATAATAATTGAATTATAGGTAATTGATTTTTAATTATATTTAATCTTCACAATGGCTTTTAGTAATGTACAATTTTCTTTATAACGTTTAAAAAAACGTGAATAATTAATTAGAAAAGATTTTTAGAAAATCTGATGCGCAAGAGTTTATATTATGAGACTCACGAAATATCATGAGGTTTATCGTAAATTCTCTAAAATTCTTTTCGAAATGAAAAATTTGTGGGAAGAATTTTATTTTGTCTGTAAAATTTAAGAAAAATAAGCATGTAAATGTATATGTCATGTTTTGCAAATTTTAAAGACTTTGACTTTTAAAGAGTTTTGTCAAATCAAAGATAATTGATTTTTGCTTTCAAAATATACAGAGAACATCCTTATTCATATTCTAATAATAATCAGTTATTACAAGATAAAAGAATAAATTAACATATTATTAAACTACCACTAACCTACAACTTCTTAGTAATGTTTTGATGTTTTGAAACAAATTTTTGTAACCCAATAAATAATTTTTAAACAAATTGCAAAATTAATCAGAATTTATTAACATTGAATATTACATTAACTAATATTTCATAATTTAGAAAGTAGATCTTAAATTAAATTCTCTTCATACAAATGATTCCCTAATAAATCATTACTTCACATCGTCGTAACACATTCAGCTTCCAAGCCACGTAAAACATTGCGTCTACTCTCGCGCGTCGCAAAGTGTCTCTACGAACGTCATATAAACCCAACTATCAATGAACGTTTCGCCGTTGATACTCGACAGAGACTGCAAAATAAAAAGAAGAAGAAAAAAGAAAAATCAACTCGCAACGAACGACTGTACGTAGATAAAGTCGCAAAAAAAACGAACACGAGAAAAAAAGACGAGCCGGCGGGGAGACAGACGCGGAAAAAAGACGCGCGTCGTTCTGTGCCTCCTCGATGAGACCAGATCTGTACGGCGAATCGAATCCGCCAAGATTCTCTCTCTCTCTATCTCTCTCTCTTTCTCTATATCTCGCTTTCTTTCGTTTTTCCGTTTCATGTCTCTCTCTCTCTCTCTCTCTCTCTCTCTCTCTCTCTCTCTCTCTCTCTCTCTCTCTCTCTCTCTCTCTCTCTCTCTCTCTCTCTCTCTCTCTCTCTCGCCCGCGCAAGGGAATATCGAGGCAACAGCAGCAGCAGCAGCTGGTTGCTGTGGAAGAGGAGGAAGAGAGAGAGAGAGAGAGAGAGAGTATTTCTGGGTACGAGACGAACGGCAATTTGCCTCGACGACTCCCCGATAAACGACGGGCGTATAGAGGTACGGTTATATCTCGAATGCCTCGTGTTCCGATTCTCTCGTTCCCGTCGATTCCATCTGCAGTACACGGTGTAGCGTGCACGTGTGTACGCGCGTACGTGCGGAGTACTGCCGCTAGTAATCGTAATCGTATATTTGCCTTATTTTTCGGTATTTCGAAATGTTGTACGAGAGATTTTGCGCGTTTGACTTCTTTTTTTACTGTTAAGGGTGCATGCTTTTAGAATAGTGCGATTTTTTTTGGTTATAGATTTCTTTATTTATCATGTTTCTTTTGTTGATTTGAACTTCAGCAAAAATAATCATTGAAGAAAAAGATTCTGAAATGCTCAGATATGTCTTATTAATATACTGTATATATTTTTGTAATATTATATACAAGTATTATATACTAAATAAATCGATTTTCTAAATCGTTTATGTAAAATAATTCCCTGTAAACTTACGTAAAAAGTGACTGTAAAAATTGTATAAATCCTGATCTTACTCTAAAAATTCAACATCGTAGATCTAACATGGTTAACTTAACCCCATAAAAACGCTTCTATATATTTTATATATAAAAATCCTAATAGAATATATAACTTACAGAGCGTATTCTTAAAGACAGCAAAAAATTTGTACTAACGGTATTTGAGCTGTAGATTATGATTAAATTATAGTAATTTAATAATCCAAATACATTTAGTCTTTCGTACCTAGTACCCTTGGATCCACTTGTACAGAAGCGACATTTTACTATCGGAAAAAGACAATTGAAGTATAAGCTTCATAACTTATTGGACAATAAAGCTGAAATGCTGTTAAGTAACATTCAATTTTTTCAGTATTAAAAAAATGTAAAAACTTGAAAAAATTTTAGAGAAACAAAATGACCCAAGGTACTATAGTATCATTATAAATACAGGCTAGTATAAAACCCCCCTGTTACTTACAAGTATCAGGAAGAACTTTTTCCAATTAATTTTGAATTTTGAATTTTGCTAAAAATTGAAAATTAAATGAAAAAAGTGGATCCTCATAATTCTCAATGCCGGGTGGGTTAAGTATCACCTTAAAATTTTTCCAATTTAAGTTTACATTCGTAATCTGCAACCCAAAATATCTCTGGGTTACGATTTTCAAAGAAATTGGATTAACACAAAAATAATGTTACACAAATTATTAACCCAATAAACAGAGGAAACATGCAAAAATATTAAGAGGGCAAGCTGGTATTAAACTCTAAAAAACAAAAACTTACTAAATTATACAACTTTTCTATTGTAATTATAATACCAAGAAGTAAATTGTACTTACTAAAACATGTAAAAAATGCAATAATTTGAGAGTTTATGTAGCAAATCCATCCAGTCAATACTTAGTAACTGTTGAAATACTATGGCCAGAATACGTGCTCAGTCAAAATTCATTTATTGCAGGCTTAAAAATTATATTTTGAATCATTTCCTTCGATACTTTCATGAAATATTTAAAAAATGTTTCTACTTTAATTAAGTGTAATATTTCCTTGATAAGTTAAAAGCATGAATTATTGAAAAACAAAAGTCAATTTTTTTCAGCTTTCATTATTCAAATTCCGAATTTTTTCAACTTTTCAAATAAATATTGCACGTAATCATAACACCCAAAGAAATTAAAACTCACAGCAATCAAAGTAGAAACATCCGTAGAATTTCGAAGATTTCCTGAAAGTTTATATCATTAGACACCGCACGGTAACCCTTAAGGTGATGCTAAATCCACCTGTCACCGATAAATACAAGGAACTACTTTTCTCATTTAATTTTCAATTTTTAGCAAATATCTTTATGAAATGTTATTGTCATAAACAAAATTCACAACTTTCCAGCGAGATATTTTCTCAAAATTTAAAATTGAATGAAATAAGTGGTTCCCCGAATTTGACAGTGACAGGAGGTTTAGCATCACCTTAATCGGATTCAACTTAAAGGTACTTGCACTGTAAATTTTCTTTCTGCATTTGAATCTGCATTGTTTATAGATTATTTACCAACTAAAATAAAACAAATGTCTGAGCCGTTTTTTATATAAGCCATTCTGTTTGCCATTTTGGATCCTCCATTTTGAATTTTTGAATATCTGATAGCAGATTGGTAATCAGCAACTCCAGAATCCCTTATATACCAATTTTTCACCAATCGGCTTTTCATGAAAATAGGTCTATAAGGGTTTTTTTGAGTTACTGATAACGAATCTGCTATCAGATTTTCAAACATTCAAAATGACGGATCCTATATGGCGAACAGAATGGCATGTCTGAAAAATGGCTCCGTTATTTCTTTTTATATTTCTGTTTTGGTAAATAATCTATAAGCAATGCAGATTCCAATCCAGAAAGCAAATTTACAGCGCAGGCATTCTAAGTTACATATTATTATTAAGCATTTGCCACTAAAAGCTCACTGAACTCCACAAAATACACAAAAAATTATTCTCTCACAGTATAAATCCCCATTAAAATGCGTCCTTTCTGCTCGTCGTGTTGCAGGTTGCGTGTGGCAGGGCCGCGCCTGCCAGCTGGTGGTCCACCACGAGGAGGGCTTCGCCCTGTACGCCGCCGGGACGCGGGGCGTCGCGGGCAACGGCGTCAGTCCCGGCTCGCCGCCGACGCCGCTCTGGCGGCGGCCCTTTGAGAAGCTCAGGATGTCGGCCGACGACGGGGCGAGACTGCTCTGGCTTGACTTTGGCGGCGACGATGCTGAGATCGTAAGTGCACTCTTGCCTTCGATAGTTTAAGCTAATATAATTTACCTGTTGCGTGACCTTCTTTGCGAAAGTCAGCATTGCGCGAGTAACCAAACGCATCGTTTGAAGGAAATTTTTTAAAAATTGGCTTTGCTTTTATTCAGTCTGACGAGTTTGTATAGAAGATTTAAAGATTTTGTTCGTTCAGCGTGATGACTGAAAAACAAAGGAAGATGCCTACGAATGCATAGTGTGTATGTACTAAGCAAACTCCATTGTTTAGAACTGGTCGAAATATGGAAATTAAAGCAAAGGGAGGCTGTTCATGGATTTATAATATTCAATTCTTTTAAGTAGAATGCGTATACCATTGTTTAGAACGCATTGAAATATTCAATTTTCGAAAAGCATAAGATTTCAAATTAATATAAAATTGTGGAAATCATTAGTCACAAATTTTTTACTTAACATTAGGTATATTTACCCATATCGAATTCCAGTAGAATAAATCAGGCATAGCGAGACATACATCTACAATCCTCTGTCATGAGCTTTACTCTAGACATACATTTTCCTCTTCCACCTGAGGTTTAATGTGCACAACACCTATAAATACGTTTACCTCAGTCCTAATAAAATACTTCTCCCCGAGAAATACATCTCACAAATTTCCATTCGTAGTCAACCCCCCTATATTCATTCAGCGACACTTTTAACTAATCGAAACATCCGCTCGAAATCTATGAGCCCGTCACATTATACCGTTGAGCCGCACGCGCACCTACTCACCGGAAACAGAACTATATTCAGCGAACGTCAAAGCGCATTCGACGATCGGATCATTAAGGCCACCGCTGCGCCATCATCGCCACCGCAGCATTAGGCCGGCGCGGCCGGGGGATTATTATCCGCTCCGACGGGCATAACTGCGAGAGCCCCGCTCGCATAATGGCGGGGATTTAGAACAGTCGGTTTTATTCGCGCCGGCGGCGGCGATGACAGCTGCCACAGTTGCCGCGCTTTACGATTGAGCGCCGATATGGCCGTTCGCCGAATTAACGTTGCGTTCTTTTTGGGAGTAGGGATGTGCGCGTGTGAGAGGCCTTTGATAAATGTTGGTGCAAGCGTGCGTTCGTTTGGAAGAGTTTTTTTGGAAATGGTAGCAGAGCGGGGATGTGTGAGGTCATGGGTGTGGTTGATAGAGTAGAATTAAATTGAAATTTTCGGCATGGGAGATGTTTATTAAAGAAGGATGCCCGTGGCCTATGCCGGCTACAGGTAAAACATTGATAGGGGGCCTATAAAAGTAATATTAGCATAAAGCATTCACGAAACCTTAAGCATTTAACCAACTACTTAATGTCTGATAAATCTTGATTTTTTCATTTATTCTATCGGATTTGATCCTCGTTTTTTAATGTTTCCCTTTAATTCACCGGATTAAATTTTTTTTAATATTTATATTATGACAAACTTTAAACAATTTTGTCAGCTCTGTAAGTTCCCCCACGTCCCCTGACTTGTTACGCATCCATAGGCATCCTCCTTTGAAATTTGATTGAATTTTGGGGAATGCATTGTTGTAGAATTTAATTATGCTACAGGATTGTGTTTTGCGATGTAATTTAATTATTAAAAAGTAACTAAGGTCCCTCTGTTCATAGTTAATACAATATTAATTCGTTATGACTATCTATCTGTTTATACGATATATTGATAATGTTAAAATATGAGAAATGAATATTTCAAAATGCTTCGGTTTTTATGATTTTATTACACGAATACAAACTAAAAGTAATAAAAAAATTATTACGTTAGCAATTTCTCTTTATATTGTTCTACTTCAAAAGTATCGTATTTTATAACGAATTAAAATCGTTCGTGTAAATCGTTAATTTCGTATAATAGCTTATCGGTGATTCTATTAACCAGAGAATGTTTAATTTAGATAAAAATGTTTTAACTTGACATTTTAATGCAAATTAATACAATACAATGGGCGTATTCCGAAATGCGTGCGCCCTGCTCAAACGAGAACATTCTGAAACATTTTGCTCTAATTTATCCAGATATCCCTGTATCAATATAAACCGTCCTAAATACTTCAGGTATGAATATAAAATATGTCTATATCAAAGTAATCACCTCTAAATATTGTCAAATGCGAACGAAAAATGAGTTTTAAAAATATATTTTTGCACCTGACAGTAATTACGAAGTGTTTACAGTGTTATCGACTCTTTCTCATTAATGTTTAACAATATTTAGGCGTTTTTACATGGCAACAGGGATATCTGGACAACTTAAAGCAAAACTTTCCGGAAAGTTCCGAAATGTTTCTCGAAGGGCGCACACATTTTGGAATCCGTCCAATTCCTTACGTAAAATCAATCTTTTATCCAAGTTTCAAAAGAAGTGGCATTTAGATTACCTTAGCTCATTACTTCGGAAGCGATCATATTAATGTCGATTTGTTTTTCGCCTAGAAACCGTACTAAGTCGATCGAAACAACAATGAAATATATTGTCTCTGAAAGAGAATCACTTGCTGATTCTGATTCTTCTAAACTTTTTCAACTATAATTTTGCCGTTTATAGTATACACAGTATGTTTAGAAAAAAGTGCTACTTTCTTTAAATCTTGTATACAAACTTGTTGGGTTAAAAAATAAAATAAAAAAAACAATTTGTTAAAAGCGATTGGTTAAAAGTGTCGCTGAATGGATCTAGGGAGGTTAAATGCAAAATGAAAATTCGTGAGATACATTTTTTTGGGAAACAAGTATCTTATTACGTCTGAGGTAAACATATTTAAAGGTGTTGCACATATTTTTTTACGAGATTAAACCTCTGGCGGAAGAAGAAACTTTGCTAGAGTACAGCTAATGATATTGGATCGTAAAGGTATGTCTTGCTACGCCTGACTTGTTCAACTGGCATTCGATATGGGGAAATCTACCTACGTTAAGGAAACAATTTGTCACCAATGATTTTCAAACTTTTATATTAATTTGAAATCTTATGCTTTTAAAAAATTGGAATGGTTGTTTGAGAGAAGTAGAACATGTAGTAAAATTTTGATAACGATTCGTAATGGGTTCATTTTTCTACGTAAACAAAAACATATCATCAAAACTATCCTTTCTTATACTTTTCATGATATTTCGGAAATAATTAATACTCCCTTGATACTAATATTTGATGTGTAAATAAATAATTCAATAAATAATATCCTTTAGAAATTCAAATATGCTAATACGCGAAAAGTCAAAATTTTGACGAATGTATTTACAAATATCCTTAATTATGCAACTATAAGAGTTTCACAATGTAAAGGAATATTGACGCCAATTAAAAATTCAATTTTTCCACCTCTCAAGTCTTAGCAACCCAACGATAAATAGTTTTATGCCTTAATTTTACATAATATAGTTTAATTTATTAAATTACAACTATTTATCGTTTGATCGGTAAGACTTGAGAGGTGGAGATGAAAAAAGCATGTAATTATTGTACAACCAATGTTTCATTTCTCAGACGGTAAAATTTGTAATAGAAATTTAAAATTTTAAATTGCTTTTAACGCCTTCTAAAAAGTAATAATATTTCTATGAGATATTAGAATAAAAACACAATTATATAAAAAACAACGGCAACAAATTTCCCATCGATATCCTCGTACATCACTCGAGAATATCGAGTACTCCAAATGTCACGCGACACTGACAATCAAAGGTACCGCACACGTAGATCGACACTATTTTTCCCGTGCATTTCGATAAGAGGTATTCTTGTTTTACTTTTTTTGGATAAAATGCATTTTTGAAGCACTCTCGTTTTATGCTCGAACGAGCAAAACGCACTCTGCGGTTGTTCGTGCGGACAGCGCCGCACCCTTTTGACGACGATAAATGCGGATTCCATTAAAACATCTCGAATTTGCACATGGTGGATATTATCAGCTTTTAAGCGCATTCCTTTTTATTGCTTTCGTTTTTATTTTCTAAATGGTTTTGAATTATTAAAAATTAACCGTTTTGCTCTGGAATTATGTTAGCACGACAAAAATGTTTTATATATTTATTTTTTATTTTAATACGACATTACAATATTACTGATAACATACATTAACCAGATATCAATTCTAAAGAATTTAAACAAATAATATTATCTTTCTTTTATGCATGTGTGCGTCTGTGTGTGCGCATGTGTAATATGTAATAGTACATTATATCATACACGCTACATCTTGCATTCCAAATTAGGTTGATTATAACAAAGAAAGTAGTGTGTACTTTTAATCTATTGGAGTAACTTTCACTATATGAGTTTGATTAATAATTTTCTTCTCGTGAGTGTTAAAAATTACCACAAAAAAATAATATAAAGTGAATGTTCAAATTTCTATTCACATAGCATCTATTTGTACTCACTCAATATTTTGACTTTAATAAGTATTACATCCTAGACTTCACAGAGTAAAAATCGACGCAAAAAAGTATAAAACTATCAATTTACGCTTTCGTAAAAAGTAGTCTGCTGATTATCTACTTTACAAAAGTAGAAAATGTTGTTCTAACCTTTCAAAAGAATAATTTGAAAAGTTTACTCTTTTGAAAGTAGCAAATTCAAGACTTTCTTCTTTAAAAAATAGTAAAAACCTGAATTTATACTTTATAGTAACTACTTAATTATAGTAAGAGTCCAAATGAAACCAGCACATGCGCTTAAAAGGGACACAAATAATATCAATAAAATAAAGTGCTTTGAGTAGTAAAAGTACACAGTGGTCAGACGTCATGTTATCGTCTGTTTGAAAAACATATTCACTGTAAATATTAAATGAAAAAGTTTGAGCATTACTCTATAACCTCATATAATTAATGTACTATAATTACCTTGACATTTAATAAGTAACAATAATTATCAGCACTCTAACAATGATATCAAACGAATTTATTGGCACAATTTTTTTTGTTGTCTTTCTAAGTAGAAACCAATAAACTCTCTGACATCCGATTAAACTGTATCTTCAACAAAAGAAAAGCAGATCAATTTGGACACATTAAAAAACCTCAACTCTCGTCCTATGTTCCAGGAACTGGACCTCGAGGGCTGCCCGAAGCCGATAGTCTTCGTCCTGCACAACTTCCTGTCCGCGAAGATACACCGCCTCGGGCTGGGTGCATAGGGGTACGAGGGGGCCCCCCACGAGGTCCCCGATCTGCCGCCCCACACCACCCGCTCCGTCACCAGCGTCTTTCTCCACTGAGCACCGCGCACGACGTCTCCAGATGAATCTCCTAGACTTATAGTCCCCCCCCCCCCCCCCCCCCCCACTGACAAGTCCTCCCGGCGACACGATCAAAATTATGATTAATAACAGACAGCGGGATGACAAAAGTAAGCGCACGAAACGAGTAATAGAAGTAGTATACGTGCGCGCGTGAGAGACAGAGAGAGAGAGAGAGAGAGGCAACGATAATATCGACTCGAAGCCATCCAAGAAACAATTTATTTGAGTTACGATGGGATGGGAGAGAAAAGATGATTTGTAGAGAAGGAGAATGTTGTGGAAGAGAAGGGTTAGAACGTTACGAAGATTTTAACGAAGCAGGAGAGACGAACGAAAGCACTATCAAAGTATAAACGCTCTACTCGACATCGACGCGCCTAACACAACAAAAATAAAAAAAAGGAGAAAATAAAACTATGTAACTATTAAGGACTACACTCTAGCTGTAACGGTAAAACGTAAAGTATAAGGAACTATTGGGTTTTTGTAGATAATACACATCGCGCGTACAAAGGTATCACTCCTTTTCCCTATCCTTAACCCCTTCCCCTGATTTTCCTCTCTCTCCATCCAAGAAGAGAATTCGATTCCAGCGTCTATCTACTTTCAGGTCGATGAGGGTATAATTATACATAACTGTAGCTCGTTTCAACGTGAGTATTAATTTATTTTTTAATCATGATGATTCTTGCGAATGAAGAAAAAAGGAACGAAAACAATGTTTGGCGATTAACAAGCTTCTCCGTGAATTTTGGTGACGAGTATAATTCAGTTGATCGCGAGGCCGTTTGTCGTTGTTGATTTACATACGCGCATATTTTATTTTTGTATTAATTTATAACTACACGTAAGCGCA
Source organism: Gastracanthus pulcherrimus (assembly GCA_949152435.1). Lineage (NCBI taxonomy): Eukaryota > Metazoa > Arthropoda > Insecta > Hymenoptera > Pteromalidae > Gastracanthus > Gastracanthus pulcherrimus. Next base: position 219,717,678 of record OX424572.1, on the reverse strand, counting down.
GTGGAGTTCAATTGATCGCAACAATGATGATTTGTGTCTGCTGATTAATGAAGACGATTATAAGGTAAAATGTAAATTACTAAAATTAATGATTATGGAACTGAAAACTAGGTTAACAGCAACTCTCGACAGTTGGGGAAACCAAATTTCCGTTAGTATTATTATTACTGTTATATTAGTAGGATTTATATCGATTATAATTATTTTGTATATTACTAATTCTTTTGAATAAGATTTATTTGCAACATATGTAAGCTTGTATGATTATGCAAAATTGTTCGTAAATACCGAATGAATTCTCGTTTCGAACGATTTTGTATAGTAATACATCGATTGTAGTAATATGCATTGTAAATGGGGTGACTTTTCTCTTGTTAATATCTCCTTGCGTTTCTTCACGATGTGTTAATGTGTTAATAATTGCTCTAATATACAATAAAAATAAACTGTTAATAAAAGAAGAATGTTTGTATAAATAGACATAAATATACATGTAAAAATATTCGATTTTGTATATTCATACATAATCCATACACAATATATTTGACGCTATAAACAGCGTCAAGCTAAGAAATGTATAAGAAATTAAGAATATTACGAAAAAAAACTCGAAAAAAATCTAAAACCTTAGATACATCTAATCATGCAAAAGTATTCCAACCCGTAACTCATGATTGTGTGCAGTAAATATTTCGATCGTATATTTTAACTCTATTTACGTTACTCAATTTTCCATCAAACATGTTTACTGTGCGTTATCCTTTCCCTCTTCATTATAGCATACATACATACAATCAATCGACGCTAAAACTACATCATAATGTATACGGCTGAAAAAGGTAGAATACCACATGAAAATTTACACAGCCGCAATTAAACCTTGCCTGGGAAAAATTGTACGTTAAAGATAAATTCTTATAACAAACGCATTTTTCAAGAATCGTAAACGTACTATAATCCGTAAAGTGAAAAAATCTTTTTATGATTTATTTTTAGACATTTCAGAGTAATTGTTGTAGAAAATGTTCGTACTACATTCTCATTTACGGAGCCTTACAAGTCGCACGTATCTGCTGAAAAAATAAATGGTGCATACGATTGATTAAAAATCAGTTAACGGATTACAAAAAATCTTTGTGCGCTCAACTTATTCATATCAAAAGATTCGATCAACGCAACCTTTTTTATTCAGCTATTTTGATGAACACATTTTTTATACAGTTAAATTTCTTCAAACACGCACCAAATATCGAATTTCTAATATTTTCCTGCGATTCTATGCCTTGCCATCCTCGTGTATTATCAGAAAAGAAAAATACGTGTTTACTTAGAACACAAAAATATCTGTTTTCTTTCCGCATTTAAATAAGAACGAATCCTTAACCCTCTCCCCCTCTCAAACATAACTTCGGACATCGTACCGATAAATCATCGACTCCATCGAGCTCGATCCCATTTCTCTCGCGCAACAAGTGTCTCACTCGCTCGCTCGGCCATCGATTAGCGCAATCGACATCGCGTCATTTTCGCCTGCTTTATTAACCACATCCCGACGTCTCACTCCTCGTCGTGCAAGTTCCCTTCCCTCCCCCTTTTTTTCCCTGCCACGCTTCTCGAGGGTGCAACGAGCTCGTGCAATCGACGTCGATTTCCATTCCCGGACACTGACGGTAATTGCGCCTTGTTTGGCTCTCTCGCGTGCTTTGTCTCTCCTCGAGCGCCACGAGGAATTTTCAGAACAGCAGGAGAACGCGAGAGAGGGGAACACCGTTACTCGCCGGGAGGCAAAATGAATGCGCGAAGGGTTTTGCCGGCGCTACGGCGTAAACTCCGGAGCGGGTCTGATTGCCGAGCAATATTTGTAAGTGGTGAGAAAAAAGTTTGCGCGCGCGCGGAGTTCGATTTTGACGTGTGCGCCGGTGGCTGGTCGAGTCCTCAAGGAGGCCGGTTTTGTTTTGGTTAATTGCGCGCGGTAACGCGAGTTCGAAACTCGTTTCGAGAGTTTTAATGGATATTTTGTTGTTTACAATAATTTTCGTATTTCACTAGCCAATTTAAAGGTTATTGTATATTTTGGTTTGTTTATCAAAGTTAGTCTTCGAAAGTGGATGTTCAATAAACGATCAAATTTAGTACATAATTCAATACAAGGCTTGTTTGAATTTAGAAAAGTAAAAAAAATGATAAAATAATTATTTACAGAACAAAGATAGTATTTCGACTTACGTATAGTAACGTAAAAGTGAAAAATTGAAGATAAAGAAGATATAATTTTTTGTGTTAACCATGAATTGATACAATCAATCGACTGCTCTGAAATATCGGTATATATTTCAGTATGTACTAATTTAATTTTGATCTAGTTTACGTATCGAACAAACTCTATTGCAGATTCGTTGCTGTTGAGTAACAGATTAGTCTTTCTACCTCAATTGCCATAAGCTCCATGCTAAATATTGAGAGCAACCCGAATTTTAAACAATCATACCTCGAAAAGTATTCCAAGATCAATCAAATTTAAATTCAATCCAAACCCACACGTATTAGAATCTAAAAAAATCCGTATTACCCCGTTTGAAAGAAATCTCGCCACTCAAAGACCCCGAAGCAAAGTAAAATCAAAGACCAATACCCCCGGCGCCGCGCTGGAAATCACGCTAAATTATCCACAACCCCCGCAGCGTCGCGTCGCGCAATAAAAGACACAGCAGCCGCAGCGGCGCAACTGCCAGTGCTAAAACGAATTAAGAGCGAAATAAAATAAACGCCGCCGCGAGAGAGATCCTCGAGAGGAAACGGTTGCTTGGAATGGGAGGGACGAATCGATCGAATCCAAACGTATAGCGGAATAGTCGATGCTGCTGTTGCTGCTTATCGAGCTCGGTTATTCAACGGAGTTATCGCGCGACGTCTGCCGCCGCGCAACGGTCGAGGCCGAGCAGCGCCAATGAGATATAACGCGGGGTGCGGAAGGGGACGGGGGCCGGGAGGAAGGAGCCTTACGGTAATGGTTACTATGGAAATGCGGTTAGGAGAGGCGGGCGTGGAGCCTGCTGAGAGGCAGTTATGGGCAAGGTAATCGTGTTTGAAAAAGGATGGAGATAAGGATTGATTGTAGCATTGTTTACATTGGTATATACATAATGTCACATTAGTTACGAAAGTTTTTAGAATGATTGGAAATTTTATGAAATTAGATGTCTTATAATTGCATTAAATTAACGAACAAAATCTGGCTTATCTAACATATTATTTAGATAATGATGTATCTGCATACTTTTACGAGCAGATAAACAGACAACTAGATAATTATTTATGTATCTTTCAGTCTTAAATTGTTTCCTAAACTTTATTTTAACTATAAATGTGAGTATCCTTATGCTATACAGATATTTTGGTCTAAAAGATATTTTTTTATCTAGTGTCTAGATAAATTTACGTAGATAAACGAACGAGATAATTTATTTTTGAATTGATTTAACCATTTAGATATTGAAGAAACATAAAAAAAGAATTTTAAATATCGACTGTTGCTTATTAAAAATGTATTGAAAATTACGATTACAATTTTTTTACTACAATAGAAAAATAATTCACTCGTGATCTCGTTACCCCCTAAAAAAAAGAAGAAAAGAAAGGTAACCTCCAATCCACCTATATAGGTAAAACGTCGACATTTCCTCCAACCCTCACCCTCGAAAAAGTAAAAAAAACTTTTTTTCCACCTCGCGCAGTTTAACGGCAGTCCTCGACTGCCGCTGCGGAAATTTTCCCCGGCGCGACGACGCGCATCTCAAAAGCAAATTCGCGCAGAATTACAGCCAGCCAGCGAGCGCGAAAGAGAGGCAGCGTATATACGTACATATATATATAAAAAGTACACTCGGCGGGACAGCCAGCAGCAGCGCAGACCTCGTAAAGCGTGTATCGTAGTTGTTTTGTACGGTTCGTATGGTATTCCAGCGCAATTAAAAGTTTATATATACAAGACGAGCGCCGCTGCGAGCGAACGAGACTCGAGGGGAGCGAAGAGAGAGAGAGAGGGCGAGGCGAAAACTTTACATATGGAAAATTCATATCCCCGCCCACCAAGTCGAGGTACAATAATTAATGACGTGGCTCTCATTAAGTAGACATATCAGCGCGAGAGAAAAATCTATGGGTAAGTTTATTTTGAAAATTACTGATGCGAGGGATGTATTTTAGGTGTGATCCAGGAAGGTTGAAAAATGTGGTTTTCTATGCTGATGTTTAGGGGAGATCCACCTAGTATCGAAAGATTTTTGCAAAAGGTACACAATGATTTTGTGTAGTTTGAAATGATATCTAAATCTTAACTTAATAAACTGACGTATATTACTTAAATATAGATGAATATAGATTATTTAATTCGAAAAGATCAACTTTTAACTTTCAAAGTAATAGACAGTTCTCACTCTGTATGAAATTCGAAACTAGTTCTACAAAGCATTTTACAAAAATGGTTCGCCGTGCGAAGTGCCAATGCTGTCATCTGACGCTAAAAGATCGAGCACACAAGTATCCAATCAAAGGCGAATCTCCCCTAAGTTCTAGCGAAACTCATAATCTCATAGAACAATATTACGCAAAAAATCACACGAGCAACGCAAACAAAATGAAAAATCCCACCAACAACAACCAACCTCAATTTTCCGATTTTTTTTCCTAAAATACACACCTCTCCCAGTAAAAGAAAAATTACAAAGTTAGAAGAGAAAATGTATCGTGAGTCGTCTATCGGGGAAAGGAAGACGTCGATGCGGCGACGGCAGCGGCGCCGGAAGGGAAATCGCGCTAAGCGAAAAACTTTGGACGTTTTCGCGATTGGCTGGCTACTACGCCGGGCGCGAGAATTTTCCGGGCAGCCGCGCGACTGAAAAGACTCGCTTTAAATCCGCGATTTATAGGCCCGAAATACAAGAACGCGATGGTTGGAAGTTTGGTTTGCGTGAGGCGATCGGTCTCTTGAGTTGTTGGAGTGAGAAGTCAATCTGCGTGGGGAAACAGAATGATAAACTTTAGTGGGCGATGGAGAGTGGTAAGAAATATAGAGATTCGTTACACGACTGTTTAGAGGCATTGCAAGTTGATGGGTATTGAGTAATAATAATACTGATGTACACACAAATATTTTCAATTTTTATCCTTCCTACGAGTGTTTCCTACAAATATTGAGAATTTATACGATATATAAAGTAATCAATGGTATTTATTATTATTAGTGGTGGATCTAATCGTTATAATTTTTTTTTCTCGAAGATTGAGAGTGAATATTGACTCAATGAGACGATAGAAATTTTATGAAACTGTGTAAGGAGTGAGAAAACAGTCTTTTGCGAGTGATGTTTTATCTCTAGAAGAGTTAACTACTGTATCTAGTGAAATTATCAGTTCATTGGTCACTCTTATTGAGTTCAAATTCACTTGAGTCTCTCAAGTTATCAGCTAATTTTAAACATTTTTATGTTAGAGTCAAACTGAGTGTTTCGCAAAATTGTCTTTTTAAGTGAAAATCAACTCCAAAAGAGTAAAGGTATTACTCAATGAAGAGGTGAAATTTTGATGAAACTGTTTAGAGCATAACATTGCTTTTTCAACGAGTCAAATATAGTTGTTTTACACCTAAATAAGAAAAATTTACATTAAACTGAGTTTATTTGCACTCTAGTTTTTAAAAATTACCCATTCAATTAGATTTTCGAGTAATCACTTCACTCCAAGAACTTAATAGAGTCCCGCGTAGTAGAGAAGACGGTTTTTATCTTTCTGACTTTTTATTTGTAGCAAGATTGAATATAGTTGTGGGAAAATATAAACTTTTGTAAAATATCTCTTCCGTTATTTAATTGAGTATGTAAATATCGCACTGTAGAAGACAATTCTTGATCTGTGTGCAAAATTTTGTCCTCGAAGCATGAATCAATACTGTTATCTTGTGTATCTCCGAATATACTTTTGTATAGAACCATGGAGCTTCTAAATAATAAATAAATGCGTTCTGTAAATTGTTCATTCATATCACGTCTAATTCTACTCGCATATCAATCCCTCAACATATGCACGAAGCTAAGAACGCACCGTAATGCCCATGACAGAACGGTGTGAATGTAAATAAATGACTATTCAATAACTTATGCATAACCGACGAGAAAGTATAGAATATGTATTTTAGATTAAATTTTTTAAGTGTTAACGAAAAGTATCAAAATTTAAAGAAAAAAAAGAAAGGGAACGAAAGCTCTTACGTTAAAAGATTTTCTATGTATTTTACGAAAGTTCGTTGTTGATGTTCAAGCTGTCGCAGTCAGTTCATTTCAAGGACGTTACGCGTTTCTTTCACGACCGATTCTTTGAATTAACAATCGAGAAATCTTACGACTACGTATTCGATCTATCGTAAGCTGTAATATAATAAAATTATACGAATATTCGATCCGCAATCCGCCCTCCCCGAGAACGAAACGATTATCATCGTGCGTAAAGCATGTAATCCCATATCGCCCTCTCCCATATCATCGACGTTGTAATCGTGAGGCATGTCCAGTAAATAAATTACGTTTCGCTGTTTGTAAATACTGAAACGCTTAAGATCCGTAAGGCTCGAGTAAGCGAGAAAAAATTGAAGGATTAAACGCAAAAGTAAGAAAACGAAAGATTTTTCAACGCCATGAACGTGTGTCGTACGTCTAGTAAGAAGTTCATCGCTCAACGATGTAGTTATATAAAAGAAATTAAACGAAAGAGACGTGAGTGAAACGATGCGAATATAGCAAAAGTAGAGAGAGAAACGAAAACGAATGAAAATAAAAGACAGGTATGGACACTGTGCACAAAAGCGATAATCATTCGATTTCACGCGCTATTACGAATAAAAAAAAGAGAGAGAGAGAAGATAAAGATGAAAATGTGAATGTGTGAGTGCGCGAGTTATTGTATTTTTCTAATGATTTAAGCCTTTCCGGTCCGCACGTGCGCAATGCAGCAAAATATGCGCAGTGCAATGCGCAGTCGCGGCGAATCGACGTTAACAGAAAACGATTATACATAATATAAATAAAAAAAATGCGAGAGAGATTAAAAAATGACGAATTGCGAAGGAGAATGAGAGAGAGAGATTATAAAGGATTAGGGAGATATAATACGGATGGACGAATGCGAAGGTATAAATATAAATATATAAATATATAAATATATATGTCTACATGGAGGGTTCTCGACTTTCATTTTGCTAGATTACGAGAGTTAATGTATCTAAGAGTTACCAAATAAACAAACGGTTAGAATATTATCTAATGCTGTTTTTTATTTCAATCAACCTTTATCCCGATCATTTACGTATTTTATTTACATTCAATATTGTATGCTTTGTAACTAGAAATTCGAAGTTTATTCTTTTTATTATTGGATTTTAATAATACTATTAAATATTTATTCATTTTACACGAGCTAATGAATTTATAAGCTTTAATAATTAAACCGATTTCTATTTTATGTTTCCATGTATTATATGCTTATTATTTGCAATATTCGTATAAAATTATATAACTATATTTTTCTTGGAAATAAACTTTTATTTATATTTATTATTTTATTATCAAGTAAAACTGTTACGACGATACACCGATACTAACATTAATATTATTCAACATTAACAGTAAGTATACAAATAAAAATTTTATATATCTTTTAAGAAATATTTTATCGATTCAACGTTATATTAACATTTATATAATCAGTAGAAAATGCCAGAGTTGTTCAGCTAAACTTAATCTACTGTACTTAAATAAATAAGAATTCATAGATTTAATTATATTAGTTAAGTCATGAGCATTACTATTTCATTGGTAATGTTGCAGATAGATATAATATATATTGCTTCCTCCTAAAGGAAGCTTTGTAATAGTAAAAAAGAAGTTTTCTTAAAAACATGTTAGAAATATGTTTTGGGCCACTAGGAATCAAAATACACTATGGTTAGAAAATCTCCGTATGGATGTGTGTGTGTGTATGTATGTGTGTATATGTGTATATGCGTGCGTGCATGCGTTATTTCTTTGTCTTTCCGTGGGTCCCACTCTTCAAATCAACAAAGTGGACACAGTTAAAAAGGAAATAAAGTTCTATATGGGTGATTGTCAAAAAGTAGGACCTGTTGATGTCTTGCTTTTGGCTATGCCTTTAAATGTACTTGACAGAGCTAATAAAATTTCTAGTGTTATAATACACAATGTAAAAGAAATTCCTTTAGTTTTAAAAGTCTAAATATTCGGTTAATCTGAATAAATCCAGTTTTATGGTGGATTTGTCATTTTCGTGGCATTTTTATTGTCATTTTCGTGGCATATATAGTTCACGCATTTGTTAACGTTAATAACATACTTAGACTTTAGGAACAAAATGAATATCTTCTATTTCATCAATTATCAATAATTTTACCGTAAAAATCTAGCTACATATTATATATGTAGTACAAATGTCATAACTGTAATACAAATGGCACGGAAATGATGTTGTCCAGCTAGACATTGTTATTTTCGTGGTATTTTTATTACACATTTGCTTATTGCACTACATATGTAACGTGTAGCAAGATTTTTAAAGTAACACTACTAGTATGTAATTAATGAAGTAGAAGATAATCCTTTAGTTTCGAAAGTCTAAATATGCTATTAACGTTAATAAATGCGTGAATTAGACATGCCACCAAAATGACAAATCGACTATTAAACTGGATGTATTCAGATTAAGCAAATATTTAGATTTTCAAAACATCTTTTACATGATGCATTATAACACTCAAAAAAACTTTTAGCTCTGTCAATATGTTTTGAAGTACATTTAAAGTGACAAGTAAAAGCAAGACACCAAAAGCTCCAAATTTTTGACAATCACTCATATTCAATACGGGAATAAAGTCGACTATTCTCTGTTGCATAATGTACTATTTCCTGAAGATATCATAAAAGTTGCATGTACCTTTTTAATTTAAATTTACTAATTGTTTTGACCGTTTAAGCGAATTATTTTCTAGTTGCCTGATAAACGTAAACGAGTACATTTGCTATATTATTCATCTATGATTTTATAGCGAATATAAAACTTATGGGCCCTTATGGAACCTATCGCCACTGAAGGGTAAATTATTTATTTACTCTAGCCGTAAAATTCTGATTTGAGCAGAAACACGTAAAATCACTATTGAAGTAAAAATGTATTTCAGCTTTAAGGGGAGGTTCTATTTATTTTAAATAATGTTCAATTTATATTAAATTTTCAAAATCTTTATAATTTATGATTTTTTGTTAAACAGTGTAATAAGAAATATATTTAATGTGACGGTAAATCAAAAATCACTCTTCGATGGATGATTTCATTAAATATTTAATTATTACTTAAAATATTACATGCAATTTTAAATTATAGGACTTTGCATGCAAAAAAACCATGAGCTCCATAATATAGAATATAAAGGAATAATTATGTTTTTAAATAATTAATTTATCCCGGTTTTGTTGACTTCTAATAAAGAGTGATTTTCGAGTTATTTTAGGGTATGTTTATTGAGGTTAGTTATCCCCCAACTATGTGAGTCAAAACCAAACTGAAAAATAAAAATCTATATATACATGAATTTATTTATATGTCTATTACGAAAAGCACAAAAGAGTGCTTTTCGAGTTATTTTAATGCAATTAAATGAAAAAAATATGTAATATAAAGAGATAACATTATCTTTTGACTCATGTAGTTATAACCAAAAGTGAGATTTACGATCTTTTGATTAATATTATTGCATTACTGAATGGATCAGTTTCTGGGAATGAAAATACTTGTTTTATCAAGGTTTCATATAATCCTTTCCACGTTTTTAGACATTTCTCGAGACTCACTCAATTACAAGAGCTGAATTGAACTCATAAGCAGCTTATTCTTCAAAATCGCCATATTGCACTGAAAAAAACCTTAAACATGTAAACTTTAAGTGGGTATATCTCGAAATCTATATGGTACATCGATCTGAAACTTTACAATGATATTCTATGAGATATATAAGGTGATAACCACCTTAAAATAAACACTAACCTCAAATTCGGTTACCATACCTTATTTCTTATCATACACAAAATCCTACTCTATAAAGAATTCGAAAAGTTAATCAAAAATATAGTATACGTGATACGCTTTAACACCATTTAAAATATTAAAAAATATTTAGAGAAACTTACCCTTAACTTTCGTCTTGCGGCCAACCCCACATAAATATTTCCCCAAACTCACGAAAATCCTCCAACCGACAACGATTCCACCCCAAGAAAATCCCTCTGAAACTCTGCACGAATGACGTATGCACGCGCATCGCATCCCAAAGTCCCTCTCGGAATAAACAAGAATGCGCATCGGCATCTACTCGGACACATCCCCCTCCTCTAAAAACTTCGTCAGACTCCGTCATTTTTATCGGCGCGGCCATATACGCTCCGCGCGCATGATTGCCTCGGCGCGAAACTTTCCTTATCCGTCTTGCCTACACTCGCAATCGAATCGAAGCCGAGGCCGAAGCCGAAGAGGGATAAAGATTTCGCCTCTTCTTGCGAGATATCCCAGTGACGCGCGTCCCCCCGCGTAAGTTTCGCCGATGCGCGCACTTTGATATAACTCGGCGGAAGTATGAAGTGAAGTCGCCTCTGTCTCTGTGTGTGTGTGTGTACGCACAGGAACGGGCCAAGTTTCGAGCGCTCGAATCCGCAGACGGCTTATCTTGGCCGTTGCGCTCTTTATTTTTCGCTGGGCCGAGCTCAGATCTACTCGGTTTTGTTGTCTTTTTTGCTGTGTGTGTATGGTTTTTTTTTCTTACTCGAGTTGTAGAAGGAGGAGTTGCAGCTGCAGCTGCTTATCCTGCCGGAGATTCTACTACTTTTTCTTCTTCTTCTTGCTGGGGGGAAGTTTGCGCGACGGGGGCGTATGATGTATATATTTTGCGTATTGAGGGGAGAGAGGCTACTTTCATTATTGAAGTGTTTAGCCAGGCGTCGGGTTTTCTTGAAGATTTCTCGAGGAAGGGAAATGAAAGGCTTGATTTTTGTTTGCTTCGTCTATTGTCCCTCAACCTATATGCAGTCTGGTAGACAAAGTCTGCTTTTAACTGCCTTTAAGAATGTGAAAAACCATTCAAATTGTCCGTATACATTTCTAACCTCAAATCTTTGACTGAGGTGAATAATTGAATACAATTATGTAATAAACCGATTTATGAAAAACCAGGAGATCGTTGCCCTTACTTTTGTAATATTCTACTAATGTGCTGTAGAAATGATATTTGAACGAAATAGATCTCTGTCTTATCACGAAAATTTCACTCAAATGCCATTAATACAAGCCGTAATAGTTTTATTTATGACTTCGCATAGTTAATTGCAAAACAAAAAGCAATAAAATCCTAGTTTTTCATAATTCTGTTTTTTAAATTATAGCGAATCTTTTAGAATTATTTGTCTATAAGCTATGGAAAATAAAACTGACTTTGGGACACCCTTAACATAACCTAATTGGGGGTTTCAAACATGATCGAATAGATATTTGTTACGTCAAATGTATAATCTTTTGCTGCATTCGTAAACTGCAACGCTGAGTTATAGGTTTATGAATTGGACGCATTAAAAGATTATATTTCAAGATAACAATTGTCAATGTATTTTCAAATGTTCTGAAAATTTGTATGTTGTCCTCAGCTGATAATGGATTAAGTATTATCATTAACATCCCAAAACAAATAATGTTTGATTTTAATAATGAACGTAGCTAATTAATATATAATTCAGGCCTTCTTTTTCATAATCACAATTTCATTTTGGGTCGTCAATAATTTTAATTATTGATAATAAAGTTATAAAGTTGTATTGATTACCGAGAATTCTTATTTAAAAATCAAAGTTTATTGTTACAGTTGTAATACAATTAAAATTGTTATTTTCAATTGCTTTGATCGTTTACGTTCAAATCTTCCTTTCCTACGCTAAATATCATACTCATGTTATGTTTTATAATCCCGTAGAAAATAATACTTTACGAACTGTAAGTAGTTAACAATGATTATTCAAATCCAGTTAAAAAAAGTTACGTACTTTACATTATTACCGTACGTCAATATTTGAATAATTTCTAGTCAATTAAAAACTCTCATCACCACTAGCGAAAAAATGTGCAATCAATTCCTCATACCCGCGTCCCCTCAAAATTGCCTCCGAACAGCCATTAACCGTTCGCACATCCCTACACCCGCTGGTACTCGCATAAAAAGCGCGAAACCAGTCAAAAAAGCTCCCGATCCCCCAGAAAACAAAATAAAAAAATGGTGAACGATTGAATTACGCGAAATTTGTCAAGGGCTCGGGGGTCTCCTCTTCTTTTAATTGGCCCCATGGCGGTGGTCGCGATATATATATATATATATATATATATATAGAGAGAGAGAGAGAGAGAGAGAAAGAGAGAGAGAGAGAGAGAGAGAGAGAAAGAGAGAGAGAGAGAGAGAGAGATAGAGAGAGAGAGAGGTGATTTTGTATAATTGCGAAGCGCAAGCCTCCATACGCGCGTGCGCTAGTCGATCATAGGCCGAGATATTGCGACGAATCTGTCGGAATTGATATGCAAATTTACGCGCTGTAGCGCGGACGAGCTACGCGAGCGCGAACAAAAAAAATGCCCGCAGCGGATCGCCGAGCGTGGAGATGGAGTGCGTATGAATTTTTTTAGGAAAAATCAATGGCAGATTGCGATGGGAGGAAAGTAATGTTGAATTTTTTATGTTTTTTTTTGGAGAGGGTCGATGCATTGACTTAAAAATGTTGATGAATTTTGAACTCGTTGGAATAGTAGAGAAATAGTTATATATGTGTGATTAAATTTCTAGAATTTGTGGTATATCCGTAGGGTCATGTCTCGTATCAGAGAACAATGGCTTTTCATCAAGATATTTTTAATGAAGTGATTTCTTTCTAATTCATTTTTCTAAATATAACATTAAAAGTCAAAAAGAGTACATGAAATATAGTTTTTCAATTTAGTTTGTATAGTGGCAGACATGCAATTGGTTTTGGAAAAATTAAATTTTTTACTGTTTGTGTGGGAATGGAACTTTAATTGAATCTGATTCTTTTTCTTTTATTGGAACTTAGAATATAAATGTGTTCAGTAAAAAATGTTTAATAGTATTTTGATTATTCATTTTAGTTTTAGGTATATAATAAGAATCCATAAAATCTACAGAAAACATAAAAAAGGTAGAAACATTGAAGTATTTTTTTATTTATTATTATTTTCTTTAGAATTTAAGAAAATAAGAGATAATTGTGAGAAAGAAAGACCAAGAGACAGATTAAAATAAACAAACACGAAATCAGAGGGAGTGAAGGAATGCGATTTTAACAAATGGAGAATTTTCAAAACATAATATTTTAAAGATTGATGTAAGTAGTGTAATATCAAAGAGGTTTAATAAAAGTAAGAAAATGAATTTTCTTATTAAATTTTTCTTCAGAATAGTAGATTCGCATGTTACACGTACCGTATAATTATCCACTATAAAATTTCTCTCGTTTTATGAGACGTCTAACTTGAGCAAGACCTTTACTACTTAATTACTATAATATACCGTTATTTTACGAGTTTTATCTCTAGTACTCTCGAGAATAAAGGCCTAGACTGAATAAAAATTTTATATATTTCTTCCTCAAAGCAAACATTAAAAAATTCTCATTTCAACTATTCTAGATACTGATGTTTCCACAGTTTTTCTTATATTTTACTACTATGTAAATTGAACAATTAGAGATTCTTTTAATTTTCTTCCTGCAACGAAGAGCAACGTACTTAACCTTATTAGAATTCTTGCTAAAAATAGAATGCAAAAAATGCTAAAATCACCGTCTTTGACCCACTGTAACTCGAACATATTTGGTCAAAAAAAATCTGAAAAAATTCACAGACATTATAAGAACTCTATATACATGTTAAAATTGGCTAGAAAAAAAGAAATTATTTTTGTCTTCGATTTCACAGAGAATCGCCCATATATATATATATATATATATATATATATATATATATATATATATATATATATATATATATATATATATATATATATATATATATATATATATATATATATATATATATATATATATATATATATATATATATATATATATATATATATATATATATATATATATATATATATATATATATATATATATAGGTGATCCGTTTTAATCAATCAAAGAAGTTATCTCATATAGACAAAGAAATAGCAAAAAATACCATTTAAATGTTATGGGGATCGAAGAGAACCATAAATTACTGACATTGGTGAAGGCAAAAACAACTGAAAAAAACAAGTTGACCTTCAAATCACCTTAAAAATGGAGGTCGAAGACAAAGTCAAGTCAGCAACTTACGGCCCCCTTCGACCGAAACAACTTTTAATTGGGTCATTTTTGGAAAAATCATGATTTAGCAGCTTTCCTGCGCCAAATAGCAATTTGACCTCTAAATGACCCCTAGGAGTCATTGTAACCCCTATATACCTGAAGGTAAAATTATGTGCTCTTTCAAAATTCGAAGTAACTAATGGAGGTTTCCATTTAAGGGGTTATACGCAGTCAGTATGCCGAAAAAAGTGTTTTTTCAAGAATTTTTTCTGGAGAGATATTTTAATTTATTGACGTAAAAATTTATATGCATATTGTGGTAACTTTTAATTTTATTCTCATATTTTTTATTATTCAAAATATTGATTTTTAAAGCTGCTATAGCCGATCTCCGGGAGCTCCTCTAAAGAAAAGCGTCTTGTGGTGACTACGATATCTGTAGACTGAATCATCTGAAATGAAAAAACAAAAATGATTTCGTTAATATAAGGTATTATCTGGTATTAAATTAAAGGAATAAGCAAAATATTAATTTTTAACAAAGTGGCGGCTTCTCAAAAAAAAAATTAAAACAGATTTATTAATATTATTATTACCTTCAATGCACAAAATAAAATATATTTTATACTTATTTTATGTCTTTAATTTACGTTAAATATTTCCAATTTTCGTAAATACCCATATATTCAAGATGCTAAATCAACATGAAAGACATGCATTCAAAATATAAAATCTATGCTAGCTGAATATTCTCTTTTATGGCAAAAAAGAATGACCACAAAAAAGAACAAAATGAAACACAAAACAACAATAAAGTTTAAAACCATAAAAATGTAATAAATATGTTAGTTACACACGATTTTTTGTAATGGATTGATACAACATAATAAAAGAAAATAAATTGCAACACAAAAACGATTAAAAATTACGGAAGCGCTAAAAAATTTATGAAAAACTGAATTTCACGATTATTTGGAATATTAATATAATATAGATTATACTTTTGTGCAGACTAGAAACAAGTTTGTTTTCTCGGTCATTTATTGAACATTGATGAAACGCGTTTATTGATAGTTTCTAACATTTTTTGGAATGCATATTCCAAGCTATTCCATAGGTATTAATTAAAAAGTATAATTTATTCGAAAAATAAGTGACAGAAGTTTATTAAAATAACCTAAAAAGTTTTTTGAATTATATTCTATAGTATTCGAGTTATGGATGTTTAAAATTAGAATTTTATGAGTATTTCATCATATATAAAATTCGTTTCCCAAAAAACATTCCTTCGTTGAAAAAATTTCAAAAATCAAGAGGAGAATGATGTAAACATTGATAGAAAACCTACAAATTTATATGAGTTTGAAGGATTTAAAAAATCTTGAGCATTCACCAAACCAAACTTGTCTTCTGTATTAACTGAAAAACACTAAAGGGATTTAATTCTCTTTATTCTACTTAATGTCTGATAAAATATTGACTTTTTCACTTATTTTATCGGGTTTGACCCTCTTTTATAAAGTTTTCATTCACTTCTTCCGATTCATTTAGTCCTTAGAGTCAGTTTTATACGCCCCTCCATAACCCTTCACTTTCTACGCATCCGCGGGCATCCTCCTTTTTTAATTATGAAAATAATATAACTATAAAATTAAAACGTATCGATGAAAATCGCTGAAATTTTCAAGTCCCTCCTATATACCAGTAACAAACATCCACGCAGGGGAATCACATAACATTTTCTCAAGTAAAAAATCAACAACAAAATTTTTTATCCAAACGATGCATCATCTTTGAGAAATCAAAAGAAGAAGAAAAAAGGAAAAAAATCCCCGTAATAAAGTGATTTCCAGGCTCGCTCAGTCGCACGCCCACGCGTGCCCGCGGCAGCACAACAGCTTGGCCCCAAGGCCGCGCGGCGGAGCGGCACAGCACGCTTATACGAAATAATTTTATCCCGATGACAGGCTCGTAAGTTAACGGCCCTACAGCAGTAGCAGCACGCCCTTTTCATCCCCCGCGCGCGCGCGCGCGAGACTTTAATGGTTCACCTGCAACGGCCGTAAAAGTGTTACGCGCTCGCGTTCTCTCTCTCTCTCTCTCTCTCTCTCTCTTGCTCTTCTGGACCTTGCCTGCGCCGCAATACGCGACATAAAAGCCGTTTTAGTACGAGCGGAAAAAAAGAATCAAGTTCACTTGCCTGCGAAGATGTGTGTGTGTGTGTGTATGCATGTGTGCATATGTGCATGTGTGTATGGGCGTGTGCGCATGTGTGTGTGTGTATATGTGTGTGTGTGCTTCTGTATGTGCATATGTATGTGTGTGTGCTTCTGTACGTGGATATGTGTATGTTTGTGCGCGTGAGTGTATATGATTATGTATGTATGTGTGTATGAATATGTATGTGTGTGTGCATATGTGTGAGAATGTATGTATATGGGTGTCTGTATGTGTGCGTATGTATATGTGTGCGTGTAAGTGTCTGTTATTTATATATGCGTATGCTTATGTACGTGTATGTGATGTATGTATGTATGTGTTTGGGTGTATTATGTATATGTGTGTGTTTGTGTATGTATTTGTGTGTACTTGTGTTCAGGAGGCTTACGAACCGGTGGCAGCGGCAGCACCGACCCAGGATTTAAGTCATTAAATTGCGCGCAGATGTTCATTAAACGCTGCATACACACGTTCGCTATATATATATATATATATATATATATATATATATATATATATATATATATATATATATATATATATATATATATATATATATATATATATATATATATATATATATATATATATATATATATATATATATATATATATAGCGAACGTGTGTATGCAGCGTTTATATATATATATACCTAATTACTCGGCAACGTGTTGTGTAAGCGCTGCGCCCAGTGCACTTATTGTTATTATCGTTCGATGGGACGTTCTGTATGTGTTTCCAATGGAAATCGTGTGTATGGAGGTGGAATACGAAGAAATGCTGTTGTTGGTTAGGCATTATCGGAAAAATTTCCTTGCGGTTTGGTTTTTTTCCGAAGGTTTTGTTATGGGACACGTTCGGATTTTCTTTCTTGCTTGGGCGTTTTATTAAGGATTGAGATTCTCGTTATGAACGGCTTAATAGTTTAGCAGATACACATTTTTTTGAGCATTACGGCAGCATTACAGAACAAAATTAAAATCTTAACGAGTATTTAAATAAAATTTGTCGAGGGAGTCAAGATATCTGGATGTTTGTACTAAAATAAATAATAATGTTCAATGAGAAGTACTCATGCGCTTTTCCTGTACAACAACATCGTATAAAAACTTTATTTACAAATATAAATTATTATTTTACGTATGACATAATTCAATAATAAAGCTAGTAATAATAATAATCGGATTATGTTGAATAAATAATAGTATATTTATTCCATGTGTTGATAGTGCTAGAATCACTGACCGATAGATAATTTGTTCGAATATTGATTTTGATACAAAATGAGATATGTGGATAGCACATTTATGAATCTTCCTTATAACCAGGGTTTAAATAATCTCTTTATAAGAAACGACCTATACTTTTATTACTATAGACAAATTTATAGTTTACTATAGTTATTTGCAATATTTATTCAATATTTTTCACGTTATATTTAAATACATTCCAAACAATAGCATTGTCAGGCTATTTATTTACAAATAAATAGCCCAATAATGCTGTTATTTATTTGTATTATACTAAAACGAAATATTATATTCTGTTCAAAAAGATTTATTCATAAACATACTATACACATAACTCATTTTTAGTTATTATTAGTATTCGAAGAAAGCATTCATTGAACAGTAATTGTACCTCCTTCACATATAGAATATAGAAATATATCAATGATTCAACATAAAAGAATATATTTAAGATGTCAATACATTTTATGTAATTATAAAAATTATAAAATTTTTTTAACATTCGGATAAAATTCAAGTTATAAACTTTAGGCTTTCTCGTTATAATTCATAATATACATATTTTTTTCAGAAAATTTAATTTATATTTACATAAAATTGGATTCTCATTAATATTGTAAAATAAACATGATATTAAAGTTTATGAAAACGAAAACTTGTTCAGCAGCCATATTACGCATTGATAAAAAGAAATGAAATTGTTAACAAACAAACAATACATTGTAATTACGAATGAAAATGCGTCCAGTATCGAAATGAGAGTTTATAGTGCCGATGCTAAATTTAAGTGTGGCTTTTTCTGATTGTAAAAGTGAAATGTGATACGCGGCGATAAATATGGGGTAATCCCCGATTTAATATCAATTAAAAAGATTTATGCCATCATTATAATATTCCTCATTGATGTTGCGCACAATAAAGGCACCTGGAAACGGAAATTCAATGTTTATTACGTGCGGCCGTTACTGCCGTGACATTATTGTCCCGTGTGCGCATTATTAAATTTATGCAATGTATGCAATGTTATTCGGTAATGAAAAATGAATTCGCCGAAAATGACAGACTGAAAATTTTGTGACAAACGGTTTGCGGAAAATTATATAGGAGATAGCAAAATATCAATTATATTTTGAAATTACGTCGGCGTAATTGCATTATTATTCCGCTAGCCCGGGTAAAAACAAGGTTTCGAAGGTAAACGTAAAGTCGTAAATCTACGATCTTAAATCATTTATTAGAGGGTGCGGAACAACCCTTCAATGTATTCAGGCCTTTAAAGTCCTAAAATAAAGCTTCAAGAGTTTCCATCATGCGAGCACTTTACGAAGGCTTGTAAATATTTATCAGCCCACTATATGTTTGTATATTTTTCAAATTTTTATTACCTTCTTTATATTGTACAGTAAATTTTTAATGAAATAATCGATCGCGCAATATGTCCAAATATAAAGTAAAAAAATTACTAAAATATATTGCTATTTGAAAATATTGATTAACATTTCTCTGATAAAAATGTAATAAACCATTAAAAGAACGTATAATACATATAATAGTCTATATTTTGAAATTATTAATATTTTGTTCAGCTTTAAAAATTATTAAAGGCATATTCTCATGCAAAAGTGCAAGAAACGAATTTTTATGAACTTTTTCGTAAGAGAAGTTTAAGTTAGAAAAAAATCTTTTTATAGGGTAGAACAATAAAAATAAATAGAAAAAATAAATATAATAAATAGAAAAATAATAGCATTTTTTGCTTTTTATACGTTTAAGCTCAAACCTGTATCTTTTGAAGTTTAATAGTTGTAACCGACAGAAAAACATCAACCTCGTACTTTTGTATAAAACTAAAAAACTAAAGCCAATTCATTGTCACTTAGCTTCCTCAAACTAAAATAAATTGTTCCAATATGAATGTCTTTATTCTAATACATTTCTTTTAAATTGCTCTATTTCTTTCTTATTAGTATCGCAAGAAAAGTGTTTTTTACCACAGATTGTTGTCAAAAGATAAATTACAAAAAATTATAAGCTTATGATCAAAAATTGCATTCTTAATTTAAAAATATCGTAAATAGAAAAATCATTATAAAACAAAAATGATTCGTGGAATCTTTCTTTTTTCTAATTTCGTATGTTTATCAAACAACAGATAAAATTCTTTTTTTAATAAATAAATAATTATCTTTCAATTTAATTATATAAATATATGTAATATTCTGCATAACTTTTAACTTTTAAGGAACTGCGAACAAATTAAAATAAAAAATCATAAAAATCACAAATCGTTATAGAACCAAAACGAGTCGATGAATATAAAAAAAGCAAACCGCTACCAATTTATTGGCACTGAGCTTCTTCGAATTTTAAAAAATGTTCGAATTTTAAAAAATGTTCGAATATGACATTATTTATTCTATTTAATACTGTGGTGAAAATTATAATTACAAATCTATTGCATTTTAATATGTTGACATACATACATATATATTTAGTAATTTAGTCATTTAAACGTATGCAAAAATATAGAATAAATTATGAAAAAGTATTGTTGTTTAAAATATTTTTTAATATATATAATACATACCATTTTCACAAATAAATTTAAGATAATATAATAATATGTAATTAAGAAAATCTTGAAAATGTTCATTAAGTGTAATTATTTGAGTTAATTATTCAAAATAGTCTACTCAAACTCATTTTATCTTAGAACCCAAATTTTAACTATATTAAATTTTATTTCTAACAAGTTGTATTGGAACATCAAAAATATATTGATTAACGAAAAAATGATCTACAGTTATCTTTTATTTTGAAACTATTCAATACAAAAAATTTCTTTACAACATATTAGAGTAAATGAATATTTGTGTGATAAAAACCAGAGTTATATTATTATTATAAAGGCCAAGTAGTAATGGTAAGCAGCAACGGTGCCTGCAGGGCAACAGCTATCACATAGTCTTTATGTCGGCTGTAGATGTGCTTGCATCATCACCAAAGCTATCATAACATAGTCACGCCATCTTTCTCTATTGTTTGCGAGTTGTATCCAATCCTCCTCATAAAAAATAAAAATAGAACGCAGGTCACTTCCGATCAGTTAGACAAAACGCAAAATAAATATAAATATCCCTTAAATTTATATTTCTCGTGCTTGTAATGTTAAATTTTAATGTGTAAAATATCATTTTGCACTAGCAAAGTCATGACAGAGAATTATTAATGTTTCATTATCACATGAAAATATACGGTAATCCTAACGTCTTTTTGCGCTTCCCCCATTAAAATACACGCTGATCGCAGTGACCCATTTTCACTACATAATTTCAAAATTAATTTAAAATATAATAAATATCTCGAGGCAAATAAAACTTTTTGAATTTATAAGTATGTATGGTATATTTTTCTTGTCTGGTACGCAAATTATTGAATATGAAATGAAAATATTGTAAAAATGGTTTTAATGCAAACCTTTCTTATAAAAAAGTAGATAAAACCTATCGATGTGAATATCTTTATAGAAATCTTTTATATGTTTGGTTTTTAGCATTTATTAAAGTTAGAGATAAATTCTAAATAATATAGAAATATTCTCACAATTCAATATACTTAATATTTTTTAAAATTAAATGATCGGTTTGACCCACTTGATCGATTTGACCCCATTCTCCCCTACATATGTCGAGATTCTAAATAGTCTTTTCTTATTACATTTTTGTAAACGTATTACCTTGAATAAGTTAGTATACATGTAGGTATGAATACATGAAACACTAACAATCTTTACAACTGACATTGCTACCATGATTCAGAGTTTTTGTTAACAAAAATACAATGTTTATTTACCTTCTTTTATGAAAAAATTACATATTTTAAATTCTCACGAAAATCTATAGCAATCAGCAAACTTTCAATAATTTTTAATATACGTGCTTTATATGCCCATTGTCCATCGCTATAAGTTTTACAAATTATCCTATCTCTAGTTTTATGTATACAATTTAGAATTCTCCTTGTTTATCATCAAATATATGCGTCTTTTTACGCATTTACATGAGCATGTATCCTTCAAAGCAATTGACAATATTTCAAGTAGTGTAATTCGGTTATAGTCAGACATAGATGTTTAGACATACGATAATATACGCTTACATCGCAATTATTATTATTATTTCTTCTTTCGTTTGATACTAAATATATGATATAGCTCACAATAACAATACTGAGAAGAATGAATTTTGTCAACACACCAATATAAAATATATCAGACGCGGAATTGCTGCCAGAGCTATACGTACGTTTTCGAGTAAAAGAAGGTGCCCACAATACATATGCAATCGACCCGCTAAGAACAACCTATAAAACCTATGTCATAGCATACAAAAAATGAATTTTAAAAAAATCAGCACCCTAGACTCGAGGGAACTTGAAATATCAAGGATCAAAATTTTCAACCTCTAAAAGAGAGAAAACAGCAGAAAACCATAAAACAGCCACTTGGCACTACTTTCAGCAATCGAATAAAGGTCAAATGAAAGATTTCAACAAAATCTATCATTTAAAAATGACTCTAAATGGGGGCTGCTTTACTTTCACCCTTTTACATGGGGTAAACGGTTCAGAAAAAAACTACCCCTAAGGATTATGGTAAAATAGCTTACGCAAAAAGCTATCGATTTGAGACATCGCCCCTTGGGGAACGTGCTCCCTTAGTAGTATTTTAAGACTATTCTTAAAATACCAGAATCAACCCTTAAACATCCTTATCGAATTTCCCCACTTGGCAAACTTTTCAGCAATCGAATGAGGGAAAGATTTCATCGAAAACTATAATTACAAAATGACTCCAAATGGAGGCTGCTGCACTTTCACAATTTTGCAGGAGCTTAACGTTTAAGAAAAAACTACTCCTTAGGATTTGGGACAAATATGGTGCGTATGCACAATTTTCATTTTTGAACGAGGTAGCAAATCAAAGCTCATGTAAAAAGCTATCGATTCGAGTCATCGCTTTTTGTTGGACGTGCTCCCTTAGTAGTCTTTTAAGACTACTCTTAAAATATCAGAATCAACCCTGAAATCGTCCATATCGAATTCCCAACTTGGTACACTTTTCAGCAATCGAATGAGGGCTCAAGTGAAAGATTTCATCGAAATCTATAATTATAAAATGACTGAAAATTCGATTGCTAGAAAGTGTGCCAAGTGGAGTAATCCGATAAGGACGATTTAAAGGTTTATTCAGATATTTTAAGAATAGTCTTAAAATACTACTAAGAGAGCACGTCCCCTAAAGAGCGATGGCTCGAATCGATAACTTCTTTCATCACCTTTCATTTGCCACCTCGTTCATGAAAAAAAATTGGTTGATACGCACCATATTTTACCAAAATCCTCAAAGGTAACTTTTTTCTTAACCGTTAACCCCCTGTAAATGGGTGAATATGCAGCACAGCCCCCGCTTGGAGTCATTTTTAATGATAGCTTTTGTTGATTTCTTTCTTTTGAGTCTTTATTCAATTGCTGAAAGTTGTGCCAAGTAGCTGTTTTATGGTTTTCTGTTGTTTTCTATCTTTTAGGGGTTGAAAACTTTGATCCTTAATATTTTAAGTTGCCTTGAGTCTAGGGTCTGATTTTTTTATATTCATGTTTTTTGATGCTCTAAACGATGCCATAGGTTTTATTGGTTGTACTTAGCAGGCCGATTGCCTATGTATCGTGGGCATTGTTCTTTCATTTCCTTATGAATAATATTATGTTGCTGTTAAAGCAGTTCTCGATCCAGAGATGTAGTTTGTTCGCATGATATTAATAAGTAAAAAATTTCTTAATAAATGGACATTTTCTGAGGTTTGAGCGTCGAGTAAATATAACCGGTACCAATTAAGAATGATAGCTGCATTTCTTGCTTTAACATCTCTTTCATCATTGCTTTTGATTAGTGTTTCCAAAGCTTATGTTTCGGGTAAGAATATCGACATATTAAAACACTAACAATCTTTACAACTGACATTGCTACCATGACTACCGTATTTATAGGGAAAGAATCTCCCAGTATGACCCCTCTCCCAGTATGGAAACCCATAGTTATTGTACTTTTAACACTACATGGTAGTATTTTAGATATTGGATTAGATGCATGAACATCAGAAGTTCTTGTTTTTAAATTAACCCTTCAATACTTTTCACGATAAAAACGAAAATATTTAATGTATAATTTGATTTAAAGTAAAATAGATTTGATCAGCATACTATTTTATAACTTTTACATGTTTTTAGAACTCCTTCCTGAACTATAGGTATCCATACTGGAATTAATGCTTAGCTCAGATTATTAAATTTGACCAAAACTAATTTACCACGTCAATAAGATCCATTCATACAACAAATTACATTTTAAAATTTTCCTTTTCACCTAGTTACTTAAAAGTCACTTCCCTCTACAGGAGAAAAACAGACATAATAAATGAGAGTACAACTGCGAAATATTTGTCCCAGTGTACTTCAAATCTCCAACGATCTCTCGAAATCACTCCTAAAAATCCAACCGCCATCCTTGCTCACCTCTTCCTACTCACCCCCTCCCCCCCACATTACACGCTTCATCGCGGAGCTCGGTGTCGGCTCTCGCTCTTCCCCCATTAATATTCATGCTCTCCCTTCCGGGCTTTCCTCTCTCCCCGTCCCCTCTTCAGCTTTTGTTTTCGTATATTTACCAACCGAGTCGCGATCTCTTTTACGCTGCTCTTTGTGTGCTTGCGCGACGCGACGAATTCATCCTCGGCGCGCCTTTTCACGCTCTTCCGCCTCTCGGGTGTATACGCGTTTGTTGCTGCGGGATTTTTATTGCAAGAGTGGCCGGTTTGTTGGAGAGAGAAAAGGGGTGTGGGGACGTTCGTGGAAGGCATGATTCTTGGACACAGGAAGTGGTCATTGTGATTGCAAGAGCGAGGGTAGGGTGGAGGGTAATTCAAAGAGGTTATTATTCTGGGAAGTTTTATTAGGCACGACCGCTTCAAGGGAGAGCCTTATATTTTCGTCAGCGCAAAAAGTGTAATATTTTATAAATCAGCAAATTCTTGCATAAAATCATGGTTCAACACGGGAGGAACACATTTCAAGCACCCCCGCAGAAGAATGTATGGATGTATTTGCATAAAAATATGTTTTAACACTGTGGGACACATTTCAAACATCCCCGTAGATGTGTGTATGGAATCAAGATTATCGATTAATTCCGCCAGGCTACGGTGAAATTGGCTGACATTTACAGAGGTTAATGCTCGCATTACACGAAGGTGACGTATCTAGTTTTAGCCATATCAGATGAATATATGATTATATAGTATAAGTATTAAATAAATTGAAAATTCGAGCTATATTTTCATTAAATTTCACGTTTTCATCAAATTTTCCACGGTAAAATTGTAATCTCGAAAATTAAAAATTCATTTAATAACATAACATCATTCAGACCGAGGAATTGTACATAAAATGTTCTCTACGTATGAGAAATCGACCAATTACACTTTAAACTTTATTCGAAGACTCATAATAATACAATTAAACTAGTTGTGTATTTTGTTAAAAATTAATTACATTTTTAGATTAATAATTGTTTATATCATGTTTATTGGTTTCTTTTACAGTTTTCAGAGAAAAAATATTCAGAGTAATCTTAATTGATTTTTATTAAAAATATTACACTGGTATCAAGGATACACAAAACGTTAATAGCGGACATATATAAAACGATAGGGACATAAAGTTTCCATATAATTTTAAGCATTTAAACAACAATTTCCTTTTGTATACAATAAAACATGAATAAAGTGAATATTTTACATTTTTAGTACTGGACTGGAGTTTCTCGTCACTTCCGCGTATATCAAGTATTTTTCATAATTGCTTCCTAATAGAGGAACCTTTGTGATGCTAAAAAAAATTTGGCTAAAAACATGTTAGAAACATGTTTTGAGACATTAGGAGTCAAAATACACTATGTATGAAAAAGAAAAAGTCGGGTTCTACGATCAATTCATTTTACATTTGAAAGAGTATAAAATTACTTATAAACGGTGATATTTTTGTCTTTCTTATATAATGTTTCCATTAATATTTTGAAATATTGATTGAAAAGGTATTTGAAGATTAATGAAATAATGTATATTAGTATATTTTATATTTTATTTCTTATAAATCTAGGTAAAAATGATACGTATGAACGATCGGATTATGTGATTTTAGTTGCTGTTGTATTCAAATTCGAGGTGAAATGTATAAAAATAAAATTATTAATTCAAGAAAATAATAATAATGGTATCGAAAACGGCTGAAAACAGATTTTATTTATATATAGATGTAAATTAAAAATATAAATATATAATAAAAATAAGCTTATGGCTACAGCTAGTAGAGTTAACTTTTGTGAATTCAACCATCAATGATAAAACAGTATACACTTTTTGAGCTCCTAATTAAAAAGAAATATAACAATTTAACATTATTTTATTAGAACAAAAGAAAATTTATATTAGAACAATTAATTTAGTTTGAGGAAGCTAAGTGCCAATGAATCGGCAGCGGTTTTTCTATATTTTAATAAGCTTTAAACAATAGGGTTAGCTTTATACGTCCCCTGCGTTCTCTTACCTACTACACATCCGTGGGATTTCTAATTTGTTATCGTGTCTTAAAATTTCAAGTAAATTGGTAAATTTGTCATGCGAAGGGAACATTTTACAATTGTTCATTTTATTTTGTCTTTCTTCCGTGAAAAATTATAAAAAAAGAAACAGTCATGAATTATTACTCTAATCAACTCCAATTTTAAAATTTTGAGCATGAATTACCTTACTTCAGAAATGTATCAATTAATTACAAAACAGTACAATAATTTCTATCATTACAGCATTCATATATAACTTAAGATACAAACCCATCCGACAATTTTGCAATTCCAAATGGAATTCATCTCGTCAGCATCCACGCATGCAGCAACAAAGTATAATAAACTTTAAAAATTGCGTTCTCTCAACGCGCAGCATTTTCGGAACAACGCGCATTTTTCTCTGAGTTTAGACGCGCGCGCGATTTCATTACTTTACGGTCGAGGAAACGTCGACGTCCAAAGCTTATTGTAATGTACTCATACAATTACACCAAGAGATAGATAGATAGATAGATAGATATACTTTTTATTCATCAGAGACGAAAATTTACATCTGTCTGTTCATTTGGTAAAAAAAGATCGGTCAATTTATAAATTTAGTAAAACTGATGAATTTATCGCTCGTATTAAGTAATGATTTAATTTAGTTTGACTCTATGGGTCTCCACGAGAACATTTCTCTTGTAATTTTCCACCTATCTCATTTTCTCTAGTAGAGAGGTGATGAAAATTTCATCGCTTCCATCTCCATAGGAGAATTTTTGAGAATGCAAATGTAATTAATAAGAAAAAAAGGTATTTCAAATTATAAAGTACATTTAATTTACTTAAAACAATAACATTACAATTAAACGTGTTACGGGGCGAATTATTAATTACATTTGCCTTCTCAAAAATTCTCCTATGGAGATGGAAGAGATGAAATTTTCATCACCTCTCTACTAGAGAAAATGAGATAGGTGGAAAATTATAATAGAAATCTCCTCGTAGAGACCGATAGAGACAAACTAAATTAAATAATTTATAAATTGGTCATCACATTATTAGACACTTATTTACATTTGTAAATAATAGTGAGTGAGAGAGGTGCACAAATATCGTAGAAGAAGGAATGAAAAATTAGAGAGTATGAGAAATGTAGAACAGCTGAAAGCATATCCTGATATTGTCAAAATCTCTCGGGCATTAGCTAACCGATCATCGAGGTATTGACACCTAGCCGACTCGTTTGAAATCAACAGCGCAACGTTGATTACGAGGTCAAAGGTTACCTCCAGTTGCAGAGCTTTTCTACGTCTACGTCAATTGTCATCATCTCGTCTTCATCTTCTATAATCATCAGGGCCCTGATCATTCGTAGGGAATAACGATGTCGAAGATAGAAAGAGAAGAAAGAAGTGCGAGTATATATATGTATGTGAATGTTGCGCTGATTATTTTATATTATGAATCAATTGTTAATTTATAATTGGCCACGGGACCAACTGAGACGATACAAATTCATGTTTTTATGGATTTATTGTATTTTTACTCCTATTTATTCCCTTAAAAAGTTGGTATCATTACAAGCTCTAACGCGGGCCACGAATTCTTGGCCATTCATGAATTTCAATCGGCGTAATTCCACTTGCATGCCCGGAGCGTTGCGAATCTCGTGCAGAGCGAGGATGCGGCGCGCGCGAAACGTTTATGCGGACGCCGGGATGGGGTGTTTATATATGTTTGAGTGAGGGAAAAATGTTTTAGGATAAGGTTGTAGTTATAGTTAGTGGAAAAGTGTAATGTTCGTGTTGTTTGTTAAGGTAGTTCTTGCGTCGATGCTTATAAGAAAAGCAATTTTTATAAAAGCAATATATAGTGAAATGAATCGTATATTTCTACATATAATACTCAAGTATTCTTAATCACTAATGACAGTCAAATTTTTATTTAGTTGATGATTTTACTCTAATGTTTATTTAGGATCTGAGATATTTATGTTGTATTTATAATTATTAATTGATAGAATTGAATCACACGAATTGACTCGTTTTTTAAGATTCAAAATTCACTTATTTTGACTTAACGATGAGTCCAAGGAATTTAGATTATATAATCCTGCTCTTTTGCCCGTGATCAATTTTTAATTTCCTCTTGAAAATTATGGAACCTGCATTCAAATTTTATAGCTTAATAATATTATAAGTTATGAACAATATATAAAAAGTTCACGGGGTTATCTAATATAATTGTCTCGGGACTACCTCGAAATACAATGTTATAAGAAATAGCAGGTATATGTCAAATTTTACGATCAAACGTAAAAAGCACATAGTAGAAATAGTAAAAGTAAATCTATATGAGTATAAATTATAATATATTATTATAAACGTTATCTGAGAAAAAATGGATCTCTACACATATTTTTTAGCACTTATTTTTTTATGCATGTGCATATTTTACGATGAGAGCTTGAGGCGCAAACGATCTATCGTTAACCTGTTTAAAGTTAGCTCTGAGAAAAATACAGACAAAAAATTGTTCTAAAAATATACAAATATACAATAAAAAACTGCTGCTAATTCATTGGCACTTAGTTTCCTCAAACTAAATTAATTGTTTTAATAAATCATTTGTTGTTCTAATAAATTAATTTAAATTACTATATCCCTTTTTAATTAGAATCTCAAAAGATAATTTTTTATTAAAAGAACACATTTTGTTTAAATTACATTTTACCACGTCTCCTTAGAGATACTGTTGTGTTGTAGGCGCATTGGGTTTATAATTATTAAAAATTTCCTTTTTTAAAGAGGAAGCTTTCTGTTGTTTCTTTTACCTTATGATTTAAATTTACGTTTTCTTTTAATTATTAAAATTCTTTTTATGTCCAATTTTCATAATAATACGAAAATTAAAAATAAAAATAAAAATTATATAAACTTAAATATCTTCAAAATTGAAGATACTCATGGTCTAAAACCAGAAATAATTTAAGCTATAGAAAAAAGTTACCTTTTCGGAAAGTTGTAGCAATAATGCTGCTGTTTTACATTAAATATGACGTTTTCGTTTATAACAAAAGAAAAGAAAGTGTCGATTCATAATTTGCGGTTATAAAAGATAGGTATATTTATTTTCTTACTAATAAATATAAATACCTTTTTCCTTTTTCTAAGGTGGCTTTATTGACGAATTATTAGTAATTAGAATATTGTTTCATATAGAATTATTTTGAAAAAGTAAAATTAAAGAGTATTAATGAAACGCAAATTTAAGACTCTTCTAGAGCTACACTTGAAACTTACTTTAATAACCTCTTGCTTCAAATTCCCACGTTGAATAACATTAATTCGACAATATAGTAAAGTTATTTAAAAAAGTTCTAATTGATAGAGACTCATAAGATTCTATTTATTTAAACAGAGTTAATGTTATTGAGAGGAGGCCGGCAGCGTGTACTTAACGATATTCGCGGTTCCGAACTTACTCGTCGATTTTTTAATTTTAAACATTCTAAAAGTTGTATTCGTTATTTTTTATTCTGAATAGAATTGGAGACAACTTTTAGAATCTTGTCAAATTAAAAATCAAACAAATAAAGTTCGGAACCATAAATTTTACTCCGTAACCCGGTACGGTATCCTCTTAAAGATTAAATATTAAATTGTAGGTGTAGACAGTGTATAAAAACTTTTGGGTAGATTTTGTAGTTTATATAATAAATAAACAAATAATTTTGTAAATTATACGAGTATAATTGCTTTTTCTAAAAAAAGATAAATTTCAATCGTTCACTTTACTATTTACTTGGTATCTACTATCTTTTTATTATATACGGAATCTACATATATTAAAGAATATAAGATTAGTTTTTAATTAAGATCTGGGATTTCAAAGTACTTAAATAATCACATCGTATTGCACCGAGGTTTACACTGGTGCATTACAAAATAATACTAAAAATTGGTATACTTCAAAATTCGAAATCAATATTTTCGATTGCTTCGCCGGCAAACTCCCCTAAAATTTTACATACACGTCCAAAACCGTATAATCCTTAACGAATCTCAAACCGAGCAAAATCCTAGATAAGTGTCCTCGCGAAAGAACCACCTTAATCCACGTAAAACCATACAACTCCCCGTTCAACTAGAAAATCTCCCAGAACTCGAAGCATCGTGAGCCGAGTAGAAAGAATCAATTGTCCCGCGGTATCTCAATTCCCTCGCGAAATTCGAATTCCGCCGGCAATATCCATTCGAAAATAGGCTTATTTACGATCGAAATCACTTTCCTACACGATATAAGCTCTAGCTACGTAGTAGTAGTGATAGTAGTAGTACACTTATGCGTGCAAAAGGAAGAAGACGATGAAGAATAAGAGCGACGAACGAAAGTTGAGTTCGACGGCGGAGGAAATCGTGGATTTTCCTCTCTCTCTCTCTCTCTCTCTCTCTCGCTCTTCTTATCGTTCGGCGATCATCACAATTCACGATGCGCGGCAGCAGCAGCAGCAGCAGCCGCCTGTTTTTCCTATACTTTCCGCACGTTTCGCATTTGTCTTCCGGCCGAGCATTTCTCTCTCTCCGTGGCAGCGGTGCGCTTGCATCTCAAGTCCATCTACGAAGAAAGGGAAAGAGAGAGAGAGAGGGAGAAAGAGAGAGGGAGAGAGAGAGTGAGGGTGAAAGGGGTGAGAGACGTTCGCTTATAATAAATGTTCGCGCCGTGAAGCAGGTCAGAATATCTCTCTTTCTACTGTCTTATTCCGTCTCCTGGTAACTTTCTTAAGGCTGTCTTTCTCGCACTTTATACGTCTTTCTTATTCTTATTTTTGTTTCTTTCGCGGATATCTCTCCCGCTCTTGTGCTTCTTATATTTCCATCTTTTGCTTTCTGTATTTTTCATCTTATCCTATTTTCTCTCTCTTTCTGCTCTTTGTGTTCTCTCGCTTTGACTAAACTCTAACACGTGTATCCACCACCTCTACGAGTACTCTTCGCTTCTATTCATTTTCTAGGAGAGATTGGGGCGAGATGGATGCAGTTCACTTTTCTATTAAGTTAAAGTTAAAAATTACATTTGTTCTAAAATGATAACAATATATTTTAAAGAGTGAACGTAAGATATCAAAAATTTATTGCGTTCGCTTAGCCTTATATGCCGGATAAATGGTCACTCTTTTTTTCGTATGAGCAATTTAATACAAAAATAATTAATAAATTTACTTTGAAACAATCATTTGAATATCAACTAATGCTTAAATTTGCTACCAGTCATTATTAAAACTTTCATCTTTTTAAATTATGTACCTACGTTACGTTCTAAAGTAATCATCCACTACGCACAGAGAAAACTTTTTTTAGTCTTAAGCAAAATTACAAATGTCTTTTATAAACAAAGTATGCATTATACCCTTTATTTAAAATGCTAAAACTAAAGCTTTTTCTGTTTCTTTACTTACTTATTACATACTCTAAGATTTATGGTTAAAATCATATTGACAGGTACAAAGATGTCTGATTTATTAAAGGGGCAAACCACTATTACAATTCAAATGAAATATAAATGCTTAATTGAAGCTTTAGCGTCTTGTATCGGTAGGCAAGCGTCTTACCCACTGAGCAAAGGAGGGCTCTATTATCGCTTCACTTTGCATTTGAAAGAGTATAAAATTATTTATAAACGGTGATATTTCAGGTTTTTTTTATAACTTTTCCATTGATATTTTAAAATATTGATTGAAAAGGTATTTGAAGATTAATTAAATAATGTATATCAGTATATTTTATGTTTTATTTCTTATAAATCTGGATAAAAATGATACGTATGAACGATCTAATTATGTGATTTTAGATGTTGAATTCAAATTAGAGGTGAAATGTATAAAATTAAAATTATTAATTTAAGAACATAATAATAATTGTACCGAAAACTGCTTAAACAGATTTAATTTATATATAGATGTAAATTAAAAATATAAATGTATAATAAAAATAATATTATCACTATAGCTAATTGAATTAACTGTTGCGAATTAAACCATCAATGATAAATCAGCACACACTTTTTGAGCTCCTAATTAAAAAGAGATATAGCAATTTAATATTAATTTATTAGAACGAAAAAATTTATATTAGAACAATTAATTTAGTTTGAGAAAACTAAGTGCCAATGAATTGGCAGCGGTTTTTCTTTTGCATGTTCGCAGTCAAATTTTTTTTACTATAAAATGGGATTATTTTGAGGTATTTTAAAATGTGTAAAGATCGTGTATATCTTTTTGGCTTTCCAGGACACCTATACAAATAAAAGTTTTAGATTAACTTGAAACATTAAAGAAATCTTCAGAATATCATTTTCTTAGAAATGAGAGATACAGAATTCATAAAATTAAATTATACAGTGGTGTGTTGGAAAGGCTTATAAAAAATTATAAGACGATTTTGAGATAACTTTTCCTTTTTAATCCACTCAAAAAATACTATATAAAAGGCGCGCAATGGAAGGGAACGTTACGAGGTTAACCATTATTTTTATTCGTTCACGACGAGAGCAGAAAGAGACTGCCTCACAACGTCGGGGAGCAGGAGCAGAACGCTCGTGCTCCACTCGGAAGGTAACTTGCTACTTGGTAAATTGGGTAACTTGTCAAGACAAAAAATAACTAAGCTTGCATTACTTGCAACAAGTGGTTCCTGGATATACTTCAGTAATAATATTATTCAAATAACTAAATAAATAAAGTTATGATCTAAACATAACTTTTTCGAAATTCTGTTTGCAATATAATGAAGAGTTATGAAGGTTTTGGGTTTTCTAAAAGTTTGTGATAAATGGCGATGCTAACACTATCATTTTCCTGTTTTTATAAATTATTCCCACGGCACCTTAAATTTATCAAAAGAATCCTATATTATGTTTAAAAAAAAATTGACAGTGTAAGTTTTAAAACATGTATATTATTTCTCGATATTTAACCAACTTTTATTGTATTTAAACACTATTTTTGTACACAAAGATCGCTGATTACGAATTAATTCTCTAACTTAAAAAGTACAAGATAACGAACGAAAAAATTGCTGAATGAAAAAAATCTTGTAAAATACTCAATAACGCTCGGTACATCAAATGATAAAACGAATTTCTCCGATTAAGCACATACCAATTTATCGAATATCTCATTCACAACAATACCTAATAAACTCCAGAGTCACCCACAGAATAGAAAGTCCAACAATACTCCAAAAATACAATGCGCACCCATCTCGCTCCAGACGAACTCCCCTTCACTCCGCTTCGTATTCGCGCTTACTTGCGAAGTAACAGCGGACGGACGAGCGCGCGTGGTTGGTCCGTACGCCTCGAGCATTTCAATTCGCAAAATATATATATATATATAACTATATATCGAGACATATCTCGCGGTCGGACACGTCCAGATCGCGCGATATACGCGGAGGCGAGGCTCGCCTTTTATTCCGGCGACGTCGTAGGCTCTTTTTACCGATGTAAATTGAATGTAGGCGCGAGGGGCGGCGAAATTTCGCGTACTCTATGTGTTGCGGGTCTTTTTTCTGGTGGTGGTGACTGGATTTTGCCGATCTGGTGCGCAAGAGCTGTCTTCTTTCCGTGGGGTGCTCTACTTTTCTGGTGGTGTTGCTGCTTGTGGTCCGCGCGCTACACTCGATTCTTTATATTTTAGGGGTTTTCAAGGGAGAAAGCGAGAGTAGAATTGAAGTAGTATCAGGATGGAATAGAGAAGTAGATTTTGACCGAGAAGGATACATTTTTCTTTCATAAAGCATTAATTTTCTATTGAAATTTGCTTATAGAGCTTAAAATGTTACTTATTTTTAAAACCTACTAATACCTCATTTTTAATTCTTAGTTGGCACACGCGGTCACCCAGACCCTGCAAAAAAAGTAATTTTATTAGTAGATGCTTATTTTAAACTTATAAAAACAGAGATGTGCATTGTCTTCGAAATTCCTGGTTGAAAGTTAGGTTTAGGATCAATTTAACCCTATCTCGAACTATCTAATTTTATTGAGGTATACCAGGTAAGGGTTCAAAAATATGCAACTCAGGAAAGAAAAATAGAAAAATAATTTAAAAAAAATTAAATTAAAAAACATTTTATTCTCTTTAACATGTCAATTATTATGAATAAATTACATTAAAAAGAGATACTAGTGTCTCATAATTCTACGGCTAGAATTTGAAAATTGACCCATCTAAATCGATGTAAAACAAAAAAGAGGAACATCATCTACACCATAAAACCTAATGAAGTACCTATCCTTCTTTGAAAATATTTTTTTTTTCAAAATGGCAGTTATTTTACAAAAAGTTAATTTTTTACCCTAATTTACGTTAATAAATGCTAATTGCAATAAGAGTTTTCAACTATTTTAAAAAAGCATGGGTACTTCATGCAGTATTATATATATATATATATATATATATATATATATATATATATATTATATATATACGAAGTTGTTGGCCAAATTTCAAGTCAATCGGATAAAAAAAACTATAAGAGAAATCGTGTTCGCAAATTTAAAAGAGTATGTTTTGAGAAAACCGCACTTAAGTTTTCGTAACTCGGTAGCGCGCGGGTTAAAGCTTCGCTTAGAAGTCTCTAAAAGCTATGAAATAATTCGAATCTCGATTTAAAACTTTCAGCATCATATTTCTGTGTATGAAAAATATTGAAGTAATCGAAAAGAAAAAAAAGAGATTTTGATACCTCCAAGATAGCGTTACTTCTTAAACAAGAATGAAATTTCCTTATGTCTTTTTAAAAATTATTTTACAATTGTACTTTCCAAAAATAATAGAATTTTAAAGATTAGGATAAATACAGGGAATTATTTAATGTAAGAATTAGGGTCTTATTATAGTAATAAGATACACTATATAATTATGTTTTGCAATGATAATTATTAAAACGATTAACCCATTAAGGACGTATGGTCTGTTTTTATACCATAAAATTTTAGGGATTTTCTAAGATTTCTACGTGATACATTCAAAATCCTAAAAAACTAATCTATTGATCAGATCAGGTGGACTAAATCCGATCTTATAAGGGGGCCCAACTTAATTATTGGTCGCATAGAAAATTAAAACGCATTTCTAAATAATTTCCTAAAGTTTTACAATTTTATCAGGATCTCGACCTTAACGGGTTAGTCTCGTGAAACATAGATTAAAATATAGTCATTTAATAGAGAGTTTATTAACAAAAAAAGTAGACCGTGAGAAAGCAAAATCAGTAAAATAGTTGTTTCTAGATCATCCACAGAGCGGAAAAATAATAAAACTTTCATTCTTACAAACATTTAGCCAAATGAAATTTTTGTGATTTTATGACAGTAATTAATTCGTAGTAGGTAGTTATGTGTAATCTTAAACTAGCACAAATTCGGGACTTTTATTATTGGCATTAATGAAATGGCAATAGTTCTGAATGCAACATGGATGTAGTACTAAATATATCCCGTATAACAACTAAATTTCCTTTTTGGCATACAATTATCTTAAAAACATTCAAAATAAAACCAAATAATACAGCTTTAATCTAACAGGTTATAGATATTAGCAATGAAAACGGTTGTAGATTTATACTCGATCAAATCCAAATATCTGAAAATAAATCAATGCGCAGGTGGATTAATCACAAATTTCTCATTCAAGAAGTAAACCACGCCAGTTCAAACGGCAAAAAACTCTTTACAATCCAACGATCCATCCGCGAATCCTCGTGAAAGCTTCCTCTGTCATACTTCCGACACAAGATCAGCTTTCTTTCAAGAGTAAATAAAACCGGGACAACCTCCCGACCCCTCAAACGTCATAAAACCCAATTCAACAACGTTCCCTTTCCCAAACCATCCAAATTGAAATATCCTTCATATCCTTCGTATCCTTCGATCAACCTGCCCAATTTCCTCTCCTCACCCCCTCGAAAAAAAAGAGCAAGCACAAAACTAGAGCACACCGACAGCCAACAGCGAGAATCTCCAAGCGCGGACGAGCGAAGAAACACGGTAAATTCGCGATCATCTTCAGGTGCAAGGGGCGACTCTCGTCCCTCGTTTTTCCGCGCGCTCTCGAGGAGCCAGCACTTTTTTCCGCGCGACCCGCAGGCAAATGCCACTCAAGCCTGCGTGAGCTGCACAACTCGCGAAAGCGGCTTATACACATATATATATACATATACGCGAAAAAATAAAGCGAAGCGCGGAGGCTGCTTCTCTCTCGAATCTCATGAAGAGACTCGGCTAATTCAAAGTTTTATGTTTTATATATATACGCTGCTGCGAGGGAGCGAAAGGAGTCCCGAGTCCGAGAGTCGATGGACGTATAATATATATATATATATATATATATATTATACGCGGGGAGAAATATTTTTTAAGCTCCTGCGAGTATCAAGCGATGAAAGGAGGGAGATTTTTTGCGACCCTCGGTTGCGCTCGCTAAAGAGGTATTATTCGCGATGGAGTTGAGTTTATTTGAAAGAGATACTGTTAAGGTCGTGGGGTTTGGTGTGGTGTAGTTGGAACTTGTGCAGCAGTGAATAATTTAAGCTACGTTTGAGTTTAATATTAATTCTGTGGTTAGAAGGGAAAAAGAACGACTTAATAGAAGTCTATTTTATGTAATAGCAAGATAGGAAAGGTATATATTTAATTATTTATAATACGAAGGTAAGATGTAAGTATTACATAAACTTTTGCAATTTTTTAATTTTTGTTTTTTTTTTTATAATATAGGAGATAGCACTGACATGTGCGTGTTTTTAGTCTGCGTATTTTCCGGCATTCCAGTCAACTGATCAGATTGAATTTGTATAGTCATATAATATCGATTTTATTTAAAATCGAGGATGAAGTATGGTTTTCATACTTTTAGACTTACGTGAATTATAGTATCTGCTCCGTATTTGGTACGCCGTGAAACGCGGACCAACCACTCGGACATGACACAGGACACGACGCAGCAGATTATGCAGCCATTCTTGAAGGTGCTTTGTTACGTCGTACGACGTATCTTTTCATTGTACACGTAAGAAATAAATAAATTCGAGTCACACCGCGGCAGAAAAGAATGCACTTGCGAAATACCTACGCATCAGTTATTGATCGAATGAATCAAAAATGCTCACGAAAGAATTTGAAAAAAATGATGTAATATCTAACACCTGTACCACACCGAAGTGTACTAGAAATTTTTAAAAATACAATTATAAAGAAAAATAGAATTATATTGAATTTTTATTGTAAAAATAACCTAAAAAATACATTTTAAACTCTATTCATGAGCAACACTTTCTTAATAAATTATTTTTTTAAATCGGAGTTCATGGGTGTAATCCTATGCGCATAAGACTTACTAAATATTGAAAAACCATAAATGGAGAAAACCGCACTTTTGTAAAAATAAGAAATAATTTATGATGATTTTAAAACAATTTTTCTATCGCAGATTATCGTACAAAAAAAATTCTTTTTTAATAATTTCTATGTTTTCTGAAGTTTGCCTGCAAATAAAGAGTAGATTTGGACGCGGAGTAGGATTCGGTTAATATACGAACACGCTGGATTAAGTTCATTAAAATGATTTCTATGACCAATATTACCTATACAAAATCATTGTCTGATCTAAGAATGTACAAAGTATCAGAAAATGAAATAAAAAGAATCCAGTTTTTCGTCAAATTTTACTATAGGACCACCTGAAGATACAACGTACTCATAATCTTTTCGCCTACTTTCCATCCTTCATACACAATATACTATTAACTACCTTCGGCAGAAAGATAAATTTTAGTTGAGCTTTAAATACTTCAGTAAATTTTCTACAGGAGGATGCCCATGGAGTTTTCCAAAATATGAACATTAAAAACAAAATTTAATGCGAGGAAGTGAAGGGAAACTTTATAAAAAGAGGACCAAATTCGATAAAATAAATGAAAAAATCAAGATTTTATCAGACATTAAGTAGTAAAAATTAAGAGAATTAATTATTCTTTATGTTTTAAATTTCTTAGATACCCTCAGACCAGGATAGTCGACGGAAATACGTGAAAAATTAATATTTTGGACGAAACTTCAAACAATCAATGACAATAGAATAGTGGCTGACCTGATCTAAACCGTTACTACTTGATTCAGGATTACGTCAACATATTTGTTTCTTTACTCAATTCCCTAAGTTCCATATTATCCAATACAATCCGTTATTTCATATTTATTAACATAGTACTTACATACCTGCTAAGTGAAGATTTAAGAATTATAAACACTATCATTTACAAATTTTTAATTTCTACACTAAAACTCTAATACTCTCTTTATTCCACCAACTATCTTCAAAATCAATTTACAACCCATACTGCATGCAAAAACCCTCAGACAAACACACACACACACACATACACACACACATCGCATCTCCAAACACACCCATCCAGTTGCAATTTCACATAGTTAAACAACCCCACTGCGCCACGCTTCTGCACGCAATTTCGAAGCACACACTACACGCGCATTACCCCTGAACTTTAATATCCAGTACGTGCTCGCGCGATATATGCATGTAAACGCATGTATATACACGAGCCGAAAAGCAGCAGCAGCAGCAGCGGCGGCATCAAGGCAAGACATCTCGAAGAAGAGAGCAGGAGCAAAGCAGAGCCTTATGACTCGGCGGCGCGCTATCGCTCGTAATTTCATCATTTCCGTTTTACATACCCTCTCTCTCTCTCTCTCTCTCTCTCTCTCTCTCTCTCTCTCTCTCTCTCTCTCTCTCTCTCTCTCTCTCTTAGGTTCTTCAGTCTTTGACATCGTCGTCGCGAGTCCGCGTCGTCTCGGCGCAAGAGAATATTCGACGTGAAGAGGGATTTTGGGGAGAAGGGGGATGGATGTATGGCCTGTTTTCTTTTTTCATAGATTTTTCATATATATGCATAAAAATATATATACTGATAAAAAAATACCAATATTTGTAAGAATAATAGAATCAAAATCATCCTGCAGATATTTAATTACTGACCTGGAATAAAATAAAAATATCTAAAGAAATAACTCTTCTCTCATACTGGATAAAAGCAATACTGGGTAGATATCTGACTACGTAAGTCTTGAACAATTTAAATAGACTTCCTAATCTTTCAACAATTTAATCTTTAGTACAGATGTATACGAGTACGGAAAATGCAGAATTTGTCTCAGCGGTAGCATCTGAAATAAAAGAAAAACAAATTTAAACACAATTTTTTATATGCTTTTCTTTATACTTTTACACTTATGAAAATATAATCCCAAACTAAAGTACATAGAGGAAAATTCACTGCTCGTACTGAAATTTTAATTCAATCACCAAAATATCATTCATCGAAAGCATGCTATCAAAGTCAGCATTACTTCATCGAACAAAGTGAAAATGACAAATTAGTTATAATTACTTTGTATAAACAGTTGTAAACTGCTTTTTATCATACAAGATTATCCTAATAAAAATAATAATAATAATAATATTTTTTTTTTTTTTTTTTTTTTTATTATTATTTAACGTCGCCATGTTTGTGCTTCCATGTGGTGCTAATCGACGACGGGGGTCTGCGGTGTGTTTGTAAACAAAGCACATGTAATTTTTACAGAGGTGCTTGTATCAATCGGCAGAGACTAGGATTCGAACCCGGGTCACCGGCGTGGGAATCCGATACTCTACCGACTGAGCCGCCGCAGGCCCAATAATAATAATATGATTCAGCATTTGTACACTTTATCCCTCTGTGCATATACAGTTTATAGTGATTTAGGTTGGTCAAATTTTATATTTTTTAGTAAATATGGTGTCTCAGATTGAAAGTAAGTAAGAGTCCTTTTACTCAAAACTTTGTTCTAAATTTTATTTTGATTTTAGTATTCTACCCAGGCCATTTTTTTAATAGATCAGTCTCAGTACTGTATGTGTACAGATTTTGTACAAATTCTGTAGAGATTCTGTCCGCGTACACAACAGATTACGTTAGAATTTCAATATAGAATTCTGCATGATTTCCATATAGATTCTGTAGAGATTCTATACGGATTTAAATATAAATTTCCGCATTACTTTTGTGCAATTTCTGTACCGATTTCCATGCTGTATACTATTAAAGATTTCAATAATATTTCCCTGCAGATTTTGATTATGATTTCTGTACAGATTATGTATCGATATCCGTGCTCTAAAGCAACGCGGATTTCGATACGTATTTCATTCAGATTTCGGCACGGAATCCACGTGGCGTTTACGAACCTATTCCGCACCGATTCCTATATTCATTCCTTATGATTTCTGCACTGATTCCAACACGGATTTCCGTATGGATTTCCGTACAGCATACTAAAAAGTCGTATAGGGATTTTGAATTAAAAATAAATGATACGAATTTCAAGTAAGTCAGATGCTCAGTAGTTTGATCTTTCGAAGGAATAAATCAGAAAAATAATTATTTAATAAATAAAAATCACTTTTAAAAATAAAATTGTATTACTTGGTTGTTTCGAAAGCTGAAAAGCAATTTATTGAATTTTTGTAACGGTGAAATAAGTCCAAAGAATAACAAAGGAATCTGATTATAATCGAACAAACTTATCTCTATAAAGTTTGCAAAACGCGGAATTTAAATTCAGCTTTTCTTTAAATATATTGCTTATTCAACAAAAAATCATTTTACAGTTATGCCCTTAAAAAATATCTAAATATTTTTTTTATTGTCAGTCACACTTGATGATATTGCTATATTAGTAGTGCCTAATATTTCATATATTGTTTAAGGCACGTAGCGTTAGCATCATAGCCTTCTCAACCCATATAGTTTTGTTTGTATTTTTAAAACGTCCAAGTTTCAATAAAAAAAGTTATGATTTATGAAATGTCGAAAGGTTTTCGCTGAGAAACAGCGAACATTGATAGTAGAACAAATAAGTAGCATAGTGTTTCCAACCGTCGTCGTTGTGTTTTTTCTTTAAGTCATACACGTCTTTGTGCTACTGCACTGTATTCAGCTAAATATAAACTATCATCTTACCAAATATTGTTTGGATATAGACAATAAATAAAGTTGTATCACAAAAACTGTGTAAATTTTTGGAAATCTCATTTTCGATTTCAACATTTACCAGTAATTTTCCGTTTATAAAACCTGATAATATTGCGCGAGTAAAGTGCAAAATTTATATTTTTTCATGAAAAGATTTTTTGAATAGAATATTTGTAGCATGCAACCATAAGAATTGTACGTAATATCATTATTCGTATATATCCCCAAGTCAGAGATATATATAATTGACATCACTAAAATTAATGCAATACGAATTCTGAAGAAAGAGATAATGTACAATTTTATTATACATTAAATTATACAATTGGAATGAAGAATATAGTAGGTATATATAAAAAGGGAAGGAAGACAAAGGCTGGTAAGACTTTTTATAAACATATTTCTTTATTGTAAAAAGACACCGGCATTTTATTATTCGCCATACAGTGGAGAGATAGGCTCTATATTCAGTATTACCTCGAGTATACTTAAGTACGATCAGAGTATGAGATTATGTACAAAGTCGTTCGGCTAATCCCCCGCGCGGATCTAGGCGATTAATTATGAATAAAACTCCTCGCGCACGCTTATATTTCCTTCGATATATACCTACGGCTCATGGCGAGTATACCGTCACCGCATTGTCTGATCTCCAGATTACACATCGTCCGCGGGAGCCGCGCTGAACACTCTTTTACCCCTAAAATCGCCCGAAAGCCTAATAGTGGTAGTAGTAGTAGCAGCAGAGATTACTTCTTCTCCCCCGAAACCATTCTTGCTGTATTTTTCGTGTAGGCGATTGTGTATGGTCAGCTCAGAGTTTGAAAGAGATGAGAGACGATTTTTGAAGGACTCATTTTTTTTAAATTATGAATTCTTCTACTAAAATAGGAAATTTTTATTCTGGATAAATATTTAAATCTCTTAACTGTCCATACACAATCGATATACAGAACAAGAAGATTCTTAAAAGTAATGGAAAGATCCATTTTTAAAGACTGCGTCTAACGTAAAATATAAAAAGAAAGAAGTTATATAACGATGTACATATATTTTTTTTATCATGCGCCTTGGATTCGTCTTTTCTCTAATAAATTGGCACTAAGAATTCAATGACAAACGTTCGTGAGAATACTGATGTTTTAATACCTTTCAGGTAGAACCTTCGGTAAGTCTCTTAACTTTAAGTTTTGTTATTAATACCTCGATTTCCGTATGGTTTTGTTAATTCTTCGTAATAGATATTACAGTATAACTTCCCCTTTTAAAAGTATACAAATTATTTTGATGAATATATTTTTTTCATGAAAATACGACGATATAAAATAACTAAATGCTTAAAAGAAAATAATAATAATATAAAGTACCTTTACAGAAATAGTTTACATAAAACTAATTAGCGCAGTTTTAAGCTCATATCCTCTATCGGAATCGACAAATCTTGAGATTCGAGTTTTTTTTTGTATAATCTCCTCACCCTACATCTAAATGGAAGACAGGATAATAGGTATTTTTTTATTTCTCGAGTGGTTCCCTCTTATAAATATAATTTATACTTTGTAGGTAATTCTTATAGAATATAAGTCTGTAATGCTATAATCTTATGGCAATTTATCGGCAGTGAATAAATACACCGGAAGAACTTTTATAATATAATACTCGACTATCGATGACAACGTCACAAATGACTCGGCGATGAGTATCTAATTACGGCTACTGCTCTCTCAAGTCTTAAAGTCGCGAAGACATTTTTGGCTTTGCAATCGATCGCTTGGCCATATTAATCAAGGGCATGAATACAATACCGAATTCAATCTCAATCAGCGATAAAAATAATTTCCATTCGAACCTCGAAACACACTACTTTAGCATGTACGTGCGTAAAACGACACAAATCTTTAACTACAGTGAATCCAACCAGTTCATTTGAAAGGGAAAAAATCCAAAAGGAAAGAACAAAATTTACCAAAGGCAGATATTAATCGCGATGCCCGCTTCAGTCCACGAGGAATATTCAAAAAACTAATAATAAAACAAAACAAGATATAAATTAAATAATTAAAAAGAAGAATCAGACGTTGATGTTGCACGCTTTCAATTCCATGAATTGATAAGGCACGTGGAGGGTGGCGCTGTTGTGCTCGACGAGAAGATGGCCGCGCCTCGGCGACGCACCGATCACCAGGACCGTCTCGCCCTTCAGCAGGACGACCTCGCCTTCGC
Source organism: Gastracanthus pulcherrimus (assembly GCA_949152435.1). Taxonomy (NCBI): domain Eukaryota; kingdom Metazoa; phylum Arthropoda; class Insecta; order Hymenoptera; family Pteromalidae; genus Gastracanthus; species Gastracanthus pulcherrimus. The sequence continues at coordinate 219,673,768 of OX424572.1, read as the reverse complement.
CTTCTTCTGTTGAGAAAGGTCGTGCGTGTGTTATTTTACAGTTCGACAGGTGGAATTTTTGGACACGTGCGGGTCGATGGAATTTGAGGCGTCGACTTACCGGGGAAAGGTGTCTTCATGACCCTCGTTTGTGGATAACCGAGCTTCGTGTTTCCGGTCACTGTGTACGATCTGCTGGGTGGTACTGGTGGTGGTCGTTCCTGAAAAATATCAATATTAATATTCATTCGTACTGTTCTTCGGTTTCTTTCTTACAATCCGTGTGTCTTTAGATAGGATTATATTTTTAGTAGCTTGCTAAATTAAATTAACAAGAAATCATTGAAGAAGAGAACGGGGGCATAAGTAAGTTTTTTAAGCTTGTCAAGTGTAACGTAATATTTTCGTATCGAACCTCTTGAAATGGTTATACAATCTCATTGAATAATATCTACTTCCTAGCTGATCATATCGGAGGGTTTATAAAAGCATATGATATCTTGTTAATCAATTAGTTAAGTGTAGAAGTTAGTTCTGATACAGGGTTAAGTTAAATAGAAAATTTTTGTTTCAAATAGATCATAAGGAATAATGTATCAACCCCTATTTAAAAACTTTCACATTAAACCTTTTGCTTCCATTAGAGCATATTTATTACGTTCACTAGAAGGTGCTTCTAAAATTAGTGGTTAAGTTTAGTAGGTAAGTTTCCTCTGCAAATAAATATAGAAAATGCAAATGGCGCTGTCGATTTTTGTTAAACATTCCAGAACAAGGATTTTGATGAGACTTTGGAATGTGTTTTTTTTTTATACCTAAATATACAGTCTATATATCACCCGCAGTTCGTTCTAATTGGCCCTTGTATTCGAGATAAAAGCTATCTTAACCCGAATATACGTTATTTTAGTGTAAAACGGTAGCTCTTCCAATGATTATAAATTTGCATGTGTCAACACTAGAAAAGATTGCCCGAAATTTATTAAAAGTAGGTTAAAAGAGCTTTAGTTTAAGATTTGTTTCGTAAAAAAATATTAATCTGAGCCAAAGTTATTAACAATTGAACACGGTGACTGAGAATGCAAGAAATATCACGAAACAAATCTTAAACCAAAGCTCTCTTTACCTATTACTATCATCTATTGGGCCATCTTTTCTAGTGTTAACACATGCATGGAGCAAAATAGCTTACGACTCGAATACAAGGATGGGTGAGGATAAATGTACCGAAAGATAATTTTGCAGCTGGATAATAATGCCGAATTTATTTTACCGAAGGGTAAATTTGCCGAAAGGTGAAATGTGCCAATGGGTAACAAAAGTGTCGATAAAAAAATTTCCGACGGGCAAAAATGCCGATGGATAAAAATGCCGAAGTTAAAAATGCCGAAATGTTGAATGACAATTGGTAAAAACTAAAAGTATCGAATATTGAAAAGAAACAACCTAGCAACAATTAACACATTACTCGTATTATAATACAGGCGCATATTCTAATGAAAACACTCCTTTGTCCAAATTTTCGTTTTCGGCAGTTTTAACTTTCGGCATACGTACCCATAAGCATTGATTTTTTCGGCATTTTCAACCGTTCGGTAAATTTATCCTTCTGCAAATTTATCTTTCGGTATATTTATCCCCACCCCCCTTGGCGCCAAATCACACCACGCAGATGAACTCACCAGGTCCAGGCCGAAGAGCGTGCAGGTCTGCTGTATCATGTTGGGATCGGCGCACTTCTCGGAGGGATCGGGCGGCGGGGTTCCGGCGATCGGCTGGGGTCTCGGCCTCACTCCCCCGCCGCCCCCGCTCCCGGCGGTGATGCTCCTCTGGAGGGTGACGCTACCCGCGGCTGCGGCTGCGGCGGCAGCGGCGGCGGCAGCGGCGGCAGCGGCGGCGACCGCGGTTATGGAGGAGGTGGACAGGGACGAGTGGTGATGGTGCTGCGAGGAGGAGGAGGAGGAGTGCTTCTGACTGGAGGCGGGACCCAGCATGCCCGAGGCGAGCTTGGAGCGGCGCAGGGTCCAGCGACGACGGATGCGCCAGCCGCGCCAGCTTGCCTGTACGGAAGATTCAGATTAGTCGTGTGCATTGGAATTTTAAGAGGAGTCCGTATCTACTGTCCTTGTCTAATCACGTTTTTGATGTTTATTCGAATTGTAGTTTGCTCATTGAAGAAGTAAAAGTTGGCCCCAATTGGTATTAAAATAAGGAATATTTTGAGACCTTAAAAAGTATCTAACATTATTTCCTTTTCGAGAAAACTTCGGAACGAGAAAATTGAGGTTAGCTTTTCCGCTCCAAAGTTTTCTCGAAAAGGAAATAATGTTAGATACTTTTTAAGGTCTCAAAATATCCCTTATTTTAATACCAATTGGGGCCAACTTTTAGTTTTTCAATTAACAAACTACAATTTGAATAAATAGCAAAAACTTGATTAGACAAAGACAGTAGATACGGACTCCTCTTAATAGGGTTGTGCGCGATTATTGGTTTTGTAGTATAGTTTTAGTGCGGTTGTGGTTTTTTATTGAAGGGTGATTGAGTTTAGGTGTATGTCTATTTCTTGTTGGTTGGTTTTTTGTCCTGGTATGCAGATACCCTGGTGGAAATCTAAGCTGGTTTCTAGACAGATATTAGCTAGATTTTCTTAATCTGATTTCATTCTGGTTAAAAAGTTAGCTAGAAATCAGTTAAAAACGACATGCTTTTTAGCTGATTTTTAGCTAGATTCTGCATAATATTCTAGTTAATACAAAATTGATAAACTAAGTAATTTATGTATTAACCCATTAACGCTCAAACGGACACAATTTTTCGTCCTTTTTGGAGCGTTAATCTCGAAGGGAAATTCATGATATCACTCAATAAAAACCACTTATCCTAATGTTTTCGGATGTGATCTTTCGATTTCTGGGGTTAGAATTGTGATTAAATGCTTTAGAAAAAAAATATGGCTGACTTTATGGAAGAAAGTACTGAAAATTTGGGAATTTTTTTTTAATATTTTTTTTTAAATATTTTTTTTTAGTCCAAAAAGTGCTCTAACCTACTCCGGATTGTGGAGAAAGGTGGAGGCAATAGTTGGAGTTCATAGAATTTTTTATGCCAACCTCAACTGACTCTAATCTTTTCAAAACGGCGGACATTGCATAAAATCTCAATTCATATTTCATGAGATTTTATGCAATGTCCGCCATTTTGAAAAGATTAGAGTCAGTTGAGGTTAGCACAAAAAATTCTATCATCAACTCCAACTATTGCCTCCACCTCCCTCCACAATCCGGAGTAGGTTAGAGCACTTTTTGGACTAAAAAAAATATTACCGGTGTCCCCTTAAGTCCAAAACGTATTCATTACCTGTATACCGGTGGCCGCCCGCCTGCGTATCTCCGAGCGGAGATTCTCGAGCTGCTGCCTGATGCCCTCGCTGAGGAAGATGTGCCGCTTGCCGAGGGCCCAGCTCGTGCTCGCGCTCAGGCTGCCCTTCAGCTGCTGGGCGTTCTGGAGTATCAGCTTCGTGTCCTCGATCGCCTGCTCCTCGCTGCGGCGCAGCTGCTTGAACGGGGCGATCAGGCGGTAGCGCGCGTTGAAGGCCTTGAAGCGCATGCGGTGCGGGTAACCTGAGGACGCGAGGATTCGACGGTGAAAGGGGACGGGGGAGAGAAGAAATTGTGGCTACGAAGAGATTCTTGCTTCGAAGGATCAAGAGACTTTGCGTGTTGAACGATGCTTTTGGGGTATATTGCTACACGCGTGTGTTTATTATTTTTTATGCAGTGTAGCATTTGATTTCATCGGAGGTTTGTCTAAGCAGAATTTTTAAGATTTGTGTTAATCGATCTTGCGCTGGATGAAATACTTTAAAATCTCTATAATCGTTTGGAAATGAGAGAAATTCGTGAATTAGTAAAGGTTTGACACTTTGTTTAACCCTTTCGTGTGCCGGAAACTTCAGGAATGTACGTCTGAGGCGAATGGGAAGAGTATCGATGTATTTATGCGATGTTTTAGTGTGTAATGTTCATGTGAATCTTGAGATGCGCTGATTGGCTTTTACCGAAATCTTGCATCGTTGGTGAGCCAACTGGCTGGCATAAGACGGTTAATAAAATAGCTATTTTTCGGTAAGTCTCATTAAAATCTTTAACAGTCTGCGAATTTCTCACATTTTAAAAAGATTTTAGTCAGTGACAAAACCATTCACTAAAATTTTAAGAATTTCTCAATGTCAGATTGATCCACGATGAGATTGCACGTAAATCGTAGATTTTGTTAGTGTAGGTCTCAGTTAGTGTTATCTGTTAAACGATGTACTGCTCTAAATCTACAAAAAAAATTAAAAATCCTTACTTATGTAATAATAATCAATTTCAAAGGAATTTTCAATCCTGTCTTTAAATTTCTTAGATAAAAAAAAATTCTGAAAAATTCGAATTGTACTCTCAATGTATTTCATTATATTTATTATGCCCATAGATTTATAGAGTGTATATATTTATTACTGTATAAAGATAAGGAAGAGTACTTCTGACCTGCTTCTACAAGGAATTCTTGAAATTCCAGTTATAAAGATGTGTACAAATCAATGTATAAGTAATTTAATAACTGCACACTTAAAAGTATGTTTGTAGGTCAAGAAAATTATTCTATATGGTAATCAAGAAAATATTGTTTTGATAAATTTCATAAATGAAAAAGAATGGTTTCAGTTTATTACAAACTTTCGTAATTGCTTTTATTTTATACTATTAAAGAACATTTACGAGTTATAAACTTGTTTTGTCATGATAAACCAATATAGTATTTTAGCTAAAATCTTTTATAATTTCATTTAAGTATTGAAAAACTAATAAAATACATAGAGAAGATCAAGACTGACTCGTATACTTCATTTTTTTAAATTTATTTTATCTGTTCAATTGTGTAAAATCTAACCCTTACAGTACATGGCTATCAACTTATGGTTTTAAGTAACTATAAGCAAATTTCGAGACTTCTATTTATATATATTTCTAATTAAAAAATCTTCTTTTACGGATCTTCCAATTTCAACTGAAAAATGGTAACATTGTATTTTTGTTTCATGTCTTATTTGAAAAAAAATCGTCAAATGTTTGTTAGACACAGAACAATAAGTCAAGCTACTTCAAATTTTGTACACAGTTCGAATTTAAATACAATAAATCTTTAATATGCCTGATCAATAATTCTAAATATGGATCTGGGTTAAAGGTAATTGCTATTTACGAATCAGCTCCGTGTACGAATCTCTGCTGTCCCTTTGACAATGATAAATATAAACTAGCGAGTGAATAAGATATGCCACAAAATGCTATGTATATATTTAGAAAATATACCGTCATCAGTTTCTAACTACTTAAGATCTATTCCTGATCAACTCTTTTTTCATAAATGTGAACTTTTTAGACTTTAAATATTACGTATCTAGAAAATCAATAATTATTTCATCAGTCTAATTGAACCATTATTTATATATGGTTGATTTTCAAATATGTGTTGCTTATCTTATTTCCGGTTTTTATTGCCTAAAGCACAAGAATACAAGGTTTACAAATTGTTTGTTACGTAAATGTAGAAGTTATGTTATGTATTTTGCTTAGAAATAACTCGAGCGTTAATGTACTAAATACAATTGCTTTGTACATAATATTATATACTCGTACCACGGAACTGACCGATTGTCTGAATAAAAAAAGCCACGAAACTGACATAAAATTTGCTATCTCTTTGAATATTTTATAAATGGCGATATCAAGCTAATGTACACATTATCTTCCGATATGAATTATGGAGCAATAATAATTCTTAACACTTGAGTACATCGCCAGATAGTATAAGCACCTACAGATATAAAAGTTTGAGTTTACATACAAAAATCACAGCTAATTGAAAACCATCCATCCAACAAGTCTGAGACAAGAATCCATACGAGAACGATAAGTAACCCGTGCCCGTACGACACGCAAAGCATCAGCAGAGAAAAATCGACCAATCGGTCATCAAAGTCTTACCGCCGGCCATGAGATTGACGGTCTCGAGGACCTGGAGCGATCTGATCTGGCGCATGGCGACGTTCCGATCGAACTGCATCGGTGTCTCGGAGGCGTTGCTCCTCACGCACCTGACGAAGTGCGGCCTCGCGTGCACCAAAGTCCTCAGCAGGTTGTCGAGTCGCGTGTGGAAGTCTTGGGTCAGGGTGGAAATTGGCTCGTCGCCGTTGAGTCTGTAATAACGCCCGCGATTTATTCCACGCGGCTTATTTGCGTGTGTCTTTGGCTGCTCGAGGGAGCGAGTCTGTAGTTTCTCTTGTCGCGAAAGAGCGTATCGATGAAATTGTCGTTCGACAGCGAGGGAAAAGTAAATTGGAGGTGTTTGGTGAGATGTATAGGTGTGGAACGAGTTTTTAGATTTTGTCGCGGTTGCGTTTGATCTAGATTCGTTCGCGAGAAGTCTATCGAGTTCGCTTTTCGAAACGATTAAGAAACACGTGGTACAGTAATAGATAACGAAAATATTATAAAGATGTTTTTAATAGATTGAGCGCGATATAATATATATATATATATATATATATATATATATATATTATGTGTGTGTGTTACGAATTGACGCAAATTTCTTTTTATTTTGTCTTACTGTAATTGTAAAAATTAATGAAACCATACATTGGCAAGTATTCGACCGCAAAATAATTTCGGATGCTGTTTTGTATTTTCACGAAATACGTCATTAAAACGGAACAACAATAATTTCTAGGTATCGTATACGACATGTATAGCTCATATATGCAGGTTTAAAAATTATCCGAAAATGTATCCGTTGGATATTTTGCTCGAATACTCGAGTATCCGAAAAAGTATCGGTCGGAAACTTTCATCGAATACTCGAGTATCCAAAAAAGGGGTAGCGTCCGACTGAAGAAGAAGAAAATGCTATAATTAACATATGCAAATAATTCGACGTCCAAATAAACGGAGAGAAATTGTATTAATATTATCTCATGAATGTAGAAAAATAATTCATTAAAACAAATAGACATACGACAATTAAAACGTATAACTATTAGAAAAATGATTTACGAATATAAAAATAACATCTTTTTTCGAATTTTCAAGCAGTATTACTTTAATTTGTTGAACGTATAATTATACTACTTATTATCAATCTTATTCCAAAAATTGTCTCATTAAGGACTCTAAATATTTTTTTTGACTGTTTGTACATTCGTTTCTTAATTTTTGTCGAAACTATTTATTTATAATTCGTTTAAATCTAAACTTTGAAATTCGTAATACGCAGAAAATCTATATAAAACAGTCTAATAAACGGTCCCCTCTCAAAAAAGTATGAAAAAGGATCCGTCGGATACTTTTGTCGAACACTCAAGCATCTGAAAAAGTTATTTGTCGGATACTTTTTTGGGTGTATTTACAATTTTTTCAGAATTTTTTACAATTTTAATAAAATATAGATACTTTTTTGGATACTCGAGTATCCGGCTCGTTATTGATCTGAAGAGCGTGACGAAAGTGACATATTATTAGCAAATACAGGGAATAAATTAAAGTTCTTTCTCTTTCCGTGGATCCCACTCTTCAAATCAATAAAGTGGCCACAGTTAAGTCGGAAGTAAAGTTCTATATGCAACACGGGAATAAAGCCGACTATTCCCTCGGGTAAATACTACGGGTGATTAATCCTCGACTTTATTCCCTTGTTGAATAATGTGCTATTACTATATTCTCCTAACAATATTAGAATGGTTAATTTACTCACAGGTCAGTGTGCGATGTCGGCGATATGCGAAAACTAACACCTCTGGGTACCGTATCGCTGGCATAAAGAGCTTTCAACTCACTCCCAAAGAGATGAGTGGCAAAGCCGAAATTGCACGTGTGTTTGTAGAAAACAGCCACCAGGTCATCCGGCACGACATCCTTATTCGTGTCTGAAAAATTAAAAATATCTTCGTTAATTCATTCAGTTATGAATTATTAGTTCGTAGAATTTTTAATGGATTTTGAAGGAAGAGACTAAATTTTTCAATTAGTGAATAGAGTTTGACGAGTATAAAGAATTTATTGATGGCTATGAATCATTTATTATTTAATTACAAATAAAATACCAGTATTAGTTTTAACTTAATATTAATTGGAACGTGGCGATCAATAAATTCTTTTTAGTTTAAACTGTGATTTTGTCTGCTTAAGATTTCGAGCAGTATTACAAAAAAAGTTACAAAGTAATAGAGTTACAATTCACAATAAAATTCCAAACATTTTTACAGTAGGGTAAAAGTGCCATTACCTGGACGTTTTAGTCCCAATATTTGAACAAGCAATATTGTATTATACTTTTATTGATATACTTACAAATGCTTAATAGACTATAAAAAGAAACCATTACAAGAATATTTTTTTATTAATGTTAGAAAGATCAATCATTGTACCCATGATATTTGTCTAATCTAATAATGGCAAAATAAATTATTAAAACTATGGTTTTGTTTTATAAAATTTCATTGTAGAATATAATAACTTTTTAAGGTAAAAATACCAACATTGGGACACGTTTCTGTGCCTGGATCAATTAAGAATAACAATTATTAAATTGTATACATATATTATATTCTACAATGAAATTTTATAAAACAAAACCAAAGTTTTAACAATTTATTCTGCCATTATTAGATTCTACAAATATGGGTTAAATCTGAAAAATCAGATTTAAACCAGATTCTATGAATAAAAAAGGTTAGAAATGGCATACCAACTAAATACATTAAATAGACATTAATTTTAATCATCATCATAAATAATGAATAGTAAAATAACGTTCCCGCAATAAAACATACCAAGCCCAGTTTTCCGCCCAACTGTTCCCCATACGAAAATCATTAATTACGGAGCCCACTAATTCCCAAACGACTCGCATAAATTACTCCGTGGCAATCAACCACTTCTGCAAAAATCAAAGCAACGATTCACATCGATCGGGGGCGATGCTCACCCAGGAAGTCGGACGCGTCGTAAGTCACCCGGCCGGCGAAGTGCTGAATGCCGAAGGAGCGACAGTCGACGGTGCGCGGCTCGAACAGCCGGGGATTCTGCTTGTGCTGGACCTTGACCTTGGAGACGTAGCTCTCGGCCGTGCCGCGGATCGAGCACTCGACGTCCAGCATGCTCAGCAGGCCCGTGCGCTGATAAACACACACACACACAGTCAAATATAATTTTTTTTTATTTTATACAACGACTTTCTCAAATTACAAATATAAAAATAGACCTGTCGAAGAATCAAATTCTGTTGAAGGATATAAAGCATTGAAATTATTTTGGAATACGTTATTAATATTTGTGAATAATTGTTGTTGAAGTTTGTTATTAACGCTTCCGATTTTAGGCTGTTGAATAAATTAATTTGATTAATACCTCTCTAAATTGAATCATTTTGTAGATATTTAAACTTTTATAACTAGATTACTGGAGTTTACCACGAATTTTTGTAGTTTTAAAATCATCACAAAAATATTTTGCAAAATAAATTAAAAATACTTACAATTTACATCTATCTAACAATGTATACTAATTTATCGACAGGATTAAACAATTTTAAGTATTTCTCTGCATGAAAATGTTATCAATTCAATAGAAAGCTAAATAAATGATTGTGTTTAAAACTTGTCAGCGTTTACAAATAATTATCAATAGTAGTCACCAATTTTCAACGTTTCTTATATAAGACTTTTGCTTAAATTAGTCATTGGAGAAAAGTATTTATTATTATTCATTAAAGATTGATTCTTGTTTAACCCCTTAATGCTTGTAGTGCCCGGTTCGTATGAATATATAACTTTCGCTGAAAAAGAATTTATACTAGAAGAAATCGATGTCCCTTGAGATTGAACCACGCTATTTATTGACCATTTAAAAAAACATAGTTCATATTCTTGGTAAATTAAAATTAGGTAATACATTCTTAAGTAAAATTAACTACAAAGTATTTATATACTATCTGGAATCGACTTTTAAAAAACCGTGAACTTTTTATGATCCATTCAAAAAAGCAACTTTTCAGATATTGATATGTTGAACCAAAATTAGCTTCACTTTTCCCTTTATTTAAGTCTGGGCGCTAAAGGATTAAATTACTGTAGAAAAGTCTAAATCAGCAGCTCACGGGTGTTTCTTTCATCTTTCTTCTTCATACATAACATTTTCAAACGAATTTATACAATAAACAACAATAAACACTTTCAATAGAAAATTCATCAATCCAAAATCCCCACGCATCGAATCACCAAGACTCGAGGAAACGCGCATCTTATACCGGATACGAATTGAACCGGCTTACCAGCGACGATATGAGATCGATGCAGGGCACGTTGTCGACGTAGTCGACCTCGACGTCGCACCTGATGCCCTCGTCCCGGCAGCTCTCGATCGAGCTCTTGAATATGTGGGTGTTGTAAAAGTGCTGCATCGTCTCGGCGCAGAGATTGATGCAGAGGTGCTCGAGCTGACTGGGCTTCGGGTCCTCGAAGCCGAACATGTCGAGGATGCCGATGAAGCCGTCGGTCGCGTGGCGCACCGCGTTGTTCAGGGCGGCCATGCTGCGCGAACCCGTTCCACCTGAACGCACGAGCCAGAGGCAGATACATATAATGTTTATTTGTAAATGTTACGAAATATGTATGTATGTGAAGTCAGGTATACATAAAGTATTGCACTTTGTTGTCATACATGGAAACATAATTCTCACTCTTGTCGTTACATCTATCAGTCGTACAATTTATATTACACACATTTAAACAATTACTCACTTCCCTTCATACTAATAAATACTCGCATACTTTTAAAAACAATTCCTGTCAGTCAGTAAATTTATATTATATAAATAAATAAATAAATTAAATAAATTAAATAATAAATAAATAAAATAATAAATAAATACATAAATAAATAAATAGATAAACAAAAAAAATAAATTACATAAATAAATAAATTAGTTAGAATAAATAATAAATTAGATAAATAAGACTGACAAAAACATTAAATCTAAGTTAGCAAAGTATTTTTTGACCGCCGCCTTAAAGGCCATTAATGATGGTAAAGTACGAATGGCAAAAGGGAGTGAGTTCCACAAATGCACACCTTATACTTAGAAAGATCTTCGTCCTGTCTCAGTGCGCATGTGTGCAACAAAGAGTTCTTTAACTTTACCCCTTACAGAGCGCGAAGATATATTTTTTTTTAAATGGGACCTCAGGCAAGTACGTTCCTTAATGTTAATTATTTTATAGACGGTAATTGCCATGAAAACCGCATTTCTAGTGTCTATCCGTGTCCATAGAGAGAGAGAGAGAGAAAGATTAGTGCTGGAGTGCATGTAGAAGTGTGCATTGACACAATGGACATTGACAAATGTGGAGTTACGAGAGAATTGTTTTTTTGTTGATGAGGATTGCTGACGAATGGTTTAGGAGGGAAGTGAATCTTGGTGAGTTGCGATCGAACAACTTGAAACGTATGCAAGTGTACTTTTGGGTATAATTTAAGGGTATATGGAGTATTTGAGAATTAGTATAATAGGTTGAATTATTTATAGGGGATATCGGGGCAAAACGAGATGAAGACTCTTATTATACTTTTAATTTTTTTTTCGTGTAAATAAAATGTTGATGAATAATTAATAGCTTTCTTATAATTAGTAATTAAAGTATAAGTTAAACATTTTTATCATCTAATTTCTTTATACAATACAAAAATATAATAATGGCATAATATAGCATTTTTTACGAATTGAAATATTTTTGTATTTTTACGTTATTATAAAAAAACACACTATTGAAAGTGTGCTTTTTTCACAAATTGAAATGTTGTTTAATCACAGTAACAAAACAGCAACGATTATATAAATAATAAAATATTTGTTTTCATTTTATGTTTTATAAATTTCAAAATGCATATGGCTGTGAATTGTTTATTAAAAAGGTTTTAAAACTGTTTTTACTGATATTTCTTTTACTAAATAAAATTTTATTTCGTAATAACAATGAAAACATATTTAAAAATTATTAAACATTTACCATTCCGCATAAAAAAATAAACTGTACGATAAATGAATTTATTTATGAAAGGAAAAATTGACATGCTCTGAAATATAAAATTTTATCAAAGAATGACAGATTCCATCTATTTTTTCCTTATTTAGTAACATAAAATAACTTTTTCTACGCTATGCAGAAATCATAGATCAACCCATTACATTACATACCATTTGTGCGTAATACAATACATTTATACAATTTGGCGATACTACTTTCCAGTACTCTACAAACACATAACGAAGTCTCTGGCAATACAAACACATATAAATATAACATTCCCATTCTTTACCTATTTCAGCAAAACAAACAACCTCACACATTTACAATGAATACATCCATTACACCACAAAGCCAGCGCAGCCATTCCTTTGAACCTCCAATCACACGCCTAATTGCAATAATTGGAATCTTTTCAAAAGTCGAGAACGAGCATGTAGGCACGAGAGAGAGAATCGCTCGCTGAATGGAGGCTCGATTAAAGAAACGCCGGGCGCGCAACGTACCTGCCGAGCTGCCGATGGTGGAGGCGTGCTGACTCGTGACTTCGGCCTGATTGTGAACAGATTCATTAGAATCCGAGGACAGGGTGCCGAGGGTCGAGCCCAGGCGCTTCAAGCTGTTCGCCCGCCTGACGATCGTCGCCACCGTCCGGCAGTAGAGGGCCTTCGCCAACGAGTCCCTCGTCATGTTCGACTGGCCGACGGAAAGAGGAAAGAAAAGACGACGTTTTCATTTGCCTGGATAGTCGCTTATTTGGTAGGTATTGCGGTTTTGTTTTATTCCGGGATGAAATGTGGAATGTGAGGTTTCGCGCTCAATCGACGTGCTTTAATAAATTTGACGGATTTGATTAGGAATTTTTTTCTTTGCGTTGGAATTATTATGTAGAGAAGTTATTAATAATGATAGGATAATAGTTAATAAAAATTGATTATTTGCTACGATATTTTTTATAGTTTTCAGGTCTAATTTGTTTGCTAATATCCATTTTATAAAGTTTATACAGAATATGAAAAAAAAAGTAGCTTATGATTACATTAAGGATGACAGATTAAATTAATATTAACGAATTCATAATCAGTTATATATTTATTGAATAACCATATTATGACATAATTATTATTGTCATAATAATATTGATATAATTCGAAAAAAGGCTAAAAATAGTTTAAATACCCGACTACACGCAGCGCGAGGGCATTCCCGTGTGTATGAGTTGGCGTGATTCTATGTTCCCGCGTAGAATATAAACTTAGCTTGCTGGATTTTCATAAGTGAACTGTCATTAGATGCAGTATAATCTCACGAGTGACAGTGGGTATAGACGTCACGTAATCAAAACACGATTTAAACGCGCCGACGGTTTTCGTTCATTTAACGCAGTCGTTTTTCTTTTTAATATCTTGTTAGGTACACTGAAAACTGAGTTTTATTCAACGGCACTATTCCAAACTGGCTGAGTTTTCATCATTTAATAAAACGATTTTTGGAACAATTATATCACGGTGTGGAAAAAAGACAGCATTTACTGGTTAATAATTACCAAAAAATCAAGAGCAGCCAAAGGTGCAAGATGCACAATCTTTAAAAGCAACAACGACACACAATTCTCGATTTCTATTATAGTTTTAATCATAAATAATTATTCCATAATAAATACTGATATCTATTTACTTTGTATTTTTTATCATTCATTAATCTTTTAGTATCACTTAACTTATAAACAACGTTGTTTTCTGTCATTTTTAGCAAATCGTACTTTACTCATATTTATTTCATACGAAGAAAACTATATAGTAATAAGAACAATATCGATATCAAAGAAATTCCCTAATAACATTTTGTTTTCAATTCTACATTTGCATTACGCGATTTTTATGATACTGCTTTATCAGTGTAATAAAAAATGTTTCCCGAGCATTTGAAATTCTCAGATTTTTATCAGTACTGTGATACCTCATTATTTGAACTTCAATTAAATTGATACTCATCTATTTTAACTTTTTAGTCTGTGTTCTCCCGCGTTCCGTAACTTTCGACAACCCTTTTTTCAAAAACTCCATTCCTAAATATTTTACATATGTTATCGTACAAACTTGTAGCCAAAGTAACTGAAGACTGATCAAGCTAACCCACTTGCATTAAACCTTCTACCCAAGAAGTCGCTTCGAAATGTAGGAATTTCGTATTCTGTGACGTCATTTCTCTACAATTCACGACATTCTCCGTTCGAATGTGCACTTTAAATCACTGTTACAACGATAGGATAAGCCTCAAGTTTCCCTTTGACCTTTTGCGAATCACGAACAAAAGTGTGCTAGACCGCTGTTCGGTCAAAAGCATTACTGAAAGTATGCATTCTGCAGGGAATCTAACGTTAAAATAGCATATTCGGCTTGTTAACGGCATACTAGCGTCAAGAAACTATGTTCTCTCATATCTTCTCAATGTAGACTACTTCCCAAATCTAGACACTTCACTTACTTTTACATGGGCCTTTTGGCAATAGTATGCCGTTAACAAGGCGAATATGCTATTTTAACGTTAGATTCCCTGCAGAATGCATACTTTCAGTACGACGTAGTAACGCCATTTAATTTTCCGAATTTCCGGCATTCTGAATATTCAATTTCAACTTCTTCAGTGATCCGACTTTTAATTTTCCGAATTTTTAACTCACAGTAAAAATATTTTTCGAATTTTTCTAAATCCTATTTTTCAACTTTCGGATTTTTTAAATATTCGAATTTTAAATATTCCGATATTTTGGCTTTCCGAATAAATAACTTTCCAATATTTTAAGGGGACCCTTAATTTCAACTTCTTCAGTGATCCGAATTTTAATTTTCCGAATTTTTAACACTCAGTAAAAATATTTTCCGAATTTTTTAAATCCTATTCTTCAACTCTCCGAATTTTTAATAATCCGAATTTTGAATATTCCGATATTTTGGCATTCCGAATAAATAGCTTTCCGATGTTTCAAGGGGACGATTATCTCACCATGTTCGCGTCGCAGACGGACTTGACGAGCTGTCCGCGCGCGTTGTGCGTCCTGGAGGTGAGGCCGCGCAGCAGGGCGGGCGGCGTGACGCCCAGCAGGGCAGCGACGGAGGCGAGCTCGTTCTCGCCGATGACCCCGACCTCGACCCCGAGCCCGTCCGTGAATCCGACGTTGCCCAGGATCAGCACCGCCGCGAGCACTCGCACCACGTCGAGGAACGGTATGCCCAGGACACCTGGAACAATTGTGGACAGTCCGGAGTTGTGGTTATCGAGGGAGATTCGATGGGACTTGCGAGGGAAGGATCGTCGTTCGGATGGAATTTCGACGATTCGAAGCTGTTATGCCTGCATAATTGCATACGTACTTCGTTCGCTTATTTCTATACATAAAAATATAAGTATAGGTAGGTAATATAGCAGTTTAGCAGTTTGAATATATGCGAGTTAAGCTGATGCTGAAGCCACCTGTCACCGAAAAATACGAGGAACTACTTATCTCATTTAATTTTCAACTTTTAGCAAATATTTTTATGAAACATTATTGTCCTAATCAAAAACAACATATTTCCAGAGATATTTTCTCAAAATTGAAAATTTAATTAAATAAGTGGTTCCCCATATTTGACGATGACAGTGGTTTTAGCATCACCTTAAAATATAGGGAATTGATTTTATTTTGCTTAGAACAAGTACTTAGTAATTATTTGGCTTGCGTTAAAAGAAAAATTAAAACCATCACATTTTTAGTGATAACTATTGATACGTGCATAGCTTCTCAAAGCATGCGATTAACTAACTAAAATTGTACCTTTTTACATAGTTACATATATAGCATCTTTGAATTCTACTTTCTGTAAGATTGATGGCTTATACCAACAATTCTACCTTTATATTAAAATAATAATACAAAAGTTTCGAGCTCATGTTTCATAAATGTTTTATAAATGTGAATAAAAAGAATGATGGGTTAATTTTAAAATTTGATTTCTTACAATTAAAAAGGATGAAAATCAAAGAGAATATAGGGGAGACGATGTATTCTGCTTAGAAAAAATAAAAAGGAAATGTCATAAAAATATTATGATAAAAGCAAACTATTGCGAAAGAAAATGTTGTAAAAGTGCAAAAAAAACAACTTGAATATTATTAGTGATAAAAAGAATTATGAAGCATAAATCAAGAATAAAAATGTCATCAACAATAATATATTGTAATCTTGTTTTAATTTAAACTCAATAGGTTTCATAAATTACATAATCTCATAAATAACGTAAAAAAAAAATAAAGGAAGATAATATAACCCCATAAGCGCCATATAACGCAACAAGATAACTATTACTTCCATGATTAATAATTCCAGGTACATATAATTATTAAGAGAGACAGGCTGAGAGACAAGAAGCTGTAGAAAGCGAGTTATTCATAAAATTACACAAAAATGTAACATTTTTTAAATTAAAGAATAATGGAAAAAGTGAAGACAGAAGGGAAAATGAGTCAGTAGTAAAAATGGAAAAGGGCGGAAGGATAAATTACTGTAAAAAAAAGCATCAGCTAAAAACGTTAAAAGAAAACGAATGTTTGAGCAATATAATTACTGTTATAAAGATGATGCACAAAAAATGTAACAAATCATGTATTGTACTCGTATTTATTATAGTAAAACCAGTCGATATCTAAATATATAATTTGCACATATTCATTACAAATGTATAATAAAGAGGATCAACCAAATTGCACAAAGATAAATATGAAAGTCCTATAAAGAAAACTTACCTAAGCATGCTTTCCAGGCCTGAAACCGCACGGCGTCCTCAGCCTCGTCCTGCCTCGTGTCGCCGTGCTGCAGATACCTGAGGTTCTTCAGGTTGTAGCCCTCGAGGTTCAGTCTGACTCGCTCGTCGTGGGAGAGGCCCGCGAGCATCTGATAGAATATGTGATAGTTCTTCTCGTCCGGCAGCGGTCGAATGACCCGCGTCTGGTCCAGGAAGTAACAGTGGATCTTCGTCCTGTACAGCGCGCCGTCCGTCACTTGCACCTCGATAAAGTGACCCTGTTAACGTTTTAATACCGCTTCTTAGATTAACATTCACCGCGAATACAGGAAGTTCTTGTGCTGTTATTTAATAAACAGTATTTTTTATACATTTTTTTAGCACTTTCACGATAATTAATAATTGAATTGTAATCACGTGCACCGTTCAATTTTGCTAATTAAAAACCATAAAATTTCTATTTATTTGAAATATAATCTGAGAACATCTTCATTTTGACGAAATTTGAAAGAATGAAACATATATATGAATTTAACAAATATCGCAGAATTGTACCGTTTCCCAGAATTGGTAGTTCTCAGAAATTGACAACATTTCTCAGAAGTTAAAAAGCTTTACTAGAAGCTGATAGACTTTCCCGGAATTTGCTAACATTTATTCAGAATTTAACAGTTATTCTCTAAGTTGGACTTTTTCAGCATTTCAAAACTTTCTCAGTATTTAACAAACAGCTCAGAATTTAACAGACTCCCATAATTTAACAGACTCTCAGAATTTAACAGACTCTCAGAAATTAACAGAATCTCAGAATTCAGCAGACTCTAAGAATTTAACAGACTCTCAGAATCTAACAGAGTCTCAGAATTTAACAGACTCTCAGAATTTGCCGGACTTTCTCAGAATGTCGCAACCATTCTCATTGAAAAATGATCTTCTCGGCTTTAGTTCGTTGCGCGCGAGCAGCCGCATTCTCGCAATGCGTGCAGTGCACAGCCAATTATATAGACACGCACGCCGTATTATTATGCAAATAAAGAGGCGAGGAACGTACTATTCTCGAGCTCTCGGAGTTGGTGGCGGTTTTCGCGGAGCCGAGGGAGCGCAGTACCGTGAAGGCGGCCGCGAGATGCTTGAACGCGTCGGTCTCGGGTCCGCCGCCCGCCACGTCGAACAGCTGGCGCAGCAGCAGCATCGACGCGTACGTTTTGCCGGAGCCACTCGTGCCTGCGAACAGTAGAGTACAAAATGATGTGCTCGCGTGAGACAATTGTTTGGCCTTGAGAAATTGGGAATTATCAGAGGTGGGGTTTCTTTTGGTGGGAGGATAGAAATGATTTTTTTTGTGTTTGGGAGCTGTCGAGGATTCAATTCGACAGAGCGAGAAATTGGCGTGGAGTGTGCAGGATGCTAACGCGATAGCAGTGATTGTAGACTTGCTTTCACGAATGCTTGATTGTTTCTGCAGCATGAGATTTCATTACAGTGCTTGTGCTTCTTTGTAATGAAATCTAATCCATTGTTTACTTGGCGGTGTTTGTGTAATTTGTATTACTCAATTAATTAAGTGCGTGTAGGAAGCTATGAGAAGTATGCTAATATATATTTTAACCCATAACAGACATATGAACCCATTTTCACCTCAGAAACAGTAAACGTTTGGAATGCCTAAATTATTTAGTGTTTTAGATAAAAAAAATAAGAATTACTGAAGATTCTTAAAAGGTGTGTTTTTGAATTTTACTTGAAACATAGTCATAATTACGTAAATAATGTCGTGTTTTACTTAAAAAATCATACTGATTAGATATTCACTGTCACAGACAGTTCCTGATCAGGACCTCATTACTCATTATATTTTCCTAAATACGATGTTACTGTTAACTTGATGATGCAAAAATTATTTACTCTTTAGAAATGATGTGTGTTTGAAGTGTAAAATGTTCAAATTTGCTTTTGTGTTTGATTCACACTCTACATTGTTTCAAGAATGTTAACTAATTCTTTTTATTTAAAACAATGTATAGTTCGTACATGACAACCAATTAAAATTGGGGTTATTTTGTATTAACCCCGTGTGACCGCTGTGAACTTTATTGAAATATATAAAATAACTGTTATTTCTTAAGTCTACACAACTCATTCTGATTCGTAAACTAAACTTTAAATAGTTTACAACTATTCTTCTTTAAGGTTAGTCTGTAATGAAATTAGGTAAAAAATTCATATATTTATCGTAATAAATTGTAAATACTTGTTTATTACAAGTATAATTATAATTATATAAAGAGGCAATTCTGCTTAATTATAATTTGTAATTAATAGTAATTTATTTCGTAGGTATACTTAAAGAAAAATTTCCCCTTTTTGTTTAAAATAAAAATAAATAATTTGAATAAAAGAAATAAATTGAACAATATTATTTTAAATTAATGTTAAAAATGTAGCATATAATTATTCGTAGTCTGTGACAAAACTGAGTGTATATGGATCATATTTTAATACCCAAATTATATTTTAATTAATGCCCATGATTTATTAGTTAAATACAGAAAAGACAAAATTATAAAATATAATTTTATGATCACATACAAAATTCTATAAAAACTAAATAACTATAGAAAAACATATCACCCTGAAATCTTCACTTCAACCCAATCAACATTCAATCGAGAACGCATCCCCTCCAAAAAACTTTCCTAATATCGTCATCTCGCAAAAATATTCTCTCGCGGGTGGCTCAAAGCTTATACATCGCCCTCCTCTACACCATAGCCGTCAAGAAGAAATGCAAGCAAGCCAACGCCATTTCCCGAGAAGGTTATATATACACACACCCACACACACACGCGATCACGCACACACATGCACACGCACACGTACACAACACACACATGATCACGCACACACACAGACACACACACACACATACACACACGATCACGCACACACATGATCACGCACACACACATGCACATGCACATGCACACGCATACGCACATGCACACAAACACAAACACACATACACGGTCACCTACACATACACACAAACAAACACACACACATACACGATCACGCACACATACACACAAACACACACACTCACACACGCACACAAACACACACACAAACGATCACGCACACAAACGATCACGCACACATGCACACAAACACACACTCACACAAACAAACAAACAAACACACACACACACACACACACACACACACACACAGACGCACGAACACACGCACGCACACAGAGACTCACCGGACAGGATAATGGCCTGCGGATAGCCGGTTTCGGACTGCTGTCGCACGGCCTCCTGCACGACCCGGTTCAGGTGGGCGGTCAGCGGCACGGCCCGCGTGCTTGTCAAGGTCAGCGGATTTCCCACGTTCGTGTACGGGTTCAGGGAGACCAGAATCGGGCCCACGTTCGTCTGCGAATCAAAGAACAGAAGCCAGGGTTATTGCATGAGCCTTAAGCGTGTGTGTGCAATTAATATAGACGCAAGAGGGAATTCATTCGTGGATTGTTTGAGGAGTTAAAATGGAGATGCGTTTACGGGGGGAGGAGGTGCGTTATTTTGTACCTATGGATGTATAATGTGAGTTGGCGTGGCATTTTTGTACTGTAAAGTTAAGGATAGTATGTGGAAGTTGAGTGAGTAAGTGAAGTGGAGGGTTAAGTTGCTATGAGTAATCAGTTTATGAAGAAATGTTGGTACGATGCGAGGATAAAGAGTATTATGAGTCAGTTGTTGTGAATCATTGCCTCTTGGAGCAATTTTTTGAGAACTGCTTTACATACTTCGAAATGATTATCTGTCTCTTATAGGCTAATATTACGCACTTTTTTCTTTTTAAGCACTTAATGCAAGGCATGGTTTTGTATATAATTATTTTTATCTTGAAAGGTTTAAAACTTTCATTTCAATTTTTTACTTCTGCTTTAAATAGATAAAATCAGTTACTTCCCATTCTCTTATAAGGAGAGTCTTTTCCTGAACATTAAAACCAATAGTATCGTATAATATAAAAATATGTTTTAAACAATGTGGTTAATATTAAACCAGTCGTGGGCAAAATCTATCTTTCTTTATAAAATATACAGATACAAGATTGTAATTACGTATAAATTAACGAATATTTTGTAGACAAACGTTATTGGCTTCAAAAGGAATCAATTATAAAGGTATTAAAAAAGAGATACTGCTTCTAGACACTTTAATGAATAAGAAAAGGAGTAAAAATCTCTAAATACTACAGTATCTAGGCATTTTTGGCAAAAAATAATACCCACGTATTTTGTATCTTATTGAATTTTTTTGGAAGTGTTTTTTCGCTGCAAAGATATTTTTAAGCTTGTGTTACTCGTTTTTAGATAAATACTCTTTGTATCTAGACACATGTATATTAGATATTGCCCATGACTGAGTATTAAATCATTCAAGATTTTAGGGTATATTATGAATCAAATAAGTGCGAACAATTTTCCACTTTTGCGGACGACTTACAACACAGTCTTATAGCAGATCGCTACTTTATATTTTAGTGACTTCTAATTAGCGGTTCTACCTTAAACTTTTTAACAATAAACTAGATATAAGGTAAACGTACCAATGATCGGACACGTCCCTATGATCGGACAATATTGAAAATATGTGTTCATTAGATACATGAAATAATTCGTAATCACCCCAGATCTATAAACTAATGATCGATTGAATGATTTTTATAGTTAACGTTACGAATATTTTTTTATTTACAAATATGCAGAGCTATGGACAACTGTCCGATTATTGGGCTTAAGCGTCCGAGCATTGGTACGTTTACCTTATATTCTAAATACAATGAAGAAACGGAATCTACTAAGAAAATGTTATATCGATGAAAATTAAAAATAGTTATTCAATTTGAATTAAAAAATCAACGATGAAATGAATCTGAAACACGACTTTATTCATCTTTCCGTGCGCTCAAAAATATGAAGAATAACACAAATTCAAGGAGCTCCCGCGGAGCAAGTATAAAATTATCTTGAATAATACCTCAGGCCACTCTGCACCCCTTCAAACTTTCAAAAATCCCCAATCACACCATCCTCTCGTTACCAAAATCACCGTCCAAAAGAATCCCCCCCTCGCCCCTCGTCTGTCCGCCACTACGAAATCCGATCTCTCTCTCTCTCTCTCTCTCTCTTTCGTTCCTCGTACACACGGGAGAGCACGTTAGCCCCCGGGACACACGCACGCGCGCGCCTCGGTTGTAATGTTCGCGAGGTGCCGGTGTCCCGGACGAGGGCCGACGCACACACGACGACCGGTTCTCCTCCTTAGCTCGTAAACGACGCTCCGCGATTTTTCTCGCGTTCGTTTTTTCGACCGGGGCTGCAGGAGCTTGCTCTCGGAGGCTGTGAGAGAGATCGGCTCCGCCTGCGATATCTTGAGAGAGAGGGGGGGTGTTTGTATCCCTGGAATATAATTTTAGATGAGCCGGCTGGAGTGAAGTTTCTTTACGAGCGGAGCTACGTGTGGGCTGAACGAGGAGAGAGTATGTGGATGGGAGAAAAGGTGGCTTGTAAATGTGTTCGGTTCGTTGGGGGGAAACGGTTGATTAGGTAGTTGTTATTCAAAGGATTTTATTTGTTTATTTCTCTATTTTTATAAGAAGGTTGTTGGGACTTTGCGATCTGTCCCTAGTAATTGACCCGTTTTCCTTATAATTTATTACGAAATTTGGTAAGAAAAGTAATTGACTATTATTGTAAAAATTTAATTGTTAAGTACTAAAGTTTATAACCTTAAAATGCAGTAGAGAAAATGATCGACTACTGCTTCGGGCATTGCTACCTTTTAACTTGGAATTCAGTAGGATACAAACATTGATCTGGATCGAGTTTGATTTTCACCAACGGTAAAACCGAATCAGCAAGTCATTGTTTTCGCCGAAAAAAATTGAAAATCTTTTTTATAATAATTCAATGTCATTAAAGTAGTATAATTATATTTTTACGTTAAGGGATCATGGATTTCCTGTAAAGTTATCTAACATTTGTTAACTCATTAATCCTCTAGCTCCCATTGAAGCGTATTTGCTACATTCACTTGGAGGTACTCCCAAAATTAGAGGAAGAGTTTATTAAACTAAAATAGGTTCTACATGGCTTTTTAAAAAAAATGTATTATCTGCGCGGATTTTTCCTTACAACTTAAAAAGAATTTCTTTAAATTCTTTCAATGGTATATTGTATTAGAATACTTTTACTACTATTTTGACGAATTTCTTACCAGTTTATTCATTAAAATTTATTTAATTTAAGGGACTATTTTAGAGATATTGAACCACTTTTTATGTATTTTTCCAATAGAATAATTACCTTGGGTAAAAGAAACAATTTTCATAATAGAATTATTTTTTACGTGATGTTAAATAATAACTACTTGAACTCGATACGCGCGCTGCGCGCGCTAATGTTCGAGTTTTACTCAATAAAAATATGGGAAATTTCTTGCGAATGTCATAAAAAAATTGAATGAATTTATTTCATTTTTTTCATAATAACAATCTTTGATATATCTTTAGCTCGTTCCTTCAATTTTATCCTCAATTTTTTTTCAGATATAAATTTGAAAAACAATTTTGATTGGTCAACAATGACAGAATCTAATAGGATACATGCATAAAGAAATCCATTAGGTCCGTCAGATAGAATATGGAAAAATATTTGACACGTATTTTTTATTTTTTTAATTAAAAATGCATATCAATAAAGTTAGAGCCGGTTGAAATTTCGTGTGACATGACTATCCTGTCATATAGCATATCAATAGATATATACATGGGTTACGGAACGAAAGAACGTCGAACGATCGTGGTACGATCGCTATAATCGAGCACACCCTACAATCTGCTCTACCTCTGTTGATATACGTTTAATTAAAAAAATAAAAAGTACGTGTCGAATATTTTTTTATATTGGGTAAAAATGGCTCATGAACGATCATATATAACGTCTCATATATTATCATATAGGATCATAAACTAGTTATGGCAATACATGAACATATATATTCATGTACGGCTTTTTGTCATTAAAATATTTGTTCGGGAGGAATTTTCATTATACGACTTAAAAGTGCACTATACTAAGATAAAATTACCATTCGGACTCTCGGAAAAGAGATTCAGGTGTTATGCACTACCAAAAATCAAGTCGCTACGAGGCTTCTGATGTCTAATTGAAAATTTAGTTCACATGTTTGATATTCAAATGTTTAAAACAATTTCTTTTTACCATTTTATTTTGAAAATATGTAAACTAAGAAAAAAAAATAATAATAAACAAAGCGGTTGTATTATAAATACTACCATCGTATGAAATCAATAAGAAAAATTCTTTTCAATTACAAATAAAAATATTAAATAATATTCATCTAAAAGCAATCAATTTATAGCATAGGGTAAAGAAATATATCGAAAATAATTCTACAAAACATATGATTCTAAAACTAAATTATAGGTAAAACGAATTTTTAGTATACTATTCACTACAATTAAATAAAAATATATAATAATTATAGGAGCGCGCGGAAAACTGTTTCTAGTCGAGTTAAATACTTCGTGAAAGAAAAATCGCATCTCAAGTTTTAAACTGGATTCGAGAGACGGGACTAAAAGCGTCAAAATCACTGCTCAAAAAGTTTTCCGATATATTTTTCCATTTCTTCAATATGTTCAACGATTTGAATTCCATGACATTTTTCATATTATGAAAAAAGTTTTACAGGTTTTTTAAAAGTTATAAGAAATACGAGATTTCGAGCTTTAATGAGTTGTGAACATTTCCATGTGACTCTTCCTTACAAATTTCTGAAGTTTAAAAGACCATAAGTTCTGGAAACAAGCATAGTGTTTATTGAGAATTTCTACTACTATCATAATAATTGTACGTGGAACTACATACAATACAGCATAATAATGAAACACAATTTTAAATATCACGAAAAGTTATTATATTCAAAAAGTAATTTGATTACAAGAAAAATTAAGAACCACATAATTTTCCCCGTCAAAACAAGCATAACTAGTATCGACAACACGTTCAAAACGAAAATGTCTCAAGTCTCAATTCAAAAACAACAACCGTAATTCACGTGAAAACGGCATGCCACGAGATTTTCACCCACCAAAAAGCACACACTAGCAAAGAAAGACCTGGCAAAAAAACAACCGACAGAGCGAGAGAGCCCTCGAAGTAAAAGCCAATTCGGTACAGCGGCCCCCGAAAGCTCCAAACGAGACGAAAGTAAGCCCTCAAACGCGATTGAATAAAACTCCTACGCCAAAAACCTCTCTCTCTCTCTCTCTTTCTCTCTCTCTCTCTCTCTCTCTCTCTTTTTCTCTCTCTCTCTCTGTCTCTCTCTCTCTTGCTCTCTTTCACTCTCTCTCATCTGCAAAGTTGTAAACCATACCCACACATAGGTAATATATACGCGAGACTGGCGCGAAGGGCGCAAACACGCGAGCGCAAAACGAGTTTGCAAAAGCGCCGGGCGGCGGCAAAATTCAGTTGTCGGAATGGCTTATGCTACTTTCTGCGTCTGGACTCCAATACAGTCTTGCTTCAACTTTTAAAGTAGTATAAAATTAATGCAATCAGAGACCAATACATATTTCAAAGTTTAAATGATAGACAATTATTCTCTCTATTCTTACGTACGAAGTCTTTCGTAGCTCACTTCGCGGAGAGGGAAGTTACTACTTTAGCAATTACTAAAGTAATTATTTAAGAAATAACACAAAATTTGTTGGGATAAGTTACTGCTTTACTAATTACCGCAGTAATTACTTTTTTCTAAAGACTAGAAAAATATGGTGGGATACCATAGCTCTCTAAAGAAAGTAATTACGAAAGTAATTATTATAGTAATTACTATTTTTACTAAAATTAATAATTACTTTTTTTAAACACTAGAAAAATTTAAGTATTAATTTTAGTAATTACTAAAGTAATTACTAGTTACTTGCTTAACCGTCACTGTATATACCTTTAAACTTACTTAATTACTAATTTTAGTTTAATTTAATTTTACTAATTTTCGTCGTTATAGAGAGGGTTCGTAAAATTACGAGAAAATATCACCGTAAGTATAATATTCAACTATTCACATACACAATAATAATGCGAAGCTTTTCTTGGCTTCACTGGACCTCCGATGTATAGTAAAGGTTAATAATAAACAAAAAGAAGTATATAATTACGTTTTTAGAAAGCTCCAAAAGACCTGGTATTGGCCAATATTTATTGACCTAACTAGGTTCAATATCATTCAACAAAAAGATTTAAAGCTAGACTCTATTAAAGTCTAGGCATATTATAGCTCTCCATACATGTTTCTCCTCGGTAATATCTTTTTTGCGCATAGCAGGCGCGCGTGCGCTTTGCATTCGCGTCATTGCCCGAGAAAGAGGCGGTGCAGCCGTGTCTTCTTCTTCTTCTTCTTTCTGCAGCGCGTCCTCGTGTTCGTTTGAGGTGGCCGTTTTTTGTTCGTCTGTTTTTATCCGCGAGCCACAGCCTAAAGGTCCGACGAGCAGAGGCTGTTTCGAGCTCCAGAGATGTGGAGTGTGGATGTATGTGGGTATATGGGGTATCCTGTATCACGTGGGATGATGACGGAAAATAACGGTTCGTATAGATCGTAGTTTATGTATTAAGATTCATATCATAGAAAAATGTAATTTTGAACATTTGAAAAACGATACAATTATTTTTACATTTGTGACAATATTAAAAATACTTTGAGTAATTAAAGTAATAGATTAATTGTTCCTCGATCTAAACAAGTCATTTCACAGAATTGAAAAAATTATTATACCCGTGTAAGCTACAAGATTGCTGATCGGTATTATATAGTCTATTCTATAAATGGAACATTTATTTCACATCTACCATTAGAGAAGAATACAAAATATATTTTTTGTCATTTATTTTTGTCATTTATTTGAACAATTTTCATCCCTTATATTTGTTAATACGATTGAGTTATAAGTTGTAGTAAGTCCAAATAATATTTATTTCCGTACTTTTATTTATTAAGGGAGAACTAAAAATAGGAGTGGAAAAAACTAGTAAATAATAATATTAATAGATTGTTCAATCACTATAAGTATGTGTAAAAACAATGTATCAGGTCTATTTTTGATCTAAGCGCTCGTAGCAAGCATTTGTAAAAGGTATTTCTATTAAACTTTCAAGAAATATACACTCCCCATCAACAAATTAATACTAATAACAAAAATATATAACTTGATTATCGTCTGATATTTATTTAAAAACTAATAATTATTAAGTTATTATAAAAATTTATTTTAAGTTATTTGCTAATTCCTAGATTTATACTGCAGTTTTATGATATTTAGCTACGTCAAATTACTCCTTTATTTATAAAGGTCAACTATCTATAATGAATCTTTTTCCACGTGTAAAAATGAGATTACTTGATTGTATTATGTTAATAGAGTAAAAATAAGTCTATGTAATTTCAATACAGTGTAGGTTTCTGCACAGACGAGTTTTATTGAATCGTTCGAACGCTGAAATTCGAGGCTAACCGCAAATCGATATTGATAACACTCAAGAGTCAAGCTTATATTACTGAATTCGTGGTAAACCCGCAATTGCGCGTATGAAATCAGCCAAAATGCTGGGTTTCAACATTAAGTAATTCGCAATAACAGACATCAAAGTAAACAGTTTAAAATTCGGATAAATGACTCTGAATGAGAATATTATAATAATTAAGCTGCATCATCAGAAAATCTTCAGCAAATTAATTTAGAATATATCACTATTTATGAGTGTATATTATTAGCCTTTTAGTAACTTTAGTAGAAATCTAATCTGGGGTTTTATCTAAAAATTAGCTAGTTTTTCATCAATTAGCTTATCTAACATTTTATCTTAAATCTCGTTTAAAACGACATACTTCATAGATAATTTCTGGCTAATATAAAATTCGTTTATTCACGTCTGAACTATAATGGCCACGTTATTGACCTGAAAAGCGGGTCGAAAGTGGGACTTTATGCCCGCATTTGCGGGAATAAAGTAAATTCTCAGTGACTCTGTGTTTCTCTCTTTTTTCAGTTTTGTATTTATATTAATATTAATATAAATTTTCAATTAAAGTCAATAAAATCGACACAGTTAAGTTGGAAATAACGTTCTACATGCAACACAGGAACAAAGTCTACTTTATTCCCTTGTTGCATAATGTACTATTAGAATATTAATCCCTTGAAAAATCCATAAAAAGTGTTCGAAAGTGCTAAATAATGGAAAAATCACCCCACTCAGTCAATAAAATACCCTTCCGGTACATTTCATTTAAGTTTCGAAAATTTATGCTAACTTTGTGAATATAGCATTTTAAAATTATAATACCAATAACAACTTCATTGGTTAATAATTATCGTCCGATAAAATAATCTCCCTGGTTTGGGTACATCTTATCAACTAAGCTTTTAATTGAAACCATAACTAAAAATTAGCTTAATTCTGGCTTTTAGTTAATATTTATCTAATAAATTAACCTAAGAATTAATAAGCTAACCAGATGAACCGGTTAACGTTCTACCAGGGAAAATACCAACAAGTAAACAAACACACGTAACTTTGAAGAAAAATAACAACACATAACCACATTTTTCGTCAAAGTCCGAAACTTTTACCGAGCCTCAAGGATTTCCATTTTTTAGATCCGACCGCCTCTGACATGGAACTCGCCACGTATATATATACATACACACACCGGTTCGGCCCACGTCTCATCGCTTTGCTCCGATTGCATTCCGCCGAGGAGAGGAGAGAGAAAGAGAGAGAGAAAGAGAGAAAGAAAGAGCGAGATGAAGAGGAAAGAGAGAGAGAGAGAAAGAGAGGGAGAAGTGGATGGGCTGCAGTGACCAAAAAGGAAGTAAAAGGTATGGAGAGAGGACAAGAACGGCATGAAAAGTAAACAGCGGAGGAGCACCAGGAGAAAATTTTTATTTGAGAATAGATAGAATCGTTTTTTAGAATTTTAAACAGAGATGTTTATGCAAACGTGTGTTACATAGTGGTTAGGATTGGAGTACGCGGGAATATAGTGTTTTTTTGTAATTTTAACCGATGTTAGCTGCGATATGAGACGAAGTGAAGGTTTTCTTTCTTGTACTGAAGAATATTTTTAATAAATTACGTATAAATAAGGGAAACAATATTTATGTAAGATAGTACATAGAGTCCTACAAAAGACAGGTGTATAAAATGATCTTAATTATGTATCAAATCGAAAACTGAGGCATTTGAAATGAATAACTAATATATGCCCAAACAATAGCCAGTCAAAATTTCAGCAAGATCCGTATCAATTTGACTGAGCTAGATAAAACATCGGGCAGCAAAGTGTCGACCAAATCCCCGAATTCCAAATGATCTTTCAAATGTCCTTAACAGAAAACAACGCATTACGATGAAAAAAACAACCGGGCAAAAATTCAATCTCCACCAAAAGTGTCTTCAATCCGGTATCGTTCGAACTACGAACACCCAGGCGTCGCGTCGAACCAAAAATCGAGCATCAAAGCACCGCGCACGCTCTCCGCCTCGATCCTCTCTCGTCCACGCTGTACATATACCCCCGCGGGGCACACACGCATCGCCCTCGAGACTGCCAGGCCTTTGAACGCACGCGGGCCATGGTTAATCCTGGACGCGCGCGCGCGCGCTTTAAATTCTCCGAGCCGCCTGCTCTACTTTTGTATTTTCAGAGAGGAGCGCTCGCTCTTTCCCCCCCTTCGATTATGCGCATCTCGGTGAAACGAGATTTTTGGGTGTTTTTTTTCTTTTGCACGCGCGCGCGGGGTAAAAGTGTTTTGATTAAAGCTGCTTTTTGCCATTATTATGGATATTTCTTCGTCGTTTTAACGACGCGGAGCGACGGAGAGGCCTTTGACGAGGAGAGAGAGGGGGAGAGGGAATTTTTAGAGAGCCCTCGCTCGTCTTTGCCTCGTTGTTCTCGGGTTTAAAGAGTTCTGAAATTTTGCGAAGGAATTTTGCGTGTAAGGACGCAAGGGGGATGGTTTAGAAGGGGTATGAAGGTTTTTTAGATAGTTCGGTGTGATAGCGGAGGGGAATGTTCTTTTAAGGTTTTATGAAAGTCGATCTAGAAGACATCAGTGCCCTTTTTCGCTTTGAACGGATAAAATATTTATAGAATTTATATTGAAAATCCGATATTTCATTTAATGAAATGTAGTTGAAGGTATTCTTCTATTTCGGGACTTTCTGTTGGAATCAAAGCAATAATGGTTTAGTTCGTATTTGATAAGTGAAGATATTCTACAAATGTTTGCCAATAATCGATTAATATCCATTTAAACTTCAAGTTTTATGTAGAGAGAAATATTACAATAATTTGTGATAAAGGAATTTTACAGAACTTTGATCCTGGTCCATTCAATTACATAAAATATAGCTTATAGGTTCTCTGAAATTATCTAACAATCTCTAATTCTATTTGAATATATACAATTAAACCAACTGTCTCATAATCATATTTAAGGAGCAGTCTGTAGATTTAATAAATTTTTATAATTCATATTCTTTTTAATTCATAAATGTTTTCAATCTTTGCAGAATATAAATTAAAAGATTTATTGGAAATGAAATTTGACTATAATTTTATAAAAAATTTTATTTTTACTTATATTTATATTGTTTGCATAAAGTTTTCAAAAACCAATAAAATATGCAAATAATCAGTAAAAATAGCCAATAAAAATAAATCTCTATTATCCAAAATAAAAACCAACTTTCATTCGTTATATTGAACAAGTCTTTTCAATTAATTTTTAAGTAGATTGATTAATTTATTCGAGGAAATAATCCAGCGAAGAGTTATTTTTGTACTCTGTCGCTTGAAAGATGTGTATTACGATGCACACAATCATATTCCTTAAATATATTGAAAAATGAATCTAAAATATAGAGATAGGGCGTTAAAATATTAAGAAATACAGTGAAACTTTAATAATTTGAACCGCGGATAATTTGAATTTTCGATAATTTGAAGCATCTTTTCGGTGCCTGTTAACTTCACTAAGCAATTACATTTGCCTTCAACAATTTGAACATTTTGAAGAGTTCTTCGATCCCCTTGCGACATCAAATTACCGAAGTTTCACTTTACTGACAGAACGTCCCCTCGAGGCCCTTTTATAAACGGGCATTCGAACGCTCAGCGATGAACTACTTATGCATATAATATCAATCCCATTACAAAAAACATACCTTAATACCTTAGAAACAACTGCCAGAAAGCTAGAAAGTCTCTATCAAACTGTACCCTCAAAAAGCAACTTCATCCCATCCCACTAAAACCTCAAACCATATCGACTTTCCGCATCTCCAGCCAAGAAAGCAAAAGAGAAAACAAGACCCACTCGTCCTTCAACCCATTAAAACGCCAATTATACCAACGACATCGACATCGTCGCGCGCTCATTGCTTAACCCACCACCGCAAGTACCAAATCCCAAAAGGAAAAAAACATCCACTTATAGGTACAAAAAGCACACACTCACACACACACACACATACACACACGTATACACACACACACACACACACATACACACGCACGCACACACACAGCTACACTGAGATAAATGATTCCTTGTGGCAAATGAATCGTGCACTTGCGGAATTGAATTCTCGCATACTTGCCGCAAATATTGCATTCTTAATAGTTAAGAACTCGAACTTGAGAAAAGTCTGCACAAGTAAGCTAAATATGCCGAGTACGAAAGGTTATTTGATGATTTTCTAGCATATAATGATGCTTTTCAAGCATTAAAATATAAAAAGATCCTATACGTAGACATAATCACGGCAGGCGAAAACTTATACTAACATGTAACGGTCATCTAAACATCTTAGAAATATGAAAAATCCAGTTAACCTTAAAGTCAGGCGTTCAGCCGTTGACAAGCGACTCAAGTACTCAGTTCTTAACTATCAAGACAATGCGCTTAACTGTTAAGCAATATTCATTTGACCGCATTCAAATCCCCAAAACTTAACAATTAAGAAACATTCTTTGCCGCAAAGAATCCTTTCTCTCAGTGCATGCATATACATAAAAATACACCGACGTGGTAGTGCTTGGCGCAAAAGCGCGCCTGCAGGCACTTGAGGACGGCGTCCTCGGTGAGGGGCCCCGGCAGGTGAATGAGGTCGTCCAAGGTCGCGCTGTTGACCAGCGCCGTCTGTTGGCCACTGCCGGCATTGCCCGTAGTGCTGATGGTCTTTCCGTGCTCTCCTCTGCTCGGTTGTTGTTGTTGCTGCTGCTGCTGCTGCTGGTGCGATTGTTGCTGGTGCGGTTGATGCTGATGCGGTTGGTGATGCTGCTGCTGCTGGGAGGACGACGACCTGGAGGTTTTGGGATCGGCGGTGGGTGGCGCGCGGGAGGCGACGCCGCCGAGGGCCGCGACGCAGGAGACCATGCCGTCGTCGGGCAGACTGCAGTGGCGCTTGGCCGGCTCGAGATCTGGAAGAGGAAGGTAATAGATATATGGAGATTCCCGATTTAGTGCGAGGTATATTATTGGCTACGGCCGTTCTTGGGTGTTGTTACTTATTCTCGCGACTTGCCTTGAGAAATGATAATTGTGTGTAAAAACTGCATTTTCTTTTATTGATATATTATGGTTAGATGGGCTATAAACAATGGTATATTCTAAATGCTATGGTTTCGTTGGCATCCTCCTTTAAAAGAAACCTAC
The DNA here is from genome assembly GCA_949152435.1 of Gastracanthus pulcherrimus. Classification (NCBI taxonomy): domain Eukaryota; kingdom Metazoa; phylum Arthropoda; class Insecta; order Hymenoptera; family Pteromalidae; genus Gastracanthus; species Gastracanthus pulcherrimus. Next base: position 219,641,053 of record OX424572.1, on the reverse strand, counting down.
ATTTTTTATTCTCTTAAATTACCACTTTACAGGTTTATCTCAGTATTGCTGATGCAACTAATACTCACCTTATTCTACAAAATATTTGGATATTTGCTTGTGGAATTTACGGGGAAAAATATATTAAGTATGGATACTTTGGTCGGATACTTTTTTTAGTAGCTGATATGGACTTGAATATTTCTATATTAATTAAATCTATATCCTGTAGGTATTTTACAAAACAGAAAAGTATTCGAAAATATCTTGCAGTCCGAATACTTGCTAATAAATATTTAATTAGTATTTTTTTCAAACTTTGAATAACGCTGATATATCATCTGTATTCTGATTTTAAGCATTTAATGCCAATATTTATGTGAAAATGACTAATTTAAATAAAGAGCTCAATAAATTTCATTTATTGTACATTTTCATATGGTTTAGCAAAAGCAATAATTAACAAATGTATGTACAAACAAGTAATGCCCTGAGCTCGTTTTAAAAATTAATTATTTTTCCATGACTTGTTACTGAAAATATTATAATCACTGTTTCCAAATGAACAATTGTAAAGCATTAATTGTTGAGAAATAAATACGTACAATATAACCTGACAAATTTACAATATTAAATTTAACGAAGTAAAAAAAATTGCATAACATCGTAGAAATTGTGAATATAAACAACTGAATAAAATATCGAATTAAAGTTACAAATTACATTGTTATAAATTAATAACGAATATTTTCATTCGGCAATGGTTTAAGATTATAATATTTTTCGTCGATGATTTGCAATAACAATAATTATTTTAGTACGGTTAGTCATGAGCAAAATAAATATTTTTCAAAAACGATTAAGATATAAGATAATTAATTATCTTAAGTATTAGGCAACATTTCCTTTTTTACAAAAGTTTAAAGGTATATTTTGCAGGCGATAAAGTATATAAATACCAAATTATCTTAAAAAATTATCCATTAAAATGCCGAAGAATATTATCTAATTTTGTTATTGAGATAATGCGTTATGCAAATAAATATTTACCAAATTAAATACATATCTAGATAAAAAACGATAACCTCTGTATATACTTTTTTATATAAATTCATTTTTTTATCCCATTCCAGCTAAAAAATCCAATCTCAACTCTAATCTTAGAAGTAAAAAATTATTTTATTTCTCAATTCTTGCATTGCTTATTGTTACAATAAAAAATATATTTTTCATTACCTACCACTCCGTCTTATGATCACAAATTGTATAATTTTAAAAGAAGTCCTTTTTAAAAGACACAACCTTTTTCACCTACAAACTCAACTTTAAATTTAATTTTACAGCTTCAAACAATAATATTTGTCTAATATAGTGTAAAAATAAGCTATTAAAACTTTGTTTTTATTAAAAAATTTATTATATAATATTATAGCTTTTAAATGGAAAGAATGTTTTAAAATATGTTGAGTGCTGGTTGAACGTTATGTTATACTATCCCGAAATAGCACAGTTAATTTTTAATTTTAAGTCCATATAATTCACTTCTAATAAGATCTAACGAACTAAACCTTGCAATAAAATTCTAGTTTGAGCAGGTACTTCTAACTTATCAAAAACCCACCGAAAGGATCATTGTAAAAGAATTACTTACTTTTGCTGCTTCTTAGAAATTGTTTCGGTTTTAAAACAACTGCATTTATAATACTTAAGAACACACAACTTATTTTAAGAAAAAAAAATACTTAAAATAAGAAGGTTTTCTAAAATTAGAAAGTATGAAACGCAGTTTCATATAATAAGAATTAAAATTTACTTATTTCGCGCGATCTCGTAGCCGCTATAAAATTCACAAAACTCTTGGCTTCGTTGAGGTTTGTAAGGTTATGCAAGACCAAGCCAATACGATACTTTTAAAAGAAAAAAATAAATGGCACCCACGGTATAGAAAATCATTCTTGTACAGTTTCCTGCACTTGAAGTTTCGTAGAACCTGAAAGGAGCCAATAAAGACCAAAACCTAACCTCATATTATCCTAATATAAACAGCGCAACGAAATTCCTTCGTTGCATCTCAGTTTAAGGTGATGCTAAAGCCACCTGTCACCGACAACTACGAGGAATCACTTTTCTCATGTAATTTTCAATTTTTAGCAAATATCTTTCTGAAACATTATTCTCCTAATCAAAAACAGTAACTTTCCAGAGAGATATTTTCTCAAAATTGAAAATTGAACGAAATAAGTGGTTCCCCGTATTTGACGATGACAGGGAGTTTAGCATCACCTTAAGAAACCTTCGTCCTTGGACCAAGCAACCCATCTCACAGTGGTCAAACAAAATTAAAAAAGAAAACCACTCAACCCTCCAACGATCCCACTCACCAGGCATAAGATGATTGCCCGTCCCGTTGACGCCATTGCTCAGTCCGGCGTTGCTCCCGGCATTGCTCGAATTGTGCTGTTGCTGGTGCACCAGGGCGGAGGCCGTCAGCGTGTGCCCGGATCCAGCGCCACCTGGTGCCGCGCCGCCGCTGCCGCCGTGGGCCAGACTGGTGCGGGGCGGCACCGCCGGCGCCCCACCCGGGCTCTTGTCCGGCTTGGTGCTGTTGCCGCTGGCGCCGCCGCCCGGCTGACTCACGTGGAGACGGTTCCTCAGGGTCACCAGCTCGGTGCTCAGGCTGCGCAGACGCTGCTGCAGGTGCACCGCCTCGTTCGACGACGACGCATCTGGAAGTAGAGAGTGGTGCGGCTGTGGTTAGTGGTTTGTTTGGTTCTTTTTTGGGTGTAGGGTGGTGAATGTGACGCTTTTAAGGGGGTGTCAGAGGGGGTGACAGATTGAGATTCAAATTTAGTCGTTTAGTTGTTTTTAATCGATGAATGAAGAATTGGTCATGATTTGATGTATAGACCGAAGTTAGCACAACCGGGTATTATTATCTCTTCTTCGTGTTATAATGGTGTAGTGTACTAAGTTTTAAGCGGATATTTCAATATTGTTACGACGAATACCAGTCGAATATACATATAAAAGGTTTTTTGTTAAAATCTATATCTCCTTATTATTAAAAAATAGACTGTTCATCCTTAAATGGTTATAGAACCCCCATTAAAATTATTGTATATAGGGTCTAAAAACTTCATTCTATGATGGTTATAATAGTGAACCATTTTTTTTACTATCACAAAGATTACTCTATAATGTATTTTCTTTTTTATATTTTATTTTATCTTCAATTTCCACAGCATCCTTAAGGGGCCAGGCCTGGGTTAAATTAAAAATAGACTTTTTTCATGAGTCCACAAAACTTCGACGGTTATTCGACTCCTTTTGACATGTATTATAAAAAGAGCGGAGCACTTTTGTGTTAAATTTTTTTTTATTATGTTTTTTTGGAATTCCATTCAATTTTATAAAAATATTAAAAAATTATTTAAAAAAAATTGATTATATCTCCAAAAAAAAATAATAAAAAAAAATATAACGCAAAAGTGCTCCGCTCATTTTGTAATACATATCAAAAGGATTCGAATAGCCGTCGAAAAAAAATTTTTATTCTTCGTGCCACCTCGAATCCTGCGAGGATCAAAGTTCCTTTAATAAATATGGTATTGAAAATAATGATTTATTGTGACGTGTAGGATCAAGTTTTTATATTTAAAAAAAACTATTCTGAAAATTTAAGATAGTATACAAATTTTAAGAATAGTGGTTTTTAAATATAAAAAGTTTTGTAGACTCATGAAAAAAAGTCTTTTTTTTGCGTTTAATCCATCCTTGCCCTCTTAAGGAGATGCGTCAGACCTACTTTACCCGCCGATAAATGTATTCGAAAATATCGATTTACTAAAAAAATACGCTTTACAATCAAATTCTTTTTTCATGGTCGTTTTATTTACGTAAAATATATAGCAGAACACTCGAATTATCATCAGAAACGAAAATTAGTATTTACGTTATTATGCTAATTTTTGAATCTGACAACAATTTGAGTGCTCGGCTATGAATTTAACGTAATAAAACTACCCTGAAAAGGAAATTTGAATCTGATGCGACTTTTTGGCGTAAAACGCAATTTTCGAAGAACATTTATTTTAACTTGCTTATTGAGAAATAGAATGATTTACCTCCAATTTTTCAGTGTTCCGCTATTTATTTAGTCCAAATAAAGCGATCCTTAAAAGGAAAATCGATTCTGATGCGTAGTTTTTATGAAGAACGAAAATTTTATTTTTATTTACCTCGGTGAGTTAAGTAGATCTAACGCATCCCCTTAAGTTATGTAATTTATTGTCTTGCGTATTCATATAACTCTTTATATCATCAAAAACTTCAATTTCAAGTAGTTCCCTTGATTTTCCCTTGATGAATACAGAATGTCATTAACATTGCTGATCCTAAAACATCCTTTACAAAGAAAATACAAACCCACGTCAAAAAAGAGACCACAACATAGTATCAAATTACAATAAATTAAATACAATAAAGCCGAAGAGATAAAGACAAAAGCATCGCCAAACCCGCTTGAAAGAGTCCTTCCCAGAAAGAGCAGCCCATCCGAACGCAAACGAATGAAAATTTATACGAGATCCGCGCGGGAAAAGGCACTTCCACTTCCCTCAACCTTCTAAAACCCAGCATTTCCAAGGATCCCAGCGGCAGCCGCGTCTTCGAGACGTCTGCCATTGTATCCCCAGATTAACGGGATTCGAAGACGTACGCCAGCGACCACCGCGCATGTACCTCAATGCCCTCATCTACCTGTATAGCGTACGTGCGCGGCCAGAAACTCCTCACACACGCGCGCTGGCTAACGCGTATATAGAGATACACGGAGAAGCGTTGCTGCTGCTGCTGCCAGGAGGAGAATAATCGCCTCCTGGCCTGGCCATCTTTGCTCGTGAAAGGGAGATAGAAGAAACAGAGAGAGAGAGAGAGAGAGAGAGAGAGAGAGCGGAAAAGGAAAAAAGAATGAGACGGGTATGGGAGAGAGAAAAGAGCGAGGTCTGAGAGGTAGTGACCTTATCGAGGAGATGCACTAATGTGGTACGTGTATGGAAATTGAAATTATGCGCTTTTTGTTTTGATGGGCATTGGTGAAGATTACGCAGTAACAATGAGAATAAGTATGGATATAGGGCGAATTACGAAATTTCCTGATTCACTTGTTGCAGGATGAAGTTGGACAATCACACATCCATTTACGGAAAGAAGTTGGCTTTTGTAGAGTTGGGACTCTGATAGGTATAACACGCATTTACTACACTGAAAGAAAGCATTCTTTGCGGCAAATAATATTTCTTAATTCTTAAGTTTTGTGGATTTGAATACGGTCGAATGAATATTTTTTAACAGTTAAACGCATCGTCTTAATAGTTAAGAACTGACTCTTTGAGTCGCTTGCCAACGGCTGACCGCCTGACTTTAAGGTTAACTGAATTTTTCATATTTCTAAGATGTTTATATGACTGTTACATGTTAGAATCATTATAGGATCTTTTTATATTTTAATGCTTGAAAAGCACCATTATATGCTAGAAAATCGTCGAATAACCTTTCGTACTCGGCATGTTTATCTTACTCGTATAGACTTTTCTCAAGTTCGAGTTCTTAACTATTAAGAAATCAACATTTGCGGCAAGTACGTGAGAATTTGATTCCGCAAGTACACGATTCATTTGCCACAAGGAATCCTTTCTCTCAGTATAATAACTATAATTGATTGCTTTTTACCAATCATTGCTGTTACCAATTAAAAGAATTTCATACTTTTGCATAGAAGTTTAAGTTACTCGATGAACATGACCTTAGCAAATGGTACTTAACAATGCCGAATTTACTAAAATTCCGCATTATTGAAATACAATAGCAACTATACTAGCTACAATTTTTCTATTCTAACAAACGTAAATTATAGCATGCATTGATGCATTGAAGTAATTTCTATGAACTAAACTATAAATGTACACAATTTCTCGCGCTTTGCATTTCCCCACCGTATAACATGAGCATACGTCAAGTCGAGTCCTAGGTCATGTTAGCATATCATAGTCTGAACCTGTCATAATCAAACCTGATTTGTATTCACATTACACGCTATAAAACTTCAACTGAATCAGCATTAACAAATGTACGTTCATTAGATGTTGCGTACGCAGAAACATCCTCTCCACAAATATTCATCTCTAACAGTTAAACCTTTACGTTCCTACTTCATTTCTCAAAGCCACTATAAAATCTCAAATCATCCCTCCCAATTCTCCAGATCGATAGCACACATCTCTATCAAGATCCAGCCTCCTTGAAAATCCAGAAAAGCCTACTTCCACAACCCCCCACGCTTTACCAACGAATTTACGAGCATCCCGCGCGCCAGCGGAGAAATATAAGGATTTGTACCATCGCATCGCGAACGAATCCCTCATTCATGAGGCCGCGGCCATTCTCATTCGTCTTCCGCTCGATTTCCGGCTCCCTTCTTTTCTGCGCGAGCCGCGGAGCGCTAATGAACGCCGGCACTGAAAAGACCCTCGCGTGTGCCACTGCAGGAGGTTGCATGGAAATTTTTCGGTTTGATATCGAAGGAAATGAGAAATCGCTCTTGCGGGCATGGTTGATATGCGCGTGAATGTGATCAAGATGAGGGTGGTGATGTATCTGCAGGTGGAAGGGATGATTAGTTGCAGTGTTTTAAACGAATTAAGTTGAGGTAGAAGTTCCTGTATGTATGTAGATAATAGTATGTGTTCATGTAGGAGTTTTTTTATGTAAACATAGATGGAGATACCGAAACGTAAACTTATGATTGTAAACAGTATAATGATCTGCTTTTATTTTATAAAAATTTACTTTGTTGATTGACAAGATAAATATAGATGTATAAACAAACAATTTAATGTCACTTAAATATAGTTGTTTATTAAATTGTACAATTCGCGAAAATGAAATTGTGTGTATTCTAGACAAAAGTTAACTTAAATCCATTTCGAATATATCCTGAATTTAGAATGATATGGACAATGAAGAACTTCTATAGCATATATTAAAAGTAAATTTTTTTCATTATTTTCCTCAAAATTAGTACTTTTTTATAAGATAATTTTAACACCAAACCATTCTAGTATGCCTACTCAAGTCATAGCAAGTACATACCTTTTCGGGAATAATAACACAAGTCCAGATAGGACTATATTTGAGTTTGTTTCTGGAATAAAACGCATGAATTTTCAGTTTCATATGTACTGATATTAATATTATATTTAATATTTTTGCCTAGAAATGTCATTTTATTTGATCTCTCTTAAATTTGTATCTGGTGCATTAGTAGAAACATAAAAACCGCAATACCTTAAAAACACAGAAATTGGACTTAATATATCCTTCCAAAACGATACAGATATATACCGAATTGCCAATGCGTTTTTACTTATTAATTATTATATAGATGCAAAATAAATAATCACAAAAATTTAACAATACTGGATAGATTAATCAAGATTTAATTAAATTATATATTACATATCAATTAAAACAATTCAGCTTTTTGCCTTCTATTTTAACGAAACAAATACATCTTAACATTTCGCTGAGATTATTTAAGGTCCGGCCACGCTATTACGACACACAATGTAATATATACACGGCTAATAGAAAGCTCGGGGGCATTTCCCACGATTTTCTAGACTTCACATGCTCAAGCTCCTTAATTAGAAAAATAAGAGAGCACTCGCGATTTCATTTGTATTTGCATACACGAAAAACGAGAAATCTTACGGTTTTGATTTTGTCAGAGGACAACTAAAACGATAATAAAACGAATCCAAAACATCGAATTTATCATTCCCGTCATTTTTCTCAACCCGACGCTAATTATTTCTAACTGCGACAAAGCCACTACCGCAATCCCCCCCCCGATAAATTCAACGCTGAATTAGCTTTCCCGCGCGATTTTACCTACCCACGTAGGCATGAAAATGCCCCGATGTAAATCGCGCGCGGCTACGGGACGATTCATTAATTATGAGTATCGCGTGCGCGAAGGCGAAAAAGCCGTAGCAGTACCTGCATTAATTATAATCGTGTGTGTGTGTAACAGCGTTCACGCATTTTCGCGCTCGCGCGGATTTTACAAAGTGTGTGTATATATTACACGCTCTGACTTATTCAGCTATCGGCCGCGAGTGTGTGCGTTTGTACACATTCGGTATAGATTTAATCGTGATATAAATTCGCGCGCTCGAAATAGTTTTGCGCTCGTGAATAGCGAGCGAAGTCGCGGAGGGCGGGGATCGATGAATTAATTGCGATTGCCCTTCTGTAAATGAAGCGACGCGCGCTTTGAGATTTTCTCGCGAGGGACAATATCAATCCGTTGTACGTGGGGTGAGATCTCGATTTTACGGTGCACTTATGGAGTCCCAACTTTGATAAATGCAGAATGGTGGTCTTTTAAGCTTAAAGTGGTATTACTAATGAGTGGTACAAATTAATCTCTCAATTGTTCAATTAAAGTGTTTGTAGCGAGTAAATAATTAAATTATAGGTAGCTATGTACGTATATAAATGAATGCTCATAAAATAATCGTATCCATATATGCTATCGAACCTACTTATATAAAAATTAAATTTAAATAAAGAAATTTTCTTAAAGTTAACGTAGGGTAGTCTGTCCAGTAGATAGACACTGACCAGTAGATAGACGGTTTATAAATATTATTATATCTACGAAATTAATGATTTTTCAAGCATTATTTCAAATTCTAATTGCATAAAAGTTTGTTACGATTGCATTTAATATGATATTTATGAATGAAATGTTTGTTTTATATGCAATAAAGTATCTTCAAAAATATCGTCTATCTATTGGGTCTTCGCTATGTATAACCTAAAAACCCAATAGATAGACTAACAAAGTAAATGGACATTGTCAATCGTCTATCTACTGGGATATACGTGCTCTTCGCACTATTTTTGTAATTTCTAATTAAACAAAAACTTCTAACACTTTTAATGTTTTGTTACTGATAAATTGAAGTATCTTACATTCGATAAGTGTAAAATTATTTTAAACAAACGATATTATCATACAAAAATCTGATGTATAAAGTGAGAAAATCCTTAAGCTTCTATCTATTGGGTAGTTTACCCTAAATCTGTTTTATTAGTCATCGCGTATTAAATTATGACTTTTAACACAAGGATTTTTTCTTCTAATTAGTTTTACAATATAGTTGACAAGATCAACTATTATTTTACTCTGCCAGTGCAGGATTGTACGAATTCATACTCATTAATTTCACTATGTAACCTGTGATTCTAAATAAACAACGACAATATGATTCCATCAAACGCCAAATAAAGACTTCAGAATCCGACGAGCTCCAGCGTCAATTTCAGAGAAGTAAAACTTCAGTGCCCTAAATTGAACGCCTACGGACCATCGACATATCCGTCAATAGCGTGTCACGATCGCTGCGCATCCGAGGGATACATATTACACAGAGTATTATAACAGGAATAAGTCAGCGACTTTTATTTGACTCTGACACTAACAATTTGGTGACGACTCGTCCGATACGCATCCGATGATCGATCGATCGCATATGAGACCTGTTTCCTTGTCACTTCTTTCGAAGTCTAACCATGGGAGTTCCTTTGACACCTTTTCTTCGGTGCTCTTATTGCATTTTTCGTTTTACTTTTGGGGATTGCACAAGCGGTAATTGCCCGTTGATTGAGTGGGTTGGTTTAATAGTAATAGTGAGAGCGTTGTGGTACATAGAAGTTTGAGAAACGAATTTGAAAATCATTTTGGGTAATTCAATGAGAATGTTTCAGTGTGGTCCTGGCTTACTTAGACTGAGATGTGAGGATATAACGGTCCTTTTATAACAATTACGCATCTGGTCCTTCATATACAGCAACTTTCTCTTCGTCACTGTGTCGTAAGTGATAACAATTACAGGCAGCTACATATGTAGGCTTACCATTAGTATCATAGGTTTTGTGTACCAGATAACTGTTTCTTACAATGAACATTTAATAATACGTGTCTATGCATAATGTTTAAAATTAAGGTGGTCCTATAGTAAATTTTGAAAAATGTGCTAGTTACATGATAAATTGTTTTTAATTTGTGGTTATATTTGTTACCTAAAAATAAGTTTTTTGTAAATTTTCATAAATTTTTAGACAGTATACCCATAGTTATGTATAAGAAACTTGCATTTTCCCGCGAACATTGATGTTTTTTCAAAACTGTCCTTGCGCATGAAAATACAAATATAGCATTTTAAAAAAATTATGTAATATCTAACACCTGTACCACACAGAACTGTGAGCTCCAAATTTTTAAAATCAGAATTATAAAGAAAAATAAAATTATATTGAATTTTTATTGTAATAATAACCTAAAAGAACACATCTATTAATAGGCAACACATTCTTAATAATTTTTTTTTTGAAAAATCAGAGTTCATGGATGTAATGCGAATACATTGAATAAGATATAAATAAAGTTTCAGATTGATTCAGTGTAATCCTATGCGTATAAGACTTGCTGAACATTGGAAAACCATAAATGGAGAAAACCGCACTTTTGTACAAAGAAAGAAATAATTTTCTGATGATTTTAAAACAATTTTTCTATCACAGAATATCGATCAAATTTGTTTTAATAATTTATATGTTTTCTGAAGTTTGTCTGCATAGTATAGAGTAGACTTGGACATGGGTTAGGATTCAATTAATGTATGAATACGCTGGATTGTGTGCAATAAAGGTCGGAGAAAAAATACGTATAAATAACTATTAATTTCATTAAAATGATTTCTATGGCCAACATTGCCAATACACAATCATTTTCTGTTCTAAAAATGTACAAAGTATCAGAAAATGAAATAAAAAAAAAACGAGTTTTCCGTCAAATTTTACTATAGGACCACCTTAATATAACGTTTATTTAAAACTTCTTGATTCAACTTTTGTACTGTAAACTTTGAGAGTTTACAAAAATTATGTACATTTCAAGAAAAAATAAGTGCTCGTGATCAATTAAATTTAATGTACTCGGCCCTACCTTACTTCTCAGTCGATAATATCTTTGGAATCCTTAAAATAATAAATCTCACAGTCTCAATCTATTTCACGATCTTCAACAATTACGAAATCCAGCAATAGTGTAAACAATGAGAAGAATCACTGTCTCAAACTATTAGACTAAAATGTTTCCACAATGTCTAGCTATCTCATCTTATCTTTCATACATTCTTTCTGCTACGTTACATACATTAGTTACGCCTTTTAGACTTTAGTTTGCTGCGTGTATACAAATGCAACTGACAAGGTAACATCACTATTGTTACTCATAGATTATGACAAAACGGGGCTTAATCACGTTCATTGACCGTAAAAGATCCAGTTGCTGATGAGGCATTTGTACTCTTAATTAAACTTTTTGTAATGTCCGTTTTTTCGACATTTCATAGATATAGTGGTCTCCCGTTATAATACCGGCATTATAACAAGAGGTAACGGCAATTTTCAATGAAAAGTATTTGTCTCCAAGTAAATTTCAAAAGATTTCAATCGAATGATAACGTTCAATCGCTAAAATATATATTTCAACTAAAAATCAACTTTTAACTCTGTATTCAGTATATTCCAAGTGCCTCTTATCATAATATCGGCATCATAACGCAAGACCACTATAGTTATATATTTATACGGGTCTTCAAGTAGCCCTCCCGGGTAAAATAAGAGTTAATCATACACAATTATATATAAATATATAATATAAATATATAGATTATATATGGTTATATATAAGTATTGTCTACATATAAGCATATGTAAGTATACATAATTATATACAGTTATAAAGAATTATACATGATTATATGTAATTAGATATACTTGTGTTATTATACGAGACAAAACTCATCTGTAACCATACATAATCATATCTATTTATATATAATTGTACATGATTTTATATATATAGCAATAAAAAATAGTACATTTTTATTTGTTTATTTATTTATTTATTTATCAATAGGCATTTCTGGCCTTTTTATATATAATTATATATAATCATATATATTTGTACATAATTGTACATGATTTTTTATATACTAATATATAATTATATATAACTATATATTATTTTTATATATAATTATATATAACTATATATTATTTTTATATATAATTATATATAACTATATATTATTTTTATATATAATTATATATAACTATATAATATTTTTATATATAATTATATATAACTATATATTATTTTTATATATAATTATATATAACTATATATTATTTTTATATATAATTTTATATAACTATATATTATTTTTATACATAAATACATATAAATAATTTTACCCGGGCACAGACAAGTGTTTTACACTTTATGGTGTAAACTAAAGAGACGAGCACAGTTCGAACCAAATCCACTATAAGCTAACACTATTTGCTATTTTCATGTAAACAATTGAATCATACCAAATACTGTAATCTAATCGTTCGTCCTTACAAAGCCAATATTTGCATCAATCCCAGATCTAAAACACATCTTACCTAATCTAATCTACCCCCGATCCCCGATGATCCCCGAAATCCTCCATCTCCTCTTCCCATCCCGGATCCACAAACAAACAGCCTCGTCGGCCAAAAACGCACAGCGCTCGCGTCAACCTCACCCAAGCCGAGCAATTAGACGAAAATCTCCACATCCCGCGGCACTCGCAGGTGTATCCACGCGCGCTTCGAACAGGTTTCGATGCCGAGGCTCGGTGGTCCTGCCCACGAAGCATCGCCAGCAGAAGCCACCGAGGCAGCCAAAGGTCGAGCAGGTATGCCATGCTACAGGTCCTACACATACGGAGAGACATAGAAAGAGAGAGAGAGAGAGGGAGATCCGGTATACACCCGAGAATTAAAGGCAGAGCGAGCGCAGGTATATACCACAGCTATACACACCTTTTCGAGCGAAACTGGTTTTTTCCTCGCGTTGCGCATACGTATATTTTCGGCTGTGGCACTCTTTTATCGCGTTATCTGCTCGTCTCCATCTCTTTGCTTGGCTCGTGCAGTAGCAGCTCGCTTGCTTTGCTTGTCCTATGTGGTATAAGCTACTTTTGTTCTTAGTGTAGTTGATGGGGGGCTTCTTCGTTTCGGCGCGGGGTGAGCATATTTAGCGAGCAATTAGGTGAACGATACTTGAGAATTTTGAGGCTGCTTAGGTTGGATCGATTTCGTTTGTCAGCTTAGTTTGCGCATAATGGGAACTCGCGAGTCGCTGCACAGGGAGAGTGTTCTAATAAAAATTGTAACGAAATTCACGGTAAGAATTACCGTAAATAGCTATATATAAAGTTGGGACACTCCGACTTTCCGGCGCTTTTTACGGATATTTTACTATAAATTTTACCGGACTGAATCGTGAAATTTGCCTGATTCGAGAAACAGAAACAGAAGACAGCTGAGCGTGCACACATTTTAGGTTAACTCTAATATAACTGTGTATAAATGTACTTATTTAAGTATTCATGATACTGCTATAACAATTGAAAGAAAATCCACATTTTTTTAAAATATTTCACACAAATTTTACCATCCATTTAATTGTGTAACTTTATATATTCCACTATTCTATTAGTTTTCTCTAAGATTCGTAAGATTCGTAGGGAATGTTTACTCTACGGCAGACAAATTGTATGCTTCAGTGTGGTAAAATTTATCATAAATATCAATAAAAACTGCCCGAAAGTTGGAGTGTCCCAGCTTTATAGTCATTCATGGTAATTTTTACTGCGAATTTCGTCATCATTTTTATTAGAAAGTTATCTCTGTGTGCCCATCGTATGGAGGAAATACATTTGATATATACTAGTGATCTTTTAAAAATCACAACGAATAACGTAATAACGCCAGGTCTGCCGTCCTTCGGAAGAAAAATCGTATGTGCTCCCGGACTGAAATCGAGATATTTAAGAAAACAGATTTTTATTAAATAATTTTCCTCTACATATACAAATTAAAGTTTCTGCTTCCTCCAAAGGGAATCTTTGTAATAGTAAAAAAAAGTTTTCTAAAAAACCAATTGGAATCAGAATATACTATTCTTAGAAAATGTCCGCACAGGTAAAGTAAATGTACCAGTACCTGGCCAAACGCTCACATATTAATTTCTATTGATTATTAGTTAGCTCCTAATCAAAATAATCTTGTGACATCACATTCTATAACTATCAAGCGTAATATATTTAAATTTTTGGGCAAATATTTATTTTATTTATATTTTAAAAAAAATATTTACTAATGGAATTGGTGCTCGCGTGACAACATTCACGTCTTCTTAAGACCAACTTTTAAGAAATCCTACTTCGAGTTTAAGAGTTATTAGTTGTATTTTAATCGTCTCATGCATTTAAAAGTTTTCTAAGGTTCTTTATTAGTATTTCAAGTAAAAATAAAATGCTAATGTGTACAAAAAAATAATTTTTACGGTAATAAATACGTGGCCAGGTACTCGTACTTGAAAAACCGTATTTGCCCGATACCAGGCCAGCTATATGAATCACATTATTATAAATAAATATTTGCAAAAAACATATTTTTCTTCGTGTAATAAGGTTCTCTATAGTAACTATATCGAATTTCATTATTCTAATACTTTCATTTTAAATGACTTCATCTCTTTCTAATTGACCGTAATATAAATAATAACTATATATCAGTAGCAAAATAATCTCTTACAGAGATTGCAATTGCTTAAATAAAAAAAAAAAAGAAGATGATATATATATATATATATATATATATATATATATATATATATATATATATATATATATATATATAGTAGACTCCGCTTATAACGAACTTGGTTATAATGAAAAGTTGGCTATAACGAAAAAATAAAGAGCATTTGGTTGGTCTTAATGAAAAATACTTTAAAAAATGAAAGCTTAAAACGAACAGATAAACTCGATATGACGAAGAGGTTGGATATAACGAATAAAAAATGTCAACACAGAACATAAAATTTGATCGTCTAGACGAATAATTATTCGCATGGAAGCTATTTACAGTACGTGTCGCGCCTTCGTGACACGTAATAATAACTCGTATAAGTCTGAATTAATTAAGCTGCTATAAAATAATGTGTATAGTTTTAATATATAAATTATTTTATCAATACTTTAAAAAGTTACGCTAAAATTGTATTCACAAATCCTTAGTCCGGTTTCAACGAAGGTCGGATATAACGAACAAATTTTGGTGGTCCCTAGGAGATCATTATAAGTGGAATCTACTGTAAATACATATAAGTAATTCTCTGGGAAATCGAGATAAAAAAAAATTATTTTTTGTTACTTCGGTAAACATGTTCCTCTTCGTATGTAGAAAGTATGTGAATTTTTTCAGATTTTTTGATACTCTTAGGTTTAAAGTTGATCAATTTAGCATACGAGTAACCTGACAAATGAAGACCCAAAAATCAAAAAACCGCCAAAAAACATTAATCTAACGATCAACAAAAATAATATTTGTCCCCACAACGCAAAAAAAAAGCAAAAAAAATAAACCCAGAAACAGTGCTAATAATAGTGCATTTTGATTCCAAATGTTTCAAAACATGTTTCTAACATGTTCTTTTGAGTTTTCTGTTTTATTTTTTTGTTCGTCTTTGAGGAAGCAATAACATTTTAACCAAAAATATTTACTTCTTTTTCGTGAAAATATTTAAATTATTTTCTGCGAATTGATAAACTGTAATAAGAAAAAAAGTTAATCAAACTATAATTCTTGTATCTTTTCCGACTATATGCAACAGTATTTCAATTTTTTCGATCCCAGCCAACACTCCAAAGTAATTCACGCACCTGTTAACGTAGTACTTAACTCAAAAGATCAAATCAGTATCATGAAGATTGTAACATTCTTCGCCACTCTTTTCATTGATTTGGCGCTCTGTACAACTGCAGTTTTTGGACAAAGTAAGAAGTACATAGTTTTTAACTTTTTCAAAGCTCGCGTGGATTTTAGGTAATCGACGAAAAGGTGCCTAACACTCGAGAGTCATTTACGATGGAACTGTAGATAAAGAAAATGTTACAGCCTTACTTAAAATGCAAAATGGCTTTGCCCCAAAAACATAGCAATGCAGATAGGGCTGTAGAGTTTTCTTCAAATTTGAGATGTCATCATATATACATGCATACCTATGTATAATTATATTATATATACACAATCCTAATATTCTGCATATTGATAATAATTGATAAAACCGAGATTCCAAACCGTTTCTATTTGATCGTGTCTAATATAATATACCTACCCTGATCAATATTAAAGAATGAACAATAGAATCCTCAACAGCAGAATATTTGCTACTTTAATACAAAATATAATTTTCTTCTTGCTTTTGTCCCTCGGTTTTTCATATATATTTAATACTGTATTTTATTTAGTCTGCATAAAGTACGTGTTAAATAACAAGCAACTAACCAGACGAACTTAGCAGTATGTAGCAACAGTAAAGTACTCTAAGCTACTCGACGCCATAAAACAGCTCAAAACCTATCAAAAGAACAGTTTACAACCGAAACGAGATCAGATCGCGCGAAAAAGTCGCTGCGACGAACGCCTGCGCCGAATGATGCAAGCCTCCCAAGATTCAGATTGGCCATACAATAATAAAGAGAGCGGCGATTTTATATATATATATTCTCTCCCGCGCGTGAGTTTATTCACTTCGCTTCCCTCTTTTTTGTTTCTTCACTCGCCTTCTCTGTATTTAACGTCGCCTGGACCACCTACAACATCCAGGTCGCATTCCGTTGCTGCCACCGCTGCTCTTATCTGCGCAGCCATGTCGGTTTCTCTTTTAATTAAAATCGCACGCCGCAGTGGATAGCTCGTAGACGAATTGAAAAAAATTGATTTTTGGACGCGTGTGTATGGAGAAAAAGTTTTTTTGAAATGATTTTCAAATGAATGCCTGGACAAAATATCCAGCTTGTAGGTATGATATACGTTTTAATTTGTGAATAAAGGAATATCAGTATGGAATTATTTTTTGATACTGTGTAATAATAATAAATATGAATAAAATGTATAAATTTAATGAATGCAAAATATCTTATAAATTATACAGAATAATGAATTAGTTACATTTCAATGGAAGAAACATTATTTATACAGAGGGGCCGTGTACAAATTACGTAAGGACTATTTTTCGTACTTTTCTTTATATAAAATACCGAATTGAGGAACTTTTGAATTTTACTATATCCAAAGTGTACTACTCGGACCGATTACCGAGCCCAACCCTATTACTATGCTCTTGCACATAAATGAGTATTTACAAAAAATAGACTTTAAACGCTCAATCAAATCGACGGCTCTTACGAAGACTAGCACATTTCAAACTGCAATGAAGAATAGCACCATTTGACATTATTCCATTACGACTAGCACATTTCGCATTTCTGGTACGAAGACTAGCACTTTTCGTATAAAATATGTAAATTTAAGTTGTACTGCTAAACTCTCGATAAATCGGTTCGGGAAGGGTACTAGACCTTATTGGTACTCAATAAATTATCGTTTTACCCGAAAAAATGAGGCTGCCCGAATAAATAAAAGTAGCCAGACAAAATCACGCGGCTAGTCTTCGTGGCAAAATCTTGAAAAGTGTTAGTCTTCGTGGGAAAATTGTGAAATGTGCTAGTCTTCGTGGGGGAATGGTGAAATGTACTAGTCTTCGTGGGACATTTCCAAATGTGCTACTCTTCGTGGCCTATAAAAACATGATATTAAATACTGTTTATAAAAAATATTCGTAAGACATCTAAACAAGAAACTGGACAAAAGTATGGGACTGCATCTGTTGGTTATTCTCAGACCATCAATAAAAATACTTTATTTAAAACTATCTTTTTAGTCTATCATTTGCCAGATTTGCAATTCGAAAAATTAGATCCAAATGAAAATATGGCATATATTCTAGATTTTTTTGCCAGAATTGCTGAATAAACACAATTAAAAGTTTGGCATACTGGCTAGTCTTCGTAAGGGCCATCGAAATAATGTTTAAAAAGATGTCAAAGCTGTTATAATGATTGTGCTATAAAGAAAATTATTATATTTTGATACTTTTAAAGTATGTATTAAATAATGTTTGTAGAGATTAGGCACATTAATAAAGCGTACAGATATAGTAACAGAGATAGACGCAGTAATACGGACAAAATCCCATTATTTCAATTCAATAAATATTTACAAAATACTAATGTTTCTACGTTGAAAGAAATGTTATAATGAAAAAATAGCTTAATAAATAAATATTAACTTCAAGTAGGTTATTCGAATGCGGGAAACAAATTTAATTAAATTTGAAACACGAAAATGTCCTGCAAGGCTTAGTAATCGAATCAAAAATCTAAGAAGAAAAACAAATCTTATCCGCCTAATTACTCTTCAGTAACCCCCAATCCAACCGATCGATACTGAAGCTGCAACAACCACTCCGCAGGTGTAAAAAAAATGGAAGGTTGTCAACGCGCTCCTCCAAACATTCATTCAGCCATTCACGCGCCCATACGCATAACAACGATCCGCACGTTCTTCACTTCCCTCCCCCACAACCATCCATACGTAAAAAAATAAAAACCGAAAGTGGAGAGGCCCCGCTGAGCTTTCGATATTTCCGCCGAGAGTGCCAGAGGCCGACAATGCAGAGAACAGGGCGTTGTGTATATATATATAACTCACTCGAAAAGCGAAGGTAGCGGTGGTATACCCCAGGTATACGTGGGAAGGAAACATCAGAATGGAATGCCGCTGTTGCATTTTGGGCACCCGTGCCGAATGTCGGGGGAGAAGGTAGCAGAGGAATTAGTGTGTGAGAGAGTGAGAGAGAAAGAGAAAGATGGGGATAGGAATGGTGCCATTATTGAAAATTTTCTGTTGGAGGCAGGAGAAACGAGGCTTGAAAGAACGAATTGAGTTTATAGCGCGTTTTTACGATTGTTTTATATTTTTGTAATTGGCGTTTTAAGAGGTACTTTGCGTGTTTATGGTTTTTCATTTGAATGAGTGATTTTTAATCGATGTTCGGTGGGCGAAATGGAATCTGTTATTTCAATGTTATTGGTAATTTGTTGGGAATGCTCAAAATGTGTAAGACAATGACAATGTGCAGGTAGTTTAGTGCGTTTTCATATGTTTGTAATTGAAATTGAAAGGTGCTGTGTGTGTTTATGGTTTCTTTTTAGTAGACAATTTTCAGGTGCAGTTATCTTGTGAAAATCTATTTTCGGATCATAATTGGTGACGTGGTTAGGTAATGCTCAAAAATAGGAAGACAATGATAATGTAACCTAGTTTCGCATCCATTCTATTTTATACAAGTTACGATAAATAATTTTGTACATTTCAAAAGTTACTGCAGTGTAAGTAAATGTAATATTACTAGAATGCCTCGGAATAAACTCATTAGCCATTATAATTGCTTGTGCAAAAAGTTATAGTTAACTTTTCATAATTCTAGTAGAATAATATTGTTCTCCGCGATCACTAATTAAATTTTACAAAAACTTTGTTGATGAATAAATTATGCAGTGATGAATCGACATAATTAATTATAAGTATTAGTTAATTATTATTAGTTAATTATCATTAATCATATTAGACCGGTGTTTGGGAGCTCAAACCCAGTATTTGGCCATCTATACATTACGTTGTATATTTCTATCTTCAATAATATATGTTAAGTAAATTGTGAAAATAGTTTAATGCATTAATATTCTTTAATTATATAATAATATCATTCGAGTATTTATACCTCGATTCTAATTCCCATGGCATTAACTTCAAACGCAAACCGTAAAACTCCATCCAAGAATAACTGTAACAAAATAAATCACCTATCCCACAAACATTTCGCAATATGAGCGATAAATCTCCCCCGGTATTCCTAATAACGCGCCAAATATCTCGCAACACTGAAACAACAGCACCTCTAAACCCCAAAAAACCCACAACCCAAACTCTCGCTCTCTTTCAAGCCACAGACACCACCAGCACCAGCAACAACAACAACGTCCATAAACCCTCGGCAGTCGCTCGACATTTTGGCGAAAGTATTCTCCACTGGCTCGACTCGCGAAGCAAGAATTAACGGCTGCAACGAGGCAAGTGTCGAAACAATCGTTACGTTCGATCAGGCAGCGCGAATATCCATACGTAGGTATATATATAGCGGACGGCGAGAAAGCGTTGCGCCGCAGCAGCCGCAATGTCGGCTTATAGGAGTAGCGTATACGCGGGAGTTCAATGATCCTATAGTGTACAGCGGCAGCGGCGGCAGCCAAGTGCCCATGAGAATGTATCGAGAGGAGGATGATGATGGAGCAATCGAGCTCCCTCCCCCCCTCCACCCACACCTGCAGGCCAACGTGTGTGTGTGTGTGTGTGGTGAGGCTTTTGGAAATGTTGTTGTTATTAGGAGGATTTTTGTTGCTGTTTCTTGGGGGGAATTTTTGTAGTGGGTCGATTTGGAAGGGCTTTTTGTGTCATAGGGTTGTTAACGATTGGCGTATTTTTGTTTTGTATTGGAAGCAATAGCCGTTGGTAGAAACTTTACTTCTCACGTTTAGAAGAATACTATGACAATTGGAAATGTTTCCAACCTCACTTTTATACACAGAGTAGCTCATACGAAAATGCATGCTTATTAAATTGGATTATAAGGTTAGGAAACTATGGTTCAATAATAAAAATAAACGAAACAATTTTATTTCGTGAAATACTTAAGTTACTTGCTTGGTTCTGTAAAAACATTTTGAGAAGTCATAATCTTGTTCTGGGTGAGCAATTTTATCCCTATTCAGGGTAACTAAGGTGCCTAATCCACCTAACAGAACTTTAATACTCGAATATTTCCTGCAGTTCCACGTCAAATTATCATGACAGTAGTAGAAAAACTTATTTAACACTGTGTGCGTCTCGAAAACTCATACTCGTTTATAAAGCTTCATATCAAAACAGAATAACGGCATATCTCTGAAAAAATACTCCTAATTTAGTGAATTTATAACAAATAAATAAAATCATTAAATAAATTGACATATAAAACAAAAGAAAACTTTTTGAAAACTTTTTGTGATGGGATTTTAACGATTTTAGTTGCATCTTTCAAGTGACGTTTGAAAAATTGAAAGGAGATTTCTTGTCAAGTAGTTATGTAGTTAGTAAGGTGTTAGTAAACGGTAGGAAACCATTTTCTTTATACATGAGTCGTAATGACTATAATATGTATATAAATAAATATTGTATAATTTATATATCTAAGTATTGTTCAGATTTGAACATATGACTAAAAGATATTTCTCAATAAACACAAAGCTGCAGAATATAATAAACTTGTATATGCGAAAAAAAGGAATTTACACGAAGTTATATCCACAATGTACGTGAGAAAATTGCAGTGCACCTTTCCAGCGTCAAGTTTATTGCATCTAGATACGTGCTATCTACACGTGTATCTAGATATAAAAAAGTATATTTTTCCAGTAAAAATGTGACTATCGCGGATCGAGACGCGTTTCAAATTTCTGCGAGGAATTCGCATTTGCATACAACAGGAGATTACTTTCATTTCTCGAAAAGATTCGCGGTTAGCACTATACTTGTCTTAATACGTGACATGAAAATTACTCTGTTAATCACTGTAACTACATAAGAATCGTTATATATTTGACTCTTAATTTGCCCTCGAATATAAAGGCTTTTTAAAACGTAGATCAAGTTTGCATATACGATTGATTGATTCAATCGCAATCAGAAGTAAACGTGTTATCTCGAGCTTGTGAAACTCATTTGACATAAAGGATATCGGTGTTATGATTATACCTATTCTTATGTACACGCGCGTAATAAATGTGCTGCAAATTATTCAAACAAATCGAATAATAGGCAAATATATACCAGGTATATATATACCTATAAATAGGTACCAGCTTGTATAAAACTAAGTTACTCGTTATTCTATTACTGAAATAATAATGCCATACTAATGTTCGTGAAATCTGACGCTTTTCCGTTGTTATTATTCATGACGTTATTATTAATCCTAGTAGCAAAGTATCGTGTATGCGATTTATTTAACTGTGAGATATAAATTAATATTTATAATTGCCAATATGCTAAATATGTTTTATTGCTTATACCTGAGAGCCAATAAACCTATTTTAAGAATAAAAAACAACTAATATATCATATTTTACATTTTTCATTTTATGAATTTATGAAGCATAAAATAAGGTATTACGAGAAATTTTTTTTGGTAGTCACATTATGATCTAAACAGATTAATAAATTTCGAAACATATTAGAAAGGGAATTACTTTCATTGAATATAGCGAATAAGTAGGAACTTACTAACAACCGCCAGTATCTACCAAACCACTATATTTTACAATTTTCAGTTTCGAAAAAGTACCTGGTACATGCAGAATTCTGTTAAACATGATTGTTATTTTGTTACGTAATATTATTTCTATATAATTTAATTATACAATCTTCTTTTTCATTACGTGATGTAAAACATTGATTTTCATCATACGCTTTTACTGCGTCATTATATTATATGTAATACATTAATTGTTTAAAAACAAACGAGATAAATATTTGCAATATTTTTTAATGAAAAAGACTAAAATTACAAAACAATAGAATGTTACGCAATATTAAAAAATTAAATTTTGAGGTTTTATTCATTATGTAGAGTAACACAAAAAAGGTCAAAATTTTTGTTTTTTTTCTCAAATATAATAATTTTTAAAATTAAATATGCTCAGAGTTTCTGGATTTTTATATTTATGTACAGTGAACCCCAAAGCTGTGTGAGGATTCGGGATCAAGCCTTCTTAGCTCTGTTAAATCCCTCACGGTAAGTCTTAACATGATTATTAAAAAGATGTTTGCAATGTAAATTTTATTATTGATTTCGCATCTACATTGTTTCTAGGTTATTTACCAACCAAAAAAGAATTTTTGTAATGGCAATTTTTGCGATATACCACTTTCGTTCGCTATATTGGATCCGCCACTTTGATAATGAAAATCTGAACAACCGATTAGAAATCAACGACCTCAACCTATAAAAATTTTCATGAAAAACCAAGTGTTAAAAAAATTTGTGCTTTAGAGGGTTTAACCTCGGGTTAACAATAAAAATTAACAAATTGCCCTTCGGAGCACAAAGTTTTCTAAAAAAATGCATTTTTCATGAAAATGCGCACTCTTATTGATGTTTCAAATTTCTTTATAAAAAAATAATTTCTTTCAAATGTTGGCATTAAAATAAGTAATAAAAGTGGTTGTGAATTTAATTTAATAATTATAAATACTGCAAAGTTAATTAATTATTTTACCAATATAAAGTTGTTTATTGAACTTTCTCCCGTGTAACATTCTTAACTGCAAAGTTGGTTCAAAATTACTTTTCTCTGTTTGTCTCAATGACTTTTGTGAATATTTTTTTATTTGTGGTATGATTGCTATTTTAGTACTACTCAATCGAATAAACTAATTTTCATCTTAAAAAACAAATAAGGTATCAAGATAAAGGGGTGCGCCATGAAAGTCACTTCTCCCCTATACACGAAAGTCGCTCTCACTCCCAAAACTACAGGAATCAACAGGCGACTCGCTCCAAAATTCAAACGCCCCAATAACCACCCGCAAGGCAAAGGCATCAACAAAACCCACTAAAAATCATCGAATACAAAAATTCCTTCGCGCTCTTTCCAAGGCAATTTTTCGAATTGCCACACTCTCCGCATTATTCATCCGTGACCGTAGGCGATGACTATACATACCTATCGCGCGTTTTTCGGCTCACGCGACGTCCGCGCCTCGCCACGAAGAAAAAAACAAACGGCAGCCGTGAATGAGAGACAGAGAGCAAAGAGCGAAGAGAGAGAGAGAGAATTCCTTCCGTCTCCTTATCTCGCGCGCCCTTTTATTTCTCGTTTTGACTACCAGCACGCGGGATCTCTTTTCTCCGCGGATGATCGAGGAGTGGAAACTTCACCAAGCGCGATAGGGATACAATGGGAGGTTGGCGCTCGCTTTCTCGCTGTTCTTTGTTATCTGTAGCTGGATGCGGCGCGGATAAAGTCGGATGCTGATTGCTAGGGTAATATTGTGAATTTTTTCGGGAAAACAATAAGCCTGGCTGCGTTAGGAAAAGTAGCTATATCTTTTGGTTTGCAAAATATTATTATGTTTAGATACGGAAGAGTATTTTAAATTGAAATGAAAGTATATATTCGTTCGTTTACTTAATTTATTAATTTTGTTTCTTTTTCCTATTTTGAAACGTTAGAAATGGCAGGATTTGGTGAGGAATGGAACGTGGCAGTTTTTGTATCGCGCATATGATTGAAATATGAGTCTTTGAAAATAAAAATAAACAATTTATGGAATTTAAATCAATTTTTTTGGTGCAGTTAGTCGATACAAAATTTAAGAGAAGTAAAATCATTTGTAAAATCAAACAAAGTGTTCCTGCGAACGCAAACATTTGAATACATTTTCACTAAAGTTCTTATCGTTTCAACTATGAACACTGAATAGTAAACTCGACTGCGAACTTAATGTACAAATGAAAGCAAGCAGTTGTGTAAATATTTATTTTTATGTACGTATGCAGTATTCGCTGCGTTTTACTATCGCTATTCGGTCTTTTAAATAATTTAAATAATTTCTTTTTATGTACGCAATCGTTTATAATAGGTTATGTAGATGATGACCGGTTCAGTTTAATTTTGTGCTTAAACTACGTGAATTTAAGAAAAACAATGAAAATCACACATAAAATGATGATAGCTATGCCATTATTCGTTATTGCATCAGATTAAGCATAATAATTTTTAAAAGCAATAACAGTTACAGTAAGCATTGATTGATTAACAGTAAATATTGATTGATATTAAAACACAAATGTGACCAAAATTCTTATTCGAATTATAAATGCAAATAACTATAAAATCGAACATAAATCACTTTGAATACTAATTGAATGCTAATAGTACATTGATTATCTAAATAGTAAAGAATTCATAAACTACGTGTATCGATTTTGCATGCGGTAATTTCGTTGATGTAAAGACAACTTTTTTTAAAGTAATGTGATTCGACACAACATGACTCATGCATTAATCATGAATCGTTACAATTATACATGTATATATATATTGGTAATTCTCTGGGAAATCGAGATAAAAAAAATTATTTTTTATTACTTCGGTAAAAATGTTCCTCTTGGTATGTAGAATATATGTGAATTTTTTCAGATTTTTTGAAACCTTTAGGTTTAACGTTGATTAAGGCTAAACATGAACATGTAGCCATGTTTTACATTTTTTAACAAATATTAACCTCCATTTATTCAACAAAATTAAATCTCTTTAAAAAATAGTACCACGGGATTTTGTAGCAAATTTACTGAAGTTTTCATAAAAAATAGTTCCAAAACCATTTAATGTCTCTTTCGATTAATTAAACTCATTTTAAAACTAAGAATCCTGAAAAAAGTAGGTTTAATCACTCGAACAATTACACCAAAAATCATAAAGATAGCTTCTTTCAGTACAAAAATGACTGCCACAGTCGCAAAATGGCATAAGTGCAAGATTTATATAAAAGAAATCAAAATAACATCAAATATTGTTAAAAAAATTATTAAAATGCCCATTTTAGCAATTAAGTCATATTTAGCTTCAAACAACTTTACATATAAAGGCTTAAAAAAAACTAAAAAATTCACGACTATTTTACATGCCAAAAAGAACATTTTTGCAGAAAAAAATTTTCTTTTCTTTTCTGTTCTAGATATCCCAGAGAATCATCCATATATATATGAGTCTTCAGTATTTTGATAATTTTTTTTTTTTTTTTTTTTTTTTTTTATTTTAACGTCGCCATGTTTGTGCTCCCATGTGGTGCTAATCGACGACGGGGGTCTGCGGTGTGTTTGTAAACAAAGCACATGTAATTTTTACAGAGGTGCTTGTATCAATCGGCAGAGACTAGGATTCGAACCCGGGTCACCGGCGTGGGAATCCGACACTCTACCGACTGAGCCGCCGCAGGCCCCTATTTTGATAATTAAAAGTATTGACATATTTAAAGTTTGTTGTTTTTACAAACAACATACATTTGTAAATTAACAAATAAATGTTAACAAATGATAAAGAATACGTAACGTATTTATGTTTCACCTTGTTTTAATTAATAAATAATAGTACTTAAAAAACTTTACTGTTATGTTTACCGTTCTTAAGATTATTAGAACATAGAAAAACTATCTCTTTCCATCTTCCTACAAATAACTAAACTCGCCACTCAAATCTTCTCTTAACACTTCCATCCTACAAACTTATCGCGACACCCTCGACTCCCTCGACTCCCAAACACAGCGATACAATAATTTTCCACCGCGCGCCTTCAAATTCAAAACTCCATCACCATCCACCATTCCCCACGCCCGAAAAAATCTCCTCTCCTTAAGCACCCCAACTATTTTCGCCCCCCCCCCCCTCCGCTCCTCGAGGGCTTCTAATCGTATGCAGGTCAAATCCCTCGGGCATCTCCTCCCGCGCTTTCTTATTCCTCTCCTCCTCCCCCCTTCTCTCGAGAATACTCTTATGCTCGCGGCGTGCAGCCTCGCAACGTCGTCGGTACTTTCTGATAGGTATAGGGTATATAGGTAGTGAAGGGGAGGAGAGAAGATGCGCCGTGTGTTGGGGGCGAAAGGAACGCGGAGACTACTCCCGCACGCTTCCGTCGTGTTTTGCGTGGGTGGATGCGGAATGCTTCGCAATGAGTGCGCGATAGGTTTGTGATTTTGGTAGGGACTGCGTGGGAGAATTGAATTTGGAGAATATTTGTCTTCGGTGGTTCGATGCCGAGGTGGGCAAGTTTTCGAATACTTTTTTAATTTTGCAATGGAAGCTTCATAACAAGGGAAATTCGAGTTTCCGCGGGTCTTACGTGACAAATAAGTGCAATATGGATCAGTTAGAGAAGTATTCGAAAAGAATATTTGTTGAATACTTTTTTCGAATACTTTTCTAACTGGTCCATATTGCACTTATTTGTCATGTAAGACCTGTGAAAACTCGAATTTTCCTTGTTATGGAGGTTTCATGGGAAAATTAAAAAAGTATCTGGTTTGATCCATATCTGGTTTGATGTTATTGGAAGATTTTGCGGAGATGGTTGTGAAGATTTATTTAGAGGTATAAAATGACTATTGGGTGTATGTAGGTCTTCATTTCTAGTAATTTGTGCATTTCTTGCATACAACAGGTGTTAGGAAAATTATTTTGGCAACTATTTTAAAACAAAATAGACTGCTGCTTAGCAAATGCTTGAATTGTATAAAATAAATTTTCAGAAGATTTAATATTAATTAAAGGTATAAATTAAACAGAAGGCACTGAATGTATTTAACTCCATAGTTATAAAGTAGGTATATACCTATTATTTTATAGTTACCATTTGTAATAATTTCTATTTACATGATTTGTTGCGTTGCCTTGAAATTTATAAATATTTTAAGGAATATATTATTTAGGAGTAAAGTTGTACACGTTCAATATTTTTTAATAAAAGCCTTGTAAAATTTGGCAAGAATTATATTTTAAAAATATTTTTAGGTAACTATACCCCTGTACAATATAGTTCCGCTCTCCCCTACTGAATAGATTTACAGTATTATTTTTAAGTGGTATTATAGAAACATTTAGTATGTATTGTTTCCAAATCTTTTTCATCATATTTTACAATAATCTTAACTTTAATCAATTTCACGTTATAATTTAATTCTTATAATATTCAAAATTACATGAACCTTAGTTGATAAATAAAAGTATAATAAATCTATAATAATGAGAAAAATATTTATTGAGTAGAATTCGGAGTAGAAATTAAAACGTTTATCTATTAAAATTACTTATCAATTAATCAATCAATTATTCATAAAATTTTCAATAGTATTTCAAATATAACTTTTTAATTTACGAACACACACAAACAATCTCAGTACACATCGCACCAACCATCTCTTATCAAAACCAGAATCAGCAAAACCCGAGCATCGGATTCACGCGGAATTCCCCGTGTAGCTCGACTACATTTTTACGCAGGCTGATGAGGATGTCGATTTTTTTCTCTTCCAACACCGCTCGGTGAATTCCTCCATATACACGAGTATACAGCAGGTCTGCACTGCGTCAGAACGCGGGAGTTGTAAAAATTAGCAGTTTTGCTCGCTCGAGCGTTGCGCGGGCCTTTGAATGTACAACACGTGTCTAGCTGTAATTATCGTTGCGTAATGCGGAGGCAGTGAGCTCTCTCTCTCTCTCGAGAAAGAGAGTGAGAGAGAGAGGGGGGGGGGGGGACGATGCACAGAGCGAAACATACAGCGCGAGGAATAAATATTGTTCTTCCTGCGTTCTGTGAGTGTGCACGAATGAAATTAATGCGTTTAAGGGTGCCGTTTACCTGCACTTTTGTAATTTATAAAAAGCTTACATATTTTTCTTGCTTACACAATGAGGAATCAATATACATAATTTATCTATTTTGAATCTGGAAAATATTCGAATTCTTAATTCTGAGATAATCAAGATTTTATTAAACAGGAGTAAAAAATGATATTTACAGGCTTCAATTTTTATTGACAATTCAATTTCGATTTACTGCAGTTTCATAACTGTTATTTAACCCTTTTAGGTTCTTATCACTTGGGCATCTTGTTTTGAATAGGTTGAATGACTATATTGATCTCTGCTGGAAATAAGAATTCAACAATATCAATTTTCAACAAAATTCTGTATATTCTTAAAAGTGTCGTATAATTTGAATATAGTATATTGTGTCCCATGGTGGAAAAGTAGGCTATTTTCGCCCACGTGTGAGGTTTGTAATACGAGTCGAAGGCGAGTAAGCACGAGCCGAAAGCAAGTGTGTATTGCGAGCTGAAGATGAGTATTGCGACCACATAAGTATTTTTTGTCAAACATGTATTGATAACGTGTTTTTTTACGCCTACAAAACGAAACTAAATTTGGCTGTAAAATTAGGCCCACCTAAACATGTGGTATCATCCGAATGGTATCATCCCCATGCTTAAAGGTACCTAAACCCACTTAGAGCTGATTTTCGAAAATTTACTTTTGATAGCGGGCGCAAAAGTTTTTACTGCCCGCTATAGCGGGCCCGGTCGGAAAATTACCACTTTAATCCAGCTACATGGGCATGAAAAAATGCGTTTTCGTGCAAGTGTAATAATAGTACATTGTGTAACGAGTGCGGTACTCGCTACGTTTGCGCGCTGACGCGCCCGCGTGCGTTTATTGGCCACTACACCGCACGAGTTTCACACACTATTTTTTATCATAAGTGCTGGGAATATGACATATATTGCGTGGGGGATTGGTGTACGCTAAATGATCAAAAGACACTACGGGTGTTATTTCCTATAACGCACTTGACAGCGTGACGTAATGAAAATAACGCACACTTTAGCTAAATTGACCATTTACCGTGAGCAAAACCGTCACGGAATATGTCATTTTTCCAGCACGTATGATGAAAAAGAACTTTTTGGACTATTTTAGAGCATATTGTTATACTTGTATGTAGCATGATAATATATGGAAATTGAAAAAAATGATTTTTCTTCGTATTTTTGACGAAGTTTCAGGTAAACGGCATCGTTTAATTGTTTTCGTTTGATTTAACGGGTACGGTGTAAAACATTTCTGTTGGTGTGTTTTCAGGTATTCTTGTGAAGATGTACTGTAAATAATATTGATAGTAATGTTAGCTGTGTAAAATGTTAGAGTAGCATATCAACTCTTGAAAATCTATTTTTAAGAATGTTTAATGTAAAGTCGTTATTCAATCTTTTATACCAAGAGAACTATCATAAATTTAAAGTTAAGAATCTATCTATAAAGGTACGTTTCGCTCCAGTTTGTCTGTTAATCTCATCAATGGGGTGACGGTCGGACCAATCCAGACGCGAGCTGATAAATTCGCCAATGAAGTATCGAAGTATCTATTGAATTAGATGATAAATTAGTCGAAGGAAAATTTGCATAATTTATCGTTTAATTCAATAGATATTAAATCTGTAAGCGTATCATATTACGTCTGGGTATAGAAACGCCTGTCGTGCCACTGGCGAGCTCAGCAGACTGTCTGTGGCAATACATACCTGCTTTCTACGTAAATAATGCATTCCTATTTTAATTTAATTTTTCTCGCTGATTATCGTATTCGTTAGATTCATAATGTATCATTCATTGCTTTCTCATCATTTCATCATGAGACCATTAACGATAAATTTTGTCCTAAATTTTTGTATAAATAAATAATTACATATTCAAGAAAACTGCATATCAACCAATTATTAAGAACGTTACTTAACTTCAATGTCAACAATCATTAATAAATATTGATTTCTAAATTTGTTTGCATGACAATTTTATATTACTTATAATTCACGTAAAAATATGTATCAAGCGAAGCTTGCTCTTAAAATTCTTAAACACAATAATAGCACCAAAACGCATACCTTAACAAACAGCTTTTAATTACAATACTAAAGTAAATAATAAAAGTGCGGAAGCTTAACTTAACTTCTAACTATACAACCTCCTCCTCAAGCCAAACAAAACCCGAGACGAAAATCAAAAACTTTCAGTCTCAAGTGCGCCGTCTAAATGAGAACAATGCAAAGCAAAAGAAAAAAAAGGGGAACATCCGTCGGAATCGCAGGAAGCTCATTTTACACGTGCACACATTCCCCTCAAAGCAAAGCCGAGCCAGAGCAAAAGTGCGCGCGGCGCGATGAATAAAAATTCCCTAAATTCTCGCAACGCGAGATTTGCATTATATCCCCCTGCTGCGGTGTGCACACGCGATGTATACGTATACACACCGAGAGGAGAGAGAGAGAGTTAGCTCGCATGAATATGGTAATCTGTTATGAAGGCAGTCCCATAAAATACATTGTATTTTCATTCGATCAAGACGCTTAAATCGAGAAACACGCGCGGAAAGGTTAAATCCATCGCTTCTCTTCTCTCCTGCGCCGAGGAATTTCTATAGGTACATACACACGTATTCGAGCTTCTCTTTCCGTATCTCTCGTGTGCTCTTTTTTTCCTTACTAATTTTCTTCCCGCGAGTGCGTGTTTATGCTGCGTCTCGTTCTCTCTTTCCCGGTTTTGCAGCGAGGAACGTGTTCGAGTTTGAAACGCGAGGAGTTTCTTGATGTTTTCCAAGCGCGCGCGCGCGCGTGCACCGGGATGTATTTCCTCCGTCTCTGCTGCTTCTCTCCACGGGGCTTGTAACGTAGTCGCGTTGGTGTTTTGCGTATGTAACACCGCCGAGGATTGTAAAAAGAGAGAGGGTGTAACCGAGGGCTTTTTACACCGGCATTAATATTACACGACGAGACGACGTTGCGGAGGGGATGTGCTTTCCTTTTTATTCGCGAGGATGTTCTTCTGCGCTGTTTGCTCGAGGTTTGTAATGTGATAATGAGCGTGATGAAGTTGACGTTTGTAGGTTTTGCGCGACTGTGTGAGTCTTGATGGGAGCGCGTCACGTTGGAATTGTAAACGATTTCTGTAATTATATACAGTTCTTTAACGAGACTCGGAGAACGCGGATTGGCGATAGTTATTAAGCACTGTACGCAAATTAAATTTATTTCATGTTATCAGAGTTTTTTAGTCAAATTTACTGTTTAATTGCAATATTTTTCAATTTCAATGTAATTGTAATTGAATTTTATGCTTTTAGTATAAAATAAGTATTTATCACAGCAACATAACAAATTTTAAAGCTTATTGAGTGCTTCTTTGCGATTTTCTTTAATAACTTTTCTTTAAATTCTTTTAATTCTTAACGTATCGTGTGATTAACATATGAGGTTTAAAAGAAACCCTGAGTTTCAAGCCTTTTTTTCATAAGAAAACCCATTATTAAAAAAGAATTTTAAATTATCTTGAAGAAATATTTCAACATTATTAAACACTTTTTTCCGTTTATTTTCGATTTTTCTAGTTCATTTTTCTAGTTCATTTTCTAGTTTGTTAGATGTAGTTACTTACGAATTTTCATGGCAGTATATTTTAACGAATTGAAAAATGAATAGAAAAATTAAGGGACAATATAGGATATCTTGAATTTTTTATGCCAACCGATTATTTATTTATTATTTTGTATTTAGTTGGCCAATTCTATTTAAACGCACATATTTCAAGGGCCAACTTGATTGTAAATATTTTAAATAATTATAATTATAATTCGTTAAAATATACTACCACGAAAATTCGTTGAAATTTGCAGGTTTTTTAGTGAAAAATGAGCAACTAGAATTTTATTTAGGAAGAAAATTTTTTCTCTGTCTTGCCTAATGTGGTGAAGTTGTTAATAAACTTATAATAAACGTAAAGAAAAATTAGTAGCCATATAAAATAATATACAATTATTTTTAGTTCAGCCTAATACAATAAAAGTGCTGAAAATCAAATGTTAAAAGCTGTTTGCGATAGTAGAGACCTCTTAATGTTAACTTCAGCCAACCGGCGGACACGTATCTCATTTTTTTGCCAATTACAACATTTTGAAGGGGTTACAAGAAGAAAATTTGAGATTCGGGAAATTGTGGCCCACTTTAATAAACACCCTATACTAAAATAAAATATTAAAAATTAACTTTTTTACATGGATGGAGGACCATATGGACTAATTTAGTTGAGCCAATTTATTTCTATTTTTCCTATAGTACTCTTTTAGTAACGAATATTATATTATACATACGCACACTTTTCTCAGTGCACCTAGCCAAATTCTTCTCTTACATTACATTTCATTCTAAACACTTCGCTAAACACACGCGCATCGATTCACTGCAAATTCTCCCTCCTTCGGATCTCGTTTATCCATTTCCCCGCAGCTGCATCTTTCGGCCCACTCGCATACTGTTGCAATTCACTGCGTGTCCCGTTCTCTCATATTCGCCGCCGCGCGAGCGAACGGTACATTTCTGCATGCGCCCCGCGGTCTCGCAAACGAACGTGTCACATGAGGCGGTTTATAAGTGCACGATTCGCAATTACGGGGATTGAGATTTTTTTGGTTTGTTTGATTTGTTGGGAGGGAAAATTGCGTATTTGCTACTCAGGTTATGTTATCCGACTGTTGTGTTATTCTATCAATGTTCATTGATTTGAGGGATCTTTTTTACCAATTAACGGAGTGTTTTTTTTATTAATTTATCATCCATGTAGTTGAATATTGCGAGATTGTATACGCGTATACGTATTTGATTAAATTAAAATGTATAAAATGATCAAGTATAAAATATTTATTGCTTGCTTCAATATTGGCAGTAAACGTGGGAGAATTTATTGATTTTGTGAAAAAATTATTTGTGTTTAATTAATGTGTTGTGCATATCAGATTCTACAATAGAAAAACGTACTAAAAGATACAAAGAGAAATTTTCGTTTACATTTATACAATTTCAGAACATATGTTTAATAGCGAAATGTAATAGTAAATACTCGAAAATGGAAACTATAATCGAAAGATCTAATTTTCCGAGCAACGAATTCCAGGGGATAATCTGGCTCGTTTTACAAGGCGAACCCTTCCATCCGTAACAGCACCTACATTCCTATCCATAATACAATTGCGCACCGCTCCTTGCGAGAAAACAGAATGCCTCCGCCACCCTACGTTTCAGCCGAGAAAGAAATAGAAACTTTTTTTGCGTGCCCCAGATTATAAATTTAACTTGCAGATAGGATTGTACTGTAATAATAAATTTATCCAATCAGTTTGAATATTTTAATTATAGTCTTTCACCAATCAGTTTTTTAATTACATTTTTCAAACAGTTCATTGCATGGTTACAAAGTATGAGTTTAAAAATGCGTAAAATCTTGTTATACTAAAGTAATTAATGTTTTGTAATTACTGGAATGCCTATCAATTGATTTTTAATTGATAAACTGACGTTTTTGATTAAAATTAAGTATTTTAAAAACTTTATTTTCTCACAACTGTATCAGATATATTAATAAGTTAATAATAATCTATTCGAGTGTTGGTAGTGAAATAAATAATAATTCTCGATGCAAAGTAACTTTCCTGTCAAAAACGCATTTTAACATAATATAAAATGTTAATGACAGGTTGATTGAAAATAACATAATCAGCAATAAAGCTTATAGTATCTTTTATGTACCATAATTTTCGATAATATCTTTTGTATAAAACTTTAATTACAAAAAGGGTATTCGCATTTTTACAGTCCCGTTTGCGGTTTGATGATATTCAAACCAGCCTTTAAAGTTGTACCAAAGTCATGTGATCCACAAAGGGATTAAGTGTAAATGCTTAAGTTTGATAGTATAAAGGTTACAAAATTAACATAAGTTTTATTTATTTTAGTATGAAATTATATCTTTATCTTTGATTACAATGTTTTCACTAAAAATTAAAAGCTCACTATAATACTTTCTTATAGGCTAAAAAAAGGCTTGCTCGTTTACGCTATAACTTTGTGCAAAATGAACACTGCACTGAATTAACATTGCACCTGGTCTGCCAGTGGAACCAATACCTCAATCCCCCATAAACATCTCCAAAACCGTCATCAACCTCTATTCTTCGCACACATTGTAAAAATCATTGATAAGATACCTACGTTCAACAAAACAAATATACAACATTGCTTGTTAAATCAGTATAAAAATATTATCTGTCAACCTTATAGACACTTGAAACACTTCACATTCTATTTTCTGCATTTATTTTACGAAAACCTGTTTATACGATGTTGAAAATACGTCGAAATAAATGTTTAACTTGCCATTTGCTGTAACTAAAACAACACCACAGTTTAAACTCCAATTTTCCGTCACCGAACCGCGTACAACTCAATTTCCAATTCAACCAAACGACAAGCAACGTGTCTCTTACTTCGATACTCCACAGCCCAGCCTCATCCACCACCTCGACCTTACATAAATCCCAGAAATCTCTCCTTTCCCCGTCCAAACCTATGGCATACACCTCGCGGCGCGCGTGGGCACGACGAAAAAGCGCGCATGTGCATGTGCACGTGCAGTTGCAGCGGTGCCGCTCCAGGCCGTTGCCCCGCGCGTTCTCCCTACCCCCGGCATGTATACGTACATACATACATACATACGTATGTATAGAGGTGTATACCTGTAGTTGCGTTGGACAGGCTATGGGTTAGCTGGCATAGACGGCTGCAACAGCGCCGGGGGATTCTGCGCAGGGCAGGACTCGCGGTATGCGCGCGGTGTTTCGCGAGGAGATGCCGAGAGGGAAGAGAGAGAGGAGGTGAGGATGATGGAAAAGTACTTTGCGAGGTGGGGAATCGGGTTGAGTTGGCGAGAGCGCGTGGAATGGATGGGGCTTGAATTGTACGAGGAATTGTAAAAATTAAAATCTACGAACACTTAAAGATTGTTTAGACATCGTGAGGATACTTCAGGATACGAGGTAAGCAGTAGGGATACTCTGGAATCTGATTAGAAGGTTAATTTTGTGGAAGGAAAAGAAACGCATATTGGAGTGATTTTTTTCACAATTGAGCACGGTTAAGAAAAGTAACATGCATTGTTTTTGAAGAAGAATAACATACAATTTATATGTTACTTTTACAAACAAGATATTCGTAGACGAACACATTTTTGTTATATATTCACATTTTGCAATGAAGAGTTAGTTAAGAATACCTAATATAAAAATATATCAGGTATCGGTTGCCAAATGCAGATAGATACACTAAAATTTTTACAAAACTACAGAACAACCAACTACAATGCACGTTTACTGACATTACTCGTAATCACGTGTTTATATATCGCTGACTGCTGAAAAGCATTGTTTGTAAATGGAAAAAGTAACACACAAATCTGATGTGACGTATTCGAAGTTGGTTACTTATACAAACAAATGTATGTTAAAAGTAGCAAACAAATTTTAACAATCGAAAAAAATAACATATTCAGAATTAATTTTTAACCGCGAGTGAACAATGATACTACCGGAGTCAAAATTTTACTCCACGAAAGACTTTTTACTTAATGGAGCTAGGTGAGGTAGTTGAAAATTTCCTTAATTTTTCAATTATTGACAGCTAATATTCGAAAATCTCTACGGATCCAATTGCGATTTATAAAATCATATTACTTATATTGTTTCTTGATTAACAAAATTTCTACAGCCTTTTATAATATCAAAAATGACTCTCTTGAGAGTCACTATGTTGTGGGATCGACTTGAAATTCTCGGCAAGTCTCCAAAACACCATTATTTTTTAAATTCGTGTAGCATATTCCATAAATAGGGAAGTTTAGGTAGAATATTATTCAATAAGTATTAATTTAAACCTATTATCGATTTTATTTTACAAAAATTTATGAATAAATTGGTACACATTTTTAACCTAGTATCGTTTCTCTACAAAATGTTATGAATTTTATTTGATACTAAAAACTATACTACTTTATTTTAGGAATAATCATGTTTTGGAAATGCTTTTAAAGTTCCAATTGTTGAAATCATCATAATCATAACAATGTACTGTTTATCTAGCATTTAAATAGGTATTGGTATAGTTTTTCATAATCTATATTCGGTAGTTAATGTCATAGACATTGTTACGTAAATGTAAATAAAGGCTAGCAGTAAGAATTTTAATTTGAGTGGTAATTTGATCGAAAGTATGCTTGATCAAAAGGTGTAAAAAAATAGATACTAAATGGATAGAGTTAAGAGTGTTTCTTAGAGGGGAACTGATTTCCTTGACAAATTTAGGATATTTTTAACCCATCTAGAATTAGTGGATATCATTCTTGATTGCGGTTATTGTTGGAATGGATTTTGGAAAAAGTTTGTATATTCGAAGTTACTCACGAAAGTATGCTAAAATACCGTTAGGTCTATACTCGAATGCAATGATCAAATAAATTTACTATACGAATATTACTCACATAGATCTAGTAATTTTTGGTATGAAGTTCTCTCAATGTACGAGTGTTTTGCCGCGGTAACGGTGATTTCGACGTGCAGCTTTTCTGAGAGAATTCTGAATTTGTATTCTAGGTTATCTGCAGCTTAGTTAGAACTGCGACGGTTAAACTTTTATTCATCATATTCATGCACAATTTCTGCATTTAAATCCCTGACATTATGTAAAGCCTCTCCTAAGTGAAACTCTTATCGCCTCTTATCATTTAATAACGCGCATTTCCGAATAAGCACGATATCCGTTTCATTTTATGCAAAGGAGTTAGTTTCATAAACATAGTAGTAATATATAAAATAAAATCGTTGTATTATATTAAATTTGCTCAGTGTCTCTCGTGTTTCGATGGGTTTCAATGCCAAACATTATATAGCGGGTCCCACTTATTGTTAGAACCGCAGGTACCACCACCACCACTAAAATAGCCTTCGCGAGGAATCTCACTCCTCGGTTTCTCCATTCTCCTTTTCTCTATTTTTTCCTCTCTCCCTCGCTTTCTCATCTCGCGCCGCCTTGCCTTTCAGGTTCTTCAGGCTGTACAGTCTGTGTCAAAAGCTAGTTTTTACGTAAAATCAGCAATAGTTCATTGTAAGAAGCACTTTTACAATTTTTGGTTTAGTGGATGTGTAGAAGATACTTAATTCAACAAAATAAACAGTGTTAG
The DNA here is from genome assembly GCA_949152435.1 of Gastracanthus pulcherrimus. Taxonomy (NCBI): domain Eukaryota; kingdom Metazoa; phylum Arthropoda; class Insecta; order Hymenoptera; family Pteromalidae; genus Gastracanthus; species Gastracanthus pulcherrimus. Next base: position 219,603,230 of record OX424572.1, on the reverse strand, counting down.
CTTAAATTCAATCAATATAGTAAATAAGTGACATTGTTGGGTGTGATTTTCAATAATGAACTTATAAACAATGGAATTTGTTCAGTGTTTATTCAGCTTAAGCTTAATGATATAGACTGGTCGAGATTTGCGAAAATCGGCGAAAATATAAAGATTGTTTAATTAACAATTTTCTGGTTTATAATTATTGATAATTATAAAATAACTTTTGTAATTTCGTTGACAGTATTTTTTTTAAGAGATTAATGTATATTCAATCACTTTTTATACTCTAATTTGTTTAAACAAAATTATTTATAACTTTCTTTGATTTTATTATTTATAAATTTCAAAATGTATTTGGCGATGAATTTTGAAAAACATTCTCTCCAAACTTTTTGTTGCTGATTGCTGTATATGTAATTAATACATTTGTAGTACGATTTTTATTTACAGCTATTAAAAGGAGAGAAATTAATTTTTTACTTTAAAAAAGTAGTAAAAATCATCAAAAAATCGACTTTTCTAAGAAATTGTTTAAAAATTTGTAAAACATAAATTTTAGCGTAGAAAGAAAAATCTGTAATACAAATTGTCTTATTTTGTTGCCTATTTGTTAAAAAGGATATTGCTCAAGCGAAAAATTAATAATATCGTCACGAAACGTACACCAAAAAGGTTATTTTTACCTGTTTTTATCATATCAAATGAAATTAAATCATCATTTGGAGTTTCAAATTTGTATGAAATTCTATTTTTACATATTACATAACACTGTAACATTTGGCTGAAATAGAAATTAAACTACTTAAGTTAGATTCTCGACCGGTCTATATCCGTAACGTGACTCATTTGGTTCTGTTCATCTTTTATCGATTACCTATTATCTTTTATATGCACCCTAGTATCTTTTATATATTCCCTAGTATTTTTTATGGATACCCTGGTATCTTTCATACATTCCTTAGTATCTTTTATAGTTTCATTAGTATCTTTTATAATTTCCTTAATATCTTTTATTGATTTCCAAGAATTGTAAAAGTATTTTTCACAATGAATTATCATCGATTTTACCCAAAAACTAGCTTTTCACGTAGACTGTACAACCTTAAGAATAGAGAACCTCTGCAATTTGCCCTGTTTTTGTTCTCTCCTGCGGTGTGTATATATATACTTTATGGATTCGAACGTGTAAGGGGTTTAATGCGATTAACGAAAGACAACCGAGGTATAGCTCGATATCGTATCGAATGTGAGATCCGCGTTGCTTGTTTTCACTAAAAAGAGAGAGTATGTGTGTGTGTGTGTGTGTGTGTGAGAGAGAGAGAGAGAGAGAGAGAGAGAGAGAGAGAGAGAGAGAGAGAGAGAAATGATTATTTTTTCGGCGATGAAATTGAGGTTCACCTTGCCGAAGGGAAAGTATATACGATATTTTCAGAACAATTACTTCGAAATTCAGATTTAAATATACTTGAAGATCTATTTTTACCTCTCGAACTTTCGATTCACAATGTTCAGTACCTACTCATTATTAACGTTATTTACGTTATTTTCTGCCACTTTTTAATACAGAAAATCGTTGTTACATTGATCATAAACTTAGGTTTAATGCCATAAAAACAATAATCGTATATCAATTAGTATTAATAAACAAATAAATGGTATATTCTAAACTGCTTTGTAATAGTTTTATGACCTAAAAAAAGTTGGTGTAACAAATACTCAAATAATATAGGTCTCTTCTAATCGGAGCTCACGAGATACGTCTTTTTTATTAGTACCCATCTAAATACTAAGATTAATATTTTAATAATAATAAGTTGGGACTCCTGTGATTTTTATAAATATTAATAATGATACAATTTTGATAATACTGGATAAATTATTAAAATCTTAACAGATATTTTATATTTTGTGTACGTAGTATATCGACGCCTGAGCGGAACAGAATATCCCATCTTGGCCCGCGCAAAGAAGCTTATATCTAATATTTTATTAAAAATAACTACAAAATGGATTTTTAATTACAAATATATTGCCAGGTATCTTCATATATCATCTGTATAACATTATGCTAATATTATAATATAATAATATTATACGGATGATATACGAGGAGCATCTTCGTGCGGGCCGAGATAGGTTTTTCTTCGCCACGGAGAGTTTGGAGCTTTTTCACGACCAGTCCGAGATAATACATTCTTCACCGCGAATACTGATTTTGATTAAAAATGAACTGTGTATGCGTTTATTACCATGATTATCAATTTTTTTTTAATTCAGAGTTTAAATAACTTGATTTGATAAAAACAATAAAACTTTTTTTTTTACTGTTATGAAATTTGCAGTTTAACTATTTATTCGTGGTATTGTTATTATATATGTATATATGGTTATATATTATATATGGTATTATTATATGTAACTAAAATTGAGAAATTAATAGAAAATTTGGGTAAATATTACAAGTCTCACCTTTAATAAATCAATAATATTAAAGTGATTGAATAATTTAATAAAAATAAAATAATGTAATAATTTTATATATAATTTTATCGTTTTAATTAGATAATATTTAATTAAATACTTGGTGATCATCGTTTAAATATCATCGTATTAATATCTCGCATTGAGCGTTATATAGTCCGTGAGCATTTTACAGGAAATTTCGACGCCGCTTCCAAGGAACCAACAAAACATTTAATTACCCCGTGTTTTTTGTGTATGCACCTCGCAAAAGCGAATTGCTTCTATCCAACAGTAAACACGCTTTGACTTTGTGCTACGCGCACGCACACTGGAAATTCCTCGATTTCTCTCTGTGCGCGCGGCGCCCTTGCGCGCCTTGCGCCCACAGGGGTAATTATATAATATACGGAGAAAAAAATTGAATTTCACGTGCTTTTTACGGCGCACCGTCGAACACGGGCTGTGCTATTTTGTTTTTCGCTTTACGATACTATTTTAATGGGCTATGAATTTTTTTCGCAGCAAAGCCTTTTTGTATTCATGGAAAAAAGAAGAACTGTTACCGGGCTTCGGCGGTTATGGTTTGATTTTGGCGTAGAAATGAACGATTACGATATTAAAATCGTAAACACTTGATACTGTGTTTTTAGTTTTATTTATCTGGAAAGTGAAGTCGCGATAGTGCGCAATTCATTTAGACTGTTTTTTATTTGTGCAAAGTTCTATGAAGCGATATTTGAATTATATAAAATGATTCTTTTTGGATTAAAAAGGGTATTTCTCGGATAGATATTTTTTCATTAAATCGAAACTTCATATAACAAAGTATATTATGTATCAAGGTGATATGGCCCACTGATTTTGAATAATACTGAAAGTACTGGAAGAATACCGTCATTTGACTAGACTAAACCTATCTTCAACTCATATATTTTTATTATTTTTATCATTTCCCTGGTGGAAATTTAATCTAGAACTATGTAGATCTATGTAGTTTGCCATGGGAATAATAGAGGGCCTCGATAAAACTAGATAATTTTCTACCAGGGTTACTTAACATGTTATTATCTATTTGAAATTTTTCTAAAATTCCATAAATACACGCAGCATTTTATTTTGGACTTTATCTCCCTCTCTAAATAACATAATATCTATCTATCAATTTAAAATGTTTGTGATAATGTCTTACTACAGATCACTGCATTTTCATATTTTTGGAGGGATGACAATATTGCACTGTAAATCCAAGTGTGTTGTCTCCAATTTTCAACACTTCTCCGTTTGTTATTTTCTTACATACAGATATTGCGTCTATAAAAAAACAACATTCATAAAACTGTGGAATTTTGGCGACAGGCTGTGTCTTTAATCTTAAACACTTAAGTGTGTTCAACAATACCCTTGAAATTTCAGTGTGTGAAAGCCCTGGAACTGGATAGATAGATAGATAGATATATATTGTTTATTCATCAAAGACGAAAATTCTTACAATTGCATGTACATGTATAGTTATAATAATTAAAATATCAGTCAGTATTATATATTTGTTATCTTACATTTAACATTCAATTATTGCATTTCTTATGTATTAAATAACATTATTCGCTGTAACAGTTCGTCAGTTTATAAAATCTAAATATAATGAACTAGGCATAGTCAGATGGCACATCACAGAACACGCTTCGTCAAATACATAAAAGTGAGCCTCTTCGCGAAAAAGTTTAGAAAGCAGTACAACTATACAAGCCACTGTACTATTTCTCTCAAAATTTCCATCTAAAAATCATCCACCCTCCACATACCAAACCAAAACAACCTTCCGCAACCGCCCGCCCTCAAGTAAAGAAAAATCCTCTCCACCAAACCCCCGCGCGCAAAATCGCGCCAAACCCGTTTCCTCCCTCGTCATTGCCACCGGCTCGCAACCCCAAAGTCGCGCCCGTTCGATCCACCGTCCATCGCAGCGAGAAAGCAAGCATCGCCGGAAGTGCCCCGGCATCCAGCGTGAAAACGAAGTCACTTTGCTAATATAATAAAAATAGGGGGGGACTCTCTTTACGACGCGGCAGAGATCGATATGACGGTAATGAAAAGGGACGCGGAAGCACAATATCGGCCGTGGCTCGACGATTTAGCGAATGAGGCGCGCCCCAATCTCCGGCGTGCATCTATAGCCTCCCCCCTCTCTCTCTATGACCAACCCTCCGTCCTGGAGTCGATTCGAGGAGAGAGATTTTAGTGTCCGATAAAAAAAGCGAGCGCGCGGGGCGCTAAATTTATCGGACGATTCGCCTGCCGTAACTCGCGATCGCGCTCAAGCGTGTATAGTATATATATATATAGAGAGAGAGTGAGAGAAGTACTGATATAGAAGTATGTGTGTATGGATGTGTGTGTGTATATATGGAAGATGTGTGCGAGAATGAGTACAGGGGCCCTTTTATTATGGAAAGAAGAGAGGATGATCCTCCTCGCGATGAAAAGGGAGATATGTATGATGTATATATATATATATTTGCGCGCGACGACTTCGGAGGGAGATTAAATATTTTAACGCCGGCAGTTTGTTCCTCGGCGTCGTAGACGTAGTCGTGGTGCTTTTATTTATATTTTTTTATTTTTCGCCCCGGAGCTTGAGCGGGAGGGAGTCGTAAAGTTTCTAATTATCGCCGGATACGCGTCATTCGTTAAACGGACGATTTTCGTCCGTGCGGCCGATTTGCCTCGGCTCCGCGGCGCTTTCTATAAGCAGCATTTCATTACGCCTTTTTATCGTAATTTAATGTCGGAATTTATAAGCTTCTTGCATCCCAAGCTAAACTTCTTCAACAACGAGTAAATTTTAATTGATTGAAAAGGAATACAATAAGTACAAGCACTGTCTAGATCGGTTACTTTCTAGCTGTCGATAACCGTTTATCATTTCGTTTAGCCACTAAGTTTCGATTAGTCTATTGGGGTTATTACAATTTTTGACAAGTGATATAACTCTAATTCAGTTTGTAAAAATGCAGAGATACTGTTAGTAGTAAACTTCGTACCTTCATCTCATAAACAAGTAGCTAATTGTTTACAGTTCTGATTAAATTTTACCAACAGAGAAATAAATAAAAGATCATAAAAATATTCATTCCAATCATTTTTTTGGATATCGTTGGCTTTGACGCCTGAAACTCGTTTGGAAATCCTTCAGTTAATTGCATATTAGTATATGCAATTAACTGAAGAACATTGCCATTTATAGTGTGTACGTAATATAGTGAAGTTGCTAATTGAGAGAATTATCTTTAAAACCCACACATAATACATTCAGCTCGTAAACAAACTTATACAAATGTGTCTACAAAAACGTATTATCAAACCCATCCCAAACAACTTTTTATCTCCCAAAGAAAGTATCATTTTCTCCTCGAACCCGATCACAGTTACGTAAAATTTCCTCGTCACTAGTTTCGAAAACTTGCCTCATAAACCGTAGATAAACGATCGTCGCCGCCTCTCCTTCCTCTCCACTTCGTCTTCGCTTTCATACCCAGTGTATTTACATTTTTGCACTTTCACACAACTAGAACGCATGCGAACACACTGGACGATAGCATTATACGCGTATCATTTATACGCTCGATTATACGCTTATAGACGCGGAAATAAAAGCAGAGCGAGACGATGGCGTTAAACCGGATAATTGAGTGCCAACCGGCCGCGAACCGAGTAATGTCTATACTTGTGAGTTTCCGCGTGTTGCTTTTTTTCTATGCCGCGCTATGGATCTGTGGTGCAGTGGGTTTGTTGATCGGCGTTGATAGAGGAGGACAGGATGTATGGAAAGACAGAAAACGAGTGTGAATTATTGGTGATTAGATGTGGACGTTTGTAGGTTTAAAACGAAGATGTTGGTTAAAGGGAATAGCACTGAAATTTGAAACGCTTGTGTGTATTTGGAATAAAAATTCTTTGCTATGATTGTAATAGAGCTTCTTGAAATTTGTATGTGCCCGTTAACAGTCTGGAACAATTCTGGATAAGTATTGTGTGATTGTAAATTATTTTTCAGTGCCGAACTAATAAAAGGGTTACATTGATTTGATAAGACCGAGCCAGTAACAAGAATCTGGGTTGGACCGAAAAATGACCTAAAGTTGGCACAATAGTTTTGAAGAATTTTTGAGAAAATTGAAAACACTGCCACCATATCACCGCCTTAATTAACGTGATTTTTAGGCTAGTATTTCGAGAATTTTTAACTTAAGATATAATTGTAGAGTTTACGTGAAACTACGTGACTTCAAATTAAATGTTTCGGGTGTAAACAAAAGTTTATATTTGATGTGCAATTTTGAATACATTGAGAGAAATAGTGTTGTACTGGCCCATTCTCAACATATCAACCACGCCTCACGCGCTTATTCTCTAACGTTTGCCAATAATGCCAGTCTTAGCGACTGTATGTGATCAATATTCGAGCAAAAAAATCTTTCTCTATCCGGACTTTAACAACTTCAAACACATATAATCTCGAGCTACCGCAAATGAAATGATCAACCTCATGATCAGTAACATGGAAATATGAGCATTACTAATTTGGAAAGAAGCTCAATGAATTTAAAAACACAAAAAATGTATCTTTCGCTAAGTTTCATAAAAATTTAGGTATACTCTTTCCTTAAAAGCCTATTAACAAATTTACCCACCCATTCTAAAACCAACCCAAAATTCTATAACAGTAGGTACAAGACTAATCTGATACCAAACATTCCCACAGGAATTTATCATTGCAACTCCACTAAAACTCGCATTTAACCACAGCCTCAGCAACGTTGTATCATCATCTCCGACCGAGCCCGATTTTCTTCACACACAGTAATCCTCCACACTCGTTCCACCATCAGCATCCACCACTGAAGAACTACACACTCGCGCAAACCCAGATCCACCTCGACACCCAAGGTCCCAATCACACGCAAAGCCAACCTCGCAATCATCGAAACCAAAGCATCCCCCCTCCGCGCAAAAATCCCTCCTCCCCTCTAAGCATCGGCAAACCCGAGGCCCGGTGCAATTAAGTGATTCGCACTCGGCCCATTATTACCTCCCGCCTCCCGGGAGGCATCGAATATAAATACCGCCGGGGGCCGTCACCGCACCGTCCGATCAAAGTGGCACACACGCACACGCGCGCTGCCGAATAAAGTGTCCTGTTCACCGTACAAGGATTCTACCTGCGGTTTCTGCTTTCGAGTGCGTGTGCATGTGTGTGTGTACAGTCAAAATGAATCGAGGAATTCGAGCGCGTGCGTGCATGGGCGAAAGCGAGAAAACGAGTTCCCCGGTTTCGGGGCGAGCAAGGGCGCCGGTGCGGAGAGTTTCAAACGAGCGAGCAGTGCGGGCAAATGACTTTAGCCGGTTGATCGTTATTCGGCGCGTGCGGTTGATTCGGACGCGACGGGGATTATTATCGAGGTTGGGTCGGCTGGTAGTTGGTTTGCTCGGGATATGGGGGATTGAGTTCGTTTTCGAGATTATGGTTATAATGTCGCGATCGGTTGAATATTTAAGATGGATCTTATAATAATTTGGGTAATTTAATTATTTTCATGAATGATTTGGTATGAAACTAATCTATTACATATACTAATTACATGGTTCTATGTTGGAATTCAATATTAAAATACTCATATGTAATATATGTCAAAGTGATTATAAACTTCACCAATATTCCAAATAATCCTATGATTCTACCACACCTATGATTTTTCAGGATTCCGTGATACATATGTCTACACTGAAAACCAAATTTGTTAAATTTAAGTAAACGTTTCTTTGAATCGTACTAAGAAAAGATTTACTTAAATAAAGTAAATATTTCTTAAATTTAGTAAATATTTATTGAATTGATGAATACCAGTCTAAACATAATTAAATATTTACTATTATCAAATAAATCTTTTCTTAGTACGATTCAAGAAAACGTTTACTTAGATTTAATAAATTTTTTTTTCAGTGTATGTATTGGGCACTCACATTTTCTAGCGTACTGATATATAGTCACTTGTTTTTGTTGCATGAAAAATATGTTGTGCCCATATTACCGCTCTATTTTTATTAAACACGCTCTTATTATGCCTTAGAAACGTTCAAGTTGGAAAATTGAGGTAAAATAAGGTAAATAATAAACCCTTATAAAAAAGTAAAGTTTCTAAACCTAACTGTTAAGAATACACGTGCATTGCATACAACGAGAACATAGCTTTATATAATCCTTTTATACTCTGCAAAACAAGTTAAAAGTAAAAGTATAGTTAATTTTGTCCAGGTAATGGGTCGTATCCAGTCAGTGGAACATTTACCTTGACGTTTAAAAATTATAAAGAATATATGGCCAATTAATGAAAATCATCTTATTTATATTAAGCAAGAAGAGAACGTCCGTAATTAAAACATTTACAAGAAATAAACGTTTTTAACAGCGTCATCTGATTGGTACAAAATAATAAGATCGTAATTATTTCGTTTTTATTTGATTTCTTATTAATTCAAACCACTAATAATTGAATAATAGTAAATACTAAACCATACATGACTAAAAAAGGCCTTGTTTATTTATAATTTTCTTGTGATTTATTAATAATATCACACTTATTTAACCCAAGTAAATGTATTAAAACTTCTACTACGGCGAACGATTCAATGTTGATCTTGCTGTAGACTTGTTTGCATACATTATAATATTTTTACTTCGAAATAACCATATAATCTTGAAAACGTATACCAACACATATCTACAGCATTTGCTTTCATTAAATAGAAGTAAGACCGTCATTTATCAAGCATTAATAAAAAACGCAAAAACTATAATTACTATTTCTAATCCGACGTTTTTACTTTACACTGTATTGTGTAGGATAGGAAATGTAGACTGTTTTGTTAGGAACTAAAAAATTCATTTTTGAAATTTTCTGAAATTATACGCTATGCTCAGAATGACCTATTATTGATATTCACTATTAAATTACTCGAATTACTATTTGATATATCATGTATATTAAAATGATTATAAGCATTAACAATATTTTCGAAACGCAGACTTATTCTACTGTATAATTTTGAAGGCTCCATTTCTAAATTATATGGTGACATGCTGTTGGCATTCCATAAAATCCAAACCGAAGCAATAACTTATTTATTGCATTCCAATACCAAGTTATAGAACCGACAAATAGCACGGTAAAACCTTACAATTAAGCAAACAGTAAAATCAGCAATAACCAACTCTAAGCTAGAATTCATACGCACCGCTCTGAGACTTCCATTATAAACACCGCTCAAAAGAATGCGAAATCCAAAACACATCCAAATGGAATCACCAACATCTCTAATCTAAAAAACAAGAATCACCGTTCCTCAAAAGCATTCCTCAGCAAAAAAACCAAGCGCCTACACGCGTATTATAACCGTCGAAATTCGATTCGACCGCCGACCGATCCTCAGGTGTAGAAGGACCCACAAAAGGAAGAAGAAACCAAAACAAGCAAAAAAGGCACACACCGCCCGAAAGCGCTTGCGGAATCGCAAAAGGAGGATACACAACCTCGCCGCGCTTATAATACGCGACTCGCGTGTCCTTGTCCCGAGAAGCGAGCGGAGAACTCATTGGTATACACAGCCGCCCACAATTTTGGGCTCCTTTACGTGCGCGAGTCCTTTGTGCGCCTAGCGCGTGAATAACTTCGCGGATGGTTTCTGCGAAATTTGCCCCGGGGATGATTCGATTTCGAGGCGCTGTAGCTTCTGTTCCGCTGCAACAATGTGAGGATTCTGCGCGGGGGGAGAGCTTTGTGTATCGGACGAGGGGGGGTTAAAAACAAGGCCGGTGCGCCGGGATTCGAGCCGGCAGGCGCATTGTTTAAGAGGCGCCAGTGCAGAGTGCGATGATGGTTCGTTGGAAAAGTTGACGTTCTGTGCGAGGTTTGTGTAACGAAGGTGTGGAATTGTTTCTAACGGATTTTAATTAAAAGTTTCTGGTGTAATTGCGAGTTTCGAGGGGTGCTTCACATTTATAGGTTTTATTAGCGTGGGCCCATGTTATTTCGCGTATTAGCAATACTTTTATATTGAATTTGTGTGTGTGTGTGTGTGTGTGTGCTTTTTTATATTTACGGTAATTAAAATTACATTTTCAATTAGATTATTATTGCATACGTCAGAAAGTTGATTCTTTTTCGTCGTACAACGTGAACGTAGCTGCTTATTAAGAAACACTAATAAATTAATAAACAGTAATACTAACGAAAAAAGTGGTTATAATTGGAAAGAGGCAAGCTGAATTATAAGCACGCCATATACCTTACGCAATTTAGACGCTAAAGGTAACCGTAACCCTACTGCAATGGATTGTTTGAAGAATTCTTTTAAATGTTAATGCTATGAAGTTGTACACGGGTGCGTTTTATACTTCGCATGTAGTCCCCCGAGACAAACGTTTACACATGCCTAACTTCGTAGCGCAAAAAGTTGATATGTGCATAGCTTCATATCGCTTAAATTTAAATAATTCTTGGAAGAATCCATTGCAGCAGAGGTACCTTCTTATTTCGAGATATTTAGGTCGAAACTGGTCATGCATTTTTTCTACAATGGATGGTACAAAGAATTATTGTTAATTAGACAGTGTACACGGAGAGAAAGTTAGTAATGATAACTATACTAGGGTAGGAATTCAGAGGCGAAGAGTAAAATGGGTTGACCGTACTACGCAGGTTAGGACTCAGTACTAACCTGTATAGGAATGAATAAAATTTCGCTTAATCTCCAATCCTTCCGCTTTTCATGCTTTTATATGAACAAAATGTGCATACACATAGACTTCAAGGTAACTATTTAAATACTAAACCATTTTTCTTCAATAATACACGTATAACATATAAAATAAGCCAAATATTAAATAATTATTCAATATTATTCAATTATCCAAGGAGGATCGATTACTATACTATATTAGGAATCAGTTCAAATAGGTTTTATCGGTTCCAATTTACCCACCTTGCACTGTACTCAGTCCTAAACCCATTTAGTAGAAATTACAATATTTTTCTCTCCGCGTACCATTACACATAGTCAAAAAACAAGTGATAAAAAATTATGTAATACTCGATACATATATACAACACCTAAAATAACAATTAATATTTGTACCTGAATACCGTTTGCTAATAATACAAACTTTCCAAACTTTCTACTTAATTCGAAAAATTTTTGAATTATTTATCAGCTATTACAGAAGCTGTTTATTATAGCAAATATTTAATTAAAATCTGGAAGTGGATCATGGTCTTAAATTAATATTATTCTCCTTAAGTGTACTTTTGGATCTACGTCAATTCAAACTTGACTCTCGTAAATCAATCAAAGAACATATTAAAATCAAAATTGAAGGTTGGTAATTATAACCAGTGTTAGGGTCACGATTATTTTGCTCCCTCGCGAAGCAGTTAACTTCAAGGCATAGAGCAAAATTAATACGAAGCAGCTATGATCAGAGTATTCCAACCATACTTTATATAGTTGAACGTAGCGTCAAAGTGGAATCCGTATGCTCTGAATACAGCTGCATCGTATTATTTCTGCTACACGCATTGAAGTTAACTGCTTCGTGTGGAAGCAAAATAATCGTGACCCTAACGCTGAAAAATCCAAAAGATATAATTAACAAAACTCTTAATCACTCATTTACCGGTATATAACCCTAGCGTGTAGTGTCTCTCCAAATACCCCCTTTTCCACATCCACGCAACAACAACCAAGCCCTCGCAACTACAAATGAAAAGCCTTCTTTTTTAATCACCGCCTATACTCATGCTCGCGCTAAACTCGCAAGGGTCGCGAGCGCGAATGTATAAGAAGCTGAAATCAAGGTGAGCTCCGCGCCGGAGTCTTAACAATGCGTGAAACGAAAAGAACAGCTCAGTGCCTCGTTGCCCCCCGAGAGCGGAAGGGGGGGGGGCAGGCAAAAGGCCTGAGCGGCTCCACGGGAAAAACACTGCTGCACGCGAGCGAGGCGCGGGGTGGAAAAGGAGAGAAAGAAAGAGTAGCAAAAAATAAAACGAAGGATAGAGCGCGCGCGCGCGCGAGCGAAGAAAAGGTTTAGAGGTATATCCGAGAGAGTATATATGTGTGTGTGTGCTGTGTATGCACATGCAGGAATGCCGGCGCGAGAAGAAACGCGGGGAGAAAAAGCGCGGCGAGGTATGCGTGTACGGTGGTGAGTGGGAGAGAGAGAGATGAATTAAGGGTCTATCACACCAGTGTGATTTGAGAGTTCAGAGTTGGTGATGCGTTGCTTTGGATTGCTGATTTGTGAAGGGGGTTTGTTTCGGTTTAGTCAGCGACTGATTTTTGGAAGAATTTGAGGGATCAACGGTTTAGTCAGTAGTTGAGAATAGGGAAATTCGTACAATTGTCTCATGGTGTTATTTTGGTTAAGATTAGTTCGGGAACACTCTTACACTCGACGGAAACTAATTCGTAGAAAATTTGTTTGTATGTTCGGAATAATTTAGTATAATTTGAATGGCACATCACATGTTGATTGGAAAACAACAGACTCGTTGATTTTTAAATAATACATTACAAAAACAGTAATAAAATACAAGTAAAAACTAGCATATAGTGCAGTGAAAATCAGAAAATTGAAGTATTTCAAGAGATTGATGCTAAGCGAACCAAGCATTAAAATCTTTATAAATGAATACTCTTAAAAGGCAAAATGAAGAAGCTTTATACCCATTGCATAATTGTATATAATAACCTGATTAGAATTTTTAAACCTTATGATAAAATTCGACACACTCAAATATCTTTTGAAAACAAGCATGGTTGACTTGATTACTAAAAATGCTGTCCAAAGTTTCTCTTCAACACGCCTGATAAAACAAGTATAAAGAAGCCTTTCAGCTCAAGCATTGTACCCCACCGATAACATAACCCTACCGATCCACCGCAAACTATAACAAACCTCATCAATAAACTACCACACACAAAGATACCCAAAAAAAAGCCAATCCATCGACCACAAAAAAAAGACATCCCACAAGCCCGATACCCTATCTACACACACCATGGAAAAGCAGAGTGGACGCGCTGCAGAGGAGCGAACTTTTACAACGACCCTCGCAGCACTCTTAACTCTTCTCCCTTCCCCATCACCCCTCCCAGCAGCCGGGAGAGAAATGCACACCCAGGCACGGGGACCAATGACGTGGCGAGGGCATCGAGCGCCCCGGTCATTTTTCGCCGTCCGTCGCCGCGCCGCAAATTAATTTTCGCGCTGAGCTTAAGCCTGGCCGATGCTTCTGCTGCTGCTGCAGCATATTTTTCTCCAACGCGCACCTGTGTTATATACTAATGTCCGCCTAACGATCGCTCGTTAAAGCAGGGAAAAAAGCGACGGATGTGCGCGCTCTTGTTCTTCCGCCTTCTTTGTCGCGGCCTTTTTGTCGCGGAGAAAGAGCGTTATTAAGTTATGATCATTGTTGGGAGGATAGTCCGGGGTGTGTGTCGTGAAGATGAGGAGAGCGAGATTGCGTGGATGGAAGAGGTCGTTGGGTGGATGGGTTGAGGTTCGATTGTTTTCCGTGATGTACTTACAGTTATATTGGTAACGTAAATAACAGGAGCAATGAGAGTTGTAAAATAGCAGACAGTTTTAGAAGGCCAAAACCAGGTTGTAATTTGCTTAAAGTTCTTTTTTTGTTTCTTTTGTAAATAAATGTAAATTATGAAGAAATGTTAACGGTATACCAATGCAAGTATTCCTTTGTTTAATAAATAATTTTCTAATATTTTTCAAAAGCATCGATTTGGAGTATTAGGTGCAGAATACGTTTTCTTATACGGGTCCACGGTGTTTACGATTCCAGCGCCCCCAGTTACATTATCAATTGCTAAAATAATGATTTAACATGATGTAAAGTATGAGTTTCTTAAGTGTTATTTGTAAATTAATTTGTTAAAAATAAAGAAATAATGTGAAAGCAGCTCTAATGTTTGACGGATTCCCACGGAAAATTTTTTAGTATGTCTATTTTTTAGTCTTGGAAATACCTTGCTTGAAGTTCTGGAAATGAATCTGCTAACTATCGGTAATATATCAAAAATCTTGCCCAGACCTTGCTCAGATATCACCTGAATCATAGTTGTAAAATTTGACAAAGTTTGCTAATTGAAATATAAGCAAGTTCTGGACAAGATTTTTAATGCTTCCCCGATATTTGCATCAGACTTCAAACAATATATTTCTCTATAACAATTCCTAATTTATCAACCCCAGTATTTCAATTAAAATCTTTCGCTTATGACAAATAAAAAATAAAAAAGACTATGTTTACCATCTAAGTAGAAGACAGACATCAACAGCTTAGTTTGATTAATCTTCTGGGTTGATATTTAACAAACGTATCGAAAATTACGTTTAATAGAAAGCGGTATCTTTGAATAGAAATTCTTAAGTCATATGCACTACACCCATTCACCAGGACACCTTTTAAAACATTGCCATAATATCAAATACTTCATCATTTGCGGTTCAACCGGTCGCCCAATATATAAACCACCTGCCCAGTAATACATGGGTTGAGATGAAGGGTCATAGGTAAAATGTTATTGACATACGCAAATTCGAACCCTGCGCACACTTGTCTGTCATCCACCTGTCAAAGCACTGACGACTATAAACAAAGACATCAAAGATCATCAAAGACAATCAATAAGTCGAACAACATTGCACTGCACCGGGACCCAACAAAAAACCACCTTGAATCCTCCACACCATCATCATCATCATCATTCCCTGTGGAAAACGTACCTTGGAGCTTCTTCTCGGTCTCCCAGAATTTCTGCAGCTCGGTGAAGTACTTGTCCAAGATGAAGACCTTGGAGAGACCCAGGGTTGCCATAATATCCTCCGCGGCTACAGCCTGCTGCACACCCGATCTGCGGAGAGAGGCCGAGAGCTCTCTCTATTCTCTCTCTTCTTCTTCCCCTCTCGCGCTCTTTCTCTCTTTCTCTCTCTCTCTCTCCTCTCCTTTCTCTCCCTCCCCCGCGCTCTATATCCGTGCGTGTATCGAGAGGAGAGCCTCACTGCTACAGGTTACGATCCCTGGACTCTCCGCGTACCGCGCTCTCGGCGCACTCGTCGCTGCACTCGCCGCACATCATGGATTCAATCTGTAGAATATCTCTTCTCGAAAAACTCAACAGAAACTGGGCATGTTATATACACCACGAGTCGCAACGACAACATCCAGATCACATATTTTCTTTTCAATCACCAACGACCGAGACAGTTACGACCTGTCCACTTCTAACAACAACAACAACAACAACAACAACAACACCTCACAATAAGACACATTTCGCGTATATCGTAGAAGATTAACTGGGGAAAACGAGTACAGTTTTCTTCACGTTTTTAAAAGTCGAGGAGCAACGCGGAGAGAAGCACTAACTGAGGCACACTGCGGCGCAAATGGCACGGGTAACCGCGCTGAACTGGGCGTCATTGTCGGTCGGCCTCCGCCGCTGCTGGCCCAGAGAGAGAGAGCGAGAGAAAGAGAGAGAGAGAGAGAGGGAAAGAGGGACTAAGATGGAGTTACTCTCGCGGGCCCTAGGTATCTCCATCTCTCTCGGGGCCTTGTCGAGAGAGCGCGCGCGCGAAAGGAGTGGGGGTATACAGGAGAGAGAGAGAGAGGGAGCGCCAGGCTACTCGGAGCCATCTCTCACTCTCTCGCTCTTTCTCGAGATCCTTCCAGTTACCGAGCGAGAGAAGGAGGGGATAGAGAAGCAGATCGTGGCTGGTGAGCGGATGCTGCAGAAAAATTCAGGCTTTAAAATATCTCGCTCTCGCTCGTTCAGGTATGTAGGTATACCTATATACATGCTCGCTCGAGGTATAGCTCTGCGGCACAGGTAGAAGATACGGTGTGTAAAGTGCGGTTTGCCATTCGCGGGGCTCTGGAATTTTTGAATTTCCCGCGGAAACGCGGTTGAGTTCGAGAATGCGGCGCGTGAATAATGCGATCGGCAGGTTGGGTCGTTGGATTTTTGTTGTGGGACGAGCAATTTTGTTTGGTTGGTTTGTTTTTCGATGGTAATGGACTTCGTGGAGATAGACCTGCATTGTGGAGAGGTTGAACTGTTGTATAGAGGCTGATGACTTTCACGGGGATGTGAAAGGCTATTTTTACCGACAGAGCAGCGGCGGCCGGTGTTGTTGTTATTATTTTGGTCTTTACTGGGAGGATGAAAGGAAGACGAGTACGCGTTAAATTTTAAAACTAGGATGGCTATTACTTTTTTACAATGTACCTTTTTCAATCGTTAAAAGATATTGTTTCATATTAAGTTTTTCCGAGAATGGGTACTAAAATTGATTTTGCTTTAGCAGTTTAATATGTATAGTATGAGAAATGCAAGAAGTAAACTTATATAATTTTGTATTATCAGAAATTCTTCGAAAAAGAACCTTGTGTGCACTGGTTCTTGAAAGGTGTCAATGAAACGTACCAGCATCAGCGGAACTTTAATAACTGTACAAAGGTCAAGAAGTGTCAACATTGCCCTAGTTTTCTTTCGGTTGTTTTATTTTACGTGGATATCATTCGAAATAGACAAACTGTCGTTCTGTATAAAAAGTGGTTTTATTTTCATGAAATAAACCACATATAATAATATTAAATATAAATTTCGGAGTCTTAATGACATGAATTTTATTAAAATTAGACATCGATCAACTAAAACGTATTCGACATTAGGCAACGTTTATTATTTTTATTTGTAATTAAAAAATAAAATACGTTACGGTGCAGTTTTGACTAACGACAATTATTGCAAATACATGTTATTATAGCCTCTTGAATCAGGGTTATGTCATACTAAGTCGCATTGCAATAAATTGATATATAAACTCTCTAAAACTATTGGAGTCAAAATCTCACTCAAGTGCAATAAGTTACCGTATTTTCACAATTTTAGAGTAAAAATGTCCGATGCCAACGAATTTCGAATGATAAAAATCGGATAACATTTGCTTCATCAAAAAAGTGATCCACGTAATATCTGACTATTTTAGTATTGTAAAAGCATTGAGTCAATCTTATCCGATTTTCGTCATTCAAATTTGATTTTGATCGGCAGTTTTTGTACATTAAAATTTTTTCTATCATTTTTGTATTTACTTGTTTATACAAAATTTTAGTAAAGAATTTTTTTTCATCGATGGAAAAGTTGTTTCGGTCGGTGCCCCGACCTTTCCTCCACGGATTATCCTCCCCTCATTATGGGTTGTAAAATACTAAGACGATTTACACATTTTTTCACTATGATTTTTCCCGGGTAAATTTTTTCCACGTAAACTTCGTCGATCGACGGTTTAGTCTGGGACACATGGTATGCCATCGTCAGTTTGAGCCCTGTATTGTCTAGAGCAATACTTCTCTATTTTTCTAATACAAAATTATCCTAAAGTATAAGTTTAGAAGTATGAAGTTATGTTTAACAGTTGTGTGAGAATAAATCATAGAGCAATTTGATCTATTATTTAATTTTTATCCTCTAAAAATATAATACGCTCATTTGAAAAGTTTAAATGACAGAAAAACATTATTCTTTATTGGATAGCCCGGGATACCCGCCGCACTATGTGGAATACTGCTTTTTTTGTCAAAATAAAATATCTACGTAGGAAGCATCATTTTGAATGTAACTTTTTTAACGTAAAGCTTATTGCATGTAGATTACAGGAAACTATAGAGAAAAGTGATAAAGAATTTTCCAACTTGGGAAACATAATGGAAACTCGATATTTTTTCCAAAAATTTTATAAAATTTCCCTTCTCAAAGCGGAACCAAAGGATCGCACTTTACTGTCGATTTAATGTGATCAGATTAAAATTTAGGAGTCAGTCCGTGACTGTTTGCGCCACTAAACTTATCTTATATTTACTATTGTAAAGGGCTACATAGCCCGTTTATTGATTAATAAATAAATAAAATTGTAATTTTTTGGAAAACATATTGAACTTTTATTATATTTCCCAAGCTGGAAAATGCTTTATCTCTTTTCTCTATAGTTTTCCTGTAATTTACATGCTATAAGCTTTACGTTAAAAGTTTCATTCAAAA
Source organism: Gastracanthus pulcherrimus (assembly GCA_949152435.1). Lineage (NCBI taxonomy): Eukaryota > Metazoa > Arthropoda > Insecta > Hymenoptera > Pteromalidae > Gastracanthus > Gastracanthus pulcherrimus. Next base: position 219,584,606 of record OX424572.1, on the reverse strand, counting down.
TGATGCTTCCTACGTAGAGATATTTTATTTTGACAAAAAAACAGTATTCCACACAGTGCGCCGCTTCTCATCGGATAACCTAAAATGACTTTTTAAACAAACTGCTTTTTCTAACCATAAACTGAATTTATCTCTTAAATTTCTAATTAATTATCTATCACTCGCATTGGTTTTAACCTCTTACAATACTACTTTAAACCATATCCAAGTATTTATTTACATTGAAACTTAGGTGGTCCGGCCCATTGTAGCCTACAATGTGTAGGGTTGGCACTCTTCTCTACAATTGTACACTAGAAAACAAAATTTTATCCTCCAACAATTGTTCCAAACCCACTACACCTATGGCACAAGCTAGCAAAAACTCCAGCAATAAGCCTAATGTCCCAAAGACAGACCCGATGGAGAATCGCGAGGTCGCGTGGCCGCGCACTGCGATCGGCCCCCGATAATTTTCAATTAAACGCTCGCCCGCTCCGATACTCCGAGCTGCAAAAGAGAGATATATACACAGTGCGCAGTATAGGTATATATAGAGAGAAGATCGCGGCGCTGCGCCTAATGAAACTCCTATTTGGCCGTTTTCATAATCTGTAACGACGGACCGTTATGCCGATATAGCTTGTATAACTCGTACTCGATACAGCGAGAACTAGGAACGGCTCGCTACGGCTTGTACGATGCGTAATTCGCATCTTTGAGCACTAGTCTGGACCCTGCCTTTTTTTCGTACTTTTTGTCTTAATGAAACTCTGTTTTTGTAGCTGTAACGCGTTGAGTAATTTTTCACCGTGTATAGGATTAACCCAGATCGAAAGAGTAGATGGGCGAAATTGATTGAAATTTGGTTAAACATCTTTTAATATGTTAAAATATACACTGAACTTTCGAATCACAAGAAGGAAAAAATAGGTTTTAAAATTGAGAAACAATGTTGTAATTGATGCAACATATATCGTAACGAATACAACACATTATATAGTAAAATTTAAAGTCATTATTCATCGCGTAAAGCCAATTTACATTAACTTAAAAAAAAGGTTTCAACAATAAATTTTTATCAATATCGAGCTACGAGCTACATATCAATTTACGTATACAATAAATACAATTACTAACGAATCAAAAACAACATGTAGTTGACGTTCTATAAAAAAATATAACACACTCCTTTATAAAATCCCTGCTTTTGTTATTCTCGTTTGAGAATGCATCTATCCATCCTTGAAATGCTGTGAGACTCGGCTTCCCTCATTAAACTTGAGTTCGCCTCGCGTCTGACATGCGTCTTTTTTCCATCTCTTTTCTCTCATGCTTGCATCGGCATCGCGGCGTCTCTTGCAATTCTAGCCGCCCGCCGCTAAGCTGGATTACATCGCCGCGGAAGACGCAAATAATGATTTAGTTTATTCTCGTGTATACGCGCGCATGAATGGAGTCGGATTTCGAAGAGCCGCGCGGGGGCAAAAATCGACGTCATTACGTAACGAAATTGAAATCGCGCACGCTGATTAAATTTACCGTTTCGCGAAATTTAAAGACTCAAAAGTAATATGTTTAATTGCTGTGGTTATACTTAATGAAGGTATCTTAATTAGGATTGTATAGATGAAGAATTTTTATTGAAGTCGCTTGGTTCAATTAAAATTTTGCGTGAAAAAATTCGTCGGGTCCGTAATGTAGAATACAAAAAATAAAGGACACGCATTTTTCTTTTTTTAAATAGATGAAAATTAGTATGTCTAGATATATCGAAAATATGTAAACTTTAAATGACTAACTCTTTTAATTTGCATCTATTTAAAAAGAAAAAAATACGTGTCCTTTATTCTTTTTATTCTACATTACGGAACTAATGGGTTTTTTCCTGCACAGTCCTAATTGGATGTATCTAAAATTATTTTTAGTCTGATCGAGGACTTAAACTTTATAAAAGAATCTGTAAAAAAATAAATTTGCTGGTTTATTATATCACTAATTGATTCTCATTTATTTGATGACCTTTAGTAAGCATTGTACCATTATGTGCAAATGTCGGGGACACCTATGAAAAAGTTCAAATGTATAAGTGAGCGCAACGGATAGATTATAGGAAATACAATACTACAGCATATGCAAAGATAGTGCACATATATATTTGTACCAAAATTCCATCCAAAAAATGATAAATTGAATGCCTATCATCATGAATTAATTAAAATATAAAATCACCCTATAAACTTTCCGAGCCACCCTCCTACTACCTCCAAAATCACTAGAAAAGTGTACACCCTAAACAGAAAATACACAGTGCGCCACAAGAATCCCACGCACACGACGACAAAGCGTAATTCCTCCCAGGAATAAAACGGAATCCCCCAGGGTGGCTCGAAGAGAAAAAGCGCGTACACAATACAATACACACGAGCGCGGCACTCGCAAAAAAAGGGAAAATTGAATTCCCCAAAAAGCGAGAATACGCAAGAAGGAGAAAAGGCACAATAGGGAAGAGCGAGATCCGGCCTATCGAGTATAATAAACAGCGTTGAAGTTAAAAGAACCGTGACAAATAACGCTCATCTCCTCTTCTTCTTCTTCTTTCTTTGGCCACGATCGAGAGATGCACATCTCGCTCGATCGATCTCATGCACCCCGGGCATAGGCGCCATATTTAAAGGCACTCACTGGCTCGGTGCACCTCTTCTCTGTACACCTCATAATTTTGATTTATAGCTGAGAGCGAGAGGAGAGAGAGGCATCCAAGATGGACACTGGCCGGGGTCTTCCCGTACATTGCAGCGAGAGGAGCCTGTCGTAAACAATGCATCTCTCTCTGTCCTTTCTCCTTTGTATCTCGTGTCTTTTTCCTTCCCTCTCTCTCTCTCGCTCTGTGTCTCTTCTGCGCTTTGCGGTCGCTGCGAGGCAAGTTAATACTCGCTGCACGAGTGTACACGGTACACGCGCGTACCTGTATATATACCTACGTCTCTTTTCTTTTCCATTAGCGGCTCGATGGAGGAGAGAGAGAGAGAGGAGACCCTTTGAGCTCCCTTTCTCGCTTGTCCCTCTCTTATACTCTTAGCTGGGTACTCTTTATTTTCTCCATTATCCTTTGGGCTTTTCTCTCTGTCTCTATTAAGGATAACTGCTCCTAAATAATGCGAGGGCGACGAGTTTTGCCCTTTTTCGAGAGTAATTTTGCTCCGCGTTGAGGTGTAATTGGATGGATCTTTGTTTGTCATCGATTTGACCTGAACGTTAATATAGTAATAAAATTAAGCCGACAGGTCTCTGCATGTCAAAGAATATAGATCCTATCATTTTTAGTAATTAGCTTTCTCATGCGAGGTAGCGATACTTCTTTGCGAGACGTTTTTATGGGAATGAGTTGGAACACAGTCTAAAGCTCGTTTAAGAAGATATTGGTTCTATAGGTTAAGAAGCTTATTTCGAGGTTTATGATTCTTTCTCACTCGTTTCCTCGATGAAAATGCATATAGACTCTTCCCTACGGCTTTATTGATTGAGTGTTCATCGACTATGATAATGATGGAGCTTACATTTATAAATGACTTATACTAAATAGGAGATTTAAATTAAGATATTCCTTTTGCTCCACAGAGGAAGCTCTGTGAAAGATGAAAAAATACTTTTAAGCAGGACTGGACAGTTATTTAAATACTTCCATTTTAAATACGCATATAAATACAAAAATTTACGTTTCAAATTTACAAATATTTGTGATTTAAAATACTTTAAAGTACTATATTTTAAAATACTGTATTTAAATACTGCATTAAAAACACGCACTTAAAATACGTGCATTTAATATACATGTATTTTAGAAACAGTATTTTTATAATATATTACGATACATGCACTTATACCTATATTATACCATACATTACACCTTGCTACGCTCGGGCGCTAACTACGCGCCGTGCAATTATGGGCCACTTAGGTCACAAGTATCGTATACTATTTTGGGGTGGACCGAGCGAAGCCCCCCCCCCCCGCATAAAAGAAAATAAAAATATAATCCAAAAAACATCAAAAATAAATTAAGGAAATTACAAATCGTATAAACAAATTATTATTTAACCAAAATTCATTAGTTAATTAATAATCAATGTCAACCTTTATACATTGTTTGAATAGAACCTTATATAAATAAGATATTTTGTTTTTTTTTTAAATAATAAATGTTTATTATTAACAGTTAATTTGAATATATTGATTTACCTTATCTTGAAATTTTTAAAATTAACTTTTAATAAATTTATAATATTAATTATGAAAAAAAAAATAATACTGAATTTTAAATTGAATTCCAGATTGAATCTTCTAAAAACGCGCCAAATTGTCATATACAATCAGTTGAGTTGGATTTATAATTATTCTCTGATACTTGGCATGCGTATTTACCAGCTTTACTACTTCTTCTTTCTATTATTACGAACGAAAACGTTTATTTTGAGTGTTTTTAGTCTTTATTATAGTATACTACGGATCTGTGGCCTATGTGAATTCATTTTTACACTGTGTAATAAAGCGCCACTTAGGTCACGGATAAGCGTGGCCTAAGTACGGGTTTAGGTCACACAGTGCTATAAAATATTTAAATACCGTATTCCTTTTCAAAAGGAATGATTGTAATCGCTGAAACCGAAATTAAAATTGTGATTCATATTTATGATTTACTTGAATCAATATTTTAAATCGCAATTAGAGGTAGCGATTAGACACAGCGAAACACTATGATAGCTTATTTTGAGAAAAATAGGCCTTAAAAATGTTTAGGCCTCCTTAAACATGTGGTATCACTCGGATGGTACCACATATTTAGGAAAGCTACATACTGTGATAGACTGATTTGTGTAAAATAAGTCCTAAAGATATTTAGGCCCCCCTAAACAAGTGGTATCATTCGGATGTTACCGCATGTTTAGGAGTGCCTAAATACTATGATAGCCTGACTTTAATTATGTTTAGACTGGTATTCATCAATTCAATAAATATTTACTAAATTTAAGAAATATTTACTTTATTTAAGTAAATCTTTTCTTAGTACGATTCAAGGAAACGTTTACTTAGATTTAACAAATTTTTTTTCAGTGTATTTGATTAGGTTCTTTATATCGCATAAATTATTCACAAGGTATAAAAACAATGTCTGCAAGTAGCGAATTTTCGACAAAAATCGATCAACTTCGTACTCATCTACACCCTCAACATTTTCCTTACATCATTCATAACTAAATAATCACCATTGCAAATCGAACATCCATCGCCCGCTCAGATTCACGACCAATCACTTCAGCAACCACGCCTCGGACCGAAACTCTCCAAAAAGCGCGAGCAGCCGTGTCGACAGCTTCTCTGTATCCCCAAAAGCTCCAGCGAAGAAACGTCGCGGCGGCGCCTCTGAATCGCAAAACCGCAAAAAGGACGAGCGCGCAGAAACTCTGTACCACCCGAGCGTCGGGAATGAAAAGGACACTTTCACCGGCATCGATTACCACCGAGCAGCAGCGGGGAAATAAAAAAGAAAAAAAAAAGACAGCGCGCCGCAGAAATCGCGTTGCGTAATCATCGCTCGTGCGCGCCGTGCAAGTGGCGTTTATTGGAAAAACGACGGCGTGCGGGTATACAGCGGTCGCCGGCTGAAAATGGATATATATCTTGCGGCGTGTGCATTCGCGGTATAATCCGAATTCGAATGCAAATGCTGGAGGGATATATATATATGTATATATGTTAAGCGAGAGGCTGTTTGTGCGCATAGATTGAGGTGCAAAAGCGTAACTTGCTGGGGGGGAACATTGTGTTTATATGGATATGGTGTACCTGGCTGAACTGAGGTGTAGCAATGGTTGCAGGATTGACATTCGATTTTATGGAGTGATATCCTTTTAGACAAGGGGTTGTCAACTTTTTTAATGTCTAAATAAATAAAGGGTATCTGAAAATAGAACCTGTTATTTAGTATATTACTGTATCAGGTGGAGTCTTAGTCTTGTCATAAATGCAGTAACAGAAATAAATGAACGCTAGGTTTCCTCATTTTTCTTGAATTGTAAGAAATCAAATTCTGCGTTAGCAATAAAATAGCACGTGATTATATATTTATATATATATATATATTAAAAGATTTTAGGAGATAGAGTTTATTGATTTGGATTATAAAATCGATTTAATGAGTAATTCAATCGATCATTTTTATCCGCAAAAACTCCCAAACGAGTGAACAAACTAAAAAAATAGTATCATACCTCCAAGCAACAAATATTTATAAACCTCTTAGAGATGTTATCTGATAATATGAAATAATGAAACAAACCACTCATAACTTACTCTTAAGGACCTGCTCATTTTAAACTTCAATATTTCAGCAAATTGAAAAGGAATAAATTTATAGCTTGTTATTTTTATTTTATTTGTATACGTATTTACTTCAAGTTTCAAAAGTGCACAACTTGATAATAAATCAATATTTTTTTGGCTGTATCAATATTTTTTATAAATATTTTTTAAATAAATATCAAATTATACCGTGTTTTCTCTTTATTCACATCCACGTTTAAGTTTCTTTTGTAGAATTTTCATGGTTACTGGTAATAATTGAATAAATAAGTAAATATAATAAACAGAGAAATAGATAAATAAATACATTTAATAAATAAATAAGTTACGAAAATTGGTGCTATAATCTAAATACAGACTACAATATCACAGAACTATAAATCGTTTATTCCTACAATTAAAACACTACCTTCCATAGTTCGGCATATAATTTCGGCCCACTCCTTACAAGAATACAAAAAAACGTTCATTTCCAGTCAAGCACACCACACATTTACACAACCTCGCACAACTAAACTAACATGCCTAACCAACAGCAACTTGCACATCTCGCATTGTCACCAAAAAAACATTAACTTCAGTCGAACATTTGCGCAAAAGTAAAAGGCCCACAACCCGCAGCTTATCTCCATCTCGGATGCTTGTTGCAACTGTAAAAGGTAAAGCCTTCCACCGCGCCTAGTGTACATACGCGCACAAGCCAAGCGAGCGCGCAAGCTAGAAAGACGACGAATGCAGTGAAAAATAAGAGGAGAGAAGGAAAGACTGCGGGTGCAACGAGGAAAACAAAACAACCAAAGGATATAGAAGGATGCGAGAGGAGCACACGAAGCGAGGGAGCGAGGAACCGGTTTTAAGTGCGGAAAGGCCCCGCGGAGCTGAAGCTCGAGCTCGAGCTCGAGGTGTATACGCGGGATAGGCCATAGCTGCGCGCGCTGCAGTCTTCTTCGATGTATATAATATACGCTGCAGTCTGTGTGTGTGTGTGTGTGTGTGTGTGTGTGCGTGTGCGTGTGTGTTTGTATGTGTGTGTGTGTGTGTGTGTATGTGTGTGTGTGTGTGTGTGTGCGTGTGCGTGTGTGTTTGTATGTGTGTGTGTGTGTGTGTGTGTGTGTGTGTATGTGTGTGTGTGTGTGTGTGTGTGTGTGTGTGTGTGTGTGTGTGTGTTTGCGTATGTATGTGTGTGTGTGTGTGGGTGTGTATGTGTGTGTTTGTGTGTGTGTTGTTGCTGTTGCACATCGATGGACGAGGAGTCTTCGGTAATTCGAGACTTTAAATGTGCGTGCTTTTATACTGGCGCGAGAGAGCGTGAGATTTATTTGTTTTATTGGTGGTTTTTAGTGATATGATGCGCGAGATGAAGCTTAAGTCGAGCGCGATCAGAGTTGTGGTCAGTCGTGTTGTAGGGGAGAGCGGGGTTAAATGAACATTTTGACTCGGAAAAGGTGGTTTTTACAAAAAGTATAAATATGATGGTGCTAAAGTGTTCTACAATACTTCCCCAGTTGTTACATATACTTTGCGTTGGTTATCAACAACGAAAAGTGTGAACAATTGTTGATTTAAAAAGAGACTGAATTAAAGTCATGAGTGTTCATTCAGGTCCACTAGTGGGGCTGATTGAACACTTGTGGGGTTAAATAAACTTCTCTCTTAAATCAACCATAGTTCATACTTTGCATTGTTAATGATTAGTGCAATTGATATGCAATAGCTCGATAAGTGTTGTGGAGTGTTTGAGTACCTTCATACTTTTTCTGATAGTAAAGACCATTTTTAAGTGAAAGTGTTCAATTAGCCCCAATATAGCACTACCAAGAATTTGTCCGACTCAAATTCTAACCTCAAAATGCTTGCAGATTAATACTGATCTTTAAAGGATTTATATTACGTAATTTTTCTTTAAAATGATATCATTGCTTCTACATGTATAAAATTATTTTTCTAACTGTAATTTTAAATTTTTCATATCGTTTGCAAGTGTTCAATTATCTCCAAATATCATGTTCACTTAGTCCCATGCATACCGATTTTTTAAAGAGGATGATTATTTATTTAAAATGGTAAAATTAAATACAAAATTGGATCGGAAATTTAAAAAAATGCGTTAACTTTTCAATCAAAATTGTTTTAAAGCCTCTAAATTAATGATTTATTACTTTATTTGACTTCTTAAGCGGTCGAAAATACAATTTAAGCTTCTTAAAACAAGGCTATTTATTATTAATGATAATGGCCTGTTTTATACGTGTTTTATATATATTTCGTATAGCTGATGAGTTTTTATGAAAGTTAAAATTTTTTTTAGAATTTTACATGGTGTATATATTTTATAATTTGAAGTGTTTTTAATACCCCGCTTCAATTAGCCTCGTTCTGCCATAAACTTTGATTTTCCAAAAAAAAGAAGGTTTTAATTTTCAATTTTGAGAAAATATCTCTGTGGAACGTTATTGATTTTGATTTATGACAACAACGTTCAAGAGGGATATTTACTCAAAATTGAAAATTAAATGAACAAAGTGGTTCCTCGTAATTGTCAGTGACAGATAGGTTTAGTATCACATTAAGGTCTCGATCGAAAATTTGAATATAAATAGAATGATTAGTACCGGCATGTTATATGTGGATAAAACTTCATTTTAAATTGCTTGAGAGTTCGTTCATACGTAAAAATACGGAAAAGTAACTGTTTTTAGGTAGACGAATAACGAAACGATTTTTATAATATTACCTAGCATTTTCTTACCGTTTTTTCATTAAAGTGGCTTATTTCTAGTCTAAAAGACGTTTCGGAAAGGTCCTGGTGTCTAATGCACTGAGATTTGAACCCTAAAAAGTCCCCTGTAAAAATACTATGAAAACTAGAAATTATAGATCTTCTTCTAAGATTCGGGAAATTTATTTAAAAATACTATTTTCAATGCATTACATTTACTGTTTTAAGAATACATACTAAGTGTACCTTGATCCCGATTGCTTGAATGTAAGAAAAAATAGTTTATCATTCTCAAAATAGATTCCCTAACTTTCAACTCTCAAAGCACCGTCAAAATCCAAACCTGAAGGTAATAAAATAAGCAATTAATGGAAAGTATAGTCTCGCAGAATCGGATGCCGGTAAGGAAGCAAGCGTCGACGCGCTGAGCCGATCGGAGCACCTGCACCGGTAGCTCGATCTGTGGGGCGGTGCGCGAAACCGCGATCGAGAGCGTAACACCTTGACTCGCGGGTATAGGCTACGCAGCTGCTGCTGCCGTTGGGCCTCATGCCCGCGCGCGATAACAAGGCCCAGAATCTTTCCTCGCAGAACTTTCTTTATCGACGATCGGAAAAGGCGGCTCGCGCACGAATCTGCGCGAGATTAGGAAGATCGAGTATCGGTCGAAGGATTTATTGTCTCGAGGAGTCGGGTGCTCACTCGTCATAAGTTATTAAAAAGTGGATAATTCCATTTCTCATTTTGGACACAAAGTTGAACACAGAGTTTTTTTTTTGAAGATTTTCTTTATTACAATAAAATTACAATGGACACAAAATGTACAATCGGTTACGTTTAGCGACTTATTTATGTAACATGCTCAATATTTGATTCAAATTCTAGAGCAAGTGAATTACAAATGAATAAAATTATTATTTATGAAATTAAAGCTTACAACAATGTTCTTTTTAGAGATTCGATCATGATTACTTTACCTTTAAATTAATCACTGTAAACATAAAAAATATGCTACGATTATACAACAACTTAATTTTCTTAGAAATCTTACTATCAAGGAGCGTATCAGGCTTCTGGGTCGCGAATTTAGATAAAACTCTGAGAGATCTTTTCAAGTACAAGATAATATAGCAAATCGGTGGTTATTCATCCTAAAGTTCCTTGATTTTAACATAATTATATAGCTTTATCGATTTTATATACAGATTGTATATCATAGATATGTATCGTTATATATGTATCGTTTTCAATATGTATCGACAGCCATGTAGTCAGGAGGCCTATAGGTCCGAACCTCCCCAAAAAAAAATTCGGAAAAACTACGCATATTCTTACTTATACTACTTCTATTTTTCTGCGAATCGGCGTAAATTCCAAGTGTACATAATTTTAAATAAATTTTACAGTCAAATACACAAAAAAGTTTAAAAAATTTTGTATGCAGAAAGCTGATTTCTTTGAAAAGTTATATGACTCTCTATCAATATTATTATAAGATATAGCTGAAAATATAGCCAGTTAAAAAATGTCTCCTTTTAAAATTTTATATCACTGAATTCTGTTATAAATGTTTATTTTTTGTAAATTGTTAAAAAATTGAACTTGAGGAGGTTTAGGAGTGTCACTCTTTGTAAATGCGGGTTTAATTTTGAATTAAATGCGGGTTCTAAATATTCACTTAATAAGTATGTTGTTTTTCATTATCACCTCTGCATTTTGACACACATCCCACCGCAGCTCATGTATAACGGGTAAACTTCTAATTAAAATATCTTCAAAAAATGTGCAGTATAAAATATTGAAAACATTCAGGCAACTTTATGATACTCTAAACAATTATAGTTTTTAATTTCATTAAGTTCTCTGTATTTTTTTGTAACTCCTGAACCTTCTTAAGTAGCAGGCATTTACAATCAATAGAGCGTTTGACTTTAAGACAGATGATGTTTCTGCATTTATCGAATGTCTCAAAACGTCTCTCAAAGTTGGACATAATAAAATCCACGAGCCTTATTTCTAAAACTATTCTATAGTCAATAATTAGATAAGAAAAAGGTACAGTTTAGTTATTTGACAATAAAAAGCTATTCCAAAAATATCTACAATAAATAACAGATACACTAATGGATACAATAATATATACACAAATAAAATAACATTCGTACAATCAATACCTGCACGCCACTGTCATTTCATACAAAACACTCCAAATAATCGTACAAAGGTGACGCAGTCCACTTCCAACACCTCTCACGTCCAAAAACAGTTAATCAGCTGGGCCAAATACCTCGCGCTGCCAATCTGCCTTAAATTCGTCGCGACCTCGACTGCAGCGAGCATGCGCAACCTCAAAGAGCAAGCGCCGCGCGACAGGTAAGAAGCAAATCAGGCTGCGAGTCTCGCAATCGAAGACTCGGCGAGCGCAGCGACGACGAATCGAGGAGACAACCGAGAGGAGAGAGTCGACTCGAGTCACCGAGTGACGGATGGACCGGGAGACACGCGCGTATAACGTTTTTGCGACGAGCGCGGATTCTGGGCCTCCTTTTGCGGGGATCGGGAATCGCGGCCACGGCGTTACTTTCGCAGTCGCGAGGTGCACGAGCGGTGGCGCAGGGAATTTAACGTGGAGTTGGATGCTGGTGTGATCGATTGTTTTTGCGTATTATACAAAATTTAAAAACGGAGATGTTCCATTTACTCTTCTTGTATCGCAATATGGAATATAGAAATATGTCACTGCATTGGAAGGATAATATAGTAAAAGAGTATGCGTAAGAAATACAGACCTTGTATTAAAAACCTGCGGAAGTGACGAAGAGAAAACCGAATGTATGATTTCTTTTTGTAGATTAGGAGTATACCTACAAATAGGTGATGGATGAATTGAATTATCGTTGTAACGAGTAGCAATGTACTTATGCCGATTTTTAAGTATTTTATATTACATAATTAGAAGTGAATGCAATTGTCGACAGAGGAACCTCCGTGAATGTGGGTAATGAAAAATCCGTACTCGATTATTTAGCACTGTGGCTGTCTTGATCTCATAGAGAGTTATCCCTCGAGGTGCTAATGAACGTACACTAACAGGGCAGCTGAAAAGTGAAAAATTAAAGTCCATGTGGCATTTCGACGTCAAAAAAGTATAGTTGGGGCAGATGCTCAATATTAAACTCGGAAAATAGCTGTACGCAGATTGATGTTGGATTTCAATGAGAGATCAAAGGAAATTCAGAAAACTCTGTACAAGTTAAACAATAGTCACTTGAACGAATTACAATTATAATCTTTGTTTGAGAAATCATTTAAATAAACTTAATATTAAATGTATCTTTATTGCAAATAATTTTGATACAATAATAATCAGTAGCAATGCAACAGAAAAGTTAATTCGGAAAATATTACACGTAGAAAATACTAAAAAGAGAAAAAGCATTAAAAACAATAATTATATTATTGGCGGAGAAAAAGAATTTTCATAGAAAATCAGGAAGAGGATAGCGGGAAATATAGAAAATAACATAATCAGAAGATAAAAGGGCTTATACGTCATTGAATATTATTAGAATAATTAAATTGCTCGGTTTAAGACGGACCAGTTGTCGGAAATGAAAGAACAGCACATAGGGGAAACCAAAAAGTAAAATATCTCTAGGTAAATCAACTTGAAGATTAAAGGGTAATATTAAATAAGACCTAAAAAAGGTGGACATGAATCAACGCCATGAACAGACCTAGCATAATAATACAAATAAAAGATATACCCTTGTGTTAATAAGTAAACGAAGTTTAAAATTCCAAATACAACCTAAAACAGAATCAGAACTCTTATAATAAATCAAACTACAGAACACAAAGCACTATTCCTCTTCCACGTAATCTCTTCACGGTAATCCCCAAGAACGTAATAATCGTACCACCCGCTCTATAAATCCCCGCATTAACACGACACACGCGCGCGCGGCTCGACTCAAAAGCCCCGGTATCGTCCACTCCTCCATCCACGCATATAAAACCCATTCCCCAGATCCCTCTCTCTCTCTCTTTCTCTCCTCCAAAATCAGCAATTCTATATACCCGGCAATTGCCGTTTATCCTCGAGCCTCCCAACCACGGAACAAGACGAAGAAAAGTTCGAGTAAGGTAAAGTACCCAGTACAGGGACAAAGTGAAAATTGGGAGCAGTACTGGGACAGTAGCAAAACACTTCTATTACTATTAAATCTGATAAAAGTATCGATGCATTAGCGTTGTTTATGATGTTATCTTTGTAGTCAAGAGGATATTTTGTTAATTTAGAGCTTAAAATTATTATAAAAAAAATACAAATCGTTTGAGGTTACATTTCAGAAGCGTGTATAGGCGAATTTTAGTCCCACTTCACATGCCTCTCAATTTGCATAACCTAGTGGGACACATTTAATAATATATGTCCCACTACTGCATCCAAACGATGTCCCAGTACTGCGTCCAGGTCGATATAGCCCGTCCACTTCTGTATCCTTGTATACATTTTTTCAAACATACTCTTTTAATATAAAAAAGCATTTTAATGTCTTTGTATGTGCATAAATAAGTAAAATTGATTGCAAATTAATGGTTAGATGTAAATGTTTTGAACAATTTTGCTTGTTGGTTCTAAAATCTTTGTCCGTTCGTAAATCACATAATAACTGTCCCAGTACTGGGTACTTTACCTTATAAGGTAAATGTCCCAATTTCTGCTCACGGCCCTATTTCTAATCACTCGAAATTTTTCTGTTATTATAGATATGAAGGTTGTTTTAATATATATTATATATCCAATCTATCTGTACCTTTTTAGTATTACAAGTAAAAACTGTAGTGCTGAATTAAAAATATTGTAAATTCTGATTAAAAAACTTGATAATAGTGATAGTTTGAGGTTAGACGCAGATGCATTCTGCATGTCCCTATTTCTAATCACGAAAAAATAACGTTTTAGTTGTATTTATACAATATGTACACTGTTTTCTACTTATGCATAGTGGTGTATTTACGCGTATTAACATATACTAATACAATAAAAAGATACAAATCATATGAATGAAGTCTATAAAATCAACGGCGATCAGAAATAGGTACACATCGAAATCACCGTTTTTTGCTGTGAACAGAAATAGGTGCATTTTGCGTACGCTTTTTAATTGACTATTATTGATATTTAAGTCTTTAAAATGGTTTTTACGCATTTACATTGTATTGTTCGATTCAAAATTAAGATAATAATTATATCTCCTTTATAAATGAATGTTAGAATAACATTTTAAACCTTTTTGTTTGATGTAAAATGCTTATAAGAGCAGAAATCGGGACATTGACCTTATCTAAGCACGCTAATGCCACTGTACGTTCACTCTAAATCATATAAATCGCTGGACAGTACACGTATAACGCACCTACGTATACACCTTACCATCTCTCCCACGCACCCGAGATCGGCGATGGCGCATGCTGCTCACGCACATATATATAAATCTCCCCGCGTGTACCGTGCAGCGCTCATGGGAAGCCGGGAAGCGCTCCGAGAGGTCCGTAACGCTCGTGTAATAAAGAATTCGAGCGCGGGCACGCATCCGGATTCCGGGAACTAGAACCGCCGAGTCGAGGCCTCTTAAATGGGCGCGCATCTCGGTGTTGGAATAGGTTTGCGTTGCATGGCGTGCTTCAGAGATGCTGCACCGTTGCGTATGTGTGCGTGATACGCGCGTGGTGTGTATACACTGAGAGAATACATCGGTTAGACTTGCTGAACTGTTCGGTAGTTTTGACCGAAGTGAGTTCGGTAGTATGTATACGGCAAGAATAGCGGAACAAGTTCGGCAGCTGAGTCTCCCTAACCTCACTTTTTCACAAATAATCAATATTTTCATGAATTTCTTATTTATTTGTTACTCTAACCTTTTTATATATGATTAGTTAGTCTAAGTTACATTTTCGATGTTCTACTTTAACCTTACTTCTGTTTTACCTTATCACAAACGTGATAATGAGGCTACAATAAAGCGCAACACCACACATCACTTTTAATACACATCCGGCAAAACAGCCGAACTGTTCCGCAGTTTTTACCGAACTCCTCAGTAAGAATGACAGACTATGGCCTCCGCAAACTTAGCAATGCGACTTTGGCAAGCCTAACTGAACCATTCTCTCAGTGTGTGTGCGTGATACGCGCGTGGTGTGTATATAGGCTGTCGTTCGAAGCGAGGCGCACTTGTTGCGCGCGAGAGAGGATGGACGCGATCGGCGCCGATTCCGATGCGTTCACGGGTACGGCGGTGTGTAAGAGGGAGGCGGAAGTGTTTTTTGCTGGCTTCGTTCAATGGGGGATTTTTGTGTTCGTTTTGGGTTTTCGCTCTTCGTTGTGGGAATGCGTGGTGGATTTTTTATTCGTGTAGTTTATTTTGTTAATAGATGGAAATGGTTGGCTCGTTCTCGTGTCTGACCCGAAAATAATGACTTTGAATGGAGTAGAAGACGCTGAAGTTAATTTAGTAAAAACGATAATAATAGTGTTTTGTAGGTACTATCCATAAATGAATATTAAAGTTTTTTCCGTAACTTTATAGAGTAAAAACTTACCTTTTTGTAAATGCTCCTTGCGTTAGCCTAACAAACTACCTGCAATATTATAAATATAAGGCAAAAAGATCTTTACCAAATGCTTAAACTTAGGAATGAAGAGTATGACTGGTAAGAGCTAACACTTTATCAATCTTGACGTATAGGCTATGGTATTTAAAACATATGTTTTATTAGTACAAAAAAAATCTCTATGAATAGTCATGATTCAGTATCTATTGAATCTATAAATCAATGCAAGATGGAATATGAAAGAAATATATACATTCTTTAATTTTAGAGGACTTTCATGTCAAAAGCTTATTTTGCTATAAAGTTATACCTGATTTAAATTCGCTCTATTAACAAAGATTATATAAAAAATCGTCAATAATCTGAAGAAATAAAAAAATTAGTTTACCTTCTTATGTATTATCGATTACAAACTCTGTTTCTTAAGATTACAACAGCATTACTCCCTTTTACATGTTAACATTTTCTAGGTACTAGTAAAATCAACTCTACTTTTGCAGGAAATTAAATTAACGCTAGCTTATCCAATTTCGATAACTTGTACAGATATCGTTTATTACATTACAACTCAAACTTCCTTTTTGCCCATTTTCATTAGTATGGGTTTCATCAAATACCACTAAGATTACTCACCTACCTCCTCAAAATATATTTCCACCTACGAAAAAAAACCAATCCAGCTACAACCCGCTTTCGTTAAGCCAATTTTTCCCACCGCTAATCAAAGAAACACACACACACAAACACACACACGCACACACACACACACACACACACACTGCACTACGTAATTACCACTACACATGTACTCGTGCACCCGCAGTACATAAATTTCATCTTATAAAACGCCAATGCGCAGTAGTACACAGGAACGGACACGCCGCGGTCCGCTAAAACGGTATTTATAAAGGCGTATAACGAGCCCCGCGCATACGCGTATGCGCGAAATAAACAGAAGTAAGAGGCAAAAGGAGCAGCGCGAGCCTATATACGAATAAAACCAAGGAGAAACACCAGCGGCAGCAGCGGCAGCCTATGCACATACACATCGTAAACGATGCACCGCGACGGGGGAGAACGTGTTACGCGAGCGCCGCGTGATTTATATCCGTGCAGCAGCCCTTAAGCTTTAACGTCGATGTCACCTACAGCGCGCGTATGCTGCAGAGAGTACAGCCGGCGATCGATGCTACATAGCAGCGGGGATTTAGAAGAATCGTTGGTAGCTGCACTTGTGCGCGCGCGTGTGTGTGTGTGTGTGTGTGTGTGTAGTTACAGTGCAAGTGTAGTCGCACGCGTGCCGTGATTCACAGTGGATGAGGACAGTTGAACCTGTTCCGTGGGGTTTGAGGGGGTTTTTTGTGAGCGTCTTTTCAGGGGACTTTCTTGGGGTATGATTAACACGCTGGAAAATTTGTTTTAGAGCTGTGGGGTAGGTATACACTCTAAACCTAAAGAAATAAAAATTGACGTTAGAAAGAATAAAAATAGCATTTTATTCTTTTCGCAAAGTATAAAACGCTGATTTTATTCTTTAGAGAATTTGACAATGACCTAAAAGATTAAAGTGTATAAATTATTCTTTTATAAAGAATAAACTTCAGCTTTTATACTTTTGTAAACAATAAAATTCAGCTTTTATACTTTTGTAAACAAAAAAATACAGCTTTTATACTTTCTTAAAGAATACAATTTTTTAGGACTAAAAATATTCCACATTTTAAGATGAATCGAAGGCAACTTTTAGTTTTTCAATTAACAAATTACTATTTGAATAATTAGCATAAATGTGCTTAGACAAGGACAGTAGATACAACGTCCTCTTAAAACAAAAGAATAAAAGCTGAATTTTATTCTTTAAAAGAAAATAATTTGTACGACTTAATCTTTTAAAGTTACTGTCAAGTTCGATAAATAACAAAATCAGCGTTTTATACTTTGCGAAAAGAATAAAATGCTATTTTTATTCTTTCTAATGTCAATTTTTATTCTTTTAGGTTTAGAGTGTAGGTACAAAATGGATTTTGAGAAACAATATATTATGCCCGCTAGTTTTTAAACTGAGTTGACGCACTTCTTTCGGTAGACGAGTGTTACTGATAAGAAAATATAACTCTCTAATGCAGATTTTAAAAATGCTTATACATTATTATATTATTATTATTATAAAGGCCAAGTAGTAATAGTAAGCAGCACCGGTGCCTGCAGGGCAACAGCTATCACACAGTCTTTATGTCGGTTGTAGACGTGCTTGCATCATCACCATAGTTATCATAACTACTTGTTGGGGCTAGCTATCCGTAGTTGTGTAGTCCATAGCATTGTTCACACACAGACACACCTTCTCTCAGTTGCATCCAATCCTCCTCATAACATTCTATTTCTCGTAGGTCCATTTTAATATTGTCCTCCCACCTTCGTCTACCTGGGGTTCTGGCACCTGTCGGCTTCCCTACGAGCATTCTAAGTGCTGCCATTTCGTTACATGTAATTGGGTTTATTTTATGATTTTATTTATGTACCGTATATGGTACACGTAGCGCTCAATCTGTTAACTAAATATGTAACGTAAATTTCATACAATTAATCTTCTTATTACAATGACTATTTCATTTCGTAAAAGATCAAATTAATAATTTAGTAATAGTGACTAAACTTGCAATTAATCATCTCGTTGATGTATATATTTCTGTCACACGTGCTGTGCTAAATCATTTTCAATTTAACGTTGCCAAAAGTCACGAAATTCAAGTATAATTTCCATTATATCATTTGTCAAACTGAATTTCAAATTACAATGAGTGCGTTACAACAAGTGCATTTCATAGTAACTAAGAAATATAAACATTCTCCTTTTTCTAGTTTTTCTATGTAATGAAAAATTAAATTCTAAAGTGTTAGTAAATCTATGTTAGAAACAGTATAATAAATGAACCCGACTCAAGATTTGAATATTTTCTACTGATATATCCCAATATTGGTACAACATTTATTTATTTGCGGGCACTTTTCTCTAATGCAACTTATAATCTAAGGATACCATGAGCATTATCCTTAAAAACTTGTATGCAATAAAAAACAACGATTCAGGTCATATTATCTAAATATGTACTAAATCTACTAAAGAATTTTGTAAAATATGCGTATAAAAATCCTATATCGTACCTTGCAAAACAGATACCACTTCGTTCATCCTTACAATTATATCAGAAGACACAAGATTCACTCAGCAGACCAAAGAACACGTCTTTCCGACACAAAATTAAAGAAAACCTCTCGTTAACGAATTTAGCCTCTGCTCCGGCTCCTACGTCGAGTCAATTATCCACCGCGATTCAACCAAAAAACGCAACCCAGTGTCCTCTCCGTCCCCATTCATCCCACAAATAATACGCGTATAACAAGCCGCGCAAAACCCCGCAGACTCTCCACTCCACGATCCAGCCCTTCTATACTTTCCACAAAAAGAAGGGAGGCACACACTCGGCCTCGACAAAAGCAGCGGCCAAATTGCACAACGGGTGGAGAATACAGCTCCGTATTGTATCCAAATCTCGCGAGCGTTGACATTGAAGGAGAAAGCCGAAGAAAGGATCGAGGGTTGAAGTGTCGCTGGGTGTGTATAATAACTCCCGGCGGGGCGGCAAAAAGACGCGAGCGAGCGAGCGAAAATGTGCGCGCCGCGAGAGTGAATTTAGGAGCCACCGGAAACGACGCGTCGAGTGGCAACGACACGCGCTGGGATTAAGAAGAAGAAGAAGGTGATGATGAAGAGGAGGAGGAGGAGGAGGAAGATGGATGCGAAGTAAATGAGAGTATAAGGTTGGAGACTTGGCTTTGGTGTTTTGTTTATGGAGAGAGAGAGAGGGTGGCTTTGTGCAGGAGCGGTTTGGTAATTATGAAGGGACAAAAAGACGGTATGTTTTCTGATTGTTTCCTTTATGGTGGTGGCGAGGGTGGTGTTTGTTTGTATGGTACGGATTCGTTGAGACGTGATAATTATACTGGAGATTGTATAGGCTGGTGAAATTGTATCTGTGATTGATCTATGCTCAGTAAATCAATTATTTCAGTATTAAACCAATAATACTCAATATTAATGCAATATTGAAAAATCCTCTGTGAAAAAGATAGTTTGAAAAGTATAATCTTTTTATATATGCTTATTTTTAAAGAAATAGAAAAAAATTACGCGTAGAGTATGTAACAACTAAAGGTTAATTTTTTGCAAAACTAAATTTAAACATAAAGTCAAGTTTAATAACTTTGAAAACTGAATACAAACTTCTTCACAAAGAAAATGTTTTCACACTTCATAGCATATCGTCAAAAATTATAACGATATGTGTGTCTACAATAAAAGTTGCCTGATTGCAGCAACGTTAGCTCAGAGTCAATTCTCTGAGCCGAAACACATAATGATTACCTTATTATTCTTTTAGAAAACATTTTTTTTCAATTTCATTCTTTTAATGTAGTATATTGTTCCACGTTTCAATTTTCCCTCTTCTGAATCTGAATATTCACGATATCTTCAGCGGTGGATTTCTAAGTACATACTATAAATAAGACAGTACATATATCAGTTGCAGAAATTGAATGACAATCTAGTCTCTATGAGAATAGTTTGACCCGTAGCGATCAATAAATTTCTCTATTAAATTTTAACATTAAATTACAGGATTTTTTTTAACCTTTCGAATTTTCAGCTGTCATGCTCTATTCTTTATTCTGCAAAAATTAAATTATTTTGTCATATTTTATCCAGTGTTAAACGTAAAAATACACACCAAAAATTATTCCTAGAATTATTCTTGCTCAATTCTGAGCGACCGTATTCATTTCTGCAGTGCAGAAATTTTGCAAACCTAACCTCCTATTCAGAAAAATCGCTATCGATAAAATAATTTGATTACTTCTAAAAGGAAATCAATCCGTACCTAAATCATCGATTAAGTAATAACTATTCAAAACAAACCCACTTCGCTAATACATTCATAACTTTCCATTCGTTCAATCCACTGAAGAATTACTTTAAAACTCCTCTCTCTCCAAATCACCCATTCACACTGAAAAAAGAATTGTTAAATCTAAGTAAACGTTTCCTTGAATCGTACTAAGAAAATATTTACTTAAATAAAGTAAATATTTCTTAAATTTAGTAAATATTTATTGAATTGATGAATACCAGTCTAAACATAATTCAATATTTACTATTATCAAATAAATCTTTTCTTAGTACGATTCAAGGAAACGTTTACTTAGATTTAACAAATTTTTTTTTCAGTGCAGCATTCCCTCAAGTCAAACGCACCCCTCCCCCCCAAAAAAGCACAAAAAAAATCATCCATTCCCGCTCGATTAGACGACGCCCGCGCGTAAAAAAGAAGCCCGAATTCAGCTGCGGCGCTTACGCGAATTCCCCCCGTTTGCTCGAAAATCATTAGCGCTCGAACTACAGTCTTATACTACCCTCTTCCGCGACGTTTAATTAAATTCCCCGAGAGGGAGAGAAAGCGCGACGACGACACCTTCCTTTTTCGCTCGCTTTTCTTCAAAGCGCGGAATACATCGCCAGGGCGGCTGCAGCGCGCTAATTGACGGATTATTCAAATTGCGCGTGTGTGATCGATCGCGCGGAGCCGCGGGGAAAACACGACGCGTGCACGCGGAGCTTCGAGATGCAGACTTGCTTTTCTCGCGTTTTATAAGAGCGGAATGTCGCTCTGGGTGTATAGGTGTATGCTGGAGCGAGCTTATTATGTTTCTCCGGACGTGCCGGGACGCGAGGGAGACGAAGCGTAAGGCTAAGTAGATCGGCGCTTATTTTCTTTTTTTTGTTCTTTTTGTTGAGAGAGTTTGAGAGGAAGGAATGGAGACGGATATTTGCGGAGTTGTCTTTTTGCGTAACGATGTGGTTTTTGAGTTTTTTCTTTGTTGAGCAATTTTGTATATCTGAGTTTTGCAGATTTTGAGTGAGGTTGATCGAACATTACTTTTAGATTATATGTTATTAGCCAAATGAATGGCGATACTGATTTTGTTCAAGTGGTATTTCGTACTGAAAATAGCTCGTATTCTTCATGTAATTAGAAAGAATAGTTAAAATAGATTGAGAAACTGTAATACAATAATGAGCAAACATTTTTGCATAGAAAATGCATAGAGAACCTTAAATTCAAATGGTCAACAATAACAAAAAACTAGTTTTATAGGTCTCACTTTACTCTGAAAATACGCGATTACCAGATTCATGTGGGAATTTAAAAAAAGAATAATATTTAAAAAAGTTATGAATAATTTAATATCATATATGTAATTTATTCGGAATTTAAGCCACTTTTTCTATCATTATGCACTTGTAAGTATGGCATAAATTTTGTTCTGCAAATTCCCACATACACCTGGTAATTAAATGTTTTCTGAGTAAAATTAGACTTATAAAAGTCAGTTTTGTTGATGCTTACTCCCGGAATCCTGCGGTAGGTACAAGAATATATCGCACCTCCAGAACAAGACTGTGACAACTCGAAATTTTTTTAACTTGATATTTGTACATAAAATGGCCTATGTGAAAATAAAAATAATTTACACCCTTCAATAATTGGTTTAAAAAGGATAAGAAACTATAATAAAATAATAAAATTCATGTAAAAAATATTTACTCCGTGAAAAATTTCCGTGAACGTTACTAGCTTGGTTTCATAAAAACATAGAATTTGGAGTTGTCATAATAGTGTTATTTTGAGGGTGCATTATGATTGTTTAGGAGAGTCATCTTAAGTTCTTCTATGTATTTTAATGTAAACAAATTATCTTTTCGGATTTTTAAAAATGAAAATAACTTTTATTGGATTTGATAATTCAATGGTATGTTTATTTCAACAGTCTTTGTTGAAAAACGTAATGACAAAAAATCAATTTTTCAAAATTTAAGGTTGTTTTTAATAGTAAATCTTTATTTATAGAGGACCTGGAGGTTCACAACCGTACTGGCTACTAAATGACACTCGATCTAAACCTTTAAAACCGCAAAGAGGTTAACGTTAATACATCATAATGTGAATTACTCATCAAAGTACCTTTTATGTGTACAATAATTGTATTCTACCCGGTAATTTATACCATAAAATGTTTTCTAGGCCTACAAATCATTCTAAACAAAGCCTCGTGAGTTCGTATAAATTCATATCGCACACCACAAAAACAATATCAGTACCAAAACACCAATCGCACCTCCACGTCACCCAAAACCACGCAAATATCCGCGTACCCTGCTCGCCGTCACACCTCGCCCCCATAACATTCATTAATCGCCCCAGTCACACCCAACCACCGAACAAGCCGCAACTTCATATCGAAATCGCCGATGCGGCAGCAAACGCAAAACTGTAATTCTGCCCATTCGTACCCCTCTCCTATTTTCGAATCGCGTGTTTCGGAGTGCTGAGACCAGAGCGAAACAGAGTTCCCCTGGTGCGGTAGCTAGGATTTTCTTTTTGTTTCTGCCCGCGCATAAAAAATGCAGCTCTGTGGGTGGTAGAGATGCAAATTTATGCAAACCACGAGAAGAGGGGGGTTGAAGATTCGGGTGTGCAGCGGGTAGGAAGGCCGAATAGTTCGGCGGATGCGTGCACGGGCGACGAGTTTGTATATTCGAGGGTGGGAGGGGTTGTGTATTTTCTAGCTCCGTGTGTGTAGGAGGCGAGCGCGAGTTGATTCGTTCATTCGTGTTGCGGATGAACTATTTTTTTCGGGGGTGGAGCGGGCGTGTTTGAAGTTTTCGTCGTTTTTTAGGGAGGTTGGGAGTGCGGTGAATGCAAATTTTGCGGGAGGATGAAGTATGGTTTTGGAGTTTACGAAGGTTTCTTTTTTCAATTTTTTTTATGTTTGGTGTTACGTGCGTGACAGCGATATAATCTCTGAAATTTTAGACTGAGACATGGCTCCAGGAAAGGGGAAATTTTTATGAAACCGAATAGAGTGAAAATTGATATGCTGTGAAAGTCAAGTTTTACTGTAATTAGAGCGAATTTTATATCTCATAAACACGTACAATTAAACTCATTTTTAAGAGGGAAAATTCGCTCTACAAGGAGAGTCCATAACCTGCGGGTAACGAAATTTGATGTGGCTTTGGGAAGTGGCTTCTGGCACCTAAAGATGATGCTTAGAACCCGGAGTTTTGTGTCATAGGCATTTGGGGTCAAGATATTACCTGTTGTATTAAAAATTCGCATTATTTCAGTATAGAGTGATACTGATACTTCTTACTATAACTCCGTATGTATTTACAATGAAAAAATGGTCCGAATGATATCAAAAGTTGTGTAAAAGAGCTTTAATTGAAGCTTTGTTTTATATACAAATATTAAGTTGTCCCAAAGTTATGAACAATCGAAAATGAGAACGAAACATGTATGGAAAACCATTCAATTTAAAGTGTCGAAAATCCCCATCTTATGCTAGACTCTCTCAAAACTTGACTCTAATAGAATTAAGTTTTCACTCTATTTAGTTTTATAAAATATTCCACCTTTCAACTTGTCAAAGTCTGCCATTTTGAAAACTTGTTTTCGATTTTTTTTCTTTGTAGATCATACTTATATTGATACAAATTGAAAATATTTTTAGTTTTTTAAATACTCCTGTAATCGACCACAACTATATTCAACCGAAAAGTATCTATTATACTTGGATCTCGAGCTGCGAATATTTTCGTAAAAAAGTTTTAAAAAAGGTTGTATATGTATACATAGTAGGAAAATGTATGAATCAGTTTAAAATCATAAAGTGTTACGTTCATTATATAATAAAAACATTGCCCTGAAAATTAGCCAAATTTTTTACCACGATAAATAAGTCTTAATAGAAAAATATTCTATTGTATAAGTAAAAATGGCTATTTTTCTAGTCTAAAAGGTGTTTCATAGATGATTCTTTTTCGATCAGAGAAAATAGAATAAAAATAAATCAAACAACTGTTTGAATCAACTGGTGCATGCTCAACAAATGAACAATAATTACGCTAACTAATAATAATTTCGACCCTCTTTCATTCCAATTATAATAAAACTTTGGAAAGAAACTTTCTTTGTAAACAGCAATCTCCCAAAACTGTTCTTATATCAAAATCCTCATTCAAAAACCTCACAAAACTCCTTTAAGGTGATGCTAAAGCCACCTGTCACCGACAAATACGAGGCTCCATTTTTCTCATTTCATTTTCAATTTTCAGTAAATATCTCTATGAAAAGTTGTTGTTCTAACCAAAAAGAACAACTTTTCATAAAGATATTTTCTTTAAGTTGCAAAATGAATGAAAAAAGTGGTTCCCCGTATTTACCAGTAACACGGAGTTTAACATCACCTTAAACGACACTAAACCCACGCTGCCCCCGAAGCACATTCAATTCCCAAACCGATTTCCCAAAAAAGAATTCAAACCAACACAATCAACGAAAAGACACACACACGCACACACACACCTCGCTTATTCAATCATGCTCCAAATTAATCACCATCGCACACACACACACACACGTCAGCTAATCAAAAAATTAACAGCCAAAAATTCGCGCTCGCAAAACGATTGTTCGTCAATAAAGCTCATTAATCGACATTACTCAACTCCCCGTGTACACGCATACCCACTCTCTCTCTCTCTCTCTCTCTCTCACACCACCCACACTTCGATTCTCCCCCCCCCCCCCCTCCTCGCAGAGCTCGCGTATATATCGCTTCCGAATACACGGGCCCGCACTCGGAACGCGCGCGCGCGGCGATAACTCAGCGGGCCGCCGCCGCCGGTCCGGCTATATAATTATCAAGCCTGCGTAATTGTTAATTATTGCGCCATTGTTACGGCTGCTACTGCGCGAGCTTCCCCCTCTCCCTCCCTCTCCGCGGGACGCTCGCACCGCCGCTGAATAATTAATGCAGTGCCAAACTCGCGCGCGCGGCGGCGGCCGAATGCGCGCGGTGCAGTGGCAGCAGTGTGGAGAGAGAGAGAGGCTGGGTAGGGGAGGGGGGCGCGGGGCGAGATGGGGTAGGGTTTGGTTTAATGCCGTGTGTCGGGGTATTTATTGATAATCATGGGGTTAGAGTCGATAGATTTATGGTATTGAACCGAGAAGCTGGATTAATTGTACTTCTTGGTGGATTTGGATCAGGGAGTGTTCACGGTTTTACGAGGAGAGTCACTGATTACGGTTTAGAGAGCTGTCTTAAGACAGAAGTGGAGGATCCTTTAGAGAGAAATTTAAGGAAAGAAGTCCATTGGGCTCGTTTATGAGCTTTTTATACCAGAGGATTATCATAGTGTCTGGTTAACTTTTAACATGGAGTAATTTTAATATCGACGAATTTATCGGGAAATAACCTATGCTATGGAATAAAGAATATTTTTCTACGTTTTTTCAAATCAAATATATTTTGTTTATAGCTTTTGGATAAATGTTATTCGTTTTTGAAAGGCAATCAGAGACGATGATAATCGTCTTGTGTAGAAAAGACATTAGCCGCGGATGCAGGGATTAATAATACATGTATGTATGTAATAGTTTTATCAATACTACGCTTTAGAATTATAACCTTATATAAGTATAAGTTGTATGAAACGTATAAAAATCATTTAAATATCGACTTACAAGATAAGCAATTTGTAAGAAAAAATCAGATTTTTTGTA
Source organism: Gastracanthus pulcherrimus (assembly GCA_949152435.1). Taxonomy (NCBI): domain Eukaryota; kingdom Metazoa; phylum Arthropoda; class Insecta; order Hymenoptera; family Pteromalidae; genus Gastracanthus; species Gastracanthus pulcherrimus. The sequence goes on along the minus strand of OX424572.1, from coordinate 219,558,236 downwards.
ATTACGTACTTACAGTCAATATTCCCGGTAAGCCCCGTTTCAGGATGTCCATTTAACTATTTAATCTCTAATGAATCTTCCACTTAAGGTAGTTAATTTTGATTTAATGTTGTATATATCAGTGGCTACAGATGAATCAAAGTCATACCGATTAGTTGATATTTTAGTATTCTCTCGTGCTTTTTTTAGTACTTTCAACTTGTCAAAGTCTGTCATTTTGAAAACTTGTTTTCAAATTTTTTTCTTTGTAGATCATACCTATACTCATACAAATTGAATAAAGGAATTATCCGGCTTTAAATCGACCATATATATGTTAAAATTTTTATAATTGTTATAAATCCCTCATAGTCAAAATGACATTGTAAAACAAGAATATTTCGTGTAATGGATTTTCTGTCAAACAAAAAAAACTAATTTATGTGATCAACTTCATAAATTCTTCAGATTCTGCTACTAGCAGTAAATATATTTACGTAGAAAAATTATACCAAATTTCAAGTCAATTCAATGAATATCCTTGAAATTGAATAGATATCCTATTCAAATGATTTTAGAATTTCACGAGTAGTCATCGAGTGGTGGTTACAAAGCTAGCTTAATAGCCGGATGGCGTGTAATACACTTTTACCAATGGATATACACCTACATTCGATATCCTTTCGATGGGTGTACACTCATAAGTAATGCAATAATTTGACAAATCGTTACTGTTGGAATATCGCTATGTTTTAGCATACGTATGTGTGTAACTGTAGTTATACACTACTACATGCTTGTAAAGACATAAACTGAAATGCGAGATATAGAAATGAGTGGGGAACTATATGCGTCAGCCATGATATTCTCTTACGCCCTTTTTTCGAGTGCTTTTAGTCGTACTAAAGCATCTAGCAAGAGCAGTCGCACATTACTGACGTTATTCCTTCTTTGTGCGAGTTTGAATAAACGAAAGTCAATTTATTTGAAATATACATGGTGTATTATCATTTATTTAACACCCTTTTCCAATAGTTACAAATAACAACATCTTTCCAATTGGCATTTCACTATTTTTTTTTCCTCTATTTTCACATGCAACACATAACCCCTTAACCCAGTATGCCCAAGACGCCCCGGCCTCCCCCTCCACCTCCCAAAAAGAAGCACGGAGAAATTCTCTCGCACGCGATCGCGCGATCGCGGGATCGATTACTCCACTCCGCTGCCGCTGGTGTTGGCGCTGGCTTCGATAGCCATCGCTAGATTGATGCCGCGGAAGGAGCTCTAGACTCTCTCTCTCTCTCTCTCTATCTCCGTTTCTCCATCTTATAGACGCGCGTGCAGTGTTTAGACGCAAAAATTCCGTTATCGTCGGTGTAGCTGCAGCCGCAGCCACGTGAGTAGGTGTAGAGTGAGAGACAGAATCGATACGTGTGTGTGTATACAGCGCGGTGTGAGTATAGGGCTGTCACGCAGCTTTCGCACGCGATCATTGTCACATTCGCGCGCTGAGAGGCACGCCGGGGCTGTTGTATCAAAGCGATGCGTGACACGAGGTGTTGCGTAATAGCCGGTGGCGGCTATGATTACCGGATCGGTTTGGCAGGTTTTTCGCGCTGCCGCACACGCGGGAGACGTCCGGGAGAATGCTGCGCGATGTGTTGAGCGAGGGGTAATGGATGAGTGGGAGATGCCACGGTGTAACAGGTCACGTATTGAAGTTGTATAGTTTGATAGTTGGGATCTATTCGGAGAGTAGTGGATATATTAGGAATATGAAAATGTGACTGGTACACAATGGGTAATGACGTGATATATTAATAGTTATGTTATCCGTATTAAGTAGGTACATGTCTGGCTGAAATTTGGTCACATTATACATTTGGATATTATATTATTAATTCTTAATATTTGAATTGATTCAGTGATTCTATTCGGTAAATAATTAAAGTAATGACCCTTTGCGCACAACATTCCCGTGCATGTATCACACTCATCGCTACCTTCGCGTTATGAATTTATATGAATATGCTTGATTTGTTTACAGAAATATAAATATAGTCTTATAGTTGCTAAACTGCGACTTTTAATATCACTTACATTGAGCTCAATTTTGATAAATCATACAAGCAGAATCCATATTTAGTAAAGCCTCAAGCCACAATGATAGCCTCAAAATGATATGTAGGGGAGAACAGGGTCAAACCGATCACTTAATTTCAAGAAATATTAAGTTTATTGAACGGTGAAAATATTTATATATTCTTTAGAATGTATCTCTCACCTTAATAAATGCTAAAAACCGAAAAATATATATACAATTTTTACAATATTTTCATTTAATCTTAACGGCTATTATCTGATACGGCTAGGCTGTGCAGAGTTCTACGAAACCCAAAGGAACTGGTAGCGGGCTCGGTCAAGTTAAGAACAGAAGTATGGACAGAAAATGTACTGGAGGCTCTGGAGCGACTACTCAGGGCTCTCTTTCCGGACGGCTGAGTACGGAATGAAGAAGTGAACATGCAACTTCGAGCCCGGGATGAGGACTGGAGACTAGCAAGGCACATAACAAATCGGCAGAACAGGATGGTATTTTCGCGGCACTACTGCAACAAGGCACCGAAATACTTGTACCAGCACTGGAAAAGATCCTCTTTAGGTGGATCTGACGCATGCTGAATTGTAGGATGATTGAGGCACTCTGGGAATCTCATACAAAGAAAGGTATTGTAGGTAACGGGTGCTCACAAAGAGGCGTCATATCTCCCACGATGTGGTGCCTTGTAGTGGATGGACTAATTTTGATCATGAATGAAGCCGGTGTCTATGCACAGGCATATACAGACAACATAGTTATATTAGTGAGACGGGATGATGAGGAGATACTGGCAGGCTGCATATAGTACCCGCTAAGTCTTGCAGAAAACTGGTGCAAGTCCATAAAACTGGGAGTAAACCCCAATAATGTTAACGTCATGCTGTGCACAACCAGGTACAAGGTGAAGCCAGTAGAGGGACTTCACCTAGAGGGAGTTCCCCTAAGCCCGATCAAAGAAGCCAAATAAGACACATAAGAACAAAATGTGAAAAGGCTATTAGCACGTTATGGGCATGCAGGAGGGCTTTCAGCGTCACCTGAGCCTTGAAACCGTATAAATTAAGGTGGCTCTATGACTCCAACATCAAACCGAAGTTAACATATGGAGCTTGTTCTGGGGTCACACATGCGAACAATAGGTACATTTAAAGGAGCTAGATAAGTACAAAGGCTGGTGATGAGAGGGAACACGGGGCTTATGCGGACAAAACCTACGGATTCATTAGAGATCCTACTAGACATCCCACAACTGAATAAGGTAATTAGGATCAGCGCATCTAAGACCTACTGCAGGCTCAACGAGGATATAAACTGCAAGTACTTTACGGACAAGGAGTTAATGGCAGGTACCCTGCCAAACGTCGAGAAGGTAGGCTGTGGCAGAATGACACAGATGCTTCTGTTCTCGAAACTATTCAAAGTTGTCATCCCGGATAGGATTGACTGTGCGGAGGAGTCACACGACTCGATAAAGGCAGGCGTCGTCTAGTTTACAGACGTCTCGATAAACGAAGATGGAGTAGGAGCAAAAGTGTAGGGAAAAGGCAGCATACAGGGAATAGTGTGCTCACTTGACCCACACGCGTCAGTGTTTCAGGCGGATGTTGGGGCGATCAAGGAATGCACGGGGTGGATGATGGCTAGTGGCACCGAGCAAAGGACAATAACCATTTGCTCGGATAGCAAACCCGCTTTACTCGCACTAAACGGTATTAGCATCACCTCAAATGAGGTGCTAAAGTGCAGGCAAGCCCTAGAGGCACAGTCTGCTTGAAATTAAGTGAGACTGCTATGTGTTCTAGGACACTCGGGAATCCAAGGCAACGAGAAGGCGGATAGATTGGCAGGTAGGCTCAACAGGAGAGTTCTTGGTAAAAGAATTATTATCCTTTGTACGAAAACGTTTAATGTGTGTATAGAAACATTGAATACAAAATTAAGTTGATTAAAAACCTAACAAATTGGAAATTGATATGCATTTAATTATTCTCAAAGAGAAAGTTTTATGATATATAGTAAGAAAATAAGTTTTTAGAAAAACATAACAAATATATTTTGAGGTATTTAGAACCAGAATACACTAGTTTTGCGTATTTATGGCAGGTAAAAGCAATATAAGCAATTCAGTGCAAATAACTTTGATAGAGCTCGAAATTACTTATATTTACTTATATTTATATTTATGTTATTGAGACTCAGCACTGTACCTACCCTGATAGAAAATTAGCTAGAATGTCTGGTTAACTTATTAATTATTAGCCAGATTATTAAGCTATCAATAAGCCAAATTATAGCTAATATCTGACTAGAATCTGCTTAAGAGTACGCTTTAAGCAAGTACGTATTTTGTTTGCAAATCTAACCTATTTATATTTCGTTTCTACAATTTATTAGTTTTTAAAAATATACATTATTATACTTTATTAAATGTTGAATATAGTATGACACCAATATAAATATTTTATCAACATATAACAACTTACGACCATGTAGACATACGCATATGCAATACTAAAAGTATTTGATAACTATAATTATTTCCCATTCAAAAATTAGTCAATCATAACTTAGTCAACAAAAATTTTGTGATTTTTTTATTGTAAAACTACAAATATTTGTTTATCAATTATTTCTCAAAAATTCTTCAAAATGTACACTATTCTGTTTCTACTATTATTTTTCAAGTAACAACAATTATATTACTACATGTTTTACATACGTTACTAATATAAAATTCTTTAATAAAGACACTTCAATTTTACTAGAAACTTTGATACATTTTGTGTTAATAATACTTTTTAAATGCACGCATCATTATGTAAACAAATAACCTAACCTCCAATACTATTAGACATTAAAGATACATTTTAAACTATAATTTAGTAAAATAGTCAATGTAATATGACTAGAAATTACTAGAAGTGCCTATTACTTCTATTTTTATAAAACTGTTATTATTTCTATTATTAATTAATATATATATATATATAAATAACTTATTTTATCAACGTTATATTAACTAGATTATTCAACAGAATCTAGCTAGAAATTAACTAAAAAGCATGTCGTTTTTAACTGATTTCTGGCTAATTCCTTAACCAGAAATAAAGCAGATTTAGGAAATCTAGCTAATATCTGGCTAGAAACCAGCTTAGATTTCTACCAGGGTATAATGTTGAGAAAATAAAATCAATAAATGCTGCAAAGTATATCTTAACCTGCAGTTATGTATCGTAAAATGTATGATATAAAGTGTAGTAAATTACAAAATTCATAATCAATCATTACGATATGGTCTTCTATAATATAATATGGTCTTCTTAGCATACATAACCAGATATTTTATAAAAGAAACGTTTCGAAACGAATGGTTTATTATATTACATAATGATATTTCACACGTTTTTAACAAAACTGTTAAAAAACCATTTAATTTTCTCATAGGATGAAATTTGTAGTCAACGTTTAAATATGGGATGAAAACATCTCAATTGTAGGTTCTTATGTATCAACAGTATTTATAGGATGTATGCAATCATTAATTAAATTTTGCTTCCTCATGGAGGAAGCTTTGTTATGGTAAAAAAATGTATTGTTAAAAACATGTTAAAAACGTGCGTGCGTGCGTGTGTGTGTGTGTGGGTGGATTGGTTGGTGTTCGTGTGTATGTGTGTTTGCGCGTGTATGTGAGCGTGCGTGTGTGATAGTATGTGGCATATCACCATTCGTTCAATCTGCGGTATAAGTTTCCCAAACTTTGCAAACATGTTTGCTATCAATACCAGGTGTGCGCTTGAAAGTTTCAATAAAAATGGTTCAATAATTTTTTTTTATGGCCATTTTTTACACCAGTTTTCAAAATTTAAGATTTACAAATTTCGGTTTCTTTAATTTTTGTTAATGCGGGAATGGTTTCTGGGAAACTATTTTTTTATACAATAAAGTACTCATAAAATCCTTAATTTTAGGATCATAAACGATTTTATATGAATCGTTTTTCAGTTGTTAAAGGTTCTGTGTGATAAAAATTTTCAACATTTATTACTCAAGAACTATACGATAAAAATCAGAGAAATTTTTACTGAATACTTGTTTCATATACAGGTATATTCCAGTAAAATTTTAGGTAATAAGACACTATTTGTTTTTTGAGAAAAAAAATAAAATGTTAGAAAAATGCATTTTTTTACAACGATAACTTGAGTAATACTTGATGCCTTGAAAATTTCAGAGAATATTTGCTAAGTGTCAGATTATTGGCTGAATATTTTTCAGCTGATTTGGTTCATAATCTTCTGAAATATTAGAGATCATTCAATTTAAACAATACATTTTCATCCTGTGTAATATGACGACATCTCTAAGTTTTAGTGTTGTTCTTTTTCTTGTAGATATTAAGTATGATTATACATAAGATGTACTATTCTGCTCTTCTAGCCAACTTTACGCATTATATTGCACGAAAACATCCAAAGATAATGTTATACTAAAAATATTATTATGTGATTTTTTTTAATGATTTAATAATGACATAATTTATTTTTGCAATACTGAATCTGTATCTATCTATAATATAACATAACAAAATCATAATTGTTATACTATTTTGGAGGTCGAATTTATAAACTAGTATATGTTAAATAGTAGTAAAAATTTTCAATGAAAATAAAATAATGCGTTTTTGTGTCTTATGCATTTTTTGGAGTGAAAGAAAAAGAAAACAATAATTCAATCTTGTATAGGTATAGATTTAATTTGATTTTATAGATGAAAATAGATTTTAGAATCAATGACACATCGCTAACCAAAAGCACCCTGATATACGATATAGACGATAATATGTTTATTGAAAAAAATTCATCTTTCCGTAGGGCACAAATCACTAAATGAAAATAGTATAAACAGGAAAATAACCATGATGGGCGGAACTGCGCAGCTCTTCCTTGTTTATATAATAATTTTAATTAAATACTCTTTGAGAAAGCATAGTGCCAAAGCACTTGGCAGCGGATATTTTTGAAGGACGACGGCTCAAAAAAAAATTTTCTTTCGATTTCGACGTCTCTTATGAAGATATGCACATTTCAGGTTTTTCGAAAAACACTAGTTCTGGTTCGCAATCTCCTACGAAAATTATCAATTTTCAGAATTTTAGACAAAATAAAATATTTGTATTAATCAGAAAATCTAAAAAGTACTAGTTTTATATGAGAGAACTCTGAAGAGAACTAGGTGTTATTGATAAATCTGAAATGTGCTAGTCTTCGTAAAGGACGTCAATGTGTTTTTGTTTTTTACCGGTTTTTCAATTTTTGAGTTTTAGTTTTTCTAATTTTTTGATACCTTAGAAACAATATTATCGATTAAGTGTTAATGCATTTGAAATAGAATACAATTACCCATCTTTTCCGACCCAATATTTTGAATAATCTGTTATCCTTGTTTTGTTATACACGAAATAGTCATTTTTTTCAATCGCATATATCTGTGAAATATACGGAAAATTTTTGAAAAAAATTGTGATAATTAGGAATATGAAGAAAATTATCTTTTTATTTTGAAGATAAAAAAATCTTTTTGCGAAGAAAAATGATTTGAAACTTTCCAAAAAGTTAGCTTTTTACTATCTCTTGGTTGAGTTATTTGACCATATCATGACGAACTTTCTATTCCGACTTATTTGAGGTTATGTATTTAAAAATATATTTTTTTTATCGTTTAGATCTCGAGAATAGTACTATCATTTTTGTCCAAACAAGGCTCATTTTCTTCGTCGTTTAATGAAGATTCGAAATTAAAAATAAATTTAAAGATTCATCGATTCGTTATTTTTTTATAACAATTATTTGAATTTTTGAGTATTGAGTTTTAGTTTTTCGATTTTTTTTTAATATTTCGGTCTAGAAATATTACGATCAATTTATTATAAATGCAGTAAAAAGAATATAAAATTACCTATCTTTTACAACCATAAATTTTTAATAGACTCTTTCCCTTCTATTTTTATACAAGGAAAAAGTCATATTTAGTTTCAACGGTTATATCTCGGAATTATATGATGGAAAATGGTTCAAACAATTTTAGATTTAAATATTGAAATAATTTTAATAAATTACGTACAGAAAAAAAATTGCTGTAATAATGATTATTACCTATCGTTCTGTAATTTTAGTAAAAAAAATTGTAAAACTATCAATGATGAAAAAGCACACCTTTTTGAGCTATTAATTAGAAAGACACATAGCAATTTAAAATAAATTTATTAGAACAAAGAATTTCATAATAGAACAATTAATTTAGTCTGAGGAAGCTAAATGCAAATGAATTCGCAGAGGTTTTTATTTTTAAGAGAATCATAATGATGTTGTGCGTAAAATATAGCAATATTGTTCTTATTAGTAATAAGAATTAAGATCTTCAAACTCTTTCAGTACTATAAAATGAATTTTAAATCAACTATTCAGGAGTACTAAATAAGGAAATGTTTACTTGTATAAAAACTTGTATATAAACTGTAATAAAATTGAAAAAGTATTTTAGTATTTTTTTTCAAAGGAAATAATATTATTCCAATATTACTCATATATAAGTATTTCGGTGAAAAATTACAGATACATAAATTAAATTTCGATCTTACTTCACTTGATGAATTATAATCAAATTATTTTAACTGTTGAATTTAATTTTTGTATCTGTAATTTTTCAACCAAATACTTATATATGAGTATACTTATATATGTATATATATTGAATATTAACAAATATATATTAATTTTATGTATTTCCAAGTACTTAAAATTATAAATGAAATAAATTCACATTTAATTATTAATTCATTGATACTACAGTTTTATTCATATCATTCATGGTCAAAATATCTACGGCAAGTGAAATAAAAAAATTAAAATTTTAGCTATCAATTTTCTAAATTTCACCAAAACTATTGTTAACTATTTACAATAAACTATATGAAAAATCCACGTCTCCATCCCTATAAACCGAGCAAAACCACCTCTCGACAACCTCCAAAACTCTCCCCGTCTCAATTTCGATTTCGACTTTCCTCTCCGCCTTTTCGCTTTTCGAAACCGTCCCCCAATTTCGCGCAGCGAGCGGCCAGACGATGTGCAAAAAACTTGCACCGCCCGGGAATCGAACCCGGGTCGCAAGAATGGGAATCTTGCATGATACCACTACACCAGCGGTGCTCCCGCGCACTTGCTTGCCGCTTGTGCGGTACAAGTGCGGAGCATGGCTAAAATCGATATAGCGCCGCGCGGAACTAGTCGTAGCTGTCGCGTCTGCGCGTCTGCGCGCGCGGTGGCAAAGTTCAAAAGATGCGCGCGCAGGCGAGGCGGGAAACGGGCGCGACACGGTTCTTGTGTCGCGAGATGGACAAGGGAGTATTCGAAGACGCAAAGGGAAAAGATGCAGATTTGGATGAGTCATAAAATGTGTAGTAATTCTTTTTTAAATGAAGATACACTTGAAGAAGGCAACAGAACTGAGAGTAATGCATTGTTTCTTAAAATAAAATAAAAGAATATTAAAAATGTTTTTATACAAATAAACTACAAAAATTTATCATTTTTTTGTATATAGAATTGTTTTTTTTTTGTTGCAAATTTTAAAAATCTATGCATTTTTAACTGAAACATTGTCATATTGTTAAAGCAATTCAAATAAGGAGAATGACCGAATTACTGACAGCTTTTTAAGATTTCTGACCAATAAAGATTCTAACCTTAAAAATTATAAAGATTATCTATAAGAATAAATAAAAGAAAGTTTTGTCACACAAACAATGCGACATATTAATAAGACATTATTAATTATAAATTTATGTATAAAAGCATTAGCTATGGGTCCGTCGTGTGCTTTAATATGTCAGTAGATAAGACCATGCGAAAACTATACTTTGCACATGGCGCTCCCGCGTGATTTAATAGTCACCGTATATAGAGAATGATGCCGCCCATGGATGCCCATGTGGCCCCAGACAAAATATCAATAGGACCCATATGAAACTGGTATGGCCATGAAGAACCTATGAAATTTTAAACAATTAAACAACAATTTCCTTCTGTATAAAGTGTAAAACATTAATAAAGTGGTATTTATATTTTTACAACTTAATGTCTGATAAAATCTTGATTTTGTCACCTAATTTACAGGTTTACCCTCTTTATTAAAGTTTCCCTTCACTTTTCCGGATCACATTTTTTTAATTTTCATATTTAATATTCTCTAAACAATAGAGTTTGTTTTGTTTTATTGATATTTTAATAAGATTGAAGTATTTAATATACTATACGAATGCAATTTGGTCCTTGCATGCGATATATTTTATATCAGGATTTAATAGATTATATGCAACTTTTTCAATATTCGCAAGTCACCTAATATTAATGAAGTTACTGCGGTTTGATATAACATCTTTGGATTTCAAATAAGTAATAATCCTTATGGTATTTCTTATAAAAATTGTGAATAACACGGAAACGTTCATGCAATTATCTAATTCTTAACATCAAAATGTATAATGTGTCGATAGATGGGTTTTTCTTAAAAGTGTCTATAATGGTTCCTGAAATTTTTAAATTTGTATCAGTAATTGGGGCATATATCCTACGGATAATATTGCTTTCTTTTTTAGGAAATACTTACGAATCGATAGTTTCAACGACTTACATAGATGTCGATAAAATAGGAAACGCTATGACTAACATTCTTTTGACGGAAGTATAGTCGTATAAAGTTGTATAGATTGTGACTTATAAGAAACGTCACATTAAATTTTTCATAAATTCTTTTCATTACTAATTTTCTAAATCAAGTTATTTGTTTCTTAATATTTAGAATATTTAAAACATTGATAATTGTATCTATTACTAAGCCTCGCCATTATAAAAAATTATATTTAATTTAAAGCTTATAATAGCGATTAATATAAAAAAACTTACTGTCAACAAGATTATATTAAAAGAAATATAAAAAAGAACAACAATATACCCATAAATTTACCATCAAACACCAGACCTTAAAATCCCTCGCGCCAAGCCAAAAAGTAAGTCACGAAAAAAAGCTCGCCGCCGAAACTAAAAGCTACACACGAGCGCGATAAAAACAAATACCCACCTCCATGCACACACGTGTACGAGAACACGTAAACTTCGTAAATGCATAAACGTGCATCAAAGTGTCATTATCGGGGCCGCGCGACGTATCTCTATACACGCGGCTGACTTTTTTACGACGCGGGTCGCGTGCGCGCGCGCGAAAAAGAGGTCGTAAACCGCTGAAAATTCTTTGTGCACGCGCGTCTTGCGCGCGGGCGGCAATTAAAGAGCGCGGATGCGCGCGGCTTTAAGCGTCGCTTTTGCGTGCACGGCGATGAAAAGCGAGCAAGGGAGGAAAATTTTCCGCGCGCTGATCGACATTCTTTCATCGGATTACGCGAGGAGGCTTTGCGGGGATGGAAATTATAATGCTTGTCTTGCAGCAATGCAGATGTGAACGTGAGATACGCGTTTTTTCAATAATTGGCTATTTTAATGAATCGAAAACTATTTTGCTGTCACTGTGCAAAATACAAGATTATTATTTTGAAGTAATTTTTAGATGTACGGTTGTTATTCTAGATACATTTTGAAGGTGTATATTATTTTACGCGAGTAATTAAAATAACCCCCTGTAGCTAACACTAAATTAAATGTCGTCAAATTACTGCGTTCGGTGCAGTAGATTGACCGTACGAATATTGCTGAATTGAGCTGGATGTAAATTGCCCGAATTAAATGTTGTAGTTCTACCACTTCAATGTAGTTTGACTACGAGACAAGTGAAATCACTTTATTCAATAGTGGAAATAAAGGTACCACCTACCAGCACTGTAAATTTACAGGCAATGATCATTATGTAATTTCATGTAATAATACATTTTACATCAATGTAAATTAATAGTGCTCGATAATAAAATTGGAACTTTTTTGTGTATCGTATTATTGTGCTACTATTGGATACCCTTATTTCCAATATTTAATGCCGTAATTTTACATCAAACATTTCACAGTGTATACGCATTTCTCACATTTTTCTGTATCCGACGATTTCGGCAAACGAAACAAATCTTTGACACTTCGTACTACAGTTATGCGAAGATTATACAACAATTTTTGAAGTAGGGGAAACCAGGGTAAAGTGAACATAGTAACACTAAAAGTTGAAAAAAATGTATTTTTCAGACTTAAAACATTACTTTTAAGTTGCACAGGAAACTTCTTACATTAATGAATATATTAGCAATTTTAAATAAAGTAATTTATTAAGTTTGATATTATTTAGCTAACTTTGAAAAATACCGGTTCACTTTACCCGGGCATTTCAGTGCGGGGTAAAGTAAACTAGGGGATATAATAAAATATTTTTAAGTTATTTTGCTACATTTTGCACTAGAATAGATTAAAACGTTAATTTAGATAATAATAAAACCAAAAAGACATCTTAAAACCTTTAAAATACTGTAAAATATGAAGCAGTTAAATATGGAGGTTATGTTGTCCCATTAGTATAAATACGAAATGCGTTACAACAAAGGCTTTGTATACTACAATAATATAACACTTATCTTGATCAATATTTTGTTACATTTTCTGGGCGCGTATAAATTAGTGCTATCACATTATTTTCCGGACCACTTTACCCCGATTCACTTTACCCTGAGACGTCGATTCTTTAAAATGTTTGTTTAAAAAAATAAAAACCTCTTTTAAAGATCTGTATTCTTGGTAAAAGTAAGTAAAACGTATTTGAAGTAACTAGAAAAAAATCTAGGCATAAAAATTGATTAGAAACATATTTAATCGTTATAACGAATTCGATAAATCAACTTTCTTTTAAGGTCGAAAAATAAAATTATTATTCTTTCGTAAAATAGTAATGGTAATGCAGTGAAACTTTTTAATTATCATAATTGCATAATTATTTTTATCTAAAATTAAAATTAGGCGTAAATAATAATTCGGGGAAGAAATAATAAGCATGATTGACTTTACCCCAGTTTCCCCAACGCATAAATCATTTTAAATTAACATCATTCACAATTATATTAAAGTAAGTTTTGAGCATGAAATACGATTTTTAATTTTAGCTGATAGTCGTCCGTGGCTGGCGTGGGACTGATGACCCCACCTCTCTATCACTCATCAAGAAACGGCAACTCAAGCACTACTGTGATTGCCTACTGGGTACCACACTGCTGGGAAAAGTAGTCCCTAACCTAGATTCCGACATGGGACTATTTCGGGTAAGATATAACATCTGGCATGTTTGTGCTGCTGCGGTAATGAGAACTCGAGCTCGTGAAAACCAGACTAATAATAATAATAATAATAATAATAATATATAAGAATAATAGACGCATGTAAATGTGTAATGTCTAAAACCATGCTTTTTGTTATAATTTAATGTTGCAAAAATGCTTTATTTATATATTATACGAAAAGAATTTTTGCTAAAAAAATAAATACTTTCAAGAAGCACCAAGGATGAAACTTAAAAAATGGTTTTCCTTCTACAATATGAAATATGGCCATATAAATGATTTATAAACGAACATAGTGCAAATATCCATCATTATCACCGAAATACAACAAAATAATGAACAAAAATCTTTATTTTATTGCAGTGAAAGTTGCCGCAATTCAGAGTAAAATTCTGTCAAACAAACGTTAAACATTCTGATAAATAACGTTAACTTTCACCCTTCATCAGGGCGTTCTTTCCCCTTAATACCAAATACCCCACGCGTCCTCCAATATCCCCGGCAACTTTTACTACAAAACCCCCTGCACTTACAAACAAACACCATCCACAGTTCCAAACAACCCCGCAACAAGAACAAACCCGCCATCAAAAACCGCATGCGGTTCCATCCCTTCATATCTCGCATCTCTCCTAAGAGCGACAGCCCCACATCCACATCCACATCCACGGGTATAATCCGTAATTGCATAAGTAATGAGCGGTAATATCGCCGTTGTAGCAGCAGCAGCAGCAGCATCAGCAGCGTATAGCCGTAGGGCCCCTAGGGAGTGGAGCAGCAGCGGCGTCCGTCGGCCACAATCAGCATAAAGACATAAAGGCCCCGCGCGCGCGCGTATACGTCCGATTACGATGATGAAGACGAGAAGCGCACGTCGCGCGGATGATTACGACGATGACGATGCCTGATCTCCTCTCTGTCTCTCGGCTCCGGTGTAGTATCGCGCGCGCGCGCGCGCGCGTGTACGTGTACCAGTAAGTTATGGCGAGAGGGAGATTGTTGGATGGGCGCGTGGGCGCGATTGTTAATTGGCCGACGTTGGGCTTGAGACGATGGCGATGCGCGGGATTCGGTGGTTCATGGGTTTGATGGCGTGCGGAGTGGAAGATTAATACTCTGTGCTTTCTGTGTATTGTGGAATTAAGATGTTGCATACAAATAAAAAGTTGAGCTTTCACGTGAAATAGGTAGAATAGCAAAAAATAATTAGGTCGTATTTTTTCTTTTACCATAAAAATGAAAAATTTGAAATTTACAGGCGTTTAAAGTTTCCAAATCTTCGATATATATATATAGATATACTCTAATGCTACGTGACGTCATGAAAGTATACCATCGTGACGTCACGCAAATTTCAAATGACTGTAATTACTTCAATTTTCGTTAAATTGAAATAATAAAAAACACGACCTGATTATTTTAGCATAAACTGTTTGAATGCGAAATAAAAAAAAATCATGCAACAACTGAATTCTTGTGTGCTGTTAGGACACTGTTTTATGTTGATTTTGCATTATTTTGTACTAGTACTAGGTGTAACGGACAGAAGTAGTGTACATTTTTTGCAAAAATAAATATCGATATGTTTAAATAAATTATAAAATGTAATTAAATTATTAAGAACGATTTAATAACTGTAATTATGAAAGAATAAGAAAATACAAGATTGAAGCTACTTTGGTTACTAGCATAAAGAACTAATAAAATGTTTGTTTAGAGAACACTTCCTCGAGAGGAATATGTAAGTATCTGAGGGCCGACATTGGGCTTTCGTCGGCGATAAAAGAGTAAGACAGTTGCGAATCGAAGCTCGAGATGTACACATCGGACCGAATTATTTTCATTTTGATTTTTATACGAGCACGTCACAGGATAATGTTGATTTAAAGGTTAATAAAAAGAAACATTAAAGGTGAAAATCGTTTTGAGTGAACTTATTTGATCTCCTACGTGAAACTTAATTTGTTAAGTAACACTGGGAGAAATTCACGTATCGAAGATGGACCGGAGATTGATTAATGGCTATGATAAGTGGATGTTCTTAGTTGGGATGAAACTAAGAACTATGAAATATCGAAGTGAGAAAGCTAATTTACAAAATTACAAATAAATGATAATAGTACCAGATGTATTTGCAATACTTTTCAGATAAGGGTTTAATTCATCATCTTCTACCGCTCTTACTGATCAATAAGCATTTTGTTTTAAGCTTTTTGTTATAAGCTCTGAATTTTGACCAAATGGTTTAAGCTCAAGAAATCCATTCTTCCATTTCATGATATACTAAGAACATATGAGAAGATTAATTTCAATGCAACCGGAATACTGGATCATTCGCAAGAATTTTGGTTATTCTATAGCTGTTCACGTATCTAGAAATGGAATTCGTTTTCATTAGGAATTTAAAGGACTGCATTTTACGCCATTCTGTATTTCTTATTTGCAGATACAAAATATATTTTACTTATTTGAGACCCAAAGACTGAAGAACTTGTTACATTTGAGAACAATGAGATTAACCTTTCTACGCATCCATATATTTGTGCTCGTTGAAGGTATAAAAAATAAGATGCAGACAATGGAGAAATAAGTCCTTATTCTTTCTTATTATAAAATATAAATGATAACGTCCAAACAAGGTTTTAATAAAGAAATAACATTTTTATTTATTTGATTTTATTTTATTTTAACCAGTAACAAAAGATTTTTACACATAATACAGAATAATAGTTTACAAAGTATGAGTACATTACCCTAGAATAGTAATAAAGAAGGAAAATGAGAAATCATAAGAAATAAGCTTTCATTAATATACGATATTCCCTATTCTTTTAGCGCATAAAACTTAGAGCCTTTGTAGGGCAAAAGGAGAAAAGCAACAAAAATTATGTGTTCTGGACGAGACATCTTAGCGTTGCCCTCGGAAGGATAAAAGTATAAAATTTCTCTACTTATCTTATAACTGTTAAGGATACTTTAATAAAAAAAAATTGATAATAAACGCCTTGATAACGCAGCATCAGAATAAAGCGCGGAAGATCAAGATAGAGCCTGCAATACAGCGAAAGCCTCCGCTGCGCAACATCGCGGATCGTCATAAATCAAGGTTTAATCTAAGTAACCGTTGCCAGTCGCGAGAATAAAGGCTTCATTAACCGAGGGGTCATTATACTATTTGCGAAGAAATGAAGGAACTAAATTGGAAGGATGAATATTCGAAATCTGTCGACGTTGGAAGATCGAAGATAATTGCGATAATTTATTCAGAATGAAAATGAACTCTTTCAGCGTGTACATTTATAATCACATTAATAGGAAAATTTGTTACATTATACAGAGTAAAATAGTTTGCAAAGTTGCAATTCAATGCTGAGAATTATAATGAATATACTTACAAAAGATTGAAATTCACAGCAATGTTCAATAATTTTTATTTTTTATTTTTAAGATACATATTCATACAATATACTTATTTAAAACATATTTAGGGTAGTATTTAGTTCATTACGCTAAACTAATTCTGTAGACAATTTTTTTTATTCATAATACATTGCACCAAGGGGAGGTTCTGTGATTATTTTTCCTCAATGATATTAAATGATTGCAGTTTATAACAATATGTTTTGAAGAGAACAGCAAACTAGTTGGCAAAACGTCAATAAAACAAGATCTCTTTTTACTGACTCGTCAAGATACTAGTTAAGACTGAGTGTTGGAAATATTATAAAAATTTCATGTACTATCCTAATGCAATGGATTAAGTTCCTTTTAAATTGTATAGTTATGAATTTGGGACATATCAACATTGTATACTATGAAATATAGAGTGAAAATGAAAAAAACTCTATAATGAATCCATTTCAGGAGAGTGCAGCAGAAAACAGTTGAAATCACTCTTCAATGATCTTATCAATTGCCCTAATTTCACTAAAATTTTCTACTGATTCTTTAAATACTTTTATTAACTTTTTAACTCTTTTTGCAAACAATATGATATTTATAAGAATGAGTCAGTAAAAATAGAAATATTTCCCAAATGAATGTAATTTTTCATTTGTAACATTGAAATAAATCTTCAGTTCAGTTTCAAGAAGTTTGATTAATCTAGAATGACCACACATCCATCGAATAATAATCTTTTTTCTAGTACATGAAACACATTTCTTATTGTAAACAAAATCACATTCTCTAAGAGATTTTAAAATTTAATCTGAATTATAAGAACTGTTACTTAACAAAACAAGTTTCACGGAGGACATCAAATAAGTGTACTAAAGATGATTTTCATTTTTTGTTTATTTTTACTAACTTTTAAATCCTAATTATCCTGTGACGTGCTCATATAAAAATCAAAATGAGAATAATTCGGTGCGATGTGTACATCTCGAGCTTCGATTCGCAACTAAACTAGCTCTTTTGTCATCGACTCAGATGCTTACATATTCCTTTCGAGGCAGTGTTCTCTAAACAAACATTTTATCAGTTCTTTATGCTAGTACCCGAAGTAGCTTCATTCTTGAATTTTCTTATTCTTTTATAATTACATTTATTTAATCATTCTTAATAATTTCATTACATTTTATAAGCTCATTTAAACATAATGATATTTATTTTTGCAAAAACTGTACACTGCTTCTGTCAGTTACAAGAACAGAATTTTACTTAAAATATGAACAAAAACTGCAGCACCTCCCCTTGTGCACACCTATTCACTATACCTCCAGAACACAAGCTATCGAAGAACAAAAGAAATCAATACCCCGAGCAATCCCATCGATACATCCCACCGAAATTCTCGATCATAAAAAGTCTCTTCAAATTCCCGGAGACCTCCTATACCTCGTTCCCTCCGCATCGCCATGCACCTCGGCCGAAAAACGAACGGAGAAAACGACGGGACGCGAAACGGAAGGAAAATTTCCTCCAAGCCCCTCTTCTCCGCGCCGAGGGATGAAAAATTGTCCCGAGCACTAAAAGCGTAATACGAGCCTCCACTCTCCGTATATATACAATAAAAGAAAAATAAAGGTTGCATCTCGCGCGAGAAAGAAAAGAGAAGACGAGGGCGAGAATCTCGCTTCGATTTCCTCCCACTACGCGGCCGATGCGCCGCTACGATATCGAAACATCCGGTTTACTGCAGCTATATACGTATACCATTTTATATATATGTATATATATATACACACCTGTGTGTCTATGTATTTATGTATATGTATCCCCTTCTTCGCGCGAAAGTTTCGAGCCGCGCGCAGAGCTTTAATATTCGCGTCTGAGGATATTGCGACTGGCAGCGCATTATTACGCCGATATTTATGAGCCCATAGATGCATAGACGCTCGCTCACTCGCAGCTAGCACGAGCTCGACTCTTGTTCTCTTGTCTGTCTGTGAGAATGTATGCGCGGAAACTTGGCGTACGAGTATATCAGTGCTACGGGGGGAGCAGAAGAGGGAGAAAGTCGAGAGTGCGTACGAGGAGAGCGAAAGAGGGAGAGAGATGGCGTAAATCACGTGTACGCGCGCGTCAGAGATGAGAGATCGGCTCGCGATGGTGCTTATTAAGAGTCGGATGGTGTATCTATAGCTTGTAGGAAATGATGGCGAGATGTGGGCTTTGTATTCAGATCCGTACTAATGAGTGAACTTAACGTGAATCTTTAGGGAGCCTTTTATGCCTGAAGACTTAAGAAATTTGAATGGAATATAGCTTCGATAATATTTGAGAATTGTTCGCAGTGGATCTTTTGTAAGTTCATGGCTGCACTTACCTGTACGATTCGCATCGTCTTTTTAAGCATCGGGAATTTAATGCTCCACCCACATATTGATTAACCAATTCGTACTTTTTACATGATAACAAACGTACAAGAACACATACTTTAACGTATTAATCCTGTGAATAATTTATAAAAAACGTTAATAAACATCACAATTTTCATGCTTTGAAAGTGATGACCATTACCGGTCTCGCGAATAGCTGGTTTTCAAATATAATTATCAGTATGACCTTGTACCGATCGGTGTGACCCGCACCCGGATCGCGCAGACTCCACCCAAATGGCGAACAAGATTAAAAAGACTTTTTTCGTATAATAATAAAATAAAAGAATTTATTAGCTACTAAAGTTGTATTCTTTTTTCTTAGTACTGATAAATTTCACTGCACATACGATCAATTAATTTAAGGTAAGCCAAGTTTTACATAATCGTATATTGTGTACCAAGAGTGTAAATTAGATTTTTCGGCCCGTATGTGGTTTGTAGCTAGAGTCAAGGCGAGTGCGTATTGCGAGCCGAAGACGGGTACAAGACATATTTGAAGAGCGATCGTGAGTTTTCTCGCTCGTCAGTCGGCAAATAGCCGCTTTGCGCCCACTTTAGAGTCATGAAAAGACGCAAAAATCGTGCATGTGTGACAAAGACTATTAATGATTTACTATCAATGATAGGAATGACCCCATTCTGTTCTAGATATGACATTTGCACTATACAAATAAAAGCTATGACCGAAGACTAACTCTCTCCAGATTCTCTTTCGTCTATGCTTGCTAGAATGGCGTTCCGAAGATGTCCTGACAGTTTCAAGTGAATCCGTTAAAGACCACAACTGCAATCATACATCGCGTTATATTACGGACCAGCGAAGAAGCTAAATGGTCCCTACAACTGTTACAGTAGCCCTGAAAGAACCCTAATGAATACGAAGAAAGTATTAACCATCTACATGACGATACAACAAAGGTCGAACCACTCACCGGAAAAGTTCCTCGTCGCCTTGGCGGTGACCCTCTGCAGCAGCCAGGCCTGCAGCGCCAGCCTCTCTCTGTACCTGCAGAAGAACTCGGGCCTGATCCTATGCCTCTGTAGAAACTCGTCGCACTTCCTAAAAGCCGCGAGGGCCTTGGCAACCTCGGCCTCGTCCACGTTCGACTCGTCATCGTCATCGTCCTCCTCCTCCTCGTCACTGGTGTAACTCCTGGAGGTGCTCGACCGATCGTCGTCCTCCTCCTCGTCCTCCTCGTCCTCCTCCTCGTCGTCGTCGTCGTCGTCTTCGTCCTCGCATCGCGAGCCGGTCTCGTAGGTCTCCTCGCTGTAGCCGCTGGCCTCGCTCTCGGCGCAACCGCCAAGGTAGCGCGGCTTGTTCGAGAGGCTCGCGCAGCGATCGTAACGAGGGTTTGGTGCGAAAGTCTGTGGACAGGATTTTAAGGTGCGTTGAAAATAAGGTGGATGTTGTGAAGGAGGTATTAAGTGATTGCGTGAGCTTCCAATACGGTATTAAGTGAGAATTACGATGTGTGTCTAAATTATAAAAGTATATCGCGAGTAGCCACTTTGTTTTAAAAATCTAGCTTACAACCCCTCGGCCCCTCCTCAGCACCTCCTCATGTTCCCTCCTCAGTCCTTTCTCATAATTTGACCTAGATTTTCGTTTATTCACCGTCGCCTAATAACCCAAGAATAAAACTAGGGTTATTGAATTGATGGGTTGTTGAGTTGTTGGATTATTTTCAAGAATACAACTTCGATTATCGATCCTAGGCCTTTGTCTTACTGACACCCTGTACATATACTGCATACACAGCTGCCGTCGTGATCACCGGTCAAAAGGACTTTGAAGACGAAGTATTAAATGGAAGAAAAAGTGAAGAGATAGTTGGCGAATACCTTAGAGCTTGAAAAACATTAAATAAATGTGGAAAATCAGAGGAATAGGAAAAAATATGATACGTACAGAATGTAAAAGTTAGAGAGAAAAGAGAATAATCATGATAAACTAACACAAATTAGTAAGATCAGAAATATATACCAGTGACGACCTGACCTGAAAAGAAAAAAAATACAAAAAAGGTAAGCCTGTAGGCACAAATTGCAAGGAAAAATGACTGGAAAAAGTCGTAGTTGGATATAGAAAATTATTCGTAGAAAGGCAGTTTATTTGGGATGAAACAATTGAAGATATAAAAGAAATAAAAGGCATATAGAGGTAAAGATACTTACATGAAGAAACCAAAGGCAAACGAAAATGTCAGCATTAGAAAGAAATAATCTCAAATATGAATAAAAGTAAAGAATACTGATAGCATAGAAAAAGACAGGCCTGTAAAATTGGCCTTATATAAGTAAGCAGACAATGAGGTATGCAAAGAGTCAACAATCACAGGGCCAGAAGCCTTGAAGAAAGAGATAGAGAAAGGAGTGAAGAAAAGAGACAAGAAATTTACTATGAAGAGGTTAAGATAGTTATCCCTCGTATTCACTGGTAGTTAAATAAAGATGCTATTGAAATCAGCTCTGGTGCAGCTGGACAAAATTTCTTAAAGTTCGTTGTGAAGTTAGCCGCTGTTATCATGGAGCAAATCATTTTGCATTATTGGGCGATGTTCACGTGTATACAAAAAGTATCCAATTACCTATACTACCATTGGCAGTTTTAAGCAGTAAGATAAGCAAAGAAAGTCGCAGTAATAACAGCAAAGAACAAGAAAGAAAACAATTCGTCTGAGCGTGAACGATTAAAAACTTATATGTAGTGTAGTTGGCGTATAATTTAACTATTTGAGATGTTTAACCTCACTTCAATAGCGTCTCTATTTAACTGCTAGTGAAGACGAGGGAATAAAACATTTTAGAAAATATTTCTATAGTGAAATGCAAAAGACAAGAAAGAAAATACATGCATTACAAGAGCGGCAAATACAGATCTAAGAAAGATGCAGGAAAAATATTGTGTACTATCTTATTATTGTAAAAACTACAGTTGAAATAAAGATTAATTATATATGTTATTTAACCGTCGCCTAATAACTTAAATTATTGTGTTATTTCCAAGAATAAAACTTCGGTTATTGACCTTACCCTGTTATTTATTATTAAATAAATATTTGTTTATCCTTATTTCTTTTATTATTATCATGTGTATATACGAATATGAACGATAACCTAGTATTCTACGAAAGATACTTTATTCTGTATAGAAAAATAATAACTTGAACAAATACGATGTAATCTTCGATTCAAAGATAGTTGTCTAAACATATGGAACAGTAAAAGCATATAGTAAGTCACGTGACTACATCGATACCTTTTACGAAAAGTAGCATGTTTCAAATTGCCAAGAAAATAAGCACATTTCAACGATCACTATGTCGAATAACAGTATGTTTCGCTTTTTTCAACGAAAGCAAATACTTTAAAATGATTCTAAACAAAAACTAACACGTGTTATATTTCATCAAATTCATTAAACCCTATTATCTGATTGATATCAGATTGACCATTGATATTGTCGCTGAAAGTTTAATCGTAAATCAAATTTGCTACAAATATTAATAAGATTAAATTGTTTTATCATTTAGAGATAAGAATTTTCAAATAAGTATCGCGTAGATTATTGTGTTTTCATATTTGATTTTATTATCTATAATAAAACTAAAAAAAAACGGTTTTCTTTTATAAGTCTAATATTATGCGACTGATATAACAAAAATGAAACAATAAAAATGTATGTAATATATCACTTACTTATTTTTTAATTATTTATTTAATCAAAAATAATTTGTATAAAAAATATTTATTAATAAAGAAGAACGAAAGTCTTACTTTTCTTTGGTGTGACATTATGCCTTGATGCTCGTTTTATCGCTAATGGAGAAAAATCAAATTCATATCCATCTCCAGATCAAATTTTTAAAATAAATTATTTCTGATATAATCAAATCTTATTGTAAATTATTATTATTTTCTAATGTAAATATCCAATAAAAATTTCAATTAATTTTCGACATCTTACTAAAGAAATAGAATGCTTAATTATCTATTAGACTATTTAAATTTATGTTTAAATAGACCCTAATAAACCTAAACAAATCCCCTATAAAACTACACTATTCATGCAAAAACCCCTACAAATCGACCATCACCAAGCAACCACTCAAAGATACCCCATCCCATCCAAACACGGCCCAACAACACCACTCACCAAATCACTCACCCCGTTATAAATCAATACAAGAACCACCTGCTGCTCCCCGGGCATCAAAGCCAGCAACAATCACCTCGAGATTTACGATAACGCAAACCAACAACAAGATCCCCGACTCCGGCGGATAACATTACAAAAAGCTCTCTTACCGCGTGCCTCCGCTGCTGCTGCTGCTGCTGCGGCGGCGGACGATCCACGGCAGGCAGTTCCGCGGCGGTCGCAGGGACGCCGCCTCCGCGTCGGCCGATGTAGTGGGTCTTCGGGTAGATTTTGAACCTGACGACGGGCTTGGCGCTGCGCTTCATATAATTTATGGACTCTCGGCCGGGCGCGGGGGGAAAAGGGGCTGCCGCCGTTGGGGCTGATTTATCGCTTCCTCGTTGGGAGTGTCTTCCTTTTTTTCTTCTCAAGAGTCGCGAATTTTCATGTCCACGTGGGAAAGCCGCGCTCTGGAACAGAGAGAATGGGGGGTGTGTTGAGTCAGGGGGAGACTGGTAGTTTGATTTTTGAGGGGTTTTGGTTGTTTGTGGCTATTTATGTTACGTAGTTGAACCGGTTCTCGATCACACAAGAAGGTACTGAGGTTATTCTGACAATGGACAATTATGAAAATTGCTAATTACTTAATTTATATCTTAATTTAAATAATAGTAGGTTTGAAACGTTTGTATTTGACATAAAACCGTGAAAATCATGCAAAAGTTCCAATGAACCTAATGTCGATCAGTGAATTACAGTCAGGACTAATTGTCGATCAGTAGTTCTGGCCCAGTTCTCGATCACAATTCTGCGTGAAAAGTGAGGTTATGTTTTTGAAATCAATCTCTTATGATTATCTATGATAACAAATGAATATTAGTGTAGTTTTATTACAAAATATAGTAAATAATTAATGTTATATCGTTATTATGCGTTAAAAAGTATCTGAGCTTGTCGATCGACAAATGGTACAGCATACACTAACCATGAGCCTATCCTCGATCACTTAATTAAAATTGTAAAAATAAATTAATTATCGTCTACGCTTCGTTTTTAAGTTCTTGTTGATCTAAGGTTACTATTAAACCCTTTTACATGACTTGATAAGCAACAAAATTTGTTAAAACGTCTTATTACTAAACACATGCTCGTTAGCTCAACAGCTAAGAATGCCGCTTATGAACGCACGAACGAGAAGTTGCTGTATTAAATAATTTTTTTCTCATAAATAAAATCATTAAATCGTTTGAAACCTTTTGACAATTATTCACATATAAGGCTGCTATTAAAAACAATTTAAGTTTGTATGACATATTTTAAGTAAGATTGCGAAAAATCGTACTATTTCTCAAGGTGATCGAGAATTGATACGTGATCGACAACCGGTTCAACTACGTTTGATCATAATAGTAGCTTTTATATTAGGAGATTTGTCAGTCTGAACATTATTAACATTCCAAAGTACACGTCTGAAAGCTGTATCAAAATTTCATTGTAAAAGATTAATTATACCTATATTTGAAACAAAAAATTATCTTCCTTAGTTTTAAACTGGATCTCACTTGGTTTTCAACCAATTCACTTCAGATCTGATAAGATAATATAGTAATAATTATACTGTCTTCAATTCAGCGTAAGCGAGTTTTTACATCGTAATTTGGATTTTTGTAAAGTAGAAAACCAATAAATAGTATTCTTTTTAAATTCTAAGATTAAAAACAGATAGTAACACAAATAAATGACGTCAATATCATCGATACGTTGTGAATTTTACAATGATCATAAGCGATTGCAAAATTATCAAAATTGATAGTCCATTGTAATTCTGTATTCTGAATAGCCCATGCGTGCTTTAAAATGTCAGTAAAAAAATGCATAAATAGTTGAATTTATAAAAAAGACATGCCTAACATACATTTTGTGCGCTTAATGTCGTGCTTCATTTAAAAAAGAATAAACAGAGCATAATATACATCTGAATCTATCATTAATAGCAATTTCTATAAAGACCGAACAATACTGCGTAGCGTGTATGCAGATCAGGTGAGGCTAGATAGTTCATCAAGACTACAATTTCTAATCCAGTTATTCCCATTTATCATAAAAAATATTAAAATCAACTACACAAGCTCCTCAATCCCAATCACTCGACTCTCGCTAATTGACCGTCAAAAACAGTCAATCCACTGCAAAAAGCTCTAAAAAATTCTCCATTTAATAATCACCCACCCACACTCCAGCAATCCATCGCGCATCTCCCAACTAAACTCATCGAACGAAAATCCCCCACCCTACCTCCAACGCCCACGCGCGCACTCCCCTACAAATTACATTTCTCTAAATTAACGAGGCCTCGCGCGACACGCAAAAAAGAACTCGCACCCGCAGAAACGGATACTCACACCCGCTCGCGAGCATACGGACAGAAACACGGCGTCAGCACGCGCGCCTAGCGAGCGAAACCGCGGGCGTGGATTTGCGGCCGCGCGTTAATTAACAATAATGCCGCTGCTGCGTCGGTGGAGGAAAAAAGAGGTTAGCGCGACGTTGCGCGACCGCGTGCACGCGGGCGTGCAGTCGTTTTAATTATTCGCTCTTAATCGATGATAAAGTTTGTTGTCAGCGACAGGCCTCGATCGCTTCGGCGTCGCGAGATTGGGATGCGCTGGATGGGTGATGGTGCTGGAAGGTGCGTTAGGCGGTGTTCGCAATGTTGGGGTTGGGTTGATTGTGCCTGTTAGTGGTAAGATGTGATTGTATGAGGTGGGTGGAAAGTTGGATACTTTATCGAGAATGTTGGTCAAGTGGACAATCTATCTGTTTCAATTGGAAAGACATGTATGGGGTAATAGTTCTTTTCGGTAAGTGAATACTGGCTTAGTCTATGCTTTTATCTAAGTTATACGAATTTTTAAATTATTATTAAATTAATTATTATTAATTATTAAATATTTTAAATGAAATAATGCAAGCTGTGAATCATTTTAACAATATAATAATAATGTTTTGCAGCAAATATAAGATATTTTCTCAAAAAATATAGACAAATAAATTAAATATCAATATACAATGCCACAATTGTGATACCCAAACACATCTACCCACGATGTGAACGACACTTTACCCGCAAGAGCGCGAAACCCGACAATAATCAAAAAAATAAAAGAAAAAATCGCAACCTCGCAGCACAGCGATTCTATTCCGCACGACTGCAGCTACGCGCGCGCCGGGTAGTAAATTATTGTCGATCCGCAATATCATATGCCGCGCGCGATCCGCTCGATCAATTTCGGCTGGTAGCCCGTGAAGGGAAAATGCGAAATTGCAACCGACGATCGCAGCGCATTCACCGCGTCCCGCGTATACAGACTCGATGGACCAAAACGCCCGCAGATAAATAATTTCCCCGCGACTTTTTTCACGCTAGCGCCACTTGTGTATTATACGCGGGGAAGAGGAACGATATCGCGCTGAATCGCAGCTGGCTTCGGATGAAAAAAAAACAAAAAAAAACATACAAATAACGGAAGAGCGGCGTGTGCACGCTCTGTAAACTTGACCATCTGGATAATGCTGCGGGTGGTGGGCGGTGTGCATGGGTGGTTTATTAGATTGAAAGCGGTGATTTGTTGCGTTTTTCTCGTTCGCCGGTACCTTATCGCTTTGATGGGTCATTTTTTAGGAATGCGTTGCGAGAGTTTGCGATGAAGGAGATCGATATTGAAAGAGTAAGGAACACGAAGAGAAATTGTTAGTAATGATTACTATACTAGGGTAGGAATTCGGAGACGAAGAGTAAAATGCGTTAGTTGACAGTACTGCGCAGGTTAGGACTGAGTACTAACCTGTATTGGAATGAATACAAGTTCGCATGCTTTTATGTTAACAAAATGCGTATACACATAGACTTCATGATATCTATTTAAATACTACGCTATTTTTCTTCAATAATTGATGTATTACATATAAAATAAGCCAAATATTAAATAATTATTCAATATTATTCAATTATCCAAGGATTTATTACTATACTATATTATGAATTAGTCCAAATAGGTTTTATCGGTTCGGACTTACCCACCTTGTACTATACTTATTGTCAGTCCTAACCCCATTTAGTAGCAATTACATAAAATATTTTTCATTCCGTGAATGAAGTTCCGTTAGAAATTTTGAAAACAAAGGCTCTAGCCGATTAACAATGTTAAATTTACCTTCGCGGTATTTGACTTTTAGAGTATTTTTTCTCGAGTTGTATTACAAAAATATAATTTTTAAGATTCTTTTTGTTTCACGCCCTCCTTCCCTTATAACTTAGTCTTAAAAATGGGTTTTTTACTCTTTTATTTCTTTCTCTGGCTGTTCGCGATCGTTTGGGCTGAAACTTCCAGCGTAGCTTCACTTATTATCACAAAATTTGAGGAAATATTTTGTGTGTGTTTTGAGAAAGTACCGAATTGTGTGTGAGAAGTATTTAATTATAGGTGTCACCTTAGTCTGTACACGGATGTAATAAAGCTCGGCTCTTACTACTGCCTGTCTATTCATACCGTGTTCTTAATATTCTTTCCATTTTATTTTATCGTGCTAAAGCTTTTACTATACCTACACTATATCTATTATTAACAGAAATTTTAATTAGCATGTTACAAATATATGCTACTTTGAAGTAATTAAATAAACATTATAAGTAGAAACAGTTAAGCTTGGGCTTATACCGTTATAGTATATTTTAACCAATATCAGAGCTATAAATAGCTGTAAATATGTGCTCTATAGATTAGGAAGACAATTTTTCTGACTTTTTATGTCGATATAAGCTAAGAAAGTGGAGTACAACATAAATATTGCAGAAAAATATAAACCGATTTGTATGACCTATTTTAAGTGTGAAGAATAGCGATAAAATGAGAAAAAAATAGTTGCTCGTGACTTTGTGCATTGCGCACCTTTTCAAAAAATCAGAAAAAATTCACACAATTATAAAAGCAAATAAAGAACAAAAAAAATTATTAAATTTTTTATCACACGTGAATTAGTAAAAAAAATGTTTGAAATTTTATAATACAATTTTGAAGTTATGTTCGCCAATGATCTTAGAATTATTTCCTTAAATTTTGTGACGAAATCTGGACCTTGGAAGTTTCAGCCCGAATAACCGTGAACAGCGGGAAAGAAAATAAAAGAGTAAGAGAAACATTTTTAAGACTAGCTCATAAGGGGAGGGGAGGGAGGGTGGTGGGGAGCAAAAGGAAATCTTAAAAATTATATTTTTGTAATACAAATCAAGAAAAGATTATAATGTATATGTATTTGCTCAGGAAATAAATAAATAAATAAAATAATATAAAATCCTAAAAACATATATTATAAAACGAATATAAGGTCGTGGGTCACTTTGCATTAATATTTATCCTACTTACAATAATTAAAACTTATCATTAATTTACTCACTCTCAAACATACATAAACTTTAATCTTCATTTCTTGTTGAAGGTAGATGTTGGCTTGTTCTCCAAATTTTGTTAATATTTATCTTTTTGTCAATAATTGGCGAATAGATCGCGATCCGCTATTTAAATAATATTCTAGTATTTACGCCCATGGCGCTTATAAGCTCGACTTCTTAACTTTGAGTACTATAAATGAATTATAACTCGCGAGGCATAGTGACGCCTTGGTGGTCAGTAATCGAGAGAGCTAGCAATGAGAATCCAAATTCTCACTTTCAAATTCTGACCGACAGCACAGATAATTGACATTATTCTTATCTCTGATTCTATCTCTCTCTCTCTCTTTATACTAAGGGATAAGGATACATTACAAGATACTTATGAAGTGCGATATCGCGAAGACAAATTTAACATTGTTAATCGGCTAGAGCCTTTTATATCAAACGTTACTGTGAATTTGTTTTCGTTGCTTTTTTAATGAATTTTGCTCTTCTTTCAGCATCAAAAAAATTCCCTTTGCCATTTATTTTTCAAGAATTTATGCAAACGAACGTCCGACGAGGGCTTTAGAATGCAGTCAAACTTTATCGTAGCTACGAAATATAGAGAGAGAATTTTTTAGTTTCCGAGAAACTTTTTCTTCCAATTTTTTTCACTGAAAATTCAGAGTTAAAATTTCAACGTAACTTTCTTATCGACGCCAATAAATTTATAAACTTCATGGAGAAAAATAATAGTGACAGTTATTAGCACGCTAAAACTCATTACGAAATACGTCAAAAGAATTAAGGAAATTTAATTTAAAAACAAAACTGAGTTCCATCATTAAAAAACCGCTTCCAATTTATTGGCACTTAACTTCCTCAAAATTTATAAATTATTCTAATATGAAATTCTTTGATCTAATAAATTAATTTTAAATTACTATATCTCTTTCTAATTAATTTCTCAAAAAAGGTCTGCTTTTTTATCATTGATGGTTTGTTCAAAGATATTTTTTCACTAAAATTACACAACTATAGGTAATTAATCTTTACCAGAGACAGTTGCTATGCCAAGAGGCTGCATAACATACAAAAATAATTTACCTTATCGATTTCAGAAAATCGTGAAATAAAAGAAAACGTTTTAAAAAAAGGAATCGATGAATCTTTACATTTTCTTTTTATTTCGATACTTTATTGGAAAACGAAAACAATGAGCCCTGTTTGGTAAAAAATGACCGTGCCATTCTCGAGATATAATCAAAATTTTTTTAAAAAATACATATCCTCAAATATCTCGAAATATAAAGGTCGCTGTGATCTGAGCTAAGAACTCGTTCAAGAGATAGTAAAGAGATACCGAAGAGAGCTTTCGTTTTGGAAAGATTCAGATCAAACGCTGCCGAGTAACTCCAGTATTCCAGCTGAATAAAAATCGATTTTTTTTTACAAAATGATGTTCTTCCCTTAAGAAGAAAAAGATAAAACCTACAAAAATTTACATAATATTCTTATTTACATTCCTAATCATATCAATTTTTTTCAAAAATTTTCAAACATTTCACAAATATAACCGTATGAAAAAAATGACGATTTGGGAAATAACAAAACAGGGGAAATAGCTTATTCAAAATTTCATGTGGTAAAAGATAGATAATTTTATGGTCTGTTAAATTCATTATCACTCAATCGATGATAATATTTCTATGGTATCAAAAAACCCAAAATACTAAAACTCAAAAATTGAAAAACCGCTAAAAAACAAAATCAAATCGAAAAACAGAAACAAAATTTTTTGATCGGCCGTTCTTAAAAAAAACAAAGAAAATGAGCCCTGAAACATTAATTTTCACCGCGTATATTCAGTGTAATGTTGATCTACATCCATACATACACACACACACGCGAACACAGACACATACTCACGTCTACGCACACACACATACACACACAGGCACACACATTCCCACCCACCCAGTTAATTTTTCAATTAATGTAAGGATAGCAAAATCGTTTGGCTACAATCACATTACAAAGCGGTGAAATTCTAATAAACACCGTGTTGCCAACGCATATTTTGTTATTGTTATGGTTTTATCAAGTAACCAAAACAATTATTAAAAAAAAACAACTTTTACTACGCTCTGAAAAAAATTTTAATTAAATTTTATACATTTCAACAACACATTGTTAATGACAATTGTAGGAATTAATCGCATATTTACTTGTAAATACTTTAAAAACATTTTAACGTCAAAGCCGTATACGTAAAGATGCCACAGCAATCGGCATTGCTCTAGGAGCTACACCGATTGTCAAGGTAACGAACGAAAATATATTCAGGGTTATAATGGTAGGAGAGCGATTCTCTTTTTTCAGTGTGTAGTATGTGCATGCTTATCCCATCCTATAAAAGTGTGTAGTGTATACATGCTTATCCCATCCTATAAAAAAGGCTTACTTCAAAGAAGAATTTCAAAGAAGGATGTGTAAAAATAATTGCGTACTTTTGTTCCCAGGGCAAGTAAATACTTCATACTTTATTAGTATTTTTTTTATTTCATGCACATTTATTTTGCAGTCTTCCATCTATACATCCAGGAAAAATTAAAAAAACACTTCAGGATTAAAATATGAAACAACATTTTTTACAATTTTAGCAATTGTTCATTCTTGAATTCCAATTCTATACACATTTTCATGCTATAAAAAAGTAGTTAAAAAGGATATGCATTTGATCAAAATATTTCCCCATAATCTACAAGACATATAGTTTACAAAGTGTAATATTATTAGGTAAATATAGTGAGAAACAACTATAAACTAACTTGCTTTTTCTGTATGGAACAAAATGTTGCATCTTTTACACATCCTTCTTTAATTAGTATAAAAAGTGCATCTAATCAACCCAAAAATAGACATGAAAAGCACGTTATGCAGATTGAGTACATTTTTGTACCATCATAAAAACCAGCGCTTATTTTTCAGTTCCTGAATTCTGATAAAATCAGCACATTCCTATATCACAATAACGTATATTTAGTTAACAAAAAACTTATACATGCACGTCTGACGTGTATTAACATACAAAGTATGCAATTTTCTTTTTGGTCGATTTTGTATCTAAAAGGTCTACAATCAAAATCTTGAAATCAAAATACCTCGTACAACTTAAAAACGAATGCTTCCCTCATTTGCATTTTCTCCAAAATCGCACCACCTGCCTAAAGTCACCCTGCTCTCTCTCTCTCCCTCGCTCCTTCTAAAACATCTCTCGCCAAAGTGTCACTCGCCAATCGCCCGTCTTCTACCTCCCTCCAACACCATTGTCGCACCTCCCTTCCCCCGATCGATCGATCGACGAATCATCCCCGGATCTTTAGAGCCAACGTCACACCTCCCTTCTACGACCGCACGCAACGCGCATGAATAATAAGCGCTCGCGCGCGGCCGTGAAAGTGCAGCGCAGCTCGCGAGAGAACCGAGCAATGGATGTATGTGTATACGTGTGTGCGCGCGGCGGTGCCGTGTAGAGTGAATTATGCACCACGGGGCATTGCCGAAGGGGCTAATCGTCCATCATCATAAGCGTCAGGCGTCAACTCTTATTTGGCCGCTTTTCATTCGCGATCGCGAGCCGAGCGAGCTTTATCGTTATATGCTGGGACGTCGCTCTTTTACGAAGGGATATGAGTTTATTTCTTGAGTCGATGCTGTGGTGCAGGTGAAAAATGGATTTAGAGCAGTCTGTGAGGTAGGGAAGGAACGATGTTGGGTAATGTAGGTAGAAAAGAATTGATTGTGTTTTCTGTTAGTGGTGTTAGTGGATCTGTAAGCTGTGTTATTAGGTAGTGTAAATCGTCTTTCTTCCATTACGTCTATATCTCTATGAATAAATGATGACGGGATGTTATGTAGCTATTTGAAATATTATGCGAGTGGCTTATCAGTAGAGCGCTTAATTCATATCGGTATTTAAAAAACAGTTCTTTCTGCTTTGTATAAAATTTGAAACGTATTGATAAAAATAAATACGTGGAGCACTGATAGCAAATTTTTTGAAGATACGTATACGTTCTTCCTATAAGCATAATGGAATCACGTAGCATAGAATAGTCGCAGCGAGTAAGAAAATATAGGTAATATTAAGTAATAGTAACAATAGTAAATGGTGGCTTGACTCTTATTATTTATTTCTAGCATCATTAATTGAAGGGTCGGATGCAATAAGGAGTCTATCACTTTTTTGACGATTTTTATCTTAAATAATAATGCTCAGATAAAGAAACAAAAAATATAGTGTTGTTAAACTAACTCTATTCTTCAACACTATATTTTTTGTTTCTGTATCTTAGTTTTATTATTTGAAATAAAAATCATCGAAAAAAGTGCTAGTCCCCTAATTGCATCCGGCTCTTCAATTATTGATATTGTTGATAGCATCCATATTTGCTATGTACGATTCTTGCTTTTATTTTTAGTCATATATTTTATACATAGCAGACAAAAGTATTTTCTACATTTTGTGTATTTTAGATAAAAGCGTGGTTTGCAAATTTCTTTTTTATACACTTTATTAAACTTTTCTTCAATGATTACTACCATGTAATTTATTTTTGGTGCTACTTACAACTAATAAATACTTTTTTGATCCCATAATTACCCCAGTAGGTAAATTTAAGATCATCTTGTTACCACACATTTAAATGTTGTATTTTCCATTTTATCTATTTCTTCCTGTATCAAAATAGGAATTCCTGTTAAAAATTTCAAGTGAACCTTGTCATGACTTTTAAATTTAACCCTCCATAAATCAGTGTCACAGTACTGTATGGAATTTCAAATAAATTGAATAATACAAATTTAGTACAATTTATTAAAAGTGTATTACAATATTTGACCCAGACAACAATAACAACCGACATCGTGAGTTACTGAAAGCTTGGTAATAAAAAGTAAGTGGATGATAGAAGAATTGCATTATCAAAAGTCAATAATGTACATACATCTAGTGAACTTAACAAATTGTTATTGTATAATTTTCGTACACGTAACGTCGATATTTTTCGAAAGGATATAAATTTATTTCTTGGGCCGATGGTGTGAGAGTATTTGCACAAAAGAAAAACAAATTTAGAGCAATGCACTTTGAGGGGGAATGCTACTGTGCAATATAAACAGGAAGGAATCGGCTGTTTTCTTTCAAATGTACATTGGTGAATGTGTGAACTATCCATGGGTTGTGTATAGGGAAATTGTTTATAGAATGACTATGATATTTAGTTTAGGTGTGATGGTAAGTTTTATCGAATGAATGGAAAATCGTGGAAGTACAATAGCGTAAACGTAAAATATAATTTTATTATAAGTTACATAACTTCCTCATTTTGAGTTTATAAATTTTGATGTATAAATAAAGAATGAAAATAAAAAGCTAATCGTCAAAGTAAAGTTTTCAATAAATTTGGAAGAAACGCATGGTAAAAGAGATACTCTTAAATAAGAAGACATACTCATAAAAAAAAAATAAATAAACAAACAAACAAATTCAAACTCTATACTCTTTAATGAGATACTCTTACTCTTGTCTCTTCTCTCTCTTTAATTTGTTAGTAAAAAAAAACAATTTTAATTAAATGAAATTATTAAGCTTTCATAAATAACAAGTGTTTCTACTACAATGTTTTACATGAAATATTATAAACTTAAATAACTTTATGTAATAATGACTTCTTTATTATAATTTACTAATATAATTCTTATTTACAATACAATTAGTATATCATTGCAGGTGGTTAATAGCCATTTAAAAGTATTGATATATAATATAAAAACATCACAATAAACATGTACTCGTATTTCTATTGATATCGAAGGTAAATATAGTTTTTATATCTATTTTGTATAGATATGTATAAAGCTTTAAATGATAAATGCATTCTCATTTCAGGACTAAAATTCTATTTTTATGATTATGTAGGACATTACAAGTTAATAGACCATCTTTTACTGGCACGATCCCCCATGTGTTCCTAATGCGAAATCTATAAATTTCGCAGTATACATTTTTATTCTGGGGTATGTACAGTTAAATTTGCATTTTTACTATCGCTAATAATAACGCTTTATTATCATTGCGCATCTCGCGCGTAAACAAGACAAATTTTCAATTCCCTTCATTGGGGCATAATGCGCGATCTCGTAAAGTAATACACATAGAGAATGAACATCTGTTCAGAGACTGAAATTGTATTTATATAGAGGCGGTAGAATATTCGAATACGTGAAATTCCTCTGCATCCCTATATGCAGAAACGTGTGGTTTTTGTTACCATATAAACTATGATCATAAAATTATAAAAGCCATTATTGAAATGAACAATTATGGTTTATTTGTTAATTTTTATTTTGTTTGTACAATAAATCAGTAGTAACAAACAGTCACTAAATTCAAATATTTCTTTTAATTATGGATGATCGTGCATAATAGTACATTTTATTTTTTATACACGTTTTTTGAACTCCTCTATTTAAAATAAATTTAGATATTTGAATGTTTCTCTTTCATAGCCCATTTAATATAAATTGAATACTCAAAGGAATTAATGTTCTGTGATTAACTATTCACGAAAAACAAAAACTGCAGCGTAGTATCAGCGACATGGAATCGCATATTCTGTCAAAGTTATTATGCTGTTTCAATTTCATTTTATATACCCAACTTTATTTTTAATAAATTCGAAGACGTCAGAGATGTGTTATGTATAAACAGAGTAAGAAAACGTTAACAATTTTCACATTTCAATGAATCACAGTCATTTAATATATTTTCCTACGCAGCACCTAAATAAACACCACGTTCATAAATATTAAAGATTTCAGAGAACCACCCTTTTGCACTCCTAAATAAATTCCCATCCTCCCTTCATTAATAACCAAAGACCTTCCCAGTATCCTCAGCTATCAAATTATCCCGCATCCAGTCGACTCGTCACAACCTACAGTCTACGAAACACCTGACGCAAAAACCCCAACGAAACTAACCGCGCTTTAGCTCCCGTCCATTCCTCCATATACCAAACCCACTCTGTCCATATTACGGCACAGCTTGAGCCAACTCTCGCGTCCCATTCGACGGAGAATTGCGCGCGAGCCGATGAATTTATATTCCCTCCAGTGCCCAGTGTACGCAACATCGATTTTGCCTCCGCGGCGCGGTTTGCGTTTGTTTCGAGCGCGGCTCCTCGCATGCGACGAGAGAGAAGGTAAGAGAGTCTAGGAGGGAGAAAATATATTACGCGGAAGAGCGAGAGAGTTGGCAGTGGCGGCTTGTCTTGCGTTATTTGCCGCGGAGCTGGGGTGGAGAGATGCGTAGGGTGACATTAATTATAAGGGAGGACGGGAGGAGAATAAGAACGCGCATAATCAGCGGTAATTGATGCACTTTGTCAAGTGTTTGCGAGTTGCGTGAATTAGTGGATGGTTGTTAAGGACTGAGAAAATTGTAGATGCAAAGGTTAACTTTGACTTTTAAGCTTTCTTAAGAATGGATGAAAATATAGATGATGTCTTGAAGTTTGTAGGAAATGTAGTTAGTAAAATTGTAGTACATGTATGTGTTAAATTTGAATTTAATTAATAGTATATTTTTCGAGATAAATCGGTTAACCTCTTTTTGCACGCACCATGATCTAGTACAAATTCTGGAGTTTCTTTTTCTGAGTACGCAATACCAGTGATTAAATACTACGACATATGTAATTTTTAAAAAAATGTACATTTGTAAATACAGCTAAACAAAAATAATTATAGTGTCACTGTCACTTCAGAAATATTTCTTAGAAATCTAAGATGCTGTCTAATTTTTTTCAACATGTTCATTCATTTGAAAAGAGTTAATACGCATTGAGAAAATATTATCGTAAAATATTACGATATTAGTAAAAGACTTGCGAATAAACAATTTTTTGAAAATTATATATTTTTGCATAAAACGTTTGAATACAGTTTTGATGATTTATCGATATTCAATATCGTTAATTTAATGAATATAGTAAAATAAATAATCTGTATTTAAACGTTGTATGCAATAATATATCATTTAAAAAAAAAATTATTAGCAATATTTTACTACTGCGTAATATTTTACGATATGGACTTTCTCAGCGCAGAGAAACAAAAAATACTTGGCCATGTGCAGGAAGATACTGAAGAGTATATACCAGAGATTGAAACAGTAATTAAATCAGTGTTACGTCGTATTGAAATATATTATTCTGCAATTTCAGCGTAACCTAACCTATACCGTATCAATGGATGTTTAATTAAAAATATTTAGCCTATCTACAATTTTTATTTTATAATCATTCATTTTTAATATTTCCAATAAAATAATCACGCTTAAAATTGTTGCTCTAAATTTTACACACAAAACTCCATCGTTCGCAAAACTTTAATTTCCAAAGCTCGCAACCAAAAACTCGGAAATTCCTAAACCTTCCTCTCCAAACCCATACATTAAAAACTAAATCGCCTCTACCCTCTTCTAAAAATTATAATCATTCACTTGCAACACTTCGCCTTTACGGGTGGATACCAACATAAAAACTTACCATTTTAGAGTGGCACACCCCCCCATCTCGAATTCATCTTATACCTTCAGCCTCGTCCCCTCCTCTGTATACCTTACGCACACGTACACCACTACAGGTATAATATACACACTCGCGAGGAGGAGAGTGTGTATGTGTGTGAGAATGGAGCCGGCCGAGCCATGTGATTAGGAGAAAGCCCGCAGCGAGTCTCGCGCGCGGCGTTGTGGGCGGCTGCGCGTGCACACGCG
The DNA here is from genome assembly GCA_949152435.1 of Gastracanthus pulcherrimus. Lineage (NCBI taxonomy): Eukaryota > Metazoa > Arthropoda > Insecta > Hymenoptera > Pteromalidae > Gastracanthus > Gastracanthus pulcherrimus. The sequence goes on along the minus strand of OX424572.1, from coordinate 219,520,588 downwards.
AGCCGACTTCGAGGCGGCGAGGGTGGAAGGCGCGACTCCGGTTCTTTCGTTTTCTTCTTTTTTTCTTTTACTCTGCGGAGTGCGCTCGAATTCGCGTTTAAATTTTATTGGACGGTACAGTCTTGGAAGAGAGTTGAGGGTTGGGACTGTTGGGAGAAGGTTGAGGGGGATAAGCAGAATTATGTGGATGAGGGTAGAGTTAATGAGATTTGATGTGGAAATTGTGGATTTAGTGTATTTGTAAAAGATGGATAAGATTACAAAAAATGTATAAGATGGATAAGATTACAAAAAATGTATAAGATGGATAAGATTACAAAATGTCAGTTTACAAAAAATCCTATGGGAATTACATATGGGTGATTCTCAAGAAAGTCCGATATTTAAGTTAGATATGTAAATTTCGATATTTAAGTTCGGACAAAAGAATGTGTTGAAACTTCTAATTACAATTAAGCTGCGATTCTTATGTACATTTGGTACAAATTTTATTGGTCTCTCATTTCTTGTTTTACATGTCTAATAATTATTTTAACATTGAAAAAAACTTGTATTAGTACGGAAAATTATGTTCACTTACTAGGAATTAAAAATGTCATTATTTAAAATTGTAATAGTATGCAGAAATTTCATGATAATGAGTAGAGACAGCCAGGGAATTTACATTTCGCGCTTTTAACGAACTCAGACCAATCAGAATATAAGTCATATTTAGTTTGCACCTTGGAGTTATATTAGATAAATAGTATACTTTACATCAAACCTAGTCTGAAAGTTAAATTCAGTCAATTCGACAGATTATTTAGTCGGGACATGAATTTGCATTTTGTATGAGAGACACATATATGCTTTCTAATTATTCCAATTATTTGTTTGCAGATTATGAAAAAAAATAGTACATTATGCAACAAGGGAATATTAACGTCGCAGTCGCTTTATTTCCGTGTTATATATAGAACTTTATTCCCGACTTAACTGTGGCCACTTTATTGACTTACAAAGCGGGACCCAACACGGAAGTTTGATATCATTTATTAAATTGTTATGAACTTGTTGAGTACATTTAAAAGTTTAAATTATATGAGTTCAATTTGTCAATATTTAAGTATAAATACTTAGTAAAAATCTAATTATAATTATTATAAAGTTAGATATCAAATATTATGTACAAAATATTAAGTATTTCTAATAAATGAAAGCATTTTTATTGACATTTTTATTTTTATTCGGTAAGAACTAGAATTTATGAAAAATGTATATTAATATAGAGAAAAATAATTTTAAAAAATGCATTTGCTTTTTAAATGCTATACTTTGGCATAGGATTATTTATAGTTGAAAAATTGTCTAAAATTTTTTTAAATAAATTTTGTCTAATAGGTGTGCATAAAATTTTCTTTTTTAATACTCTTGTTTTTATCACAAAATTATGCTTTTACTCCAATAAGTTGTAAAAAAAATTGTATTGAATAGTTTCAAAATAAAAGAAGACTGTAGAGCATTTTTTAGTTAATCAATATATTTATGATATTCCCATACAATTTGTTAGGAATAACATTTAATAGAGTTTAAATTTGGGTTCACAGGTAAAATGAGTTGAATAAACTATTTTAAATACTTAACTCGAATAATTACACTTAATGAACAATTTTAAGATTTCTTTAGTTACATATTTTTCTCTTATTTAAATTTATTTGTGAAAATCGTATGTATTATATATATTAATAAATATTTTAAACAACAATACTATTTCATAAATTATGAACGACATATATATGTCGACATATTAAAAACAATAGATTTGTCATTTTTATTTTCCACCCCAGTATTAATATAATAAATAGAATAAATAATTTCATATTGGAAAATTTTGTAGAGTTTGAGGAAGCTAAGTGGCAATAAATTGGCATCGATTTTTTCGTTCGCAGCCGAGTTGATCGACTCCGACTTCCTCGCGCATGTGTGTAATGTATGTATGTGCGCGGTGCTCTCCGATGCGTGGGAACGCATCGACTCGTATATACAGCTCGCGGGTTTAAACTCTTCACCTTCGGCTTATAGCCCCGACTTGGCGTGTGCGTGCACGCGGCGTCGAGCTTGTTTTCGAACGAGAGAAAACAAAAAAAAAGGAGACGAGAGAGAGAGTTGATTTTCTGCGCTCGGACACCCCTGAAAGTTTTACGGGCTCCGTCAGCTGCGGAAGAGACTATCATTTAGTTAATGCCTCGGTTTAAGAACGAGCGATATGCAGACTTTCGGATTATTGCTTCTGAGAGAAGTAGGTAGAGGTAAATTTGTACGTTGCGGGCAGTGAGAGTATTACTTATATGTATTTTTCATAAAGGTGGAGGGTATGCTTTAAATTTGTAGTTTTGCATGTTTAAGTATGTTTAGAAGAAATTGTAGTGGATACAAATTTTGTTAAAAAATTCAATATTGCAGAATAGACCAGAAGATTATTTACGTGGAAAAACAAACATAAATAATATCTTCTGAAAATTATAGGTGATATCTTTCGAAGAACTTGCTTTATATTAAACCGAGATAATTTTATCCTCACTTTCTCATTGTATTCTTTAAAATTCTTTAAAGTGTAAGCCGTGTCCACTCACAGTCATTAACCCATTTAGAGTATGTTTCACCCTCTATTTTCATTTTTATCCTTTATCAATTATTGTTTTTATTTATAATTTTATTTATATTTCAAAATTACTGAATGATTTCAGCATCGCAGTCACTTAAAAATGTTAAGAAGGGATTCAATGAAGAGATATAGTTATACAGTGTGGTATTATGAACCATTGGAGAATGATGGGTGTTCACTATGATTCTCTCCCTACTAAAAAAATCTCACATAAAAAAATTGCAGATGTAGATCATGTAAAATCTATGTGAGATTCATTCGTCATCCATGTGTGACCCACGTAAGATCCGGCGAGGTTTTTAATATGTGACATCATACGGGAAACTATATGGGAGCCACGTGAAACCCATATAGGAGCCATAGGACCTATAGAAAATTACACATTTAAAAATTATTTATCATGATTTCACGTGGGATTCCACATGATTCCACATGAGAGCAAGAAAAAAGTATTTGTAATTTTTTAAATTAAAAACTACCATAAACAAATTTTTATTACTAAAAGTCGTTTTTTAATTTTAAAACGTATACACCTTCTTTGCGCGGTCCTACGTAGGATTCATGTGAGAGCCTCGTGGGCTCCCGACCATACGAAATAAGTCTAAATCTTAAATGTTTATTTCGACAGAGAAGCACATCGGAACATCACGTGAGATCACGTATGGGTCCCGCGGGAATCGCACATAGATTCTAACTGGTCCATATATGTGGAGTCTCATTCTATATGGTTCCTATATAGTACCTTTTTCTCTTATCCAACAAGAGAATTCTCAGTAAGGCTAATAAAACCTAAACCCAGTAAAAAATTATATCTCAATATCTCAAGTGTCATTTAAAAAATGAAATTAAAACCGTTAGAGTCACATCCCAAAAAGTTATACCGGTTTATATAATAATTTGTTTAACAATCATCTTTTAAATTTGTACTCATTCGTAGCTTTAAAAATTCTTTTTGGAATGTCTCTATACGACTTTCTTTGACAAAGCTATGAAGTTTTAAAAAGAACTACGACTTTTACGACAGTGTTCATTAAATTTATCAACTATCATCATAATAATTTTACGTGAAAATATCTAAAATATACCGAAATACCCTATGAATTAAAGCCGCCAAAAAATTATCCGACCCTCAATTACCTCACCCTCCTCAATTATTAAAGCAGCTCATCAATCCTAAAAACCCACGCATAACCACCTCCCATTTAACACGCACCACCCTACCACAAACCTCTCCCCCCGCACCCCTACAACAAGACAACGCATACCGCAACCGCGCAGCAGCATCACATCCAACTACAAATACACAGCGCCCATATTCGCCGTCATCTCCTCGTCGTCCTCCTCGTCGTCGTCTGCTATACAACACCCAGGTAGGTATATATACCTTCATGTATCCAGCCACCCACGGCAATCCCGTCCGCGACTCGCAGAATGATATCGCGGCATCAGCGGAACAAGCGCTCGCTCGGGCATATAAAACGTCAATCGCGCGGAGCTGAAGCTGTACATACGCTGCCGTGCAGCTGCGTGCGTATTTGTATGTACACGCGCGCATGTGGACGCATAATGCACTGCCGCGCAAGGGTTCGCAAAGAGAGAGAGAGAGAGAAAGCACTCTGCGGTGCGTGCGAGTGTGTGTATACCTGGCGAGGGAGCCTCGAGTGTATAGAGGGCGCTGGTATCGCGCTGTGTTGTTCGAGGCTGTTTGCGCGCGTGTAATGCGCGAGGGGCGGCCGGGGGGGTGGATTTTGATGATTGCGCACATCGCGATGCGGAGAGGTTGATGCTCTGCGCGGGGATTTGGACGTTTGCAAGGCATTGGAGGACAGTGAGAGAGAGAGAGAGAGAGAGAGTGGATGTTGGGAAAGTGGTGGATTTTTTACTAGATTGTTTCTTGTAATGGAGGCTTTGAAGAATTGGGTGAAGTGTATTAAAAAGAAGAACTATTTGTAATATTCTTAACTGAAAAGCAACAGTTTTCAATTACAAGTTCTAGAGGAATATTGTGGATAATTCAAATTGCTTTAAAATATAGTTTTGCTTTTAAAGTAATTGATGACAATTTTTCATTTTAAAGCAATTATTCTGAAAAGCCTGTTACTAGGTATATAAATACGTTGTACTATTTGTAATTGTATTGCTGTAAAGCCATAAAATATTAATTCTACACTACGCAATACGATATTACCATTGTCAATACTATATTTATTGAAGGTACTTTGCAGCGTGCACGATTCTAGCTGACATCGTCGGTTGGGAGGAAAGCCATGCCATTTCGGCCGAGCGGTAAAAAGCATGCCATCTCGGCCGAGCGATGAAGACCATGCCATTTCACCAATGATTCATTTCTCTACAATTTTCAGTTGGCAACACTTAAGAGAATTTTATTAAATAACGCTTTAAACTTTTAATGATGTATTGTGCTTGCTGCAAATAACGTAATGAGAAAGAATTTACTCAATCTAGCGGTTTTTTGCTTAACTTTCATACTAGGTTGGAGTGAAATTTATGTTATAAAACCTATAAATTAATCTAAGTTTCGAATTGCGACGTTTGACTTTTAAAACATTATTTGCACCAGGAATCTTCAATTCAATTTTCAAGAAATTTTATTATTTATTGTATAAAAAAATCGATTGCAAAATACACAACTATCTGGTTAATTAATTTAACTCGAGGTGAAAGAGTACCTTTTATTTAAAATCTCTTAAAAATTTAATCAGATATAGTTTTTACAAATTCAGGGGAATATTGAAACATTTAAAAAAATAGAATTCATTACAGGAATCTGTATTACAGACTTTTTTATTTTAAACAGTTATTCGAGATTAAACAAATTATGTAAATAAAAATGACCTACTATGTTCTGCAAATTTGTATATTGTATTAGTATTCTTTAGTTTTGGCAATTTCAAAAGATTCCGGTATTATTAGCAACCGGAAAACCGTTTTAAATATTTTCCATGGTAAGCAGTGCGTGTGACGACTCATATCCTATTAACATTTTTCGACCCACTTTTAAGGAAGTTAATGATACCACTTGAAAAATCAACTGAACATTTCTGGTAAAGGCTATAATGTCGTTTCATATAAATATTTATTCTACAGAGATCAAAATATAATTTAGAAAGTAAGTATAATTATATATGAGATTTACTATTCTATACTTCTAGCCAACTTTACGCATTATATTGCGCGAAAAATCCAAAGATAATGTTATATTAAAAATATTATGTGATTTTTTAAAAAATTATTTATTAATCAAATAATTTATTTTTGTAATACTGAATGAGTATCTATTTATAATATAGCATAGAAAAATCATAATTTTTATACGGTTTTGATCATGGAATTTATAAACTAATATATGTTAAATAGCAATAAAAAGTTTAAATGACTGACTTTAAAAAATGATGTATTGAAAGAAAAACAAACAATAATTCAATCTTTTATAGATACACATTTCATTTGATTTTATAGATAAAAATAGATTTTAAAATCAATGACACATTTATTTTATTTATATAATAATTTTAATTAAATTCTCTTTGAAAAAGCATAGTGCCAAATCACTTGGTAGCGTTTTTTAATACATTATAAATATATCATCGATCTAGCGAAAATGCGTTTGAAAGAGCATAAAATTAGTTTTGTTATACACGAAAACTTCATTTTTTGTTTAAATGATTATATCTCGAGATCATACGACGGAAAATTTTTGAAAAAATTCAGAGGATTAGGAACATGGAGACGAATATATAGAAACATTTTTTAGTCTTGAACTTTTTTCTTTTGTCGAGAAAAAAATAATTTGGTAAAAAAAATCGATTTTCTTTCTACCATGATAACTGAAGTAAATGGGCAACATTTTATCTGAAACTTTCCAAAGAGGTAGCTTTTTACTTTCTCATGACCTGTATGTTTTTTCAGATCATGAGATCGTTTATTTTCTGAGATATTGAGATTATGTAGTTTTCGAATTTTTTTTAAAGGTGTATATCTCGAAAACGGCGGGGTCATTTTTAACTAAACTTGGCTCATTTTCTTCGGTTTTAAATGAAAATTGAACATTCAAAATAAATTTCAAGATTCATCGACTTGTTTTTGTTTTATACAGATTTTTTGATTCTTCGACTTTACATTTTCAAGTTTTCTGGCATGTTAGAAATATTATGATCAATTAAGTGTAAATGCACGAAGAAGAGCATAAATTACCTATCTTTTTTATATTTTATGTAACCTAAATAATAAAAAAAATGTAGTTGCAGAGATGTGCGCCCCAATATTCTTTTTTCGTCACTTCTGAAACATATTATCATTATAATAAACTCTAAAAATAATTTTTAGTAGTGGTCTTGGAAAGCTACATAAGTTGTCTAGCTCTTAAGGTAATGCTAAGCCGCTCTATAACCGCAAATACGAGGAATTTGATTTTCCGGTTGGGTTAGTGTACAAATATGCTTTAATTATTACCTAAATACTATACGCAACAGAATTGTTGTAAAGAGTTATTGCGAAATTTGCGCAACCAGTAGGACCTAAATTAGTAGAAAAATGTTTATGTATGAAGGAAGAACCTAACTAGTATCATCCAACCCGAATTTCTATATAGATCCACGAATGTGACATTTTGGGGATCCTATTCATTTATGATATAAATACCTACTAAGAAGAAATTTTCAGTAATTCAACCATTGAGGAGGTGAAACAAGGCAAAACGTACTTTTTAACTTATTCTTGAATGTCTTTGAAGACTGATGAGATATCGACTTGGTATTCTTTTACAAAAATTATATCCACGAAAAACGCTAAAAACCAATTTCACGATTTTTCTCTAATGAAGCCCTAAAGGAGCAGGACGGATCTATTTTTTAAGATTCCACAATCTTCTATATATAGCGACAAAATACCTGACGTAAGCATAAACTAAAATTGGGTTTCTTTACATTAGTGCCCTAGTGCCCTAAGATATTTCAAATAATTGTTTTGAAATAATATTCATCTGTAAAATTGTAATTCTGTATCAAACATATTTTTATAATTATTATAATACACCTACTACCGACATTACAATTCCTTTCTACGCCTACTACATAGTATCTCCAATAAACACAATTTCTCCAATTCCAACGTTCTACAAACGATTAAAATTCAAGCAAATAAAGAAACATACCCTCAAAATCGCTTCGCTCGCAAGCCCGCCAAACTTTCCTGGAATTCCAGCTCAAAACTCAACCCACCCAAAGCTCATAGTAGTCGGGATCGCGCGGGTACGCGCGCCCTGTCCGAGATAAAACGCTGACGAGAAACGCTCGCGCACAAAAAATGAAAGAGAGAGAGAGAGAGACATAGAGCGTTGATGGCCGAGCGCGCATGAATTCTTACCGAGGAGATGAGAGCGACGAAGAGAGAGAAGGCTTTTTTATGGGTGATAAAGGCACTTTGTGGCCGAATTTTAAAAAGACCGGACGAGATTCTTCCTTCCCCGCGCGCGTTCTTTTTTATGAATTGCTTTTAATCTCTCTGCGAGCGGCCGGTGCGTGTGTATCGCCGCGTCGAGGGTGAAATCTCGGCGGTGTAAGACCGCGCTTTTGTGCATGCATGGGTAAGCGATGACGGGCAGGGACTGTGATTTTTTTTATAAGATAAAATTGAACGAGAGGTTTAGTGGGAGATTAATTACGAAGTTTCGGGATGGTGAGTGGTTGTGTTTCGAATGCAATGGGTTTTTAATGAATGGTGAGTTAGGAGTTTGTTGAGGTATAAAGTACGAGTGAGATAATATGCTGGCTCGAGTGCTCTGCGCAAACGAATGGCTAAAAGATATAAAGTTCACGTAACGTGAAAAATGGAACAAGTATTTAGGTCTTCTGGTGATGACATTTGTGATGTTACCGATGCATAATATTAGTTACTAATAAGATACTAATGTTGACTTTGTCATTGTGAATAATGTAACTCTAAGCACTAGCTCATTTTTGCTTTAGCATCCCTACTATCGTATGTCCTTCTCATTACTCTTCGGAATACACTTGTGTAGAATCAAGCCACATCAAAACGTAACAAAATACGTTACGTATGAACATTTACCTATATAATACTTTCAACATGATCGAATATTTTTAGAGATCTTTACGCAGAAAGAATAATCTAACTATTGTAGTATATAAGAGTTCACATTTTCGAGGCACGAGAACTCACGTGTGATGTAACGATTAGTATGACCTCCCTACTATTTCATTATGAACTCACTCATTTGGTATGAGTTACTCTTCGAGTAACTAACTATCGCTGAAGCAATCGCTGTACGTCAAGCTTCCGTGCTTTGAACTCATAAATTTATAAGAAAATAACAAGGAAGTTTTGCTCTCGAAGTGTAAGTAGTTTCTATACTATAAAAGTTAGAATTTCCTCTTTGTGTGCACACTAAGCCGAGGGGTTAGTCCCTGCCTAAATCAACCAAACGCCTGTCATTGAAATCTATTTGAACTTGGGTGAAATCGTTTCAGTAAAATTTTACGAATTAGAAATTGCCAATATCATTTAATTTGAATTCATTCTCATTCTTTTACTGATTGTAAGATAAGTCTATGTTGCTTCGCCATTAAATGGTTATTTTAATCAATTATGAGGAATGAAATCACAAAATAGATTCGGCAACAGTTAGTTGAATATCTGGATTTCCAAGTAATGCATAAAGATCACACGTCTTTGCAATTTCCTAAAACTACGTAATATGCATTCTTTAAATTTGGCTCTTGAAATATCAGCTACTTAGTCTATTTCAAGTACGCATTATTTTAGTGAAAAATGGTACTTCTGCGCCTGATGATAATTCGGTAAGTGTTTACGCTAAAATATCTAGTAATCGAAAAGAAATACAAATGAAGTTGTAAAGGAAATCAATATTCAATTAAGCTGTCACAACTACGTGGTTTAAAAAAATAGTGCTAAAAATCACAAGATTTAGCTTCAATGAGGTAAGTAAAAAATACTTCGGATTTTTTATCGGAAAATGTATAAAAATATATAAGGAGGAATTGAGAAACGACATAGTTCGCGGAAATCGATAACTCTTCCACACTCTTACAATAATATCTTTTATCGGAAAATATTACAAAGAGACTATCTCAACCAAATAATCCAACACTCCGCATTTCATTCGCCATGTAAATTTAATTGCTTCACATCATAAAGTACGTCCTCAGTCCTCGACACTAAACGTCAAACGATTAAACGAACATCCAAGAAGCATCTCTCGGTTCATCACCATCAAGCTACAAATCGAATCAATGTCGCTTCTGCATGCATCATCGCGCGCAATTAAATATGCACAATGGCCCGATCACCCCGCGCGCGTGATATAATTGAAGACGGTATTACCGAAAATACATTAGCGCGGATATCAGCCAATCGGATGACGCTGCGGCGGTGGCCCCCTACTTCCACGCAAGTTTGGACCAAGTTCGTCGTCACCGATATCTCTAAGTTCCAAGAAGAGAGAGAGAGAGAGAGGGAGAGATAGTTTCTCATTAATCGATTAAGCGCTGTTGCGCTGATTATTATTCCTTTAGCGCGTTTGTATCGACGCCTCTTACGAAGACTAGCACATTTCAGATTTCTGAAAAGTATGCACCTAGTTCTTTTCAGAGGCCTTGTATAAGAAACTAGCAATTTTTAGATTTTCTGATTCATACTAATACTTTTTTAGATTGTTTGAGAAAATTATTATTTTTCTCTTATTATTCTGAGAATTGGTCATTTTCGTAGGAGTTTCCTGATAAGAACTCGTATTTTTCGAATAACTTGAAATGTGCCTGTCTTCGTAAGGAACGTCGATATATTCCACGAAGAACAAATGTATAATGGAGGTGGCGAGTTGTATCGAGTGTCATGAATGCGTCATGGCGTTGGAATTTCATTTGACGGATAAATAGTCGAGGTGTGATTCGAGCTTTGTGCTTTACGAGAAAAAGCGTATTAGTTGAGAGGAATGGATTTTGATGAGGTTTTTGGGAGATGTTTTCAGAGGTCGAGAAATTACGACTTTGCCTAGTAAGTGCGATTGTTGTGGTACCAATCTTGTTAGAACTCACCTGTTTATTGTGCTAGCTTCCTCGCGTCCTAACTCATGCACTCACTCAATCATACACTTATACACGCTCTCATTCTTGCATTCTCGTACTTACTTACTCACTGACCCACTAACGCATCCACTTACTCATGCACAATCTGATACACTCACATGCGCACTCACTCACTCTAATATTCGATCACTTCCTCGCATACTTATTCACTAAATCACTCACTCCTTCATTGACATACTTAGACATTCAATCTCTCATTTACTTATTGACATGTTTACTTATTCAAACACTCACTCACTCACTTAAGCACTAGAGTCATGTCGCTCTCGTGTATTCGTTCTCTCACTCACTTAATCACATACTTACACATTAGCTGACGTTCCTACTCATACACTCAATCAAGCACTCTCGCCCCCTCCCCCTTTCTTTCTTATTTTATTTTCTCACTAATACACTCTTCCGATTTATTGCGTTACGCGACTATTTCGATAGTCTTTTAAATTAAGCATAATAACTACACATACAAATACAAATAAAAGAATACGTATTTATAAATATATACGATACATAAGTGCCGCCTACTTTAATTTTATCACCTCACGCTCAATCCCCTTCTTAATTTCCCTCTTTGTTCTAATTTTGTACTTTTCCGATTTGTTGCGTTACACGACTTTTTCGATAGTTGTAAAAATCTAGCATAATAACTACATATAAAACACATAATTAGGTATTTAAATATGTGTTCTATACATAAGTGCCGTCTACTTTTATTTTATCACCTCATCACCTCTCTCCCTACTTAATTCCCCTTTTTATCTAATTTTGTACTTTTTCGATTTATTGCGTTACACGGCTTTTTCGATAGTAGTAAAAATCAGGCATAATAACTACACATACAAACACATAATTATGTATTTAGACATGTGTACTATACATAAGTGCCGCGTACATTCATTTTATCACCTCACCCCTCCCTCCCCTCCCCCTCCTTATTTCCTCTCTCTTTTCTAATTATACACGGTTTTGATTTATTGCGTTACAAACAGCACTTTTTATTAATTTTACAATCACTTTTTATATAGGATAGGAGCTTTCAGGGTCGCTGTTTAGAAATTTGTCTAAATTATAAAATGGAGGTTTTAAATTAGCGATTCAATTCGATTCATAATCATGGACATTACAAATTTCTGTATCTAGGTTTACTCCTATATTTTATGGAAATCTCCGGAAATGCATTTTTTCGAAAGAGGCAGTTTTCATATTTTGTTTATTTATAACATTTTTATAATTAACAGAATGTGTAATTTGACATATTTTTTCTTTTGACATATATTTTCTATTCATTTTCTTTTGATTAATGCTTTTCACTTTTTCATCTGTTTAAGATTGGAAACAATTTAGTTTATTTGATATTACTATTATATGTATAAAATTAAAGATTTTGTAAATTATAAGTTTTTTTGGGAGTCATAGGCACCTTTTGATGAATGGTATTATCCAAGTCCTAAATTTGGACATAAATTGATCCTCGCGCATACAAAAATAAAAAAAATTATTGAAACTTTGAGAATATATTCTTAAGGCATTTTCAAAAAATGTTCGCTCGTTTCTTGAATAATTCATATTTTGAAGTTTATTTATAATACAATTTTTAATAAAATAACGGTGTTTATATAACAATTTTGAAACAAAATCACATATATATTTTTCAGAGCTGTATAATAAATAATCAAGTCAAATTAAAAGAGAATATTAGTTATTTCTAGCTATAAAAATATGATAGAATTTTCTTAGAAGTGCATGACAATGTAGTGTGCGGAGGGCTATTTTCAATATAGTCAATTTTTAGTAAAAAATAACACATTATGCTGAATAACTTTGAATATAATGTAAGCCCGAGATTTTTAAAATTGAATACCAAGATTTTAGAAATTTCACCAGGGAGCCACCTTAAAATAGCAAAGAGTGACTACCGCGCTTAAAGGGTTAAGTATAGCAGAAAAATAACAGAATAAAATTCAGAACAATTTAATCTCTAGTTCGTCACGAACCACTATTTCACAACATTGAAGACTCAAAAATCCTATTGCACAAAATCGTCCCATCTCAAATCCAAAACGAAATTTCACTCCCAGCGTCAAAAGTCTCGCCGAATCCCACGAACACTCCTCCTCGAAGAAATCCCAGCCAACATCTCCGTGAGCACCCAAACCGGACTCAAAAAAGTAAAAAATCCCCTAGAGAGAAAGCGCGACTTAAGAAGGAAAAATGCCGCGCACCGCGGCGCGATTCAGCACTAAATAAGCGCGAAACGCCGAGGCCGCTTTCCTCAGATTTGTGTAATCCGGCTGGGCGGCAACCCTCGAGAAGCTCGTCGGGCGCAGGAGAGCGAAACAAGGCGGCGGCGTCGTCGGAAGTAGTTTCGTCGTCGAGAGGACTCCGGCTCGGACGTCGTCGCGGGGGACGAAAATAAAAAAAAGAAAAGTTTAATTAAAATTCCCGGGCGCGCGCGAGTCGCGCACCGGAAGACAGCGGGGGTAAGGGGCGGGAACTACTTTGCGCGACGCGGAAGGCTGAGCGTAAATAAATGAAAATTTTTTAAATGCTTGCTGATGTATAGAGATACAGTTCTGGACCGAGCAGTTGTGCTTTTTACCGTGGAGCGATGTCCGCTTACTGATGGATAAATGTTGAAGGAGCAATTTTCTTAAGGATTTTGATGCAAATTAATCGTTAGATCACAGGTGTGGTATATATGGTAAGCCTTTTCTAATACAGATTTTTATAGTTTCCACCGAGGTCTTACCATTTTGACCAGGATCTTTTTGCATACAAGATACTTTAGGAATAAATGAACATGAAAGTAAGAAACAAATCCATTTTGGTAATTGTAAAAGCACTATAAATAAACAAAATTTGATAAATATCATTTACTTATTTCAAAATCATACGAAATATTTTGGTAGAAATTTATAGTGCAAGTGTTTTCAAACTCACTAATTATATGAATTTGAGATTGGGTGACTCATATGTAATACCGTGGCTAGACCTAGGATTTAACTGAGATGCTGTTAAACTGAGGTTTAACATTTTAGAATAGTAAAGTATGGGCCAGCTACACTACAGAAAAGTTTGTATTACAGTAAAAATCGTCATAGCGTACTAACCTGGAATATTCGATGGCTGTATACAAATTCAAAATTGACCTTATTTGTCAATTTATAGTCAAAATAAGAAAATTCACATTATTTATGAAATAGGAATTAAAAAGCAATTTGAATAGAAAAAATCGGCCCATTATTAGTACAGATATTTATGATTAAGGTATATTATTTTATTTCCAATCTCCGCTAGTAATGGACTGATTTTTTTTATTCAATTTGCTTTGTAATTCCAATCTTGTAAAGAATGCGAATTTTCTTACTTCGTCTATAAATTCGAAGGAAAAGGTCAATTTCAGTTTTCTATTTGACGATAAAATAAAAAAATGGCAAAAAGAATTTGGGTCCGTTTACCTGCTCGAGTTCGAGCCGTCGGGCTTCGACCCTCACAGGGAAGAAAACAGCGAGGGTGAAGAGAGCGACACCCTTTTTTTCAAAACGACGCTCTCACTCGAACCCATACAAACACATTCACTTAAAGTTGGCAACACGACAGCAAATTCAGCGACGTTAACTGTAGTAGTTGACTTCGTATCGAACTTTAGTGAATTGTTACCGGCTACACCAGAGCTCAGTTAAACAGCCTTTTAGTTAATCCCTAGGTCTAGCCGAAGCATGAATGCGTATGCACTACATAGCTGTACAAGGTATATGGGGAGTATATAGGACACGAGTTACATACAGGACCATCTCACTCTGCCAGTAAATCCGAGTGGATCTGTAACTCATCGTTCTCAATATCGTTAATACAGTAGGCTTAAATAGAAAGAAATAAAAAATTAATCCGAGGTCAAAATTACAGAATATAACATTTTGAATCTTAAAATCTACCTTCAGATTCGTAATCAGCGACTCTATTGTAAAAAGTTTCTCAAACATCAGTTTAATACAAATATGTGCGGCTAAAAGGGTTAAATAAATAAAGTTACATAGATGTTAAAGTTTGTTCACTTATCACACAATATTACGCGATAGCTATTTGATCTACTCTACTTACATTCACACACAATCGAAGCCACGCTCACAGCTACTGGCTACCAGTTCGTAAAAAGCACATTGCCACCTGGCCAAGACAATATTTACTTCGCTGAATATTCAAACTTTCGAACACTCAAAATGTCCACGCAGCGCCATCGAATTAACGACAAAGCAGAACTTTTCCACAGAGGGAAAGTTCTCGGCTCGGTATAACGAGACCCCGCGACGAGAGGTCGCACCGCCAAAGAGTAAATCCATTTAAGCGCGCCGACTTTTCAAAAAACGAAAGACCGCTACAAAAGGTGGATTAACGAAGCGAGGCGCGCGCGCGTGCGAAGCAAAATCACCGAAACAAATTGCTCGATCGAGGCTCGGCGAGTCGGACTCGGGCAATTTTCAAACGCACTCGGCCCCGCGCTATCGGGATTAAAGTGTCGCGCGCAAAAAGCTCGGGGAATTATATATTCGGAGTTTCAATGGACTCGGTGCAAAGCGTCGAGGTCAGGATTGAATCGACGTTTCTTGATGGAGGAGATGTTGGAGTGCGCGTACTGTTCAAACTTGTCGACGACGCTACGCAACATTCGATATTTCCTATTTATGGTGTTACGAATAGAGTCCATTAGTAATAAGAAAATGTAACTGTGCAATGAGTTCCTATGTAAAAAGGTCTCTAAGGCTTTCTGTATAGTTCAATCGCGATGACGTTCTCGAGTTTCTTATGTATGATTTCGGCGGTCGTCGGCGCGAATAGTGGCTCATTCTAGCTCGAAAAAGAATGACGCAGAGATCAGATGCACTCTGGCTTTTATACAGATCGGTAGTTACAAAGCGCGTATTACTGATAAGGCGAATATTCTATTTAATAAATAACAGACTTTATCATAAATGGTGTATAAATTATTGTAACAAAATCCTTAGTTTATTCTCGTCCCGAACATATGGATTATTTATTTATATTGTAGTTAACCTAAAAATTCTTGAAATTTTTGTAAATATCGGTTGGTGTTTATAAAAGATATGTGTTCTGGAAAAACACACAATTTTTCATAAAATCACTTGCGTAATAATTGCGATCAATCTTTAGGTGCCCAGGTGCCCCGAATATAATTATCGAGATTTGGGGACAGTATTTTAGTACGGACAACCTCGCAATATGGACAATAGACACTCACGGGTTTAAGGCTTCCAGCAATATGTTTGTTGTTTATGATTCACTGCTTCAATAGTTCTCGCGAGATTAACGAAAAAGGTATTATTTACCGTATAAAAAGAAGACTGATTAAGCGAGCTTCAAATCTCTCGCAGTCTTCACTCCTACTTCCTAAACTGTGTTTACGTTACTCCGACTTTTCTCTTTAATACGAGTTTTGGCCGGTTACACTAGTCTCTCGCTTTATCACTAGATGTACAAACGGTATAATTAATTCCTTTTTAAGAAGTTTGAAATTGTTCCCTTTGTCGAAGAAATTCCAAAGTTTAGCTCAACATCGTCATTTAAGTTTGGAGCAAAGCCTCATCACTTCTACTCGAAAGAGTATGGTCTCTGTCTTATGCATAGTGCGACCTTGTACTCGTACTATAAATTTCTTGGATTCAAATTTCAATCCCCAGTATAGGTCAATTGTCATTTTACGTAGGGACTCAGTTAAACGAAGATTTGATACCTCACGCTGTGATAGTAATATAAAGGATCAGATGGATCCAAATAAACCTCATAAGCTCATCTGATAGCTTTTATATAACTCCGAACATTTCCCTTCTAAATGTTTTCAGAAAAAATGCTTAATTCCCTTTCGACATATTCCAAAGTTTCCATACGTTTCATTCACCCTGTAACATACCTTTGTAGATATAATTGACTGTAGTCTTTGGTGAATTCAGAATTTAACCTAATTTGACTATCATAAATATCTAATCCACTTTTGGATTCAAATAAATCCTATTGACGTCACGCGAGTTCACCCCTCTTTCCACCCTTCGATTCAAATATGACTGTACACATCACCCATCAAAAATCTCCGACCCTTTCCTCCGACAAAAAACCATCAGTATAAATTTCAAAACGTTCTTCGCCCGCGAGCAGCATCGGCAGATCGATGGCCGCACAGCACACACGTGCACCGAACGAAAACGAAACTCTCGCAATTCTCCCCTCGAGCATTTACAAAAAAAAAGGAAGTCTCAATCCACATACCGTGCAGTGTACGCGGACTACAGAGTTAAAAAAGCACATACATGTACGCGCAACAAAGCAAGGCCGCTGGAATCACTTCGAAATTGGAGTCTTCATTAACAACCTGCCAGAGCGCCATTCGTTCCGGCCGCCTCTATAACGCATCTCTCTTTCTCTCTTTCTCTCTTCCCTCTTCCCGCTCATCGCTCGACGTATTTACATATGCAATTACGTGGCCGCGGTCACGCGCTCTCGCACGTTTACACACACACACACACACACACACCACAGGCTTTAAAGAGCGAGCGAACCCACTTCTTTATAATATTATTATGCACCAAACGCTCTTTTACTCTCTCCCCCTCTCCACGTATCCCCATCTTCTCCTATCATGCGTGTGCACACACACACACACGCACACACCTACACACACACACACACACACACACACACACACACACACACACACACACACACACACACGCACACATTCGCCGGTGAGAGATGACGGTATAGCGTGATCCGGTCGTGCGCCGCAGCCCTGACCTCTGAACCTTCCCTTCGGGCGCCTCACAACTCTTTCTCTTCCTCTCTTCCTCGGCGCATATATAGCCGCATCGCGCGTACCGTGTAATTAGAGGGGGGAGAGCTGGCCGAAGGGGGAAAAAAGAGAGAAAGGCTGTGCACAACACAACAACATCCCTCGGCCGTACGCCCCCTATATCCCGACCTCGTACTTCCTTTTTCCTCTTCTCTCGCAGCTTGCTTTCTCTTTTTTTTCTCTGCGAGTTCCCACACACGAGTGAGAGAGACAGAGAGGTGTTTCTTGAAAAGTCGCGTAGACGGATTCGAGGAATACACTTATGATTCTAGTGCATACGTGTAGTGCGTGGGGAAGCGATGAATCGCATGCGGATTCCGCGGCGCAATTTTACGTGGAATGCAATATTATTGATGATCCCATGTAAGAATTGCCATTACTGACAATACGGGTCGCTGCTGGCTCTTTACTGCTAAACAATTAATCCGACGCCAACATCGCTCCGGCACTTTTTTTACTGGAATGATAACAACGGGCCAGTAATGATATTTTTATTATAAATGTCTGGTTTTACTGTAATACCAGTGCTCAGCCGGACTTTAAAATTCAGCACGTCAGATTGAAAAACAAAAGTATCGCGGATTTGTCATAACCAACTTTTTAACTTCTAATATTTGTAAAATGTTATTTTAAAATATATTTGCCAATTATATAAAACAAATGCTACTGTTTAGCGGAATCATGCGATTAAGATCTATGCATAGTAATTTTAGTGAACCGATAAATCTCTGCCGTAAATGATATATTTTCTGTTATATTTGGCACTAAAATTGCGAATATCGGCAGTTCTTGTAATTCCTGCATTGCTAACCTCCGCCCATTGTTATCATTTCAGTATTGCCCCAGCATTAGAACAGTAATATCTGATAGTACTGAACATCTGGCAAAAAGTACTCGTCCCATATTGGGCCATTGGAATCTTCTTGCATGGGATTGTTGCGGGCGGATTTGGTTGGAGAGTTGTGAAGAACGTGCATGTCAGGAGAAACGCAGTGGGGACGTTTGGAGGCGTTTACAAGAGCGGAACGTTGCGCTCTTTTGTTTATTAGGGAGTTGAAGGAGCTTTTTCACGGACTGCCGTTTGTGGAATGGATAAGGCGTGAAATAACTTTTTATGAACATGAGTTTAATGGGCGCTCGAACTGATTTTCGCTATCTCTGTGGTAGTTATAGTTAAGTAGTTCTTGAAGAACTTTGAAGAAGTGTATTATTTACTTTTGAGACTATCGTGAGATGAGATTTTGATAGTGACATGAATGACTAAAAGTGGAGTATAAAAGAAATTATTTCAAGAGAAAACTTTCAATTGACTCCAAATGCAAAGCAATTTTACAGACATTTAGGAGAACTTGCAGAATTTTTCATTCTACGTAATAATAGTAAAGCACTTGTATACAAATTTTCTACGAGTATAAAATTAGTCAAATTAAATAAGAATCGGTCAAGTGGTTGCTTCAGAAGTTTACATAAAATAAACAAAGAGCCATAGCAATACACTTTTATAAATTTAATATCTTTCACGCATTTTAAGTAACATTGTAGCGAATATAATCGCTATTTTTTATCCGACATTTTAAATTTTGCAATTTGGACAGCAGATTCATGGTCAACAACCCTGCACAAGTATTGCATACATATTTTTGTGAAAAGTATATATATAAATAAATATCTGTAACGGACGTATCTATGTATAATATAGATAGGCCGTTATCGTAATTTTAAATATTGTAAATTGATCAGTGGATTTGTAATCAGTTATACAAAAACATCCTTCCGTAGGTGTTTTACAACTTTATATATTTTATAATTCTACGTTTATGTGGATACTTTGGGTCAGTCATTTCTTATTATTAATTGGAATTTTACTATTAAAAATTATTATGTACACATTTTCCGCAGAATCGCATAAAATAAATATCTTTTTTTTTATAAATGTGTATTGTTAAGATATTCTGACATTAAATTATTCTTGAATTGTTCAACTTGACAATATATATGTATAAGACATAAAAAACTTTTTATTCTTCGTCATTCAACTTGGAAAATTGCATAAAACTTTAAAAACGTTTAATAATAAAAGTTTACTAACATGTTGGAAGAAAGATTGCAGATAATACCTGTAATTGTTGAAAACCGAAAAAATGAATTCTAGAATCTTACAGAATCATATTTATAAAAATTAATGAATTCAAACCTTAATGTCGCATGACTAGTTTTGTCATTTTAACATTATAAGAAATTAATTAGTAGCTCTTGCAGAAGGAATTGAAAAGAGAAATGCAAATTATTGCATTTCTCTCCAAAGAGGAAAAGCAACCCAAGATTTGCGACCACGTCCGCAGTCACTACCACGTTGATAATAATACAGAGCACATTGAAAATCTTAAGGTTTTATAAGGCATAACATTTAATTTATTACAATGAAATTTTCTTTCTTTGTTGTTTATTGTTCTTAAATTTGTATTACTCTATAAATAATAAAAATGAGCCCCTCGGTGGCATAGTGACTTTTTCTCGCATGAAAAATTTGACAAGTGCTTAACACCTTGGTGGCAAGGTGGGGGAAGATACTTGACTAGCAAGTTGATTTCCTTACCGCACCGCGTCCTGGCGGAGTGTTTGTTACCGACATAGGTAGAAACTTGACATTGGCGATAACTTGGGCGAATGCGGGAACGGTGTGGGGAATTGGGATGGGCTGGTTAGCATCGAATACCTTCACACAGAGGTGGTGGGGGTAACTTGTAAAACCCCGAAAGGGTATACAGGTAGGAAAGACAATATAAAAGAAAAGAAAAGAAATAATAAAAATGTTCAGTGTAAAGTTTGGTATTCTTGTATGTGACAAAAACTTAATTTTCCTAAAAATTTGCAAAAAATTCCAATTATAACAAAGTGATAGAAATATAATCCGATCAGTCATATTAACCAAAGGAAACGAAAAGAAACCAATCAATAAAATCATATTTAAAGAAAGTATCATTCTTACGACCAATTATCTTATTCCGTAATTTTACTTTAAGTTGTATCATTGAGATACTTGGAGTTTGGACAGGATTTTAATCAAGATTAATAAAAAATAAGTCAATTGATTACCAATAATATGATTAAGAAGGTGATTCAACATACTATAATAGTTGACTGGGTATGTGTATGTGTATGTATGTACTTCACGTTTACCTAACATTTGGGATCTGTAAACATAATGATGAGTAATCATAAGTACCATGAATTCAATAATTTCATAGAAACCTATATGGAAATCAAATAGAACAATTTACAAAGAACTCAGTCTACTTTACGTACAAGTCTTCACGGAAAAAAATATCTTGTGATATTTACAAGACAGTGATTTGGGAACACAACATGTTGATTCCTGTTGATATTACAGGCTCAACATCGGTTTGTAGATAGCTCCCAATCTAAGCTACCGTCCAAATAATCTAACCTTTTTTCATCACACGCGTGTATCTACTTAAATTTATTGGAAAACGAGGTATAGTTTTATTATATAGCTGAAAAATTTACCATAAATACATAGTTTAACATAATTTGCCTTGATTTTACAATTGTTACATTTTTACATTTCTTACATTTTGCTTACTCCTACTTATCCTTACTGTCATTTAATCATTCCTCTTTTTCCCCTCTTTCTCTCTATTTTTCTCTTTTTCCCGCTCAGTGCTCTTCCTGTCTTTCTCCTCGAATTTCTTAATAAATCTGCATATTCCCTCCTTCAATTCCCCTTTCATTATTTCCCTTAGCCTTTCCCTACTTTCTTCTTCTACCCCAACTAACCCTAGCTTCTCAATTTCTTTGACCCACTCCTCCCTCATATCTTCTCTTGCTTCTTTACATCTCCAAATATGTTCTAACGTTTCTCTTTCTTTCTTACATACCCTACATAAATCGTTTTCGTACCCTTTCTCCTTTGACCTTCCAAATTTTGTAATATTCATATGTAAAAAGACGTAAAAACCTATACATGGCAATAAACTTAAAAATAAATAAATATAGCTGAAAAATTATCGAAATGTGAGGTTATGCGGGCGTAAGTAGTTGCAAGCCTCCAAGCCGCTGACTTGGTAAAATCCCAAGCCGCGTGTGTAGAGTATCCAAGATCACGCATGGGGGCGATACAAACGGCACTGATTGGAGAATTAACATGACACGGCCTGAAGTATCCACGTTCTTTCTTGTAGGAATAGCCGGCTATTTTTCCTGTGTTGGTAGAAAATTCTATCCTTTGAGAGAAAACCGATGCGCATCGTTTCTTCTTATCTCGGCGGAACGTTCCATCGTCAAAAAACAAATCGATCTTATCTCTATACATCGAGAATATTGCCGACCGATGAACGTTTTTATCTTGTGCAAAAAGAGGAGAGAACGCTATTAAATTATCTTCGCTTTTCATAATTTAAGAGAAAAAGAGTGGAGTTATAATTGATGAGTGATTGATGTTTGAAAAACTTCGTAAATAAACGTGCAGACCAAATAAACGAAACGCTTCTAGTTCTTTAATTACAATCTTATCTTACTTATAGCTTTTACATTATCCCTTTTCAAGTTGCATTATCTTTAATACCTCGGCGCAATCCAGTAAATCGCAGTTTTTTCAAACTGAAAGAGTTTTATATAAATGCACTTTTAACGAGTAAAAGTGAGCAACTCCGACCCTCAGATTATAATTATAGATAATCATCGAATTATAAAGAGAGCACACTCGTGCACTTATATCGTGTGCTCATCCCCCACTTCCTCAGTGTTGAGAAAGAATTTTCGTTTATCAATCCATTTTGTGCACTTTTACTTGAGATAAAGAGATCTATATCTTATTTCTCAGACGTCTTTAAATTTTGACGATGTTAATAATTATTAATTCACTATAAATCATCATTAATTATTGAAGAGAAAAGTAACTACGTTTCGATGAATATAGATAAAAAATGTCGTTTTTCCACATTTTTAAATGCAATAGTTTTTGTCACATTCTTTATACTCCGCTTTTGTGTATAACGTAAAGTAGTGTGCTTATTTTTAACAAAATCTTTGAAACACTGATTATAAGGATTTTTGAGGTAACTGATTATAAATCTACTAGGAAAATATTGAAATTTACAACAGTAGATCCTTCAGCAGTTTCGAAAGTCAAATATTTTCGCTACATTGGATCCAACATTTAGAATTTTGTAAATATGATTGCAGATTCGTAATTATCGTCCCCATAAATATCTTGGTATCAGATCCAATGAATCCTTTTATAAATGCTTTTAAAAAGCCAAATAATTTATATTTTATAATTGTATACGGATAAAAGTCAAAAAGTTAAAACCAGATGTATTAGATATAATATTTAGAACATTACTGCAAAATTTCAATTGATTTGATTTCGAATTAAAAATCAAAAATACCATGAAATTTCATATATGTCCCGTGTCCCCACCCAACTTTCTCTGATATTATTTTAAATTTTTATTACGAGATGATGTTTCAAGAGAAAACTAGGCAGCACATTGCTTGAACTTATTTTCAGCTATCAGATAGATTGTGTAATATCTTAATTTTCATGCTGTGAGTATTTAAAAATGACTTAAAATCTGTCCCTCGATTTTGGCATCAGGTGTGTCCCGTCCTTTAAAATTAATTTTACATGTATAAAGATGTGTAAATTGATTATCAACGCAGGTTATATTTGTTAATTTAACGATTCCTTTTCATTTATGGATGATTTTAGAAGGTTTCATTGTATATTTTTTAAGTAAAGTCGAATTATAACTGCATTTTGTCTTGCGTACCTTAATTGATATCATGCGTGTCCAGTGCTGTAACTAAATACATATCAAGAAATTTTAAAAAGTAACTTCGAAAATAAGTTTATCGTATGAAACAATACAAGATTCTTCCGAAATTTCATTTAAGTTTAAATTACGAGTATGGAAGAAACTATTGTGAAAAATTTGTCTTCCGTTTATCATGTATGTCCCAATGTTTGATCAACTATACTATAGTTTACGCTCGCACCGCCACATCAGTCTTGTCGATGCATTGTCGTGGAACATAGAGGAGAAATAAACAAACATAATATTAACCTCTTAACCCTTTGTGGCCCACATTTTTCTGTTCAATATTTTAAGCTGAAAATTGTTACTCGGGGGTTTTTGGGGTCGCTGATTACGAATTTGAATTTTTGTTAATTAGTATTATAGAGAAACTTCTTAGCTAATAGAAGAATGTAAAATCATTTATATACACCTATATATAAAATTTTTATACATCAAAATCTTACACGAAAGAGGTGGCTATTATAACAGCCACTAAGTCACAAAGGGTTAAACAGTCGTGCATTTCCGTTACAAATAGTGCGCAAAGATCTAGCTAGATTATTCTCATTTCTATTAGAATGTGCACAATAAAGAGATTTGATAGAAGAATAAATACAAAAAGAACGAGAAAATGATTTATTAATAATTATCGGTGAGTAATTGGAGCGCAATCAATGTAACTTATTCTAATACTTAAAAACTCTTTTAATAGTTTAAAAATAGTTGTTGATCTTGGTTAAGTAGATTTTATAACCAATCACATCTATATAACCAATACTATTTTAGAAAAATGCATTTTTATTTATTTTGCATACTTCTTATTTCTTAAATTCCATACCTGAGAATGGTCATCTGTTTGACTTTTACCCATACAATGAATATAGTATTCTTTACGTAATATTTAATATCATTAGGTATAAAAATCAGTGCAAAATGTAGGTCAAATATACCCAAATTTTGAGAAATATCTATACCTTTTTATAAGATTTAAGTGATTTAAAGACTGCGCTTGTAAAGAAATGTGCAATTATATGAAAATTCTATCCATTTATTATTATTAAATATTTAATTTAATCTCTCAAAGTTTGACTTAAAATGTGTCGCATGCGAAAGCCGTTATTACCATGTTATGAAACATGCATGTATATCTGTACGTAAATCTATCTTTAATATATACCGAACCCTTAATATTCACACATATAATCATTAACTCACACACACGTCTGTAAATAAAGAAGTGTGCCACAGAGGTGACCGAAACCTAAATGTTTCCTGCAAACCAGCCATACTATGAAATCCATTACTGGCTATACAAATATCAGACTCAAAATTAATTCACGAAACTCAAGAAAACCCACGTCATCAACATTTTTCCAAAACCCCCCTCAAAAATGTTAACCCCCATCACGCACATAAGGTAAACTACCAAATAGATAGACGCTTAAGGATTTTCGTACTTTAGACATCAGATTTTTGTATGATAATATCGTTTGTTTAAAACAATTTGACACTTATCGAATCTAAGAAACTTCAATTTATCAGTAAAAAACATTAGAAGTGTTATAAGTTTTTGTTTATTAGAAATTACAAAAATAGTGCGAAGAGCTCATATATCCCAGTAAATAGACGATTGTCAACGTCCATTTACTGTTAGTCTATCTATTGGGCTTTTAGGTTATACATAGCGATAGATAGACGATATTTTTGAAGATACTTTATTGCATACAAAGAGAACATTTCGTTCATAAATACCATATTTAATCTAATCCTAGCAAGCTTTTATGCAATTAGAATTTGCAATTTTGGTTGAAAAGTCATTAATTTCATAGATATAATAATATTTATAAACCGTCTATCTACTGATCAGACATACCCTACCACGATCCGGATTCACACGCGCGCTCGTAATCCACCGCGGAGCGTTCAATCTCATAAAAAAAATCCGCGACCGCGAGCCGCAACCACCCGCACTAACTTCGGTGCGTGGTTACCACCCCAAAGAAAAATTAGCCCGCCGCGCGCCACAAAGTCGCACACCGCGCGGGAATGTATAATAAATACAAACGCGAGTCCAGGGGCGGCGCGCATTTCATTTTCATATTTTCCGGGGGCAGATTTCGCAAACGCGTACGAAAGCCCTTCAAACAAAGCCGGGAATCCAAATGATAAAATGCAAATGCGAATGCGCGAGCGTCGATCCTCGAGGGCGGAACGTTCAGCTGCGCAAAATTCCCCCGGTACAATTCGCGCCGCTTGACCCGAGAGTCGCGGACTTTATTTCTCGTCGCCGAGCGCGCGAAAGCTTGCTTTCATCTCGCGTGCGGTTGTCAAAGTGGGACGCGCTGCTTCTTCTGTCTTTGCAGCGTTTTGCCATCTCGTCGAGCGTCAAACGAGCGAGCGAGAGATGTGGGTACTTTTGTTGCTGCCGGTTGGTGGATAAAAATGATGTTATGATAAATGCAGCGCGTGGGAGGTGTGTGTGTGTGTGTGTGTGTGAGTGTTGAACGCCCGCGGCCGCGGCATTTAATTATGCGGCCTTTGAGGAGCGAGAGTGCGCGTGGTTTTTTGCGGTGGAAATTCGAAATGAAAGTTTGACGGGGGGAGTGCTTAGGAAGAGCGAGGGACTAGCTCGATGGTGGTGTAGAACGAGAGTAATGAATTTTTTTGGATTGGTGAATACTTTGTTGGTTGATATTTTTAAGCACTTTTATTTGATACTTTCTTTTAGATGGAGTAAACTTTACCTTCATCCAAAAGTTATATTTATTACTTAACAACAATTGTTATTAACTCTTTAAGGCTCGGTGTGAAATTACTCAAAATGATCACTGTCGGTATAGTAGGCTCTCTGCCAGAATAATTAATTCTATTGAAAATAGAACAAGTCTTTGGCTGTCTTAGATACACAAAAATAGGTCTAAACCTGACGTAAGATGCAGTTTAACAATGAAGTCTTCGAAATAAACGATATGCGTATGGAGCTACAGTTTTTGGTCTAAAAATTGAACTAACGTTATCTTATTTATCTAAGGACCAACGAGAATATGAAAATAAGTTCCTGAATTACAATATTACCACCATGGCAAAATAAATGTATGATTACATTGAATTTAAAGGTAATATTACCAATTAGAATTTTAGCTTAAACGTCTGAAACTCATATATCCAAGTTAATTTTGGAGTTCAAAGAGCACATTTTACAGCTTGAGATCAAACTGATGAAATAAAACTAAATTTAAAAAAAAGTGTTTTTTTACTGCACAGGTAACCACTTGGGTCTTACAGGGTTACGGTGTCACAAGCCAGAAGTTTTCTATAATATAACAACTGTGTCCTTAAGATATTCATAACAACTTCAAGACCACTCTTTTTGTTCTCTCTTCAAGACAATTTTTTATATATATCCATGGTATACTTTCATATAAAAGAGCAAAAAGTTGCAAAAGTTCATTAATTACTTTCCTTTTTTCATAATCTATGATTAAACCGTAATGGCCACTTTAATGACCTGAAAAGAGGGACAAAAGTAGCATACGATTCCCGCAAATCTACTTTTTCCCGCAAATTTACTTTTTTCTTGCAAATTTCTTTTCCCGCAAATGCATTTTTTTATATTATTTTTCTCTATATTAATATGCATTTTCAATAAATTCTAGTTTTTATCAGAAGTCCCTCTTTTTAAACCAATAAATTCGTGAAAGTTAAGTCGGGAATAAAGTTCTATATGCAAAACGGGAATAAAGTCGAGTATTCCCTCGGGTGATAACTGCCCTCGCTTCGCTTGGACAGTAAACCCACCCTCGCGAATAATCTTCGAATTTATTCCCTTGTTACATAATGTACTATTTTGATTAATTGACTTTAAACTTTCAGAAAATCTTCCCCAATACGAACGTTTTGAAAATATTAGAGGTTGGATGGGGATGGGGAGGGAATACGGAATGTGGGAGCGTAAGGGGAATAAAACGGAGGGGTAAAAGCATCCATGGCTCAACTGGTTAAGGCGTTTAGAAAGCTTATAACAGCAGTGAGGTCGGTGTAGTGACTTGCAGAGTCCAACCCTAAAGAAATGGAGGGGTAGGGAAAGCAGGGAGGGTTCAATAGGAGATCAATGCAAAATAATGATATGAGCGTCATGCTGAAAGCGTCATGCAGAAATACGTGCGCATTTACCATACGTCAGTGGGGAAGAGACAAATTCGCGCATTCTCTTATAATAATAAAACAGACGTATCTCGTAAGCACCAATTAGAAAAGACCTATCTTTTTTATGTCACTTTTTTGCTTTCTTTTAACACTGAATATCATTATAAAATTGATTTAAAGCTTATATTTAATATCATAAAGGCATTAATCGTAAATCAATTTATATTAATACGCAAATAAAAAATATTGTTAAAACTGTCTTATTATAGTTTTATTACTTCAAAGTTGATGAAACAAATAACCTATAAAAAGATACGTCTTTTCTAATTGAAGCTCGTGAGATTCGTCTTTTCTACTAGGACCCATTGAAATGTTTGTAACGTCAGAAATAGCGCTAACAGGATAAACGGAGAAGAAGAACTTGGGCGTAGCGAGCTTGACCTACCTAGTGTTGTAAAAATCACTTTAGCGAAGTATCTCGCTGTGCGCTGTAAGCGGCTCTGCCCCATTGAAAGCTAAAGCTGAAAATAAACTTTCAAATTTCACTCGTAAACCACCCGCGAATTATGTAGCGTGTAAATGTTGTAAATCCAATTTAAAAGATTTATGAAGTAACGAATTGTCACATGGTTGCAAACCTTTTGGATTAACATTTTTTTATACACTAATTTTAAGTCTAATTTACTTTATTCTAAACTTCATTATTGTTAAAAAATTCAATCGTTTTTAAAATTCATATGTATTTCCACAGCTTTTGACACGTAGATGACGGACAAAAGATTCTAAGCCAAACGGATTACCCAAAATTGTGTACACCGTTTCCGTATACTACTATAAAGTTGATCCGAAGATTGATCCGATGGATCTTCCATTATTCCCGAAAAATTTCTGAATCCTGCAAACCACGAACTTTTAAACCTCAAGTCTACTCAAGTCATTGATTCCATTGCCTTAGCATCTTCGACTACCAAATCGCTACCTAAATGTTCACTCAGCTAGCAATGCCTTAAAAATAACAATTAATTTAATTGAACGCGTACCACAAAGCGCTGCATTCCAGTTATGCGCAGCCCCATTCAATACCCCTATACATACGCATCCCCGGCACCGCTTTGATGACATCGAGCGCGACTTTGCGCCGCGCGCCGAATGATTATACCCCAGATGAGCAACTGCGAAAGGCACTTAAGACCGCGCCTCGTCGCTCTCTTTTCCCTCTTTGTTTTCCCGCTGCCCTGGCAAATTAATTTGCCAATTGAAAGCATCGCCGCGATAACAACTCAAGAAGTACACCACGCTCTGCTTCTCTCCTTCTTTCGTTCTCTCTGCGCTCCGCTACGCGCGATTTACGCCGCTTTAATTGCGCTCAAGGACTCGTAAGGCCTTTTCCTACTTGTTTGTGTGCACGTGTGTGCGTACACTATAGGGTTTTATTCTTGCACTCGTTGTGCTTCTATTTCTCGTGTGGGACGATGTTTTGCCGGTACTTTGCTCTAGTGCGTTGAGTATTGCGAGCTTGTTCGGTCGTGGAATCTCGTGTGGAGGGATGGAATTTGAAAAATGAGTTACTGTTAGAGATAATAAATGGTAATGATCATATTTAACTAGTTTAGTTACGACTTTTTTAATTCTTGGAGTTTATAGTATCATTGGATTTTTCGCAGGTTGAAAATACATGTGATGCTAAAGATATTTACTCAAATAAAATTTTGAGTAAATATCTCTGTGGAACGTTATTGTCCCAGTCAAAAGCAACAATGTTCCAGAGACACATTTTCTTATAAATGAAAATTAAATGAAAAAAGTAGTACCCCCGTATTTTATGGTAAGATATTTATTTTTCAAATTAATATATTTAGTCACCAGAACATATAATACACTTAAGAATACATTTTTATGAAGATGTAAAATAAGCTATAGAAGAATAGATTTAATATTTTTTCCAATTTAAAGTTACAACCTTTTATACTAAACTTTCTTTTACGAAGTAAAAGTTTCAATAACTTATTTTTACATTAATCAACTATCAAATGGTAAAGAGTGAAAAACTTCGATGTTATTTAAAAAGGATTTCGAGACTAAAAAATAAAGTAAGAACAAAATTTATTAATCAATATCAAAATATTTCTCGAAAGAAATGCGTAACTTCAAATGCCTTATTCAACAAGTAAACACGAATTCCCAACCATTGCAGCGTAAAAATATCAGCATTTCATGAAAAATCCAATATGCAAATTCAGCAAAAGAAAAACCACCCCAACACAAAAGAAAAATCCGGAATAAGCCAGCATCCGCTCGGAAAATTAAAGATCATCGTATAAAATATGTTAATGCGTCTCTCTCTCTCTCTCCCGTGCCCTTCACCTCTACCTCGCAACACTCGCTCCTCATACCCTCCAATCCGATCTTCTCTCAACTTTCTCTCTCTCTCTCTCTCTCTCTCTCTCTCTCTCTCTCTCTCTCTGCTTTCTCAAGTCCGTCCCGACGCATCGGCTCTCCTCGTACACACACACACGCAGCCCTGCAAGCCCCAGCCGAGTAAGTAAATGAAGGCATTATTCCGCGGGGGGAGAGCGAACAAAGTTAATCGCGGCAGGAGAGCACGGAGAAAAGAAAAGCAGCGCCTCTCGTCGCGAAATGCAAAGCAGCCGATAGCCGTGGCGCGCGGAGTGGAGAAGAAAAAGCAGAGCGAAGCCGAGCGAATAGCCGAGCGAACACAGAGAGAGAGAGAGAGAGAGAGAGAAGAGGAATAGAAGGAAAAATAAGAGAGCTGCGGAGGTTAACGCACACGCAGCGAGTATACATGTATGTATGTGTGTGAGGTATAGAGGCTGCGTACCCGAGCGCGCCATTGTATTGTAATACAGTTTAAGGCACGGGGAAGGTAATGGGCCGTGCTTACAAGTACTTAGAATAAACAGGGTGTTCCGCGATCGGCTATCGATCGCCCATCGACCATATCGGACGCTTTTCCTTTTGTTGCTCTTCTTGTTCGGCTGCCGCTGCTGTGTATCCGTGAAATGGGGGAGGCGTAATGGAGAAGACTTCGGTTCGGCCTATCGCTGTATACGTATTTCGCGCGGGTGATTAATTAAGCTTGATGGAAAAATTGAGATTAGTTGCGTGTTTAGCTTACTTTATGGAGCGATTATATGCGTGCAGTGTGAGTAGAATTTTAATGTAAGGTTTAGGGACTCTTGAGTGAGTTGTAATGACTATAAAATCCTTTCCAAGAATTAGTTTTTTTTATTGAATCAACACGTTTTTTCAGGTTTTAGTTTACTGAACCAATGGAACATGCTTTACTAGAATAGTTAAATGAGATCAGTATTA
Source organism: Gastracanthus pulcherrimus (assembly GCA_949152435.1). Classification (NCBI taxonomy): domain Eukaryota; kingdom Metazoa; phylum Arthropoda; class Insecta; order Hymenoptera; family Pteromalidae; genus Gastracanthus; species Gastracanthus pulcherrimus. Next base: position 219,489,640 of record OX424572.1, on the reverse strand, counting down.
GTAGAAGTACCATTGTTCTTTGTGATTGCAATATATGCACAAATTTTGCTTCTTTATTTGCAATCACGAAAATACTGAATATTTTTTTACATACAGCTGAGTTTAACTTTAAAACATGGCTCATATATTGTTCGGTTAAATATTTTCCATCATATTTACAAAGCCGAAAATCGAAAAAGTATTATTTACGATAAAATGCGATTTTTCAAAACATAAAATTGAATTCATACGTTCCAAGTTATAAAGAAAACCCGTATTCCGATATCGATCATTCGACAAAAAAACCTCTCAGAAAATCCACACAAAAAACCTTCGTATCAAACTCTCTCTCTCTCTCTTTCTCTATCTTCCTCTCGAACTCGCACGCAGCCATTCGAACCTCAACCCCTGTACACTTTTATCCTCTCCGTCGATTATTCCGCTCCGAGATCGCAAGATCCCGCAGAAAGTTATAACGCGCGCACGGGCCTTTCTTTAATTACGTTTTGAATGAACGCGCGTTGCCGCCCGATTCGATAGAGATTTATAATCGCGAGCGCGCGGTGGATTCGCGAGCAGCGATCGGCGAATTATCGAGGAATTTTCGCGAGCCTTTGAATTCTCGATGATGGCATGTGCATGCGTGTGTGTGTGTGTGCGTGTGTGTGTGTGTGTGTGTGTGTGTGTGTGTGTGTGTGTGTATTTTGTGTGCGAGAGACGATTGTGCACGGGACGGGGAGTTTGCGGAGAAAAACATTTCTATCGCGGCTCGCGAAACGCGAATTTGCAAATCGATGCGGGAGAAAGAGGTTGCTCTTGTTTTTTGCTTTCGCGTGGGTTTGGAACGCGTGTGTTTTTGTTGGTTGGTTCTTTGTGCTCGATTCGTCTTGCTCGAGAATCGGTAAGGCGGGAAGTGATGGTGTGCTTTATATTGTAGCATATCAATAATTTGATATAAAACTACAAATGAATCGTGTACTTGCGGAATCGAATTCTTGCGTACTTGCCACAAATGTTGAATTCTTTATAGTTAAGAACTCGAACTTGAGAAAAGTCTGCACGAGTAAGATAAACATGTCGAGTACGAAAGGTTATTTGCCGATTTTCTAGCATATAATGATGCTTTTTAAGCATTAAAATATAAAAAGATCCTATACGTAGACATAAGCGTGGCAGGCGAAAACTTATACTAACATATAACGGTCATATAAATATTTTAGAAATATGAAAAATTCAGTTAACATTAAAGTCAGGCGGTCAACCGTTTACAAGCAACTCAAGTACTCAATTCTTAACTATTAAGACGATGCATTTAACTGTTAAGAAATATTCATTTGACTGTATTCAAATCCACAAAACTTAACAATAAAGAAATATTCTTTGCCGCAAAGAATCCTTTCTCTCAGTGTATAATAGTTTGTAAATCGGTAGAAAGAGTCATATAGTGAATATTTATATATAAAAAAAGAACCGCTAGTACCTACACTTACATATATGTGTTCGTGGCGTCACGAGTATTCAAAGAGTTGTAACTCTTTTAATTTGCATGTATTTAAAGAAAGAAAAAATACTTGTCCTTTATTTTTTTATATTCTACATTATTCGAATTTAAACATAGCACTACATCGCACTTAAATGCCCATCTGGCGAAATAACCGAAGCGATTCGCTGTTTTTCCGCACTCTGCAGCAGAAATGGCGAACTATCATTTGTGCAAATTTAGCTATGCGACATCGACAAGTTTGACCAAACCATTCTCTCATTGGTGGGTAAAGTATACGAGTCTGAAAATATGCAATATATGGATAAGTCAGTGTGGCCAAATATTGGAAATAAATTGGTAATACCATTTTCAACACATGGCTCGTTTTTAGTTAAAAACAAAAATAAAAAGTCTAAACCCAATTGATCTAATTGATCTGAAATTTTCCTTTTTTCTTAAGACATGCAAAATGATAAAAAATTCTATTAGTGCTTCGAGTGCAATGGGACTTTTGAGAAAATAAACTTACAATAACGTCTCTATTTGGTACTTTAAATTTGTCCTTAAAAAGAACTAACTTTTCCCTCATTCTATCAAATTTCTTCCATTAAAATAAGCATTTTGGTATTTAGTTAAAAACGCCAAATCTAATAAAAACGCTAATGTTTTTATATATATGGTGACTAGAATCACAAGATAATATTTAAAGAAAATGTACTTACTAGAATATTTGAAATTTAGATAATAGTAAACTTATTTTAGATAATGCGATTGTCTGATTCATCGGCTAGTAGCAGCACCGGAGGAGCGATCTTCAGTTTACTGTCCAATGATGTAGGAGAGTTAGAATTACTAAACTTTTTGTGCCTTTCATCGCACTCGCTTTAATGGAACTAATAGTTACTACTTATTTATTGTGGGGAAATGTCGATGTGACGGCTTTCATTGGCATTCTCTTGATGATAATTACAACCTTTGCACCACAAGATACTGGTTAATAAAATTAATTATTATTAATTATCGGCTTATTCAAGTATCATAAGTTTTTTTCCATATAACTTAAATTGTATTTAATTGTTAACAAATCATCCTCAACAATTCATAAACAATGGATTTTTATTTTAATTATAAATATTTCAATTACATAAAAATTCATTCAAGTACATAAAAATATATTTTTTCATTTTCGAATGAACTAATTTTTAATAATTAAGAATAAAATTTCAACTTTCATTTATAGAATATTATCCAAATTTCGATCGAAACTGACAAGTAGAATCGATAAAAGAATTTCGTTAATAGATGAAATAATCAATGGAATTCGTACAATAAAGATGTTCGTTTGGGAACAGTCTTTCGAAAAACTTGTGTACCTTTACAGGCGGTTTGTTGAAAGTAATCTTGAATCAAAATTACGTAAATATTCAAGAATTATTAACAATTTGTTATACTTTTCAGACGCGAAATCCAAGTTTACAGAAAAATGTTATATTGGCTGTGACATATAACATATATGTTATATTGGCTGTTATATTATCTGCTTTAGCCATTTTTGGTTATCGTTTAGCCGTATTTTTAATGATTTTAGTTTACACTCTTAAGCACCGAACGATTTCAAAAATCACAATTCTTTCATTATCTCAATACTGTTTAACTTACGAATGTCCGTGGCCATTTAATTTTTCTATGCCGTTACATGCAGTGCTGACGTAAATGTTTCAATGTAATGAATTGAGGTAAACAATATTTACACCGTTTGTACTCACCAACCAATTGTTTTAAGTTATATATTTTAGGGTGTTTTGCTGCTAGCTGAGATTGAATAAAGCGTATAAGGAGAATCGGATCAGAAAATCCTTATCTAAGTCTCTCGATTAAAAAAGTGATAGCGTCATGGAAGGAAAATTCGAACGAAGAAACTTTGCAAGATGTCATTCTTGTCGTAGCCTTGAATAAACTGTACGTCGTCGTTGGTTCAGTCGGGTCCGGAGAGGTTTTGAATATTTTAAAACTTAGAAACTAAATATAGTGGCCAAAAGTTTAGTATCCCTCTATTTAAAGCCCTGGCATGTGCAGATATCCACAAAAATTTTTGTACACGTAATTTTCTTTCAATATTTCGAAGAAGCACGTACAAAATTTAATGTTATACTTGGTCAAACCTTTATAAGTGTAATGGCATGAGTGTAATAATAGTCCTCTAGATTTCTTCGACATTAAGATATTTGTGCATTATCTTTAGTTTGTACACAGTACTTTTATCGATTTTTGGATTTTATTTTTTTAGATCTATTTAAAGATTAAAATTAATAGAATCAATTGGTATAAAATGCATTTGAAAAAGCTTAAAATTCACTATCTTTTCCGACGCGAAATTTTTTATGAGGTAATTCCCTTCTTTTGTTATGTACGAAAACGTCATTTATTGAGTAGATGAAAAATAATAAATTAATATATGGAAAATTGATTATTGTAATTTCAATTATTAAATTCAAAGAAAAATTATTAGTATTTTCTGATTTGATATTAATAAAAATATTGTTTGCATTGTTTCAAGCCTTGAAGATAGACTTAATAATTAATACAATAGTTTCAGTTTCTGGTAAAGATCTAACAAACAGAAGAAGTAACGCTGTAGAGTAATAATTTCACTTAAACAAATTATTAGTTAATTTTCTTTTTTAAATAAAATTTATATGTATTTTATATTTTACTACTTATTTTCCACTTAAAATATTAGAGAAAAACTACGACGTACGACTTAATTTTATGGATAGATTACTTCTACCTTAGCTATAACTAACATCATCCATTTACTCTTTGTAAATAAATACTATGATTTTTCTCTTCCTATTTCTTATTTAAAAGAAAACCGTCTAATCTTATTTATCAAAATTATTTAAATTACCTACATAATATAGAAATCAAAGAAATTAAAAACAATAAATTTCAGATTTTGATTAGCTATACTTTTAAATACATTAATAAAAAAAGCTTTATTGATGCGATTTACTTTTTTAATAAAATAGTTCAATGAAGGTAAACATAAATTAGATGTAGCCATTTTTAAATAGACAAATAATGTTCGGAGCTTAAGTCTCACAGAAGGTACAAACGCTTTTAAGCGATCCATTCCACACTCACACACACATACGTCACCATTATATAATATAATAAAATCCCTATCATACACGAATCTTTCATACTGCGTTTCATGCACATAAGAATTGTACACATTTTAAATGTGCACAATTTAGCATTGGTCAAATGTATCTATATACAATTTGACCAATGCTAAATTGCGCACAATTAAAATGTGTGCAATTCTTAAGCGCACTATGCCCTTTATATTCGAGCCGCGCGGATCATTGAATTTCCGCGTGTTGTTCGGGCCTTTAATTAGCAGTGAAAAAATTATACGACAGGACAGAGCGATATATATACCGTCATTGGATTTGGGCGCCGCCGACACGCCTATCGGCCGACGAATGTCAGGTAATTACGTTGAAAATTACAGTTGCAAATTTAATTACGGTCACGGGCTCTTTCTCTCTTTCTCCCGCTCTCGCGCGCGCGAGCGCTATTTTGCGTCCGACACATTCGGACGCGTGCGCTTATATGTATATATATACATATATACGCGCGGATGCAGCACGTTTACGTTGATTTCGCGAATTATTTGCGTAGGTACGCGAGCGCCAAAACGAGCTTTACGAGCGGATCGGGGACGCGAAGCGAATTTTTTAGATTGAGCTTTTAAAAAGCGTGCGGACGTGCAGACAGCACTTTCTATAGGTTATTAAGTTGAGTTGATTGTGCGTTTCATTTGAGAAGTAATCTGTTATTAGTAAACAGAAGTATTGAGGGTTGATGTTAAAAAACATTATCAAGTTCATTTTCAGTTTTCGTTAATGTGTTGATTAAACCTCATGAATCGTAAACATGTGTTGTTGAAACTGAATTCATATACTTTTATTGACAAAACACATTTGATTGCAGTAGAAATGTATGATTTCTCAGATATAGAAATCTAATCAGTATTCCATTTATTTAAAGGTTTGTTAAAAAATGATCAGTTTTCAACTTTACATTTTTTTAATTTTCATTAATATATTTATTATTAATAAGGAATTAATCTTGGTACTAAATTCATGTAGTACGCATACAGATAATATTATTTGATTTCAGTAAATATATGATCGTTCATATAGAGAAACACGATGAGCATTCCATTTATTTCAATTTACATTTCCGAGAAATCATATGCATACACACATTATAAATAATTTTAATATTTTTTTCATTTCGATGCAATAATGATTTAGAATTTCAAGGTATTAATATATAACCTTTTATTTTTAACAAATTTTTAATAAAGTTAGTAATACAAGCTTAAATTTTATAAGTATCGCGTTATTTAAATTATAAATATTTTGTAAACTGTTATTCGAAATTGTGTGTAGCATTTTTTTTAAAGATTCAGAAGGTTCTAAAAGCACATGTTGAGCGTTATATTTATAAACGGCGCTGTAAAGATAAAGCACACACGTTAAGTGGTAAGAGTCATATCTTGAAAATTCATAGCGAATATGATGGGTTAAAGTCGACGCATCATTCTTTACATATTTTATTTTTATGACAGAGTAAAATTTTTTATAATGATGGCTTTGTTTTGTAGAATATTTTTATTGGATTTGAAGAAATAGTCGATGAAAAGCAAGAACATATTGTAATGCAAAATAGGAATAAATACTTATTATAATAATTATAAATCATTATTTTGTTAATATATAAGTCATAACTTATTTTTAACAAATAACACTTTGCTTTTAAAAATTAAGATTTCGATAAAAATATGTTTACTTTAATATTATTTACTTTTATCAAACGTACTTCCATATTACGCGTTTAATTAAAATCAACTTCATAAACTTAATTGAATACACAAAGATAATATAATAGTTGAAGGTAAGTATCGTATGCCGTTGATTACAAAGCAACCATGTAATTTTCTTATCACAACTAACTTAACTTCAAAGTATCCCGCATGCTTTTCTATTCACAGTTTTAACAAACGCAGCGTTCAATAATTTCAAACGAACTCAAAAATCTACACCTCAAACATTACAATTTCAAATTCACGCCAAACAGAACCAACACCATTAGTCCAGCCTCGTTCCCCTCCACTTCAGCTTTTATCCGTTCCATAAAACACCCCGTAAAGTAGCCTAATTATCGGCGAAATTCGTCGTAGAGAGAGAAAGAGAGAGAGCAACATTTTATTTCACTACATTTCCCTCATTAACTCAACTCCGTCGGCGCGACTACACCCGCCTCATTCGGTCCGATAAACGCAAAAGTTTTCCCCCGAGGCCCGTATAACGCGGCTGGGCGGGAAAGGACAACGTCGAAAAGCACGGAAAGTTTCCCGATCGAAGCGACAATAAAGGCAGGAATCGACGCGGCCCTTGCTTTAAGACGCGCGCGCGCGCCCCGGCCAGTTTCATAAACTCGAATTTCCCGCCGCACTTACACGCCCGTAAAAGCGGCATTATGGATTATATTCGATAAAAGTTATCGGCCAGTTGAATCGAGGCGGGGAGGAGGCTGGATTCTCGAATGGGTTAGTAACGATAGAGATGTAAAAAGGGAGCATTCTCTGAATTTTTACGCCGTAAATTATTGATGCGTAATAAGGAATTTTAGGAGTACTAAAGATTTATAAGTTTATACTTTGTGAATAACATTTTGTGAGAAGATATATTAGAAGTGGGTTCTATGGTGCTTCGATTCGATATATACGGTTTTTTTTTTAGAAATTTTTATTACCTGTATATACAGGTAAATTATCTGTATATACAGGATGGTGGCATATCTATGAGCTGTGAAGTCTGTGTTTTAACAATCCACATTTTGTTGGATTGGCTTGAAACTTCAAAGACGCTTTAATCATGTGTTCTTTAGCTCTAATTGATAGATAAAAATTCTAAATAAGGCCAAAATTGTCAATTTATCAAGCAACATTATAGTTTTTTCAAGAAAAAGTTTTTCTATGAAAGAAAGTATGGTATAAAGTATGATTTTTTCTGATACTTCTTTCACTCGTATGGATACCACATATTATTATATGATGATAACATTTTTAAAGTATCAAGTCAATCCGATGAAAAGTACCTTGAAAAACGTGTTAGTGAAGGTTGGTGAAAATTGGGCTTCGGAATTCATGGATACACCACCACTCTGTATGTATAGATTAATAAGTTTTACAGTGTTTAATTTAATTTGAACTGTATCTTCTTTAATTTTGCCAAATTTAAGTTTAAATTATGTCACATATTGCTTAATCACCCGAGCGAATACTCGACTCTATTCCCGTGTTGCATATAGAACTCTATTCCCGACTTAACTGTGGCCACTTTATTGACTTAAAAAGAGGGAATTCCGGTAAGAACTAGAATTTATTGAAAATGTATATTAATATAGAGAAAAATAATTAAAAACAAAATGCATTTGCGGGAAAAAGGTAAATTTGCGGGAATCATATACTACTTTTGCTTCGCTTCTGAGGTCAATAAAGTGGCCATTACGGTTGAGCCGGGAAAAAATTATTTTTCGAATCGTACACAACGCAGTTGAAAATTGTTTTGTTTTGCTTTAATTTATGAATTTATGTACTTCAAAAATTGACTATTTAAGAAAATAAAAGTAACAAATAAAAATGTAAATAATATATAAAATGACATATATATGTTTTTACCTGAAAAAATGGGTCCTGAGATTATTTCCTACATTTTTTCGCAATTTTTGTTAAGCGGGGAAAAAAGTTATTTTTTCCCTCTAAATGGAAATTTTTCACACTTTTTACAAACATGCTCGAAATGTGCGAAAAAGGGCCCATTTAATGCCTAAGTTGAATAAAATAGTAGACATAACTCCTTATTCAATACATGTTATATAAATAACAATAATATTATATATATATAATATATGATACACTTTCACACCGAATCAAGTTGTATAATACAAATGACTATTCTTGATTAGTAAACAGGCCTTTAATAATTCTAACTATATTTTTATGGTTTCCTTTACTAAATTTTGACCATTGCCACAAAATGAAAATAGTCGGGGTTCTACGATAAATGTCATACATGTAGTAATATACTTGAATGCTGTAACTATTGCTATCGCTAAATTGAATATCCAACAATTGGAGGAGGTGGTAAACTGTAAGCTGAGTCAATGTTACTATATTATTAGTTACACTGCCCTAAGTAAATGAAATACTCAGGCTAACAAAGAAAAAATCAGTTGTTATGTATTAAATTTTTACTGCAAACTTAGTATAAATTTAGTTCATGTTACTACACACTTCTCTGAGTGCAAACCTGCGATCTAGATAAACATCGAAAAGCCAAAAAACCCGATGTACACATTAATCCAAAATCCGAGTTACAAAAGGACGCAAAGAGATCGACTTTGATAGCCGATCGTTAATCGATTTACCGCGGCGGTGGACTCGCATTGCGGCCCGCGTGAATAACGACGGCTCGAAAAGACCATAATAAAGCGAGTCAGCAGCAGCGGCAGTCGGTTTTCGGGTTTTTCGGTTTCGAGGCCGCCGCAGCGACAAACGTGATTGATCTCGTTTGACTACGACGCCTCCCGTTACCGGTCTTTTCGATTTATTTACTTTGTACCGGCGATTTATAAGCCGCTTTCGGCGTGGTATTGATTCTTCTTTTTTTATAGCGTGCGCTCGGCGCGATTCGAGGTCGTATAAAACAGTAGATTAAAGGTAGGTATTGTGGTGAAATTATAGGTTAGCGAAATAAGGTAAGGGAAGTTATTAGAAATTAAGTAATGTAAGTAGAAAGAAGCTGAACATTATTAAGCATGGAATTGTACGATATATGAGGAATTCTAGAAAACTTCGGCCCATAAGTGGTTCGGTAAGTGACGAAAAATAAATGACGAGGCACGCTTCTGCAATTTAACTTTTCTTATCGTATAGGTCCTAAAATGTACAAGAAAAATTTCCAACACGCAAAAAAGACACATTTGTCGCTATAGGAGAGAGTACCCCAATATGAACACTCGTAGCTATAGTTTAGCTGTAACTTTTGAGTACGAAGGTGAAAATGAAAATTTAAAAATGGAATTGGTTGTATGAGTGGATCTTTTTGACGTAGTAAATCAGTTTTGGCCAAAGTTAATAATATGAGTTAAGTATTAATTAATAACAAAAAATTAAGATTTTGAGTTTCCGAAAAAGATATGAATATGGATATAACCGGATTCCATCATATTGGACGTGTGTTTAGCCTTTGCGAAAGAACTTTGGCTCGGAAAACGTTCATAGGGTTGATTTAAAAATAAGAAGCTCGGGTCATATTTAATAAAACCAACCAAATATTCAATTTTTTTGCAAATCAAAATATCGAAGTTAGAAATCAAAAATTCGATATACCTACGGCGATTCGACATCTCGCGTTGGATTTTAATATAAAGTTTTATTCGTCTTTTTAGTACAATAAAAAGTTATCCTTAAGAACAAGCAATAAACTAGGATGTACGAAAAAGTACAATCAAATTATCATTGCTCTGACTCTCCTCTTTTCTTAAAATGTCAAAATTTTACATTAATTAAATCATATGACCCAGAATTTAAATATGCAAAGTTGAAACTGAATTGCATACTTGTAATGTAATTTCATCCCTAGATAATCTTTTTATATAGGTGTCACATCAGCTAATAATTTTAATCAAATTTAAATCGCTAACTGTTAATTTCCATGACACAATCGATTATAAATTCAAGCAACTAATTGCACTCATATTCGTGTGATCGCGAGACGGCGTATATCGTTTCAACGCATTTTTGTACATGTCATATTACATCGAAATACAGTTCGATTGAAGTCCGATAATTGCAGGATCTGTCAATTAAAATACCATTCAAACGCTTCACTTTGTAAAAGATATTTTGTAAGTGGAAAATGATATGAGCGCTGAAATTAATCTCCGTTATCGATTGAATCGCATATTCACTTTCCAAAAATGAAGGGGAAATTCGCGCTGTTAAATCTACATGATTAATTAATATCCTGGGATAATAATAATTATAATTCATTTTCAACTATTTATACCTTGATTGATAAAGCTTTTCGTAATATTATCAATGCTACAGTCTTTAAATTGAATTTTATTAATTAAAAACAGATCCCATGTACACCGTGTACTCACGGTAAGAAAAATATCTGTGGCGAACCGGAAAAACGACTTCAGTCCACTGTTTTTGAAAATTGAGTTTTGAGCGATTTTAGTATCCTTACATAGTATATTTTCAGATAAATAACTGCCAAAAATCAAGATAGTGTACAAAGAAGTGACCCAATCAGCTATTTATGATTTTTTTTAACATTGGTTTAAATGGAAAACATGGAAAGTGAACTTAAGTCGTTTTTCTGTGAACCCGCAGATATATACTTTGTTGGTAAAAATGAATACACTGCAATTGTATGTTACTTTAGAAACGAAAATATGCTTATGCATCTTCACTGGCAGTTTAATAGAGTCTCGCTTTAACTTTCAATATCGAATAACATTTATGTTGTTTAGAAAAGTAAAACTATTTTGGTATGAAAAAATAGAAGAAACAAATCTCTACATAATAGAACTCTTTAAAATTTACTAGCAACTATCACTGTAATGTATTTAATATTAAAAGTTAAAGCGAAACGCTATTAAAGTGTCAGTGAATACGAGATATTAGACTGTTTTCAAACTAATGTCATGTTTGTTGATCTTTTACACACAAAAATGTAAAAGTAGAAAGTAACTACCTAATAATAATAATTGGTTGATCCGGAGTAAAACAACATATATTTTGTTTAATACATAACAACGAATGTAACAATGTTAGTTTAAACAATAAATAATTCAGTCTGCGTTTAGACATTACAAAGTAACAACTACAGAAGCGCGAAATATTGAAATTATAAGAGCTTTTTCAGCGCGAATGAATTGTGAACGTTTTTTGTCTTAGATTAAGTTATTCGTAAACAATATATAAATAACAGAGAACCAGCGTTGCCGACTTTGCCGAGACGTACACGTCTTACTTAAAGATCATCCTATTTTGAACACGTCACAGGATATAACTCAATTACTATTAAATAAAGTTAAGAATAAAAAATAATTTAGTTTTTCGAGTATTGTTATTTTTCTCCTTCGCGAAACCTGCGTTGTGCAGTAATATTGGCTGTATTTGAAATGTATTACTTTTACAAAAGAAATTTAACGAAAAAAAACATTTTATGAATTTGTTTCAGCTGTGCATGAAATTTCGATTCATTTCTTAACCAAATACTTTATAAACACTTAATTAATACAACCATTTCGTTTATATTATTAAAAGAATAAGGGCAAATTTTATGACAGACATACAGCTTTGATCACGCGCCCAAAGCAGATAAATTATAAACTATGAATTCGAAAGTGCTCGGCTTGAAGATGTGTCTTTTAAAATTTATTAACCCGAAAGCACGCGCGTTAACCTCCTAACTGTACCAGTTTAATATATTGGACACAGACTTGATTAGTGTTTAAACAATAATACATGCTTATTTAATTAATTGTAATCACATGAATCATTTGAATGATGTTATAAACAAACGAAATATAACGTAAACGTGGCTTAGATTAAAATACAAACCTAGTGTGAGCTTATTCTTTCTAACTGATTTTTGTGAAAAGAAAAATTCTTACATGTTTTTATGCAATTTGTAGTTATATGAGTTCAGTTTTATATTATACAAAGTAAAAAACATTTATTTCATATTGTTCATATCATTTTTGACACATTGTTACATTTACAGTTACAGTTTGTGTGATTAAAAAATTTACAAGCATTACATATAAAATGTCCAATATATTGGAGAAATGTTGTGAACGGCCTCAATGCAAAATGTGATTAATATTTAACGATGCGACGAACTGAGAAGCTTTACAAGAAAAAGAAACATACTAATGTTTTATTATTCTTCAAGAAATCATTAAATAATTCTTTCTTGCTATAAGTATAAAATGAAATCAAGGATTATTATACATAAGTCACGATGGGCTTAAATAATGCTTTGCAGTAAAATAAGCCTTTGTATACATCCTAACAGGAATTGCTTTTAAGATTATCATGCTAACAAATCAAAAATTAATATTTTCTGTAAGAATTATTACGCTTTTTATTATTAATAAAAGCATACTAACTAGACACCGTTCACTGCATTTGTCCAATACATTGGACATTAAAGTTTTGTTATTTAATCACATCCAAACTTCCTGCAACTTAATATTTTCTCATTTGGTAACGAGTTTTGTTAAAATCGACCAAAAAATATACTTCCCAACGCTGGAACATAATTATACAGTTAACAGGTTAACGTAGCGACTTTGAGACTCTACACTTTTTTCAAACGGCTTTTTCTCAGCGGAAAAAATTTGTTTGCATATTGGGACTTTTATGTATTCTTCAGAAATCTTATTTAGCTTCAAATAATGCTAAAAATCGTTGAAAACATTTTTTTTAACAAATTAATAAAAACAACTTTCAAAGGCGCTTACGCGTATGTTCGCATAGGACCGAAAATTGCATCTACTCACGAGTTAAAAAAAACATGTGTATTTTCTATCTATATGTAATATACACATACGTACGTATATATTATCTTTTTGAGCGGATATGCATAAAGTCCGTATATAAAGTGCAAATTTATGTGCGTAAAGTTAAGTTTTTTGCACACGTGTACGCAAAAATTAAAAATTGAAAAAATGTCAAACAAAATGAAACAATTGAAAAAATTGAATAAAATTTAAGAGAATTAATGAATTTTTTTAAATTAAAATTTTTATATAATATTTTTAATTCTTTTTAATGATTGATAAGCATATTTTTTTGCTGAGGGAAGGAAGTGGGACTCCGTGAATTGATGCCAACCAAACATCCAGATACGGTTATCTATTCTAATTACCGTTTGGTGGAAATTACACACACCTGGGCAAAAAATATCATACGTAACTAGTGCGTAACTTTTTCATACTCGTGCGAAAAAGTTCACTTTAGGCACTAGTTGCATAATCTGCTATTCTCTACTTTCTTCTCGTTTTATCTTCTTTCATCCATGTAGTGACCTAAGACAGTAGGAAATAGCTAACCTATTAAATAAAATACCTCACGCTCCGACTGCAGTTTCTAAACTATCGATTTCCCGACAACATTTTACATAATATTATGTTAATTTCTCTTCACAATTGCTATATCTTACATTATACATAAACGGATCAAACAATAGAGCGTGAAAAAGGCAACTCTTCCGCTGTTTCACTCCATCTGTATTTTTGCCAAATGACAAAATAAATCGTATATCTATCTTAAATCTATTTATCTCAAGAAACTGAAAAATTAAGCGGCCAAGTCTCGCGACCCCATCGCGCTTGTCCCGGCGAAGAAAAAAGAACGCTCATCGACGTTTTCCATTAAGATTCCTCGCAATCCATTAACATCTTATTTATAATCCACGCGGCGCATCGCGTCCTCTTACTTCACTCATAATTCCTCGCGTTCCGCGTACAAAACTTCCGCTCCCTCCTCGAAACACGAGCAAACCGAACGCGATCCACTGACATTCTTCCTCGATCTCCACGGATAGTTTTCTTTTTTTCCTCGGCCCGTCTGTCTCCTCGCACACCGTGCGAGAGAGCTTAACGCGCGGATGATCCGCTTATCTAAATTATTTGCCATGGCCGTCAGGAGTGCGACGCATCGCGATGTATATATACATATACTAATTAGCATATTATCGCGCGTGTGTAGCGTAGCGTTAGCCTATCGGCCGGGACTAGATGCGTCTAGCGCTGCGGCGTTCGAGATACCTACGTGATGGATATCGTGCTGTAGGAAGGGATAGATGCGGTTGAGGACGAAGTCGAAGTGACGAAGGAGATGGGAGCGAGAGGCTGAGGTGAGCTGAGGTGACAGTGTTGGATTTTTGAAGGATTTTGAAGGTGGTGTGGAATGGAGCGTGATTTGTTGTAGGGGAACTTATTCTTGAACCATTTAAAAAAGTCACATTTTTATGAAAATAAATAGCTTTAATTGTGTCATAAGACTCAAAGAACTTGTTCATTTTATTATGAATTCAGTCGATGAAGAATGTGATGAAGTATATGTGTGCGTCGTTTGACTACGATTGACCGCATATTTTTCAAGTTATCTGTCCCACTATTTTGAAAAATGTAGTTTTGAGAAAAACGCGTTTAAAGTTACGGATCTATTCGGTGCGCATGCGAGCGCGCACGTCTAAACTAGACTGTAGACACTTTGAGAGAGCGGATTACAATTTGAAATTTCAGGAACATATTTTCCCATTTAAGAACTATCGATTTTCACAAAGAAAAAAAAAACGATGAAGACGAAGTCGAAGTAACGAAAGAGGTGGGAGCGAGAGACTGAGGTGAGCTGAGGTGACAGTTAGATTTTTGAGGGATTTTGAAAGTGGTGCAGAATGGAGCGTGATTTGTTGTAGGGGAACTTATTCTTGAGTAGTGTATGGTAATGTGTCGAAGATGGTGTTTTTAAGTGTTAAAGTTGATTGAAATACGAAGGGTTGGGATATTAATAAGATTGTTCGTTGATTGTTGAACTATGCAAATACTACTGGATATATAGATATTATTATATATAGGAACGTGCTTTAGGACGCGGAAAATAAAAGTTTAATTTTGGAAATTTTGTACAAAAATTAATTTTAATGGTTGGAATTAAATTGTTTATGAGCAAACGCACACTACTGTTACTCGCTCCATTACTCGTAATAGTGCATTATGTAACAAGGGCAAAAAGTCGAATATTTTTCCCGCGGGTGAGTTTACAGTATCACCCGAGGGAAAAATCATACATATAGTACTTTATGTCTATCTCAACTGTGGACACTTTTTGATTTGGAAAGTGGGACTAAGGGACTGTTAAAAGACAATATTGTTAAAAGACAATAGAAAATCAGGGTTATTGGTAGAACTTGATGAAATAAAGGAATTTTGACTATTTTCTAGTGAAGCCATTTTTTTCCCTAGGGAAAAAAATTACTTTAGTTGCGGGAAAAATGTGATTTGCGTGAAAAAAGTGTGATTTTGGTCTCGCTTTTCAGGGAAAAAAGTGGCCATTTTCGTTGAGTTGGGTATAAATATTTTTATGTAAGTCATAATTTTTCAATGAAAAAATAACTTTTAATATTTTAGAAAGATGAGAGTTATTTCAAGGAGAAGTCCCAAAGATAAGATAAACCCGAGTAAATTCAGTAATAATGGAAATTTTTCCGATAAAATTTGCTATATATAAAGTTTTTGAGGGTCGCTACTTGCTTCCGTTGTTCACATTTGAAAATGTTATAATGAGATGGAATTTACAAAGTTTTTGTTACCCTTGCCCCGCCCCCTTTAGTAAAGCTTGAATTAATTTGAACCTCGAGTTTGTATAGATCACTGGTTAAAATTACACCGGAAGAACTTTACAACATCGGCTACTACAAATTATAATAAAGTTATAAACTATTAAAAGCGTCGAAAATATTGAAGACTTGTTCAGATTTAATGGTATCGAGCATTTAAAATTATAATAGGTTTCCATAGCAACAGTCAATAATATTGATAACGTCAATTAGCTATAGTACTAGAGATTTATTGGGTTATTTTAATAGGCTTCTTCGACGTATTTTTTCACAACTAACTATGCAGTTCAGATGATGTCTATGAAATAGCTTGGAATAAGCACTTTAAGAAATGTTTGAAAATTATTAAAGAAAAGCGTTTCATCAATGGCTCAATAAATGTCCAAGAAAAACTAGCTTGTTTCGATGGCCCTTACAAAGACTAGTACGTCTGTTGCGTTTCCTACGAAGAGAAGTACATTTGGATTTTCACTACGTAAAACTAGCACTTTTCATTATTTTTTCGCCACCTGACTCTTTCCGGCTACTTTTATTTATTCGAGTAGCCTGATTTTCTCGGGTAAACCGCCGATGATCTTTTGAGTACCAAAAGAGTCGAGTATCCGACCCCAACCCGATAAAAGAAGAATTGACCCGACTCTTCGAGAGTTTATCGGTACAGCTTTAATATTCCATGCGAAAATGGCCGTCGGTTTCTAGTCTCCACAAGACTACAATTGCCAATAAATGGTGAACAAATTCAATCTGTCTGTACTAAAGAAGAGTTGCTACGGTAAATGTACCAATGCTTAAACGGTTCAGCTCAATAATCGGACAGTTTTTCATAGCTCTGCATATTTTTAAATAAAAACATATTCGTAACATTAACTATAAATATCATTTAATCGATCATTAGTCTATAGATCTGAGGTGATTACGAATTATTTCATGTATCTAATAAATCCTTATTTTCAATATTGTCCGATCATAGGGACGTGTCCGATCATTGATACGTTTACCTTAGTACTTTCATTAACATTAATGAATAAACTTCACTAGAAAGGAATTTATACTCGTTACTAAAATTACTATCCCGCAATTCATTTCTAAAACATTTTCAAAATAATTTCGCACAAGCGCCAGCGCACCCCGAGCATCGCTAACGAGTCATTCAAAGAACCCGAACCGGTAAAGGACCTCCTTTACATTTGCACTCGAGTGCACGCGTGCGTTCAAAGTTTACACACGAGCGAGAAAGTTAGCCGCCGAGGATCGCGATCACTGCTGCGTTTATGCAGCGCCGCGAGACACGCGCATATCCTGATGCGAATTTACAAAATTTTTGGGGGTTCGCTTTCTTTCTCTCGTCTTTTGCACCATTTCTGCGGCTGCACGTGTGCATGGGTGTACGGGAGGAGACCGGGATGTCGTTATGACACACGCGTGCACTCTACATTTTTTGGAGTGAAATTTTCGCCCTAAATGTAGAGCGAACGAGGGTTGCATCCCAAAAGAGTGAATTTGGTCACTCCAGTCTAATAAGTGAATTTTACCACTCTAAATTAGAGAGTGACTAAGAATTCACACGAACTTTCACACTAAGTTGGAGCGAAATTTATGTTATAAAACCTATAAATTAATCAAAGTTTCGAATTACGACTTTTTACTTTTAAAACATTATTTGCACCAGGAATCTTCAATTAAATTTTCAAGAAATTTCATTATTAATTGTGCAAAAAAATGGGTTAAAAAATCATGTGTTTTAAGGGGTTAGGTTAGCTTGTATAGGCCACAGATTAAAATTTCGAGGATCTTTGTTGAGCACACCACACACAAATTTAAGTTTTGAGGATTTTTGTTGAGTAGTGCACCATACATAGATTAACATTTTAAGGATTTTTCACTGACACGTAAGTAGAATAAGTCTTATACGGCAAGACTAGAAGATTTATGTATTACATATTTTCTAAAAAATAGTTCAGATATATCATCGCAGAAAAAAAAGATTTCCACGGTAATGTAAAGCGTTCTTTTTATAGATTAGCAAATGTATTTGCTGGGCCTGTAAAATTTCAAGCTAGAGCAGTGATTCTCTTCGCGCTAGCCTACTTTCACCACGTTTAAATACAACAAAACAGAAGTGTGAATTGAAGATAAACAATGTTTCCTGCAATTTCCTTTCAATCTCTTAAAAACCATCGCTGAACGAAGCGAATCTCTTCCTCGTAGGAAAGTCGCGCAATTAAATCCACCGCGCAGAAATAACATCCGCCATTCCCTTTATCTCGCGCGTGGGCCGAAAATCCCAATTTCGCCCTGTTAATTCCTCCCTTCGTTCACCCCCTCCGGTCAAGCTGCACAAGGTCGCTGTACATGCGAGAGCGCCGCGATGCAAAGCGATTGCGCGCGGCAGCAGCTCCGGCGTAATTGCGCGCGAAAAATCTCGACGCGCAAAGGGCGAAACGTCGCGCGGCTAATGATACAATTATACGCCGTGAGCCGTTAATTTGCTCTTTCTCTCGGAATAGGCGAGCGTGATACTGACGGGTCGAGAGGAATTCGTACGACGACGGTACGTTTCGATTGTTTTTACAATTTTTGGCGAGTTTTAAAGATTGCGAGATTTTCGTCGTGATCTGACATTTTTTGTATAAATGAACGGTGGATTGATAAGAAACTTCCCGTATGAAATTCTTTTCAAATTCACAAGTTTGAATGTAACGTGTTTTGTTGATTTTTAAATCAACTTATTACGGAATCAGAATTATTTATGAAACAGCTATTCTTTTCTTTACTAACTTTTACTTACAATTATAATAAGACATATTTAAGATACATTAAAATGAAGAGTCTCGAGAATCTTTCGTGATCTTGCGCAAAACTAATTTTTATCTAAAAGAATATCACTGCAAAATTTGAGAACGCAGTGCTATATATATTTTGATATATAGCCATCGATACGAGCAATATTAATGGATTTGTAATATTGTCAGTTATGATTAAGTGATCCTTCTTCATTCGGAAGGAGAGAGTACGAGATGTGTGTAATGTACGATTCTAAGAGATGGCAAGAGAGAAGACGTACAGACAAAGATACGATCAAAAGAGAGGGAAAATTAAGAGAGAGGATCGCAACTATGAAGTTGATTCTCTTTCTCTATTTTGGTGACATATCGCTAAGTTTTGCAAAAGTTACCTTGAAGACGTCCAGAGTATACATCATAGTCTCGATCTCAACATTAACGATATCGAGGTCCCAAAGGGGAAAGCGCATAGAAGAGAGCATTGTCTGCATCAAACTATCCTCTCCATTACCTATAACGACGAAGACAAAGCAAGAAAGAAAATTTGGAGAACTTTCACCATAAGCGAAGATACGTCAAAAGAAGATATGGGATATTTACGTGTGAGTGTGTAGAATGGTTATATGTGAGTAGATGTATAAGTATATGTATAACAGCTTAGTACTAGATTTATCTAGCGTTCTTGACAGTATGAATATAATTTGTAGAAATATCTCAATATTACTGATCAGAGTCCCGTTGACTTCCATGAGACGTGTGTAAAATAGACTATTTTCAAGTAATTTTTTCTCTAAAAGTTATTCGTCAACCTGGTTTAAACTTTTCGAGGAGCTACATTTCATGTTTATAAATGAGCTGTATAAGTTTCATTTGATTATAAAGTCCTTTCATTCGCCGTTTACAATCGTATGTCTTTTCTCCTAGGACCCATCAATATAAGCCTTTGAAATTACTTGTAAATAAATAAATATATGTTTCATTTGTAAATGTTTGCTTACATTGAGAAAACAGTGTCTTTAATACGAGTAAACACATGCATTTGAATTAATGTATCAATAGAATTCAATTTAATTACGCGTCTCTTAATTGTTAACAAATATTTGTTAACCCGCTAGAGTAAGGTTAAATAACAAACACATGAAAATTAATTCGCCTTTTCATTGAACTATTTTATTGAACAAATTAGATAGTATTGTTTGCTTTAATTCAGACTGCAAACCATTTTTGACTCCCGTCGTACCTATATTTAGATATTTTTCTTAGTTTACCTCTAACTAAGCTCACGCTTTATCGATTCAAATCTCTATTCGTTAACTTTAAATAAATATACATTTATCTGTATTTGAAACCTCGCGAATTAACAGTAGCTGTTCATACACGGAACTTGGCTCAAATGAATATTTCTCATAAGGTGCCGGCCAGAAAACGGCAATTCGTTTTATAACAAATTTTCAGCATCGAATAGAGACTACAAAACAATCTCAAAACAGATGTTTCTAATCGCAACGCACAAGATACGTCTTTTCTAATCGTAACGCATAAGATAAGTCTTTCCTTTTAAGACCCATTGATATGGCCGTGCATGTTAAAGCTTGGGTTTCCCAATCCTGCGATTTTGGCTCCAATCCCGGTAGTATCGGTTTTTTCATCGTATTTTCAGTTTGCTTAAATTATTGTATGACTTTTGAAAAATGTATTTATGAGCCGTGTAAGTGTATCATCACAAGGATATAAGAATTAGTTGATTTTTTCAATATTGACCAGTTATACTGACGGAAATTTTTTAAGAGATTTACAATTTCGACCGCGCCCCGCGCGGTTTACTTTTCCTTTTATCCATAATACTGGATTTTATAAATTCGAAAATTGAAGCAGAATCTTCATGCATACAAGTTTTTAAAAAATTTCTTAATGCTAATTAATATTACATTTTCATCTTTTATTTCACGTCAAAAAAATTCATTTTTTGAGATTAGGAATTTCCATATCACGTGATTTTTCTCTCGCCGTACAACGTGAATATAATTGCTTATGTAAAAAATAGTAATAAATTAATAAATTGTTATAATATTGACCAAAAAAGTGGTTAATTAGCAGGAGGCAAGCCTAATACTATGTTAAAACTCAAATCACAATGTTTATAAGCTGGTCATACGTGTGTTTTAGACACAAGACGGTACCTTCCTATATCGAGACATTTAGATCGGAACTGATCATAGATTTCATAATGGAAAATTCCTCTTACTCCAAACTATTCCCTTTACAGTAAACGAATCGTTTCCGGAGTGTAGAAACTGTCAATAATAGAGTGATCACCATCGGTAACGAGTCCACTCATCCTCCACGTACGCAGTTATTCGAGGGACGCAGATTATACAGAGCAAAAACAACAGAAGCACCAAGAGAGAAAGAAGAGTAGAACTATATACTCAACGCGATAATTAATTGGCCGCGTCGCGCTGCCGGCTAATTGACTGCGAGAAGAATCTCCCCTCTCAGCCGTTGTACGTGTCTTTTTTGCCGCCGCGCGGGCTTTCGATCGATCGATTGATCGATCGATCGTTTGCCACACGTCGCGCGGTGTATACAGGAACAATCGGCCGGCAAGCGAGCTCCGATTTCCGCTCGCGCCATTGTCGCGCTCGTCGTGTGTAAAACAACAATGACAGGTTCTTTGGTACTACTGTGCTTTCTCGAAGTGTAAATTGCACTGTGATCAATCTAGATCGTATGATGGGAAAATTCTAATAATGGGATTCAACTGTGTGATGAGAAATTTGACTTTCTCGTAAGTGGCGAGTCGTGATCTCGTAATAAGAAAGGTAGCAGAGTTTTTTAAATGGACTCGACAGGTTTTCATGCCCATATTGGACTTGGCTTATTTTGATCCGATTCTCCCTTAGATTTGGCAGATTTAGATGTGAAATTTTTCTAGTAGTATATTTTCAAAAATGTACTTTGTTAGATATTTATATTATGGTTTTATAAATAGGGTATGCAAATAAAAGCATCATACTTAACAGAAAATGTTTATTTAATGAATTAATAAACATTTAAATAATAATACAATATAGCGTTATATTTTGGCTGCAATAATGAATTTTAAATAACAAAATAGGGTTCAATACTCTCTGTATCGTTTTTTTCAATGCGTTCTCTTTCGTTTCACTTAGCTTCATCAAAATTTATAAATTGTTCCAATATGAAATTCTTTGATCTAATAAATGAATTTTAAATTACTATATCTCTTTCTAATTGACATCTCAAAAAAGGTCTGCTGTGTTTATCATAGATGGTTTATCCAAAGATATTTTTTTACTAAAATTACTACTAATTTTAGTAGCACTATCGCCAACACTGGTCAATAAAATCTTTTCTAAAATGTATTCATGATAGTAGCGCTGCACATATTTTACCTATTTTGGTGGTAAATCTCCTAACTATTCACTTGCTAAAATATAAAAGACGTGTATAGAATAGAAAGATATCCGACTGTTACTTTTTATCGCGCCAGTAAAAATTCGGATAAATGATGTTTGGAAGCAAGTTTTGTGTATCTATTAATTAATAAGAGTAATAAAACTGATTTTTAACAACTATCTTTATTTATGAAGAGATAATATTAACTGTGAAATTTTTACTGCATCAATATTAATTTTAATTGATGGAACCAGCTAATTCAAAAAGTAACACATAAATATTCTATAATTTTACTCTGCTATTGTTAAATTTTGATATGATTCCTGTATATGTATTTAATTCAAAAATACTTAAAATATTCATTCATATATTTAATACAAATCGAAAGTATAGAATTTTCATTATGCCGAAAGAAATCATATAATTTTCGAATTTGATGATTTTGATTGTTAAACAGTCGACGCGTACATTTCGATACCGCAGCAGTGCCATTTGACTGGAAAAAACTCTTGCAAGTAAAATTTATCATTAAGCCATTGTGTAGTAGATTTCTTTAAAATGAGAATGACTGTTATATTTTGAGATTATCGATCTCAAAACGATTCGTTCTAACAACGATGTTTCTTAACGACAGACCTCTAAGTTAAAGCTAAACCAACCCGTCATAAAAAGTTATGAGTAATTTAATATGAAATATGCCATTTATTACGACTTTAGATTACCTTTTCTATCATTATGCACTTATAACTTTGACAAAAAAATTTGTTTTGCTAATTCCCACATACACCTGGTTATTACATGTTTTTTGAATAAAATCAGACTTACAATTCAATCAATTTCATTGAGGTTGTATTTTAAGTTAAGATTTCCTATGCATTTCAATGTAAAAAATATATAGTTTTGTCATTTTGAACATGAAAATAATATTTATTGGTTTAAATAATTTAAATGTAGGTTCGATTCAATATACTTTATTAAAAAACGTCATGAGAAAGAATCGGGTTTTCAGAAATTCAGGTGGTTCAGTGCCTTTAAGCCTATAAACAGAATGGTCATATAATTAAATTACGAATATATTGTGGTCTAAGGGACAATTTAACAAATGCGGCGCCGGACTTCTAAATTGCCACTCCACTGGATATGAAAATAATCCATTTTGTGAATGTCTATTAACTACAACATCTGCCATACTGAGTTAACATTAATTTTATTTTACTTTGTTTTAAAACAGTTTATTTCTGGTTATTGAAATCTGTATAAAAGTTTACTTTACGGTAAGACCCCAAAATATTTTCACGCTGCCCTTACGCGCTCTCAACCCGATTCTGCAAAAAGTTAAGACAACACTTCACACGTGGATTAAATTATAGTATTCACATTAACTGCTAAATTTACATCGCAACCTATACAGTACATTGATGTTTAAAATTCAAACACTGAAGAGTCCATATTCTAAAAGAAAAGATAGGTATAAAGCTGAAGCCTCAATTTTCTTTTTAATTCTCCCTGCTGCTACACGATAAATCCTGTACAATACAATGTATAAAAGAACTAAAAATCGTTAAAAATCGCCGACAACCATCGCATTTCAGTTTGTCCAAGTCATTCAATCTTCGAACAGTTTTCCCTCCGCGCAGTGTTTGCTGTACCTCTAAACAACCACAGCGATCCTGCACCGACCAAACCCCCAAACGATCCAAAAACCCCCTCCCTGCCACTTATAAGGCACACACACACTCCTCTTACCTCTCGTCGACCGTGTCTCCACTCTCGGACCTCTCGGTCCCTGAAGCTACTATCGCAGACGACGCAGTCGCCGCTCGACGTTCGCGGCGGCAACTGCAGCGGCTCTGCTCTCCTCCATCGAGTGCTCGCAAGCTGCGGCCCCTCGCTTCGCCGAACCGAAGAACAAATTCAATTCCCTTTGAGGAGAATCGAGGCTTGATTGAGAATCTGAGATGCCGATGCACTGGACACTTTAAGCGTGGACGCAAACTTGACACGGTCACTGCTGAGTGTATCGGTCGACCGATTGCACTTGTGATTCTATGATTTTAGATTTATGACTTGCGTTCTATGACCTGGTAGGACTTTGGGTTTTCTTAGGAATGTAGTTTGCGTGGTCAGTTGGGTAGAAATGGGTAGAGGTGGTCAGAAGGATCAATGCAGATGTCGATACTTTGTAGAACTTGAACATTTAAGCTTTGTAAGAATGTAGTGAAATTAATTGAAAGGTACCTGTTGTACGTACATCCAAGTATGAAATCTTATTTAATTTATTGGAATTTTCACTCTCGCTTTTATCTTCTATACCTGTGATTTTCTTAAACTGTGATACTTTTCAATTACAGATTTTAAATATAAGTATACATGTCTTATCCGTTGCCCTTATACATTTGTAACTGTGCATGCAATAAATTTCATTGTGAGAAAGAGAAGAAAACGTAAGGTGGTTATAAGATGACGAATATTAATTACAAGCTCTGAAGAGGGTGGCAAGTTTGACGCCAAAACGTAAACAAAATATGATCTCTCTTTACTGTCTCATCAAGACAATCGTTAGAACTTCAACCTCACAGGACGTTCACTGACTTTGAACGAGGAAGCAATTAAAAAAAGCACGTGGACATCGAGGCCCACAAGCCAAACCTTCGTCAGACACCTTCCAACTGATGTATCTTCAATTCGCACGGCTCCCGCATCACAAATCGCACATCCATCACAATCAACACAGTACAAAACCGCACTCAATACACACTCTCGAGTCGTCCTCGTTACGTAAAAACAGCACTCTGCACCCGAAACTCAGTAAAACGAAGGAACCAGCGGAACAAGAATCGACACACGGACACCGGCGAATCCGCGCGCGCAAAACTCGCGCCCGGCAAGAACACACACAATCCTCTTCTCTCTCGCGAGGGATAGAGTCGAATACGAGACGAGAGGAGGCTTCTCTCTCTCTGGAGCTGCGCCAGCTCCGCGGACTCAAGATAGAGAGAGAGAAGCGCGGGAGAAGAAGAGGAGAAAGGTGGGAGGAGGAGGAGGAGGATGAGGAAGAAGGGATACGCGAATATATGCCCCCTTCTACGTTCCTCGCGAGCATACGAGCCCTGCAGCCGCTTAATCATCCAATAACATAACAATGTCGTCCGCGTGGTATGTATCCATCGGCCGCGAGGATCGCACGCAGCGCCGGAACCTCGGAATTCCTTGACCTTGCTGCCGCTGCTGCTGCTCCTGCTGCTGCTCCTGCATAGCCTTGACGCTGCATGTCGCGGGAATCGTAACAATTGTGTCGCGGGAGTGATGCTGCGCGGCGATATACAGTCCAGGATGAAAGTTCTGCAGTGGTGGAAGAGTTGATGCAACGCGAATGGATAAGGCTGCATTGTTATTATTTAGCTTTATCACTTTGCTGCTAAAGGGAACTGCAAGGTTTCTTACTCGTCATACCGTTCATTAACTGGATTATCTTTTGCGAATGAATGATGTACGTCCTGTAGTGAAGTAGAGCATTCTTATCAATTTTTATAGTATAGAAAACTGAGTACACGTCGTTCTTCGCCAAGGACTAATAAATCGATACCCCTTATATTAAAATACATTGCGATGTATCGAATCCAGGAAGAAATATCGAATTTTCGATTTCTAATTTCGATATTTTGATTTGCAAAAGATGAATGTTCGCGGAGCGCACCATAATCTTGTCTAGTTTCTGTTGAAGGAAGGGTGAACAAAATAGTATATTGTGTATCAAGGGGGGAAATGAGATGCCGAGTTTCGCCCGCGGTGCACAATGTATTTTTGTTCTACCTGTACTGGAAGGATGATGTTTCGTGCATTTATAAAGCGAGCGAAAAACGCGGTACTTCACAGCATTAGCGGTAGTTCAGGGCTTTGATTTTCTCCCGAGGGCGGTAAAGCACCACTTTCCGTCCGCTTTGTATGCATGAAAAAGCAGACTTTCGGTGCAGGTAGGACAATAGTACATTGTACAACTGGGGGGGGGGGAATAGTTTTTCACCATACCCTGGACGAAAGTACCGCATTTCCTCCCGGCTCCGAAACGTCTTATTTTCGGCCCGGGTATGGTGAAAAATAGTATACGCACCACGGGAGGAAAATTGGCAACCCCATAGCATGTGTATGCAGGAGTGAGAGTCGAGGACGCCAAAGGAGACTAATACGAGTGCTCAAATAATCATCTGAGTCTAAAAAAGCCCTTTCCCCCTTTTACACACCGTATTTATTTTATTTAGTGTATGAATAGGCTCTCTTTTATGTTTATTTATGAAAGTTTGCAAAGAGATGAAGAATTTCTTTTTTGACGGTCGAATTGATAAAAATGGGAAGAATATTTTTTCTTTCTAGAATTTTTCTAAAATAGCCGATTTTGGCCATGTTTGAAAATTCAGAATACTCTTCTGGGTTACACAGTAAACTTTAGGGACTGAAATTATTTTGAGAGCTCCTATATATTTATCATATTTCAAAATCAATTTTATTATTATTTTTCTTCGCCTTCCAACAAATTTATGCAGATACATATGTGTGACAAGAAAGGTTAGGTTGTTTGGCCGCGAGCTTGGATTGGGATTTCTACAAACCGATCTTGTAAGATTCACAAAAATCAACACGTAGTGTACGCAAATTGATGTCATGTAAATACTATGAAATAGTTTTTTCCGTGCAAACAAAGACAGTCTAAACTTTCAAGTTTTCGATGTGATGAATTAAAATATAGCAACTTAAATCTAGTTAAATGCGGGTAACACTTATCGAAAGTTCCTTCTCTTCGCCAAGTGGAGTGCAAACTAGGTTTGTACAGGAGCCGGCTAAAGCCACTTTCAGTTCGAATTCTCGAGCCGGTCCTACCAGCGAGCCGCGGAATCAGCTACAAAGCTATAAACTGGTATAAAGGTCGATACACAAATTGTGTAAGGGTTGATGTCCATTATTACGAGGGCTCTGATAAAGATTCTGGAGACAAAATTAAACATTGGGACGCTCGATGGTTGAAGTGGTAAGACTCTTCCTCGTAAGACAGAGACCGCTCATGGGGCGTGAGTTCGAATCCCCGGCAGTTCGAATTTTTCAGGGACATTTGATAAAAATGTCTTCCCGGGTGTTTCGGTGAAGATGAGATCGGGATTGCGATCCGCTATCTGGATAACGGGTAGTAATGGCCGTATTATATCATTAAAAAACAAATAAAAATTAGTTTTAAGAGGTACTCTAGGCTCTCCTTCATGGGTCCCCATCTGCAGGCAGGAAACGCGCCAATGGAAATTGAAGTCGTCCTTACGTTTCCGGTTCTGCCTGCAGTTTTTGCTGAAGAGGGACTGAGAGTATTTTTAACCCCCTATACATTGGGTACCATACCAAGAGATCGAGTAAGGGTCCGTTCGCAGTGAGGTGCGCGTTGTTACTAGTTGTCACGCTCTCCGTATATTTTATATTTTATATAACCCATCTACTGGTTGAAGGTACGTCACCAGAAAGACGTAATCATAAAAAACGCAAGTCGTTTCTACGTTTCCGAACCGGCGACCTTTATTACGTCATAAAAAAAATCGGCGATCCTGAATAACACACAATTTTTATAATATTTGAACCTATCATACTCGATTACTTGTCAAGGCACACGTTTGTCTTTTACAGTTATACCAATATTTAACAGTATACTAAAAAATATGAACCAAACTAGATGCAGGCACTTTTTACAGATTTAAAGTGACAGTCCTGACATTATTACAAACAAATCATTGTTTTCATTATTTTTTATCAATATTCATATCTATCGTACTCTACTTAAAAAGGCACACGTTTGTCTTTTGGAAGAGTTCCATATAATACCGATACCATACAATAGCGATAAAAAATTAGAGCCAATTTGGTTGCGGGCAGTTAGTTTTACAATTCGGGGAACAATAATTTTACTCGACT
Source organism: Gastracanthus pulcherrimus (assembly GCA_949152435.1). NCBI lineage: Eukaryota > Metazoa > Arthropoda > Insecta > Hymenoptera > Pteromalidae > Gastracanthus > Gastracanthus pulcherrimus. Next base: position 219,461,525 of record OX424572.1, on the reverse strand, counting down.
TTTTACTACAATATAAGCTGTAAATATAATTACTTTCAGAGGATTCTCTTGCATCAAACTATTTTCAATAAAGTAGTACACTTTAAAGTATATCACTGATTTCTTCAGAGCTTTTAATCATCATGGACAAGGCCTACAAGCAACAATAAGTGTTCGAATCGCAGTAACAACGATTTACATGATTTCTTTCACCGGTGCAGGAGAACAGCCGCGAAAGGAAACAAGAGATGCGCGTGACCTTCTCCTCGCGTATCAGGCGAGATTCGTAACGGACCTCCTCTCTCTCTCTCCTTTCCTTTTCGACGCACAAAGAGTAGATCGCGGAAGCTTCGGCACGAATGACTTCTTCAGGCCCAAGATGCGTGTATACGGGCTTTAATTGAGCGGGCCGCTTTTTTCCCGACGCCCCGAGCTCGCGGCAATTAAGTCGGCCGACAGCGACAGCGACACCGCGGAACGAGTGTCCGATACGTGTGTGTAGGTATTGGCTGCGCGCAGGTGCTCCGTGCGGTGTTTTAGTAATGGGTACCGGGAAGGACTACGGTGTATTGGACTCGATGGCGCAGCGCGGCGGTTCGAACGGTTTGTTTTTGCCGCCGTTGTTTAGGGGCAAATCGCGCCTTCCAGGAGATTAATTGCGGTGAATTGCTCGCTGGAGTTTTGCAACTGCGATTCAACGAGATTCATTAATTGGGGTGCTTAACAATCGTGTAAATTTTGTTGTGACTTTAGTAATCTCAACTTTCTACGCGATTCATTGTTAAAATACACTTTCTTGCATGAAACTTGTAATGAAAAGTTGTATTTTTTATACCTAAGAAAATTGCCTTAAAAAAATGTAATATGTGCTTGGTTTTTCGACAGTTCCTTTTCATTTTTAAAAAATATATGTAAAATATTCGACCATGATACGAGCCAATACTAAAGAATTGTGCCACGTATAATTTTCTTCTATATCTTAATATCGGTGACTAAGCCGAACATTTCACGTGTCGATACTTGACTTATATAACACCCACAGTCTGCAAATATTTCGATCAATCGACCTTCATTCCTTCTTACGCATGATCCACCTCAACCGCCATCAACGGATTCCTCATACCCAGAACCTCCTGAAACTCGTTTCTCGCATATAATTGAAAAAGCTCGTCCGACCCACAGCCTCGAATCCCCCACACGCGATCCAACTAACGCGTTTCGCGTAATCCGCGTGTGCCGACGACGTTAATCGTCGCGACGATTTCCCGGGCTGCCGAACTGCGCCCCCAAAGCGGGGAGCATCTCTGTCTTCTTCTTCTTCTTTTTCTTTGGCTATGGAGTGAACCTCCGTTTCGCCATTACCGGGTGGAATATTTCTTATCGATTTAGGGTAATGCCCGCTAGATGCCTCTTCTTGATAGTTTGACAAGGGAGTTTTTACTGCATTCTCTAGACCGAGTAGTTCGGTACTGTTTGGTTATTGTATCATCTGATTAGTTGCTCCTTGAGTCGTCTGTTGATGTTTTTATTTGTAGATTAGAAAGGAAAGAGGAAAAAGGAAAGAAAGAAAAAGGTAAGTAGGGTTATAAGGATTGCTATCTGGCTTGGCATGGGGTTGACATTAATGTTGGACAATTTGGCACACATCATATGAAGAATTTGTTGCAAACTGAGATAACAACGGAAATAAAGATGGTTTTCCAATTATTGTATGCTTTATGAAACTGGATAGGTACAGCATTAACTTGATGTATAAAAAGGCACGAGAAAATCGTTGTAAGTTGACTAAATTACTTTCTTATCAATGACTTTCGTGGCTAGGTCATCTGTATCGACAATGTATATAGTAATACATTTACGGACAAATGGGCGCTGGAATCACTTGATTTATCCCCTCCAAGGAGACGATCATAGAGAATATTCGAAACGTATAGCTCGCGTCGTCTACGTAAGCCTCCTGTACAGTGAGCGTCAAAAGTTTCGAGAGGGCGTGTTATCTTGTACTTTTGGAGAAATGACCGTTGCAGAATTCATAGGGTTTGGTGAATGAAGTCCAATGGCGACCTTGATTTTAACGCTTGGCTTGGCTTTCAAGATCAAATCTGATTTTACAAATAGAAACGCTCATTTTTGTATGGCAGAAATCGAAAGAGGAGAAAATTATATATTAGAATATGATGTGGTCATGATGCTGGGTCGAATTGACCCTGAAGGTCAAATGAAGGTCAAATAATACATAATCAGGAAGGAAACTCTGCTTAACGCAGAATTCAAAAGAGAAAACTTTACGCTAGAACATGTGGTCATGTCCATGGGTCAAATTGGATTCACGGAGTCAAATCAAGGTCAAATCATACTTGACCATTAATTACTTAACCAAAAATCGAAAGAGAAAATTTCGCACGAGATCATATCGTCGTGATCCTGAATCAAATTGGACCTAATGCTCAATACAAGGTCAATGCATACTTGTCCAGAAAGAAAACTGACCAATAGCTGAAATCGATAAAAATATATATTTCACGATAATGCATGCGGTAATGACTCTGGGTCATGATCACACATTCTAACGTAAAATATCCTGATTCGATTGCCGGAATAAAAAATGGATATTTTCACCTGAAAATAAGATTCGACCTTGATACAATTTTGAAGACAGGGTCAACGATCAAAATAAAGGTTAGCAATAAACTCCCGCTCGAAATCCTATAAATTCTGTATCGGAAATTTTTTCAAAAGTGCCATTCGTACAAAATAATAGGGCGTTCCGAAACTTTTGACCTGCATTGTATACATACGAAAGCCCATACGAGTCCACTCTGACTTCGTCGCGAATACGTCAGATTCGCCACAGGCGCGTGCAGATTGCTACGTATTGTGCTGCGAAAGATAACAACAGATATAACAGACTACACATAGCTTTTTCCTGCACTTATTTACTTAACTGTTATACCCACACATATTACTTAGAATTTAGTTATTCACATTTGTAGTGACAACAAACACAAACAAAATAGTTTGAAAATGAATCATGAGGATAAAACCAGCCCAAAAGCAACATAAAATATCATTTCATCATAATTCTCAGTCTTGTTTGATCTTAAAATCATAATTAAATTCGATATACCCACCCATTAAATTAATAAATTTCATTTCCAACTCCAACAATTAAATATGCATGCGTGCTCGCATGCTCTGTGCTCGCGCGCATCTCTTGTATTATGGTAAACGAGACACATCGCGAGGTAGCCCTCTGCCAGTCAAGAATGCATCCACTCGCGCTGCCTTTTTCTCCGTCTCTCCCTGTCTCTCTCTCTCTCTTATTCCGCTTCGTCCCTTTCCCCGTTGTTTCTGCGGCATTTCGCTCTCCGGCGGCGCGGCTTGATCGCTTTTCTCTCTGCCGCGGCGACCGCTGGCATATATAAAGTAGCAGTGCGTTGGTCCCGATGCTTAATGACGTTCCTGCGAAAGGGAATGTCGCGGGGAGCCGAGCAGCGAAGTCGCGGGGTATACGGGTATCCTCTTTGCTCTTTACGAGAGAGATGAAGGATTTTATGGTTCGGTTGCGGGAGATAGGGGAGTTAGAAGATGGATTTCAGTTAGATTTCTGACGTTTGTTATGGGCAAAGAATAGTTGTCTTACCGAGCTCGACGTGTTACTACTTAAGTCGCTCGTACCGGGATCTTCTTTCCGGTCGAAAAACATATAGTTTATCTATAAATTATTATTGATAAATTATATTAACTATAATATTAATATAATTTCTAATAAATAAATAATATACAAATTATATTAACTATAAAATTCATATAATTTCTAATAAATAAATAATATATTAATTATATTAATAATTATTTTAATTATATTTAAAAACAATAATATCCCTGGTTAAAAAAACTTATGATACCGGATAAGACCTGATAAAACCGGGTTCAAATTCCGGACAAGACAGGATTGGCTGTTTAATCTCATCCTGTTTTATCCGTACGTATCCGGAAATAACCAAGTTTGTATTGATTCGGATATGATCATATGAAACAGGATTCAAAATCCCGATAAAACAGGATAAGATCGTATAGGTTTATTTTACAATCCGGTCTCATACGTTTTTTTAACCAGGGATTGTTATAAATAATGTACATAATCATTTATTACAATTCATCAGTGACCCAAAAGAACGCTTGCACAAAAAATTAAAAGAAAACTGGTCAAGTTTTAGTATCGAATATTCCTTTTCACTACTTAAAAATCCAATGCATCACATCACACGATACAAACATTTACGTAGTTCTTAGGTAAAACAATATCCATGCATTACGTAATCAATCTCTCCCAAAAGAAAGGAAATACAATGAAGAAAACTTTCCCCACCCAACCGCAAAACACATCCAAAAGAAGCAACGCAAACAATTCTCGACTTGATCTACGAGTATTATGGCGCAACGTATTCATCCGCGACGTCCTACAAGGCTACGAGGAAACAAAAACAGCTAAAAGAAGAAAAAAAGGGAACCCTCCGCAGGAATTCCTATTGTACTACACGAGCGACTCTCCCCTCCACCGCGGCTCGTCGTGTCCGTTTTCCTCTTCCTTTCGCGACGTCGCTATTTATTTTTATTCCCCTTTCCCCCAGCCCTTTCTCCTCTACGCTCTTGGTATACGGCTACTATACTCGCGTTTGCCTGATGGTGCACATCGCGTCACAAGCGAGGCCTCAACGTCCCGGGGATCACTGCGGCGTATATACGTATATATATATATGCGTACGTCTAGCTCGATTTACGATAACAGAGCCGCGGAAATTGCCAATTAGCGACTGCCGAATACGATTTTACGACTAATAAGCGCGATGAGAGAGAGAAAGAGAGAGAGAGAGAGAGAGAGTTCGAATGTATTCTCTGGATTTTCTTGTTTTTTTTTTAAGCGAGCATAACAAGCTGGAAAATATTTGCCTGATAGGGATGGCCATGTGGCTCGGAGCGGATTTTCTCGGTGCTTACGCAATTACGATCTTTTTCGCAATGTAGCGGCAAGCGGCGTCGGAACCTCATTCTACTCGTTCGAGTGCGGAGGGGAGGGGGGTGTCTCTTTTGCGTAATGGTGTTGAAATTAATTGGCTGCGGGAAAATTTTGTTAGGGGGGTTAGCTTCTTACTAGTCTAATCAGTAAGTATTTACAGATAATTGGTAGATTTTACCGATTTGACATGTGTTAGGTAATCTTTTTTTAAAAACGTATTTATAAAGCTAGAAAGTAGGCTCAATGATAATTCGATAATTACTGATAAAATAATTTATATCATTTTATTTATGCTGTTTAAATGTTATTTAATTATTTTCTATGCGCAAACTCTATTGCTCTCTCCGAGTCAAGTGATGCATTTTTGAAAGAAAAGTAAATTAATACTCCTTTGAATAATTAAAGATAGAAATCGATAGTTTACTGTATTTTATAATTATTAAACTTTCTACATATTTACTTAATTCATTTATCAATTTAATTAGGTAGTAGTATTTATATTTATAAATTAAAACATATAAAAACATTATATGTAGTAATTGTCATAGTGCGACATTAATTAATGCTCCAAAGATTGTAAATATTAAACTATTTCTACTGAACGATATCCGAAGGACCAAAATCTATTGAAATCGTCGAACAATGCGATCAATCAAATCACGTTTATTGAACTAACGCGGCAAAGAAAAAGAAATCCTCAAACCCCATACCCTCCCCCCCCCCCCCCCTCCCGCTAAAGACAAAAGAGTCAAAAAACCGTACAAAAAAATTGCTCCCACGCTCGCGCGTAACTCCGCGTCTGCGAAAAAGTCGCGTTGACGGCGGCACCTCGCGCGTGCGAGCAGCCCAAAAAACTAGTGGAGCGATAAAACAGCCCCTCGCCGTACAGCTCCACTACGATGAGAGAGAGAGAGAGAGAGAGAGAGAGGGACATAGAGAAAAGGTCAGTGAACAACTACATACATGTATACGCACACGTACGTCGTGGCAAAAAGTTTATTAGTTTCCGGGGAGAGCGAGCAAGCGCGAAAAGCGTCGACGGCCAGAACCCGCGGAATACAAATGGTGCGGATAATGAAGAGGAGTGTGTGCACGTATATATATAATATATATATATATATATATATATGCGAGCGAGCGAAAAAATGTCCGTGCAGCGACGTAATTTACGAAGGCGCGTTTATACGCGAGGGGGCAAAGGTACAGTATTATGTGTGTGTGTGTGTGTGTGTGTATGTGAGGGAAGGAAGGAAGGCGCGCGTTGATCGGCGACGATTAAGACGGGGATCATCTCTTCGCAGACTCTCTCTCTCCCTCTCTTCCTCTCTCCGGTGTTAAACGAGGCTGAAGCGAAGATTGCTGCGTCGAGTCTTTTATAGTGTAGGAGCGCATTGCGCCGGGAGATGCAGGCTTTTCCGAGCACCGCGAATCGCGGACGTGATTAAAGCGCTTTTCCCGCTTCTGTGTTTAAGCTTTGACGGCGAGTAATGTTCTGCAATGCGATGTTTACGTTTTGGAAGGAGAGGATGTCGAGTATTCGTGTTGTTTAGGTCGGATTCTGCCGTTCTTTATAGCAATTAATGAAGCGGTTTAACTTTCGTAAATGCAGTAAAATTACTGAAATTTTGATATAGGTACTGATTATCTCTCTATATAATAATGATTATATCATCGCCCTGTCGTGGCCAGTTCCGGCGCCTATGGATTAGTTTAAGCCAGGTTAATATAGGTCAGATAACGTTAGGTTAGGTCGGATTAGGTTGGGGTAGGTCAGGTTAGATTAAGTTCGGTCAAGTTCGGTTATGTATTAAGTTAATTAAGTCAAGTTAGATCATACTAGACCATGTTAGATTAGGTAAAGTTAGGTCATGTTTGATTAGGTGAAGTTAGGCCATGTTAGATTGGGTGTAGTTAGGTCGTATTAGATTAGGTGAAGTCAGATATGATTAAATAATGTCAGGCCACGTAAGATTGTGTACGTTAGGTTAGGTTACGTTAAGTTAAGGTCAGGTAAATTTAGATAAGTTAAGGTTAAGTGAAGTTGACTTAATTAAGGAAAAATTAAGTTAAGTTAGGTTAGATTAGATGAATTTAGGTTAAGTTAGGTATTATGATCGCTATATAATATGTTGTACTTATAGATATCCTTCATATATCCCTATTATAAACACCCTATATATGCGCCCATTACGGACATCACGTATATATCCCTATTATATAATATAATCCACTTTTTTATATGTTCCAATGTTTGAAAGTCAAAATATATGTCGAGTACATAAACACATAGGAAAATGATATGAAGAGGATAAATAACGTATGAAATCATCTAACGATTTTAACTAACTTAATCTATGACAGTGTTCGAAGAAATAATCCATTGAACCACGGTTCTTCCATTGAGTCACGACTTTATCCGCCAAAATTTCAATAATTTTTCTGCAATTATGGAAATAAAATCATGTTATTAATGTTTGCAAAATCATTTGTATACACGAATTAGTATAAAAAAAATCTTGAACTAATAACCGTTCAAGATTCTCAAGCATAAAAAATATTTTTATCAAAATACAATAATCGTTATCATAACTCTCCTCTCCCTTACTTCCAAAACTTCATAAAGCCGCGCAATCTCTCTCTTTCGTCCCTCTCTCTCTCTCTCTCTCTCTCCTTTTCTTTCTCTCCCCATTATCTCAAAACTATTTACTCTATATCACTCTCCAGCACATCTCCCGCAGCCACGATCCCATGTATAGACTTTCACGTTTCTTCCGTCCTCCGCTCCGGCACTTTACTGGCGGACCGCATAAAAGTCAATTTTCTTATTTCCTCGAGACAGTGAAAGAGAGAGAGAGAGAGAGAGAGAGAGAGAGAGAGAGAGAGTGAGAGAGAGAGGGAGACCGAGCCGCCGCAATAAAAATCTTTTTACCCGTCTCCGTGAGTCGAGAAAATGAAGACATCAATATGGTCGTTGCTCTTTTTCGCCGTGAGTGCGTCGCGTCGCGTCGATTCCGGCGCGTCATCGTCGCCGCGGTCACGTCTACTCATTAAGGTGCACGCGGCGTTGCGGCCAGCGCATACCAATCGCTCTCAACGCGAGTGCAGAGCGTAATACAACAATAAATTATGCGAATCGCCGCGGCGTCGCAATGGACGGTTCTTACGCGCGAGTGGAAGCGATGCGCGTGCATGTGTGCGTGTGTGTGTGTTTGCTCGTGGTGAGAGGATGGGTTTTTTTTTGGACGGGGAGAGAGTAATAGTGGCCCTATGAAAATAAATCGCGGGGTTTTATCATTTGGATAATCTAGCTGGCAGGAGAATGCGCGCAGGATGCTTTGAAGGGTTTTTCTTTGTGTGACGCGGTGAATTACTTGAGCGAGCAGCGATTCGATGTTAAAGCCTGAAGTAGAACTGGAAAATATATCTGTTGACGACTTGTTTTTAACGTAATAAGCAGTGGGAGCAATTTTTTCTTTGAAATTATTAATAATATATGAAATTACAGGCGTACATGAGCTATATATTTAAGAGTAAAAATAGCTTCTTACTCTAATTTCCCCACCCACCCTCAACTACGTATAAATTTTTTGATTCAACAATAATAGTTGTTACTATAGACCTTTCTCTACTTCAGTAGTTTTAGTATTACAGAAATTGAGGATATTTATTTCTTGTTTCACAGGACATACTGTTTCTGAGATATTCGCAACGCTGATTGTGAAGCTGTGAAAAAAGGACTCAATGTGTTATAGCTCCAACAATGATTGAAAAATATGTAAAAAGTAATGCGTAAAAAATAGTCTTATCCTTTTGAACGTTTTGACAATGAAGGCCTTTACATGCACAGGTTATCTATACATACATATACACACAAAACGACCACAATTCATGTCGATTAGTTTAACTAGAAAATATGATAAATGATTCCAAACGTGAAATACTTGCTCTTTTCGATTTTCAAATGAAACTTTCCAAATTTTTCAAACAAAATTAATGTGGCTGCCCAAAATTGGCAAAATATGAAGAAAAGTAGACTGTTGATTATTTTAGTAGGCCACGTTATATTTTTGTTGCACAATTTTGATACTCTGATTTCAGCATTGGAAAAGGAAAATCGTTCACTTTCAGAAAACATGCTTGTTTCTGAAAGGTCCATTGTTAATATGATCCATTTTATAGGTTTCCCAAAGAAGAAACTAATTGATTATTTCTAGAAGAGCTAAAACAAATCCACATTCATACACCGTCGCGTCGGCAATAGATTATAAGACACTAGATTAGTCTTTCGGGCATGAATTTGAAATTACTCTACATTCCAAATGACTTATATCTGTATTTAAAAAAAGCACCAAATAAAAATAAAGAAATCATTTTCCAAAGCATGAAAAATCATCCCCTACTCAGTAAACCCAATCCACCCCTCCTAATAAAAAAGACTCAACGCGTCCACGCTTACCAAAACCTAAAGACAAAAAACCATCGTACACACACTCCCCTCTAAAACACTTTCCAAATCCCACCATTGGCGCGCAATTCCAACCCCACTCGCGCGTCTCGTTACCCTCGAAACCATCGAGAAACAATAGCCCGCGCGCGCCCATCACGCGTCCGGGCGCAATTATTTTCCGCGCACGGGGCAAAATTCGAGCGCTTCCGGCGTTTCCTTGCTCGGAAATTTCGCCAGACCGCGGAATCCCGAAAATGTAATCTCAATCGTACAGTGGCATACTGGGTTTTGGGGGAAAGGGAAGCTCGCGCGCATTATCGTCAAACGGCTCGAGCAACTATTTTGGCCGGCTGCAGTTTGCTCGAAATCGGCGTGGCGCCGAGCTGCCAACGAGTTTTCGTTGGTTTCACGTTGGTGGCGAGTGGAAAAGGCTCGTGTTGTGGTCGCACTGGGCGAATGAGACCACGCGTTATGTTGACGGAACGAGGATTTTAATTTATACGCGTCGTGGGAGGTGTATGGAGGTTTTTACGGTGGATGCTGAGTTTTGCGGTTGTGCTGTGTGGGTTGGGAATGCATGGTGATATATTGGAAATTGAAGAATATGTACGGATAATAGACAATTATAAGCATTGTTATTTGATAACGATAGAAGTCAATAGAATTGTAAAAATGTGTGCTGTGCGTTGATTTGCGTACTTTCGGACCTTGGTAGAAACGTTCACCAACGATTCGCCAATCGTTGGCCAATTTTACTAAGGTTGGCCAGTAGTTTCACCTACCATTCGCCAACGAACCCACTTATTTTGAAACGCTTTTCCGCCCGTCGTTGGCCAACGAATGCTGAAAATTTGAAAACGGCGAAAAGCACTAAATACTGCTTAAGAAAGCTATGTAAAGTGTTATGGTATATTATGCATCAATAAAAGTCATTATATGAGCATAATTATATAATTTACTTTAAAAATTCACATTTAAATATATACACTCCATTCAAATTTGAGGTTAGGTGTAGTAAATTGATGATTTAGTTTAGTACCCTAGTGGAGGACATCTTGTATGCCAAAATTTGTCATCTGTGTGCCAAAACGGCCAATTGGAAGACATTTAGCGTACTCTAGCAAACTTTGTCTAACGTTGGCAAACTTTTGACATCAAATTATTTCCACTAGGGTAATACATTATAATTTACTATTATAATTAAGAATTAAGTATAAAATAAAAAATACTTTTTATCAATTCTATAGTATAATATGAAGACATGGGAAGTTGGATAGATAGTAAAAAATTATACCAAAACCAGTAGTTGCGAGAGATATTTGCATGCTCCGCAACTCAAGACGAGCTCTTAGTTTGCGCGAGAAGCGCGGGTAGGCACAATATACACATATACATTGAACCATTCGTAACCATAACCCTACTTTAAATAAAAATTTAACTATATTTTACAACTTCATGACAGCATATGCGCTATTATTTTTATCATGCAGTGGTTTATTGTAAAATATATATTTAGTGATGTACATTTAATGATTCAATTTATAACTTGAAAATAAAATTTTAGAATCACAAATAGAGCAGTCGTTGGTGAACCGTTGGTCAATTACAGCAGTAAGTATTGGCCAACGTCATTGGCGAACCGTTGACGAACAGGTCATCTCGGTTGGTCTATTTTCTACCAGGGCAAGTAAAATTTAATTTCTGTTTAATACAGAGATGTACAGTGTACTCAGAGCATTGGGATTTAATTTGTTATCAAATTTTAGGTTGTGATATTTTTATTGTCGTTTTATGCAAGAGAGAAATATAAATTCAGTCATTATTACTGCATTATAAATGTCGCCAGCTACAACCCGCATAATTTAAATACTTAATTGCCATAGAATTACACAGTAATTATATACATGCATTATATTTTAGGTAAAATTTATCACTCGATTGATTATTGAAATATTTTAGAGTACTAAATTCCAACTCATTCTTCAAATAATAGATACGTAACAATTTTAACAAAATTTTAAAGTCGTTAATCACAATTGCGCACATCTATTATTTGCATTTATTACGCCGTAAAATATCGCGCATGCCATCTCTCATGACAACGAGTCAAATTAGGAATGTTTATTCGAAAATCGTGTGATATACAACGCCAAACGTAAAATTCTCAACGTACTGCACAAATTTGTCAAATAGCCGAAGTAGACGCTTTTGATGTGCCAACGATACTACCTGAGAGCACCATGTAATATACACATGCATATATATATATATATGCATTATTCAAGAAATTAACTCGAACACTCGGCCCGGCATTTATTTACATTAGATACCATTTCTCTCTGGATTTTGCATGCAGAGCAACATTTCATTCGCTTTTACAGTTCTTGTCTGTGTAAATCTGACCGTGTACACTTGCGATATCAAAAGTCCATTGAATTCCTACGAAAGACAATTGCGCATGCTTGTGTTTTTATTACTTTATCCAAAATGTCTTGCCAAATATGTGTAATTAGCGCATTTGTATAATTTCTGTATTGACGATAACAACAATTAATATATCCATGCATTCTATCGATGAATTTAAATTTTAACAGTCATGGGTACGAATATTGGTACGTAAAAGCTAGATTCAATGTACCTGTGTACGCGTATACGTACGCTTAAGCGCAAAAATCGCTTTGCAGAAAAACCGCATTATTCGAAAATGCGCAGTTCGCCGATCGTTTCTATTATGCATACATGTGTACAGGGTGAGTGAAAAGTACGGAAACCCTGGATTGTTTTGGAGAAGTAGCTTTGGCTGAATTTTGGCTGAAAATATTAAATGAGAAATGTTTTGAGGTTCTTGAAAAGGGTATGAGACGAGCTTATCAGATTGTAGGTTCCAGAAAACTTTTCAATTCAATGGTTTCAACAAAAATGCTTCCTTTTAGAGGCATACCAGGATCATCGTACTTTCCATTCACCCTGTATGTACATCGTACATATCTGTACCGGTGCAGTCGATTGCCCGTGCATGTCTTTACGAGCTGCGCGCCGCGTGAAAAAAGCCAATCGAGTCCGTGCATTAACGCGCATTTTCGCTGAAAAAATAATACCCCTTTTGTGGCTTTATGATGGATCTTTCATTCGTGGATTACACAGCTCTGGCGATTTGTACTTTTCATTCCGATGATTCGCGCGGTATTATTTATTGTTCGCTGCTGCCGAATTTGCGCTCGTTATATCGCCAAAGCTTTAATGCAACTTTAATGCTTTCATGTATTGTTTTTACTTCTTCAAAGAGGAAGCTTTTTTTGTAATGTTTTGGTGATTTATGAAGATAATACGGGATTTTTGTTGTTGCATGACGATTGCTCGCGAAGTAAATATTTGTTTAAAAATTCTTTTTAATGCGAATGTAGAGCTTTATTTTGTTTTCATATTTTGTTTAAAGCTTGTGTAGAATATTGATGATCATTAAAAAAAAGGTTACTGAAACATTTGATTCTTTTATTTGAATGGGAAGTATCGAAGAAGAATTTAATTGCCCATCGGAACATTTAAAGTAGCGATGTCACCCTCTAAATTTTTTGGAATGAAATACTCACTCCAGTACCTGTGTTTTCACAATTTTGAAGATGATTTTTACGACAAACTTGTGGAAACACAGTCACTGGAGTGAGATTTTCACTCCTAAAATGTTAGAGAAGCATATTGTCATATAAATGAGTAAATGGCACTGCGGACTTTTCTTTAATAATTCCAAATAAAACTATTCTTTTTGGAATTCCTTCAATAGATATTTGTATAAGAACACTAAAACTGAACTAATAAAAGTACTGTGTTCGTTAAAACTAAATTTTAGAGCGAAAAAAATGTTAAAAAGTAAGATGTTTTGTTTTTTATTCTCTACCATTAGGCTGTTGATGTATTGCGAGAACTGAATTCCACTTTAATTTAGAATTTTTTACTTTTTTAAAATGTTGTATTAAATAAAAATCGGATTTTTTTGTATATTTAAGTATGAGTGCTCCGTGTTGCTTTTTTAAAGAAATTACAAGGAGAGTGTCACACCTACGGGTCACGGATGTTTATGAAACCTTGAGAGGTGTTTTCTGGTACCTAGAAATGAAGCCTAGCACCCGTTTCGTCTCATAGGCCCTTGGGGACAAGATATGAACATTTGTGTTCAAAATACGCGTTATTTCAGTAAAAAATGGTACCTATACTTCTTATCATAACTTTGCAAGTTATTTCGCTAGAGAAATGATGTAATACAATAAAAAAGTTGACTAAAAGAGCTTTAATTTAGGCTTTGTTTCATATAAAAATGTTACTTTGTTGCAAAGTTATGGATTATCAAAAATGATTACAAGAATGCATGAAAAACTGCTGAATTCAAAGAGCTGAAAATCCTCAAATTTTCATGAATTTTTCGTCATCATTTTTGATTGTTCATAGCTTTGCAACTGAATACTATTTTTATATGAAACAAAGCTTGAATTGAAGTTCTTCTAGTCAATTTTTTAATCTTATTACATAATTTCTGTAGCAAAATAACTTGCAGAATTATGATACGAAGTATAGGTACCACTTTACTGAAATAACGCGTATTTTGAACACAAACGGTTATATCTCGTCCCCGAAGACCTATGGGACGAAACTACGGGTGCTGGGCTCCATTTTTAGATACCAGAAAACACCTCCCAAAGTTTCATAAAAATCCATGACCCGGAGATGTGACACTCTCCTTGTTAGTTAGTTATGCAGAAAAATCTTCTAAACTTAAAGGTCAATATGACTAAAATCACCTGGAGCACAAAGCTTTCTTAAAATTATTGTAGCTGGTATAATAGACTTTCTGCCAGCATAATTAATTCAATTGGACCTAGAGAAAGTCGCTGGCACCCTTAGATACACAAAAAATATGTATAAACCTGCCGTAATCAGTATAACGACGAAGTCTTTGAAAAGAACGACAATAGTCGCTAAAATATTGCTAATGGAGCTACATTGTTTGCTTTAAAACCGAACTAATATTATTTTATTTATCTAATGACCAATGGGAATATGAAAATTAGCTCCTGAACTATACTATTGCCGCATTAGAGTTATGATGACATTGAATTTGAAGGTAAAATTACCAATTAATATACTTGGCTTAAACATCTGGAACTCATATATCCAAGTTTCTTTGGAATCTAAAGAGTCGAGTTTACACTTTGTCGAGCATTTTTAAGATATCTAAATTAAAATAAAAAAAATTCTTTTCAAGTTGTTAAGACCCACTTGGGTCTTGAAGGGTTAAAGTAGGGAGTCAATAAGTTCCATTTTGTTTTGTTCCAAATGGTCTTTTAATTCTAACAAATAGAAAAGAAAATGACATTTTAAAGCGTATTTTTATAAAAAAAAATTGAAACTTTTTCATATAAGTATGTATCTGCTAGTAAAGTAGGTCTGATCACCTTAATATCACTACAAATGGTAAATCAATTGTTATTAACAGTACTACAATTTGTACGTTGTTAATTATCTTTCTTATTTCATACATTATATATATTTATATATATGAATATACAAAATTACATTACATACAACACTTATAAAAGAATGAAACACTCGACTCTACTAAACAACTACCACTTTCCATCAATCAAATCGATTCTTAGCCAATCACCCAATTGAAGCATCTTCCTCACACAGCGCTTCCTCCCCGAAGCAATAATCGATATCCCCTTTGCCCAGCGTCTCTCCGCCCGCATCATCCTCTCCATACCCGAGAATTTCAAACATCGCGCGAATCAGCCCAGATCCTCCACAGCCCCGCACATATATACAGCCTGTCCGCCTGCCTGCACATCGCTGGCCCAACGATGTTCGAATTAAGATTACGGCATTATTTTCCTCTCTCTCTCTCCGTTCCTTTCTCCTCTTTCCGCCACAGCGAAGATTGAAATCTAAGCGTTCTGGCAGGACCAAAGGATAGAGAGAAGAGAAGAGCGGAGCGGAGCACACGCCCTTTTTGTTTCATGTGCTCTCTCTCTCTCTCTCTCGTTTTGCTCGATTTTTGAGGAGGATCTCCTTGCGCCTTTTGGATGCGACCGCGGTAAGGCAAGTTTGAGGTGGATGTAACGGGAATCGAGTTTCTTAGGAATGTTCTCGGATTTTCACTGAGGATTTGTAACAATGTTATACGTATGTGGGTGAAGTTTGAAAAGGGTATACCGTCGACAAGCTGAGATATATAGATTTGAAGTTTTTATATAAAACGTTGAATCCTATGCAAGGTCCGTATTAACGATACACTTTCAGATACAGATTTTAAAATTGACTTAAGATTACTTTATAAAACTGATAAGTTACGCAGAACAACTATATGTATTACATAAAACAAGAAAAACAATAGCTAGCCTTGCCGCTTTAAAAATACAGCCATAGTAAACTCGTCCTTAATGTTATCTACATATCTGTATAGTGGTACAGTCTCATTCAAAAATTTATATTGCTTTTGGAGACTTCATGGTTAGTTACATAAATTATATACTGCAATACAGTACGCACAATTTTGTAATACTTTTTTATAATCTTCTTCAACTTGAAGCGTACACGACCTTATTATACGGTATTTTGGAATAAAATGAACTTTTGAACAGGTTTGTAACGCTACAACTACCTGAACAAAAAGGGAAAAAGAAAGAGGGGAGTGCGATGATACCCCTTTGCTCGCGGCTGCGAGCTTATCCGCGGCGCACGTCGACGGGCGTTCGTCTTCGTCTCTCGTTTTGCGTTGAGATGAAGGGAGCGGAGAGGAGGTGGAAATTTTAGAGCGAAGCAAAAGGGAACGAAAGTATCAAAGAGCTGCACGGCTTGATGCTTCTGTTATGCAGTACTGTGGCTCTGGATGGAATGGAATGTAATTTAATCTCATGCATTCGAGCAACTTACGTTGGGTGTTATTTGATTTTTACTTCTAGATTTCTATAGAAAATTCGGTGTAGTCGTTTTAAATATATATAAAGTGGTAGTAGTAAATTGTATGCTTGCCCTATGTTGACGACCTAAACTTTTGTCTTGTATGATCTCAAGACAAATTTACAATTATATAGAAAACATGAAATGGTTTAATGAACTTTTGAAAATCTGTTTTGCCAGTTTAATTTTGATATTCAGCTGATTTCAGATGTGGATGATTGCGCCTTAATTTGCCCAAAACAAGCATAGCAACGTCGGATGCGTGAAAATTGTCGAATTAACTTGGCATGACTTTTTATGTATTTTTAGCCGTAGAATCACGTAGGTGTTATTAGTTTTCTATGAACTTTTTTGCAAATAAGTTTTATGTACTTTACTGTTAAGTAACGGAAAACCCTTTTTACTTGTGGTAAAACATCCAATAAACAACTGAACTCTGAAGTGAGAAAACTGTTAATACTCGCGAAATTTTGAGTTCACAGATCTTTTTCCCTAATAGTTTGATGAGCCATAACATATAGTTTGTGAATCCACCATCAGGATGGTCTATTATAGCAAACTACTGCATTTCTTGGTGTAGATACCGTTGTCAACAATACTTTATTGCAAACTGTGAGACAAAAAGTATGTACCTTAATTGCTTTAATGATAATTAGCAAATTTTGAGTTTAAAACCAATACAAATGTATATTATTAATTCTATAGTTTACTATGTATATGGAGGAATTTTAGTTTTGTACATGTTACGGAACTGACATTTGAGACGTAATTTATCGATTTGTTGAATAGATAGAACTTATGTACGTTTCCGGCTTTTAACAATTATAGTTGGTTATACCATACATGTGTAAAAATTAAAAAGAAATTTTATAATTGTCTAAAAGGCCTAGACGTAAAGTGGCCAACTTACGGCGAAATCACTCATATGTGATCGGCAGCATCATTGACTAAAATCCAGAATTATTTGTGGTTATTGATAGGTTTTGGATTGCCGTACTGGATCTATTATTTGGAAATCTATAAATTAGTATACACATAAAAATACAAATACAAGTAAAACTAAACCTAACACCATGAATCGATAATTTATTTCAAGAATATAAAAACTATTGATCACTCGCGTTTTATTAAAATATTTGCAAGATTTTGAGCTTTTTTACATGTTGTCCACTATTTTGAAGCAGTCAAGTTAGATTAAACAAATTGTAATGTGCATTAATTAAGTACCAATAATTTCACCATTGATAACGTAATTTCGTTTAGATTAGAAAAACATTTTTAATACAATCTTAAGATTAAAAAGAATTGTTGTTTTGGACACTATTGTCGTTTTATCAGGTATCTTGGAATTCTTAATAGACAAAACCGTATTTTGATACCTTGGATCATCAAGTTCTAGGTATCAAACCTTAGGCCATAAAGAGCAATCCTAAATAGCCCTACTAGGTAGATAGTTAAAAAATGTCATGTGTCAGAATACGTCAGATATCAGAATGTGCTAAAATCTGCCGAAGTATGCCAGAGATCATCACAGTATTATATTACATATAAGTATTATTATATGTTATACTTGACACAACTTGATATAGTCTGATACAATTTGACACAGCATGTCACAATTTCTCATAGTTTGGTACACACTGGTATATTTTAGTACAATTCAGAATACTTATGTCATACATTTTATGGAAAAGTAAATATTACATTTTTTAATTTTACAATTTTTTATTTGTTAAAGTGTGACAACAGTATCACTATTGTGCCATTAGAGTACCGTTAATTATGCCATAGGTGTGCCCAATGCACAAATTTGACATGTTTCGGGCGTCCTTGTTACACTTATGACATACTTCGGGACAATTTGACATAAAAATTATTTTCTCTACGGGTTGTATTCAAATATTTCATTCTTATGGGTATAAAAGTTCGCCTAAAATATTAGAACAAAATTTAGGATGTTAATTTATTAAGTAGAATCAGTGAGGCATGGCAAGACCAACACGAATATCCATTTTCAACTACATGTTCACACAATTTCAATTCTAGCTCTACAATTCTACTGTTTTTAAAATTTCCATTACAAATGTACTGTTCACTCAACTGTTAGACTAATGATTCTCCCAACTATCTTCTAAGCCACGATACACCTGAGCCATCATCCCACGCACCATTACCACCGCACTTCGCCTACTCCTGACTAATTTGAATTTAATCCGACAACCTTAATTACAGAACTCGCGCAAAAACTCGCGGCGAGCGCGGAGTGAATCTAAATTTAATTTTCCGAATACCACTCTCTCTCTGCTCACACACATACACTTCATCCTCTCTGCAATGATAGAGCGCGGGCATCTCCGACGTGGTAACTCAATTTCCGCGATTGATCGCCGCACGTCCGCGGTCGTTAGCGTGCGCGTCAAGTGAAACGTGGGAAAGTGTTGCATTGAAAGAAGAAGAAGAATAACGCGAGCGAGGGGTGACAAAAGAGACGCGCGAAACGATGCGACAGTTGGATTGTGTTATATTTTAACGCGTTGTGTCACGAGTAAGACGACTTGATAGCATATGTATGGACGATATATCGACGCTCCTTAACCCATTTCTTCCCAAGCGGCCATTTTATAGTCGATTGGTTTTTTGCCTAAAAAATTGTCGAAAAAAAAATAATAACCAATAGCACTTTTCTGAAGTAAAATTGTCCGCTCTTTCCGATTCTGAAGTCAGAATTTTGATATTTCCGTTGGAAAATTTCAAAATGGCGGTTTTAGGCAAAAAACCAATCGACTATAAAATGGCCGCTTGGGAAGAAATGGGTTAAGGTGATGCTAAACCCCCCTGTTACTGATAAATACGGGGAAACACTTTTTTCCTTTAATTCTCAAGTTTGAGAAAATATCTCTATGAAAGGTTGTTGTTTTTGATTGAGAAAACAACATTTCAGAGAGATATTTATTAAAAATTGAAAATCAAATGGAAATAGTGGGTCTTGGTAATTGTCGGTGATTGGTGGGTTTAGCATCACCTTAAGGAGACCTGCTCACTTCAGATTTATCAAAAACAGCAAGTTTTATTCTGAGGCCTATAAAAAAAACTAGCACTTTTTAAATTTTTTAATGAATTATATACTAACACTTTATTAAAACCTCTGAGAAAGTGATAATTTTTGTCGGAGAATCTGAAAATTTCTAAGTTACGTAGCAGGAATCTGACAAGAACTAGTATCTTTCGACAAATTTTAATTGATCCAAGTCTACGTAAGGAGCGTCAATATATTCAAATTTCCACGAAGACTTTCATAGTTTTCCACAAAGACTAGCCCTTTTCATAAATTTCCCACGAAGACTAGCACTTTTCATATACACAGAGAATTTTCGTATATAAACGAGAAGCATCCTGACTTTAAGGAAAAATTACCCTGGTGAACAGTAAAAATTAACATTATTCTTGATATATATCTACGTTATCGGGGTCCCTTAAGGGAGTAGTACTACCGGTAGGTAGCTAGTCAAAATAAGTGCACTTTTCATCTCTTGTTTATTCGCGAGATATACTAATAACAGAAGTTGCATAACTCAACTTACATTAAATAATGATTATACATTCTCATTAAGGGGATGTCGGGGCTATTCTGATTGGTGGAAATTAGACCTAACCTTCAAAACTTACATCACAAAAATAAAAATTTGTAGGCATTTGTAGTACAAAAATATCGTTGTCCACTATTCTTTACATAATAATAAATGATTATCAAAGTCGCTATATACGATTTTTTTATGAAATCTCGACGTATAACGAAAAATACAACGCGAGGTAAAGCCGTCGATGACTTTAAAAAACGGTAAGATGACCATCATTTGTACCGTTTTCTATTGGTCAATTATAATTATATTTCATAATAAAAAACCTTTAAAGCTATTAATAAACAAAAACGCTATTGTCCACTGTTCTCTACACAATAATAAATCATTATCACCCTCGATTTTGATGTTACTACGTAAATTTTTGTCGTATAACGAAAAATACGGCGCGAGGTGGAGGTCACAATGTTAAAGTTCGCTCCGACCTCCCCTTAAGGGAAGAAACTGCCGAGTTTAGTTTTTAGCATTTCTTTTAGATTTCTACGTGATACACTCGAAATTTTGCAAATCTAATCGCTGTATCAGATAAAAGTGAACTATATCCAATCTCGTATAATGAGCCTAAGTTACTTTTACTCGCATAGGAACTTAGAAAACTAAAAAAATTAAAAGAATTTCTTTTTGCCTAAATCCTCTAGTTAAGAGCTAAAACGCATTTCCAAATTACTCTGCTGCGTTTTTTTTCAATTTTTTGAGGGTCTCATCCTTAACGGGTTAATTCAAAACCGTTTGCATTCGAACGTTATCGGGCGTGCGCGTGAAGCTAAAAAATTCAAGCGCGAGGCTAAAATAAAAAAAACGAATCATATCAGCGCGCGGGCGTCCCATTGAAAATTACAGTCCGCGTATGTTGCGGGCAAGATGTTAACGGGTTCACACATGACGCGCGCGATTGTCACGTTTTGTTGAGCCGTTTGGGAATACTCGATCCGAATGAGTTTGCAAGGATTAATGGATTGAACGCGGTATCGTCGGCGGCATAATGTCGAGTGCGCGCCGCGCATGAAATTGCAATATTATAGAGATATCATATTATCGCGCTGTTTATTGCCAATGGTCATAGAATCCTTTATAATTCAATGAAATAAGGCATTATATCATAACCCTCCTATCGAGAGTATCTATAATCCGCGTTGGAATACGCGCGGCATTAATGCTCGCTCTCGTTCATGGCAATTCCGATACGGGATGTAAAGGACGGTTAAAAAAAACCTATGCGTTCGTAAGGTAGATACTTCTCATATCCGTCTAATGCGATGCACGCAAAGTGCCATAATAATCTCCATCGCTCTGTAGCGCGACTTCCTCCATCGACAATGCGCAATCGCATGGCTAGTAAGCGTAAAAAGTGTTTGTACGCGCGAAAAGTAGGAGGATCTCTATAAGAATATTATAGAGATGATTCGCCGGGAATCTGAATGTTGCGAGTCGCCCAAAGCGTCAACGGACGAATGGCTTTGTGCGAGGGGGACGAGGGAAGTAGGAAGAATGAAGAAAGTGGTTCTGCGATGATATTGAGTTAGAGAGGTGAACGAGATGTTAGGGAAACGTTTAGGAATTTGAGGATAGGGAAGAAGAGTATAAGAGAGCGAGGACCATCATGACTTTGTTCGCTAGAACTGTGCTTGTTGTAAATGAATATTAAATTTTTAATTGTTGGTATCAGTGTCAAATGTGAATAAAATATGTTACCGACCGATTAGTAAATAATTGACTAGAATTAGAAAAATACTTAGATTTAAATAACACATTACTTACAAAAATAGTACAGTCCAACACGGATTTCCGTCAGGCTTTGGGAGATGGTTTCTGGTACTCAAAAATGAATCTCAATACCCGTATTTTGCTCTCGATCTACGTGTAACATTATTTATTATGTTATACAAAATTATAAACTATTGCCATGAAATTCTATTTTATCTTACAATTTTATCGATTTTTAACTTCATAATAAGTTAATAAAACGTTTCTTAATGTATTCTAAGCAGTGGTGACACCCTTCAATAAAATAAACCAAACTGATTATCAATATTTGAATGTGTTCGTAGATGAGATATATAAATACGTTCCAGGACCGATAAAAGGTGTAATAAGTTAAGCCACCTGTCACCGACAAATACGAGCAACCACTTTTCTCATTTAATTTTCAGTTTTTAGCAAATATCTTTATGAAACGTTATTGTCCTAATCAAAAACAACAACTTTCCAGAGAGATATTTTCTCAAGATTTAAAATTGCATCAAAAAAGTAGTTCCACATATTTGACGTTGACAGGGGGTTTAGCATCACCTTAAGAATGTAGAACATAAAATGTAAATCCGTTCTTTTTAAATTTATTTTAACTTTTCATTTGTCCGCATAAAAATACTACTAATTGCAATACTACTACTAATCAAAACTGAAGAAAAACATTTCATACCTCAATATTATGACTATCCGTTGTCATAAATTAAATCTAAATTAAGCTACACCGCAACTCCTCAAACCTGTTAACCCGTGTTCTTCATCGCCCAATTCTCCTTTCACACTCACCATCCTACCCACCTAACAATCCAGAAGCAACCCTTTTATTTCTTCTTCCCCAACCCCCTCCCCGCACCTAATTAACAATTTAATTTGCCAAACAAAAACGCGCCGCATGATTAATTCCCTACACCAGCACAATACATATATATATACATATAATCCCCTTCGAAGGTGCAGCGATCGTCGTAATTCAAAATAATAATTTTCAATTTTTCACCGTAGGCGCGCTCGCGCGCTGAACTTGATAAATGCCCGCGGAGAGAAAATTATGCGCGCCGATCAATGGAGCAGCGCCCGATGGCTCTTTCATTTTTGCGCGCGCGGCCGATCCATTCAATTCAGGGATCGATCATTTCGCGAACGAGCGCTGCTGCAGCCGGGAAATGAGGCTCGATTGGCCGACGTCGCTTCGCACGTGTCAACGTGCGGTTGGGAGCGAGAGTGTGCGTGAGCGTATGGGTATATATGGGTGATTCTTTGGGGGAGAGTTTGTTCGTGTAAACTGTATCGACAGTTTTGACATTTTGCAGGTAAGTTTTGTTTTCTTTTCGTATATGCTACAAAAGATTTAGGGCATGTTTTTGACACCGAAAACAACAATTTAAGCGATTGTTGAATGTTGGGCCATGCTGGTATGACCATGTGATAATAAAACTTTAAATTTTTATAAGTTGTGGTGAAACTTTCAAGGTCTTAATGTAACAACGTAAGAAAGTTCAATAGAGTCTTTAATTATTTGTCTTCGATACAAAGAATATGCTGTTAAACTTTGGCACTAATCGAACAAATGTTACTTTTTGCTATAAGACCTAAAGGTGGTACTACATTACCTCTTGCGTAATTTTGCAAAAATTTAAAGTTACAGGATATACTGAATCATTCAAGATCTGATATATACAACGATATGCTAATAAATTATAGAAGTCGATATCGCACAAATTTCCTAATAATGTTTTTCCAAGTGAATGTAAATTTGTATTACGCATTGAATTATGAATTTTTAATTTTTCCGTATCGTATAGTGGAACCGTTACGTTGTATCTTGCATTAATTACGATGTTGTTTTATCAGAGAATAATATTTATATTGGCATGGGTACATAATATAAATTATTTTAAGATACAATAGACCTATACATTGTCTGACTAAAACTTTAAAGATATCTCTCTAAACTTAGAGTAGCAAAAATCAGGATTATGATACCGAATACAACGTAGCTTCCATTTTGACTCCAGGCTTATTTCTTATAAATCAAAACCAAAATAAGCAAGACTGTGTAGAGAGGAATTTACGAATACGTATAGATTTTGCGTTTGAATTAAATATACAAAAATTGGCGTAACCACAATGACAGTCGTATCGAGAAAAAACTATTAATCATTTCGTGTTCGAAATAAACTGGGAAAATCAGTGGCATGTATTAAATCTATTTTCAATTCAAATGAATTCAATTTGAGGTGAAATTTATAAAATAAATTTGTTTAAACAGTGTGTTTAAACTGACGAACACACGTCGCGAACTTTATTAAAAAAATTATATCTATTTTATAAACAAGAGCCGCGATTCACGACGTTTCATAAAATTCCCGACTTTCGCAGTCAAACGCGAAAAGTATAGGAACGCGCACAGACATGCATTGCAAAGTATCGTCCGCGTAGACAAAGGAGGCAAAATCCGAGACAAATAAACCCGTGCCTCCGTCAAAACAAAGTATTGCAAAATTATAGTTTTAGCTACACATGAAAACACTTATAGAAAGTTCAATTTATACGTAAAATCGCTCTATTTGGGTCCGTACATGAAATCAGATTAAAAATCAACGTCTTCATGCATATTCTTCCTTAATTTATTTCTGATTTTATAAGATTTAAGCCTGAGGTCAGTTTTTACTCCACATGGACTAATAGAGGAATATTCAGCAGGGTATTATATTATTTCACACTGTAATTTATACCTTAAAAAGAGTAAAACGATGTAAAATGTACTTTTAAAACGTATGAGATGAAAATCGTTTTGAATGATTACATTCACCATTAAAAGTCTACAAAAAACGTTACTGAGCAGCTACAAAAATTTGCATTCATGCGAAGAATCACCCATATATAGAAGATACCTCTCCCTCTCTCTCTCTCTCTCTCTCTCTCTCTCTCTCTCTCTCTCTCTCTCTCTCTCTCTCTCTCTCTCTCTCTCTCTCTCTCTTTCACCTGTCTGTATACGCGCTGCCCGTGCACCTGTAACGCGCTGCCCCGTCGTTATTACAATTTACGCAGTGCCGGAGGAATGCGCGCTGCATTTTCCATTATGCGACGCGAGCGCGAGCGGGATGAATGAATCGCGTCTTGCGCGGAAATTCATGCATCGTCGCGCGCTTTCAGGGATGCGGAATACGTTATACAGCAGGTGGATGCGCGCAGGCTTTTTCGAGGCGAAGTGGAATGGACGAGGATGTTTCTATATAAGCGATGCTGCTAATTAGTGATTGGTTTCTGGTTTAATGCAGATTGGGGCTTCTTTCCAGTCGAAAAACATATCCAATAGTTTTAGAAGGACAAAAATAGCCGGAAGTAAGTTTTCTTGTATAAGGCGTAAAAATCAAATATGTCATTTTTAGGGGATATTTTGGCTGTAAAAGTATACACTAGGGTGGTCCGAAATTCTCAAACTTTTTAATTATTTAAGTCAGACGAATTACAATTCAGTATTAATTTATACAATTTATTATTAATTTAAACTTCCTTTAAGTCACAAGTACTAATTCTACATAATTATTTAAGTGCTACATCTACTTAATTTTCAAATACAAAATTTGTTAATTTTGTTAATTTCTCAATACCCTAGCAACAATTTCTTTTTATTAACTTAAATCTTCTCTAAGATAGAATCATTAACCCTGCACAACTATTGAAGTACAAAGCTTGTTGTAACATCAATTTCTCAACTACAATAGTTTTCATTAATATAACTACAAATGCTAGCCAGACAGCAGCTTCCAAGCCATGAATCTTTTTACTAACGGAAAGCGCAATTATAGGTTCATACTTAAAGGTGCAATTGTAAATTTGTAGGCTTATACTTGTTATAACGAGATATTTATGACTTGTTTTGTCCGGGCAAGAAATAATAAAGGCACGGTTTTAGAATAAACTGAATAATAATTTATTGTTAATTGAAACTTAGAATAAGAATAATAATAATTGTAGCAACGCACTTTCTTCTTCAATTATATGCCCGTTCGGTCCGTATGACCCGCGACACACTCACACAAGTCAATTTATCTCACCCGTTAGTTCGCGGCACGTTTGCCCTTTTTCGCACGCTTGCTGATACTCGTTTCTTTTCCACACCCAGGGTGCTCCTGCATCCGCTCTCTCTCGCGGTTAGCCGGACTCTGTCTCTCGCGCGACGCTCGCGCCCTTCTCCTCCTTCTCAGGACTGCCAACATCACGCATACTCTCTTCTCACTCTCTCTCTCTCATTCACACATATCTCATCCACAATCTTAGCTTAACTATAATTATAAATATAACAATCGGCCATCCTTGAACTCGCTTGGCCCCCAAGCGAATATACGTTTAAACCGTTTACATTTCAAAATCCTCATATTTTTGAGGGCGACGCCGGTTTCGCAAAGGCCTACTTTTAATCGTTTCATTCGAATTTTGTAGATTAACGTTGTCTTCGGTTTGATTGTTTTGAATCGCTTCTACCTCAGGACTCTCAATTTGCGCGTCATCATTTACCGAATTCGAATCGACATCCTCATCGCTATCTTCGCGTTCAGAGTAATTTTGTTGCCAATTTTTCAACTGGCTTACATGTGCAGTTGTTTCCAGTTTCGATCTACCTGACGTATTTAAGTTCTGGACACGATATGTATCTGAGGGTAAAACTTTAACGATAGCTAAGGGTCCTTTAAAACGAGGTTGGAGCTTTGTTGACTCTCCGGTTGCCGTTGCGTTACATTTCATAAAAACAATATCACCAGGTTCATACCTAACATTTTTAATGCGCGCTTTATCGTATCTCTCTTTTGCTTTGCTTTGCTCAACCTCTATTTTATATATCGCTTCGCGTCTGATTTCCTCCGGAATTCTATACGTTTCTGCTTTTACCGAAAGGTCCCTGCTTCTACCCTCTTTAAATCGCGGAATATAGCCGTACAACATTTCAAACGGAGTTTTCCCGGTTGTCTTACTTAAGGATGAGTTCAAATCACTTTCCATTTTACCCAGCTCTCGATCCCAATGTTCAACGTTCGACACATTCGATTGCATCGCAGGAATAATGGTCTGGTTTAGCCGTTCAACCTGGCCATTTGCCTGCGCGTGCCTGCTCGAATTAAGCGTATGCCGTATTCCGTGTTCTGTACAAAGATTTTTGAACGTTTCTGACGTAAAAGCGGTTCCTCTATCGGTAATAAAACGCGTTGGGGCTCCAAAGCGATTGATTAACCTTTCAATCTGACGTACTGTAGTGACCGCTTTTACATCTCGAACTGCATAGATTTGACAAAACTTAGTCAAGTTACAAACCGCCGCAAGTATGTATTTATTTTTACCTGACGTAGTTATAAATGGACCTAAGTGATCTAAATTAACAATATCAAACGGTCGCTTGCCTACCGGTATTGGATGTAGCTCGCCAGCTTGCCTTCCAACTTTGTTTTTAGCAAAGATGCATTCGATGCAAGAAGCAATGTGTTTTCTTACGTAGTTACGCATACGTGGAAAATAATAATACTCCCGTAATCGCGCTACCGTTCTATCTACGCCGAAATGACTAGAGAGATCATGATTTTTGATGACCAGCATCTTTCTCATAGCCGGTGGCACTACATAAAGTTCCTTATCGCTAATTTCGTCGCATTTATACAAGATTCCTTCTCTCAGTACATATCCGTTAACCTCCCCTTTTTCTCTTCGTGTGAGTTCGTGCTGAGGTTTTTCAAGAATCATAATTTTTCTTTTTAACAGTTCGTCGCTGCGTTGATACATAACAATTTCGTCCTCGTAAACCATAACATTATAAACCTTTGCTTTTTCTAACACATCGTCAGTCGCATTTCCTACGGGTGCACGTGAAAGAGCATCCACATGTTGCATGTGCTCCCCCTTCCTGTGGTGGATTTCATAATCGAACTCCGATATCAAGCCTAACCATCGAACAAACTGAGGTTTCTTAGTTTTTAACGAATTTATATATACAAGTGCTTCGCAATCAGTAAACACGTTAAAGTGTATTCCTATTAATAAAGGCCGTAGACGCTCCATAGCCCAGACAATTGCTAGCATTTCTAGCTTACTAGAATGATATGAACGCTCGTCTTCTGAGGTGCGTCTGCTGATTGCATAGACGGGATGCAACTCATCTTTTTCGTCCGACTGGAGAATTATTGCTCCGAGACCCTCTGACGATACATCCGTATGCAACTCAGTTCGTTCAGCCTTCGCGTTATAGTGTGCTAAAACAGGTTTCGATGTTAGTTTTTCTTTGAGTTCGCGGAAGGCTATCTCTTGTCGTTCTCCCCACAAAAACACAGCATCCTTTTTTAATAGTTCGATCAACGGTGAAGCTATTCGCGTGAACCCTTGCACAAAGCGTCGGAAATAACTGGCCAATCCGTGAAAGCGTCTAACCTCGTGCACATTCCTAGGAGTCGGAAAATCCGCAATGGCAGCAACTTTACGTTCGCCCGGTCCGATCCCATCCTTCCCGATTTTGAACCCTAAATAACCGACTTCCTCAAGCCCGAACTTACATTTTTTTAAATTTAAAGTCAAGCCAGCATCTTTTAATAACTGCAAGATAATCTCTAACTTACGAAGTAATTCTTCCCAATTCTTTGCGTACGCTAACATATCATCAAAGAAGGACAGCGCTAACTTATTTCCATACTTATTAAATAACATTTTCATTAATTTGGCAAAATAATATGGGGCGTTCATTAATCCGAACATGGCTCGCTCAAACTGGCCTGTCTCGTCCGGCGTTATAAAGGCCGTTTTTTCCTTAGCCTCATTGGTTAAAGGAATTTGCAAATAGCCATGAAAAAGATCTAATATCGCGAAAACTTTTGAGCCATGTAGCTCTTCAAGTCCGTCATCTACATTTGCCATAGGGAAATTTGTGCGAACCGTGTTCTTATTCAAACGTCGGTAGTCCACAACCAATCTCGGGGTACCATCCGCTTTAGCTACTAATAAACATGGGCTTGCATATGCGGATTGCGTCTCCGTAACTATCCCGGCAGCTTTCCACTCGCCTACAATTTTCCGCATGGTTTCTCGCTGTTCGGCGCTAGCCTTGTACGGTTTTGAGTAGACTGGCTCGCTATTAGGTTTTTCAACAATATCCATTTTTATATAACTTGTACAACCTAATTCACTATCCTTTTTAGCAGAACACATACGATACTTGTTCAAAAGTTCTAATAGCGAGGCCATTTTCTCCGCGTCTACCATTGAACCTACCGTCACATCTTCTTCAGTAATCGGTTTTATCCTAACAGAAACTTCAGGTACATTTGCATTGACTGACATGACAAGGCTACTCAAGTCTTCCCCTTTCGCGATCGCGACTAAATCGTTACTCGTATTGCTAATAGGTAAGTTTATCTCATGTTCACCAGTCTGCGTGCGTATAAATTTAATACTCGCTGGTGGAATCACATCGTCTTCTAGACTCTTAGTTTTATGTAAAGTACCGTTACACACAATATCCGGATACTCACTAAAAGGGCAATTTTCGCGTTTCCTAAATTCTAACTTATTATCTATTTTAATATATACAATGTCTGGCAACTCGGTAAAGTTTTGTCCAATTATTACATCATATGGTAGAACGTCGTCAGGAGCTACTCTAAAGCTAATATTTTTGGCCGTACATTCATCGACTGCTACCGATTCAACTATAATTCCACTAGATTTAACTTCACAACCAGGTTTCCCGATACCAACTAATGTACTCGGAGCTTTGATAAATTTAAACCCGTTTTCTAATACAACCGATGCCTTTAAAATACAATCAGAGCTACCTGGATCGATTACCGCCTCTAAATTATCAACATTCCCAATTTTAATTTTTTTGAAATATTTAGCCGCCTTATTGGCCTGCACAGAATCTATTAATTTTAATTCAGCGTTAGGTAACTTCCTAGGTTTATTACAGTTTTTCGATAAATGCCCTACCTCATTACAATTAAAGCATTTTATATCGCGACGCATTGAACAATTTTTGGCCATATGCCCCCGCTCGTGACAGCGATAACACTCCGCATTCGAACTGCTAGTCGACGAACTGCTCTCCCGCCGCTGAAGGTCGCTGCTATTACGCTGCTTGTTGCCATCCCATGCAGCCCCGCTGCTACGAGGTTGCTCAGGCTCCCGATACGCCGCCGCTGATCTGTTCTCGTTTGCCGCTCTACGCCGCTCGTCGACAGTCTGCTTAGGTGGCTCCACCTTCGCCGAGATACGCTGCTTGCGCGCCGTTTCTAGCGCTTCAAACGTCGTGATGCTCCTTAGCAGGTCGTCAGCATCGAAGTGGCTCTGACTCATGATGGCTGCGCTGGTGCTTCTGGACCACAGTCCCACTGCGATCTGGGTCTTGGTCTCGTCTATGCCGAATTTGAGGGCCTTGCACAGGCGCAGCTTATCAAAGAAGTATTCGCGAGTATCCTCGTTTGGCCCTTGGCACCGCTTCTGCATGTCCTGCCATCTTTCGGTCAATGTTTTCTCCACCAAAAATGTTCCACTGAACGCCTTTCTGAAAGATTGCCAATCGACTATAGAATTTATATTGGCATAATACCAATTTCTGGCCGCTTTTGTTAAATGGCTACGCGCTGTTTCGAAGGCCACAGCTTCAGTCCATCTGTGTAGTGTGGCGGTCGATTCTAGCTGTTTCAGCCAGATTTTTGCATTTGTCGCTCCCGTGAGCCCATCAAAGTTCTGTATGTTGTGTGAGAGATCCGGCAAAATATTGTAATGGATCATACCTTGTGACTCCTTTTGTGTATTTACCGTCTCCAAAAGCTTAGCATTTTGCTTCATCATCTCAGCCATGGATGCGATTAACGTGGACATTTCATTTGGCGGTTGTTGTCCAGTAGGATTACTCATCCCGCCTGTCGTCGATACGTTGTTCACGTTCATTTCCAACAATGCATTCGCCGCCGCCGCCGCTGCTGCCGCCGCTGCTGCCCTCCGGGCGTCGTCGACCATAATGCTTTTGTCGAATATGCGTTTCGTTACGTTCGAGCTGCCGATACGCACTTCCGCTGGAATTCTTCGGATAAATTCAACCCTTCGGCTTAAGTTTTTAAGAACGGGAGTCCCGCGTAATTAATCGAAGTTACTAAGGTTCGTATAATTCTTCCGGTCACAACGCGTCAATTTACGTATCGCGCGAGACCACGCTTCTATACGTCAACGGTTTTTCCTGTTCAAACTTGAACCGGCACCTCGGCCATTTTTAAATTTTTCGCGATAAATTCTTTCACAGTCGCAGATTTCGACATTTGAGGCTTTTCACATCCCACTTCTGAAGTGTTATAACGAGATATTTATGACTTGTTTTGTCCGGGCAAGAAATAATAAAGGCACGGTTTTAGAATAAACTGAATAATAATTTATTGTTAATTGAAACTTAGAATAAGAATAATAATAATTGTAGCAACGCACTTTCTTCTTCAATTATATGCCCGTTCGGTCCGTATGACCCGCGACACACTCACACAAGTCAATTTATCTCACCCGTTAGTTCGCGGCACGTTTGCCCTTTTTCGCACGCTTGCTGATACTCGTTTCTTTTCCACACCCAGGGTGCTCCTGCATCCGCTCTCTCTCGCGGTTAGCCGGACTCTGTCTCTCGCGCGACGCTCGCGCCCTTCTCCTCCTTCTCAGGACTGCCAACATCACGCATACTCTCTTCTCACTCTCTCTCTCTCATTCACACATATCTCATCCACAATCTTAGCTTAACTATAATTATAAATATAACATACTTTATGAAAATAACATGCCCCGCGCCCCGCGTATATTTTAGTTTAATTTTCCGTAATACGAGTAGATGCCGGCATAAGAGTAGACCCCGCGATAAGAGAAACAATCGCGACCGGAGTACACATGGCCGGCTTAGCTCAACGAAAGTCTTCTAGGTTTTCTTTTTTTCTGCAGAGGGAAACTCGATGGAAGTGTATTACCGAGCACAGGACGAACAGTCTGAAAAACACTGCCGAAGAGGGCAGTCACAAAGCATACAGAAAACAGTAAGTACTTAAAAATAATTTATGTTTAACCTGTATTACCAGCAAATACGGGGAATAACTTTTTTCTTTTAAATTTCAATTTTAAAAAAATATCTCCATGGGGTGTTATTGTTTTTGACTGGGACGACAACGTTCCATAAAGGGATTTACTCAAAATTACAAATTAAATGATAAAATTAAATGATAAAATAGAGTGAGATGAAGTAATAAATTAGTGCATAGAGAATATAGAATTTTCAACATTTTCTCATTACTTTAAACGAAAATAGTATAAGCTTTAAGAACTTGGAATAATATCAAATAGAATTTTACCCATGAACACCTTAAAACTCGAAATTCTTTATTCATTTTCAAATACTGTGTTAAATTTTATATAAACCAAATAAAAAGTCATGGTAAATAAAATGTTGGTAAAATGACGTTTCCCCCAACTACTTCGAAGATAACAATATACTAGCACATTGTTTTAGCCAAAGATTTCACTGAATTTGCCATTTCTACAATGCCAAGCAGCCGTCAATCACATGCAGCCGAAACTTTGTTCTTTAACGGATCCGTTAAAGAATCTTAATTATCCACTGTCGAGTCCCGTCCAATTTAATTACAAATTTCAACAAAATTCAATTTCGTCGTCGCCCCGTCACACAATCCCATGCATCGCACACTCTACAAAGTATACCAACATCCCTTCTCCGATTCTCGGAACGCAAGCACTGCGCACAAAGCGGCCACAGTGCACAGCCCAAAAGGACATCAAACCCACGAAGGATATACTTTGCAATTACCGACCGCGCTATTAACACTTCGGCGCTTTATAATAGACCTCGCGCTCCGCGTCGCGCCGCGTCATTGTTAATATTAAGTACACTTCCCTCGCGTGCGAACTGCAGCAAATTCAATCAAGCGCGCGCGCGCGCTCGCGCTTTTTCGGTGGGAATATAGCAGCGATATAATGCTGCAATTACGGCGCAAAGGGACTGCGAAAGCCCGCGTGGAACTCGGTGTTTTAACGCGACGAGTGACGAGGAGGATTGGAGAGTGAAGTGTATCGAGGCGAGAGGGAGCTAAATTATTTTCCCAGGGATTTGCACGGGGGAGTTTGACACGGTGTCGGTTGCAGGCGCGAGGGGCTTAATTGTGGTGTGTCGGAGGTGGGGGATGCAAGTTCTTGTCTAGCGCGATTTTTAGTGGCTCTGAGTGAATTCCCTTGATAGTGTGTGTTACTGTCGTAAGTAGAATAACCCCCGCGAAAATAAAAAAGATCTTTCAATCGCGTTGAAAAAATCTTATTCTTAGTCTCAAAAATCGAACCGTACGAGACACAGTTAAGATGTTATAAAGACATTCAAAACTGATGCGTTTTTATTAAGATTTTTTTAAGATCTGTTATACATCTTTTGTGAAAATTTTGCGTAAAAGAATTCATTAAATTGAGATTTTGTATAGATCTTTATAAGATCTTCTTTTCGAGATAAACAAGATCTTAAAAAGATCTACACACTGTTACTGACAGAAATAATGATAATTATTGTAAAGTAAAATTGACGGCGAATATAATAATGTGAAATTGATAATAAATAAATATGCAGTGCTGAAATGATGCAATGTATTAACTACAGCATTATAAAAGAAAGAGAACCAAATGAAATCGGCTACGCGTATAAAGGTCGTAAAAAAAGGGCCAGCGTTGCTCTCGACAACAACAAGGCAGTGCAGTTTAGACTCTCATGTGGTTCACATCGTGTGACTATTAGGGAAAGAATCGGCTTTTTGGCGTAAATGCATCACAGGAATATATCGGCTAGGCATTTGAATAAATATAATTTTGAAAGTTTAAACTGTTATTGAATTATTAATTTCTCCTCTCGTGAATCCGGCTTTGTGCCGTAACACATATAATCTCAATTTAATGATTTTTTTTCAGCAAATTTTCACAAAAGATGTATAAAAGATCTTAAGAAGATCTTAATAAAAATGAATTAGTTTTGAATGTTTTCAGAACATCGAAACGGTGTCTGGTAGGGTTTAATTTTTGAGATATATGAAAAAGATCTTTTTAACGTGAATGAAAGATCTTTTTTATTTTTAACCGGGAAGATTGGTTAGTGATAAGAATTGTTGGTCATTGTCAAACTGTGCTTTTGTTTGACGAACCTCGTTGTATTTTGTTAAGGAGACCGAGACACGTTTAAATAATAAATTAATTACCAACACCTTTACGGCGGCATGACCCATACATGGGTCATGAATTTATGGAAACTTTGTTACGTTCTATAATATTGCATAAACAAAACGTTCCTAAATAATTTTCTCAGACAGTTTTCACATTATTTACTATGTTATATTGACACAGTAGTCACGACGAAGATTCTCTAGAGCTTTTCTATTTTTCTATCTTTTCAAAAAACTTAAATAATTTTCTTATACGTTAGGCACTGCAAAAGTGTTGAACAACGATAATTTTCTGATAAAAATTACCGTAAAAATCATAAACGTGGGACATCCTGGCTACAGGGAAAAAAGTACCATGATGAATGGTAATAATTAACATTAATCGTTATAATTTTTACTACTCAGTATGGTAAATTTTACCGTGAATATTTTAACCTTTTATTGTATAACAGCGAGAGTGTTATGTCGAAGGTTTCAAAACATTGATCTCAAGGAAGTTTTGTACCCCACGTAGAGTGCATTGTTGTAATAAACGAAAATCATACTCAGAAACATACATAGTATTTATTGGTAATAGGACGATGCTAACATAAAATACTATACTAATGATCTCTGTAAATATGTATTATTATTGAATGTAGTTGTATTGTTTTTGTCTTGCACAGAATAAACATCTAATCTAATCTAATCTAAATAACACTTGCAGCAACAATAACAATTTTGACAATCACCAATATATTATGTAATACATTATGTAAGATTTTTATTTAAAACATATCTATCCTTTTCCTAAAAACACGAACTACGTCTAATCATTTTTGTAAGAGAAAAATAATGTTTCAAATCATTTTTATCTGAAATTATTTATATGGTTCGAATATTTTTGCGAAATGCAGATACCCACTTTCTTCAATATTGCACGGCAGTATTGATCAGGATGTGATATTTAATTTTTTATTTGTTATTGTACGCCATTCTATTTAAAACTTTTAATACAAAATTATATTACCTACAAGCGTAAGTAGTGTATAATTGATCTAGTGCAATAAATAGCTAAAAATAATGTGAAATATTTTATTATTATAATTATTGTTGGAAAGTTAAAAATAAGAAAGTTAAGAATGACATCTTTCGGGAAACGGATTTTCAATAGGCTTTCAGATGTTCTTTTGTTGGTACTTAAAAATAAATCCTACATATTATTAGCCGTTTAATTTCGCAGGTTCATATTTCCAACATATAACCTATTTTACTTTAAACCTCGTTTTACTTCCATTATATTAGTGAAATATGGTACTACTAATTCTCATTATAACGGAAAGAGCCATAATTTTAGCTCTGTTTCGTGTGAGAATAACAACTTACTCCAAAGTTATAAACAATCGAAAATGCTGACGCAAAATGTATGATAATTCGCCGAACTTAGAATTATTGAATTTTTAAAATAGCAATAATTTAATAACAATAATTTCCTTATTTTATTTTTAATTCTTATTCTATTTTTAATCATTAACAAATAGGGATTTTAAAAAAATTTCATTTTATTTTCTTACTCCTGGGTGAGTGGGTGGGTAGGTGGATGGATGGATGGATGGATGGATGGATAGATGGATAGATGGATGGATAGATGAATGGATAGATGGATGGATACATTCAAAACCAGCTAAGAATTACAGTATGTATATTAACTGCAAAAACGCTGCAGAGATTAACTAGTTATCTATACGCAGGTCCGATATTACAAAATAGCGAGAAAATTTAACAAAAATATAAAAAATATATATATACTTAAGAACTAAGACTAACTTAAAAACTATACATACAACATTTTAAGTTACTATAAAATTATTCGTATACTTATTTAAATTGATATACTATATACAAAAGTTATAATGTATCACAATGATTCTTAATTACATCTTATACAAACTTTTAACAATTTTTTATAAGAAAATCTATCTATATCTAAAGTTTTAAACTCATTTGGTAAATTGTTAAAAGCCATAATTGATTTTTTATAACTATTTTTGCCGTTAACCCTTTTCTTATTTTTAGGTATATAATTAAGTTTTTTTTCCACGTTATACTAGATGATGTGAGATATTGTTTTTTTAGGTCTGAGTAATGATACTTTAGTGCCTCAAATATAAATAGTTGTTCTATCTTCATAAGATTATCTTGTAGAACAAAATTGTTCTTATTAATTATTTCCAAAAAAAATTTCTGTAAGTTTGCAATAAATCTCTATTATTTATATAAGCTCCACCCCAAGCTAATATTCCATAACTTATTATACTATGAAAAAAGGCATAGTATATCATTATTAATATTTCTCTTGGAATTGATTTGGCAATTTTATAAAAAATATAGACTAGATAATTCGTTTTTTGTATTATGTATTGAACATGTTTATACCACTTTAGATTGTAATCAAATACTACACCTAAATATTTGCACTTTTCAACTCTAGTTATATTTCTATCCTTAATCTTTATATCTATTTGAGATGGAACATTATCGCTGTAGTTACCATAGGCCATAAAAACAGTCTTCTCAACATTTAAAGATAACTTATTAACTGCCAACCACTTATCCATTTGTATTAAATAATTATTCATAGATTCTTGCGCTTCACTCCAAGTATCACCAGTGGCTATTATTGCAGTGTCATCTGCATATAACAGTATTGCCTCTAGGGGGATCACTTTCAAGATATCATTAATGTATAGTATACAAAGTAGAGGTCCTAATATTGTACCTTGTGTTTGTTACACTTGTATTTATTAACATTTTATCGCTTTCATTATCATTTATTTTTACTACTTGATATCTATTATTAAGATAACTTGAAAGTAGATCCAACGCCTTTCCTCTTATTCCGATATAATAAAGTTTGTCTAATAATATTTTGTGATCTATAGTACCAAAAGCTTTTGCTAAATCTTGAAAAGTTATAAGTATCTGTTTACTATGATTCAACTTATTGTATAGTATATTTGTTATGTAATTTAGAGCATTCTTTGTACCTATTTTTATCATAAAACCAAATTGGTGTTCAGATATTATATTACTCTTTTCCATAAAATCAAAAATCTATTTATAGATCTATATTTATTTAATGTTATTGTATGATATAATAAATGCTAAAAACCAAACATATAAAAGATTTCTGTAAAGATATTCAGATCGATATAGGTTTTAGCTACTTTTCTTATAAGAAAAGTTTATGTTGAAACAATTTTACAATTATTTCATTTAAATATTGATGGTTCTAAGTACCAGACAAAAAAAATATAGCATTTAAATTTTTAAATTAAATTTTTTTATTGGCCTATTGATATTTATTATTTCTTAAATTAATTTTGCAATTTTATAATGAGTTGGAGTCATTTCGATCAACGTGTATTTAAATGAGGGGGCGCAAAAAGATGTTAGGATTAACGTATATTTGCATGGCGTAATGAAACGTTTATAAAAACTCTGTTTTTAATTTGCTAGTTCAAAGTAGTGTTTTGCACATTAAAATTTAACATTACGAGCATGAAAAATATAAATTTGCGGTTGAAAAAACAATTATTTTTATTTTTATACAAAAGTACGGTCCGTTAAAACTATTAAAATTTTAAAGATTAATGTTTGAACTTATTCTTACCCATTTGAACCTGGCCCCCGGATTTATTTACATAATTACTTTAGATAGTATTTTAATTGCTCTAATTGCTCTGATTATTCTTTTAATTTTCTCTCCCGAGATATTCAAAAACAAAATATTAAAAATATGTACCCTAGCCCCCGGGAAGGAATTCTGTTTTCTCATCGAATATTTCACCTTTCTCGATGATCCGGGGCTTAAATTAAAGTTATTAATTTGCTCAAATTTCCCCTGTACTTATTTGTACCCTAAAGC
The DNA here is from genome assembly GCA_949152435.1 of Gastracanthus pulcherrimus. Taxonomy (NCBI): domain Eukaryota; kingdom Metazoa; phylum Arthropoda; class Insecta; order Hymenoptera; family Pteromalidae; genus Gastracanthus; species Gastracanthus pulcherrimus. Next base: position 219,423,616 of record OX424572.1, on the reverse strand, counting down.
AATCGTAAATATAAATAATTTCTAGTAATCATTTATACGACAATTTGAATTTAGGAAGATAGCGTATAAAGATAGATTCATAACAAAACCGAGTTCAACCACAGCTTAAGGGGATACGTCAGACCTACTTTACCCGCCAATAAAATATAATCGAAAATTTCGTTTTTCTCAAAGAATACGCATGAGAATCAAATTTCCTTTTCAGGGTAGCTTTATTTACTTAAAATACATAGTGGAACACTCGAATTATTATCAGAATTGAAAATTAGCAATTACGTGATTATGCTAATTTTTTATTCTGATAATAATTCGAGTGTTCTGCTATTTTACGTAAATAAAGCTACCCTGAAAAGGAAATTTGTTTCTGATGCGTATTTTTTGAGTAAAATTAAATTTTCGAATGTATTTATCAGTAAAACGTATTTGAAGTTATTAGAAAAAATCGAGCAATAAAACTGATTATAAACATCTATAATCGTTATAATGAATTAGATAAACCAACTTTCTTTTAACATCGAAAAATACAATTATTTTTCTTTTGGAGAATATTAATTGTTATGTAGTGAAACTTTTTATTATCATCCTTGCAAAATTATCTTTCACTAAAATTAAAATTAGGCATAAATAATAATTTATTGAATAAATAATTAGCATGATTGACTTTACCCGTGTGTTAACTTTACCCCAGTTTCCCCTACTACTATTCAGCGATGAAATTGATTTTAATAGCCAAAAACAGAAGCGTTAATGTTAAATAAACGTTTATAATTAAATTTGTTAACAATCTAAAATAGTTTACCAAGAATGTTTCAATTTACTTACCTCTTTGTAAATTAATTATTGACGGTTTATTCATTTATTTATTTATGAATAATAATTAACCAATAAAATTAAGAAATACTTTGTTACGGAAAAATTAAATTATTTTGATATGGTATGTTGCTTGCTTCGAATAAGTAAATCTTACTTAAGAGGGGGGGGAGTCATCAAAATCTTACGGTTCCTTACTGTGGGGTAGGGGGGAGTCAAACGTAAGGAAAATAGCCCTTACATAATTTGTACATGGCCCCTAATTTCATGCTTACGCGCGAAAGCATCAAAACTCTGATTTCTTAGCAGTGCATGCATGTCAAGAAACCACTTTTGTTAGCGTAATATTAGCGAAAAAAAAAATCATACGGTACATAAAATTGTAGCTTTTTTACGTAATATAAGATGCATGTGCCAGTTTTTGCCGTGGAGTCTATTTTCAATGCGAAAATTGCAACTTTTGTTGACGTTTATCGGTTGGTAAGGTGGTACAAATGTATTGCAATGTTGATAAAGAGGCCAATTTTTGACTACCTGTTTAATTTAAATTCAGAGTACATTTTTTTGCAAAAAGACTCATGATGTATTAGAGGTAATAGTTCAAAAGCATGTCTAAATTGTTTCCGAAGCCCCTAAACTCGATATATATCTACTGGGAATCGAAAGTTTCTTAAGGTGGCCACATTACTTGCACCCCCCTTATACGTAGTGCAAGGTTTTAGGAGGCAATATGATCGGATGTAGGTTATTAAAGTTTGATTAAGTCCAAAATACATATAAGTACCCATATTTTATCAAATTATTTTCTAAAAATCGGATTTTGTCTATGAAAAATCCGATATAACTGAAAATGTCATACAAAATACGTTCTCTACTTAATAAAATGTGTTCTATGAGTGCACTAGAGTGCATTTATATACCTCAATGATCTATATAGATTACGAAGGAACTTCATAAATGCAGTGGCAATGAAAGAGTTAAAGGCAAAATCCTTCGATTTATTAAAATTTATAAATGCGAGATTCGAATTTTCTCGATAAAAATTATGCAATTTGGCATCGCTATTTTAAACTTCGCTTTTTAATGAAAATGAGAAATTCAAAAAGCGTTAAGCTATGGCGTAAAGGTTTATTCAATAATATTATTTTCAATCTATAATATAGCATTAAATCTTTGAAAAACATTTTTCTTAAGAAATAACATTAAAAATTAAATTATAAAGCAAATTTTTTAACGCGACAGAAAAACGAAATACATTTTTCGGTCGTGGTAATCCGATTCACGTTCTTTTAAACAAAAAGGCAAATTACCTCGGTCTTAACTTCAATGTGCAGAATTCGCATCCTGCATAGAAATATGTAGGACCCGTGGAATCAACTTTGACAACAATGATTTTTTATGTATCAATGCTAGGTGTTCGTTATTTTGTCAAAGTTTAAAAAATATCAAAGATACGCAAAATTGACAAAGATACTAAAAATTTGTAAAAATAAAATGTTTAAAAAAAATAAAATCGATTTAAAAAAATAGCACTCTAAAAAGTAAAAGGAATACTTTCTTTCATAACGGGATTGAGAAAATAATAGGCTAGGTAAAACGATTTTTCCGAACGTGCCTCTTAATAGCAACTTTTTCATAGGCGTAAGAATGTCAAGTCAACGAAAAGTCAACAAAAACATATGAAAAAGTTGTTCGAAAAAATGGTTTCACCGTTGGGTGTACATATAAAAGGATTTCGTTAGGATGTGTCCAGATGGAGGACAAGAATATGGTCTTTCTGCACATTATTTGACAAATACATGCTTATAAGATTTTATAACAAACTTACCGAAATAATTTCAGATGTTAGGTACTTATACTGTATAATAATAATATCAAAAAGACGTTTTGGTTTTCTCTACCTACTTAGTAATTTTTCTGGTCTTGCTAGCTTGATGACCTCGTTGATGACAACACGTTTTCTGCATCATATTCATATTGACGTTAAAATAATAATTTGCACATAAATTATGTATGGTAAGTTGTTATGCACATAAATTATGTTTACATTATTGCAATTTCGTTATCTAGAAATCATATATAAATTATTAAAATACGCATAGCATTAACGAGAGAGTAATAACAAAATCAAACTATAATATTGTCTAACCAAAGTTAGGCCAAATTTTGTTTAAATTTATTTTTCTAGCGGAAAACCCAATTTTGATATAATATGTTCATAGTTTGATTTATACAATTCCACTGTTATATTGTTTATATAATATAATTTAAGAAACTTACCTCTAGGTCACCATTTAGCATCAGATGAAAACTATTGCGATTGTAAACACAAACTATGGTGGAAGAAGCATATTTTCGATAGGTAACAACTTACCTAAGAAAAGATTTTAGTGACCGTTGGTAAATAAGAAAACTATAGTGGCGCCCGTGGCGTCTACTTTCTGTTGTGTTTTTGGCCGTCCACATGTTTGTTAAATCGTTAGCCCTGTAATTTGGTGATATCTTCAACAGTTAATTGTGAACAATAATAATGACCGATGTTGTTAACTAGAATTACATGAAGTATTTGTGATATATTTGAAATGTCAAACTCGTTAGTTAGAAAAAGCCTGGAACTGCTCAGCTTTGAAACAGATATAACCAAAGGTATGGAAGGTTAAGTTCAATAAATCAATTTTCTTGATTTTTTTATCGTTACTAGCAAGGATTAAATGTCAAACTTGAATAATGTAAATTTTCAGACAAACGTAAGAAGAAGAAAACGAAATCTTCAGGAGCTCTAGATCTAATTCCTATCAATCACCGTATTATCTCAAAAGACAAGAAAAAAGGTATGGTTAAACTATTATATACCTATATGTATTTCTATTTTATATTTATGCTTCTCATAAATAGAATGTGTTCAGAGAATTGTAATTGTATTTTATTGTGTATATAGTTTTTGCTATTTTATGACTTGCAAATAATTTTTCAACAATACACACTGTAAGTACCTCCAGGTAAATTATACAATTAATCAATAAACCATTTATTATTAGGTTCTACAGTTCTATTAAAACGCTCAAGCAAGGTAACAGTTTATGAGGCAAAAAAGCAATTAGCATCAAGAGCTGATCCTACAGAAGAAAACGTTAAAAGGCTTCTACTTCTGAGTGGTAATAGACTCGATTCAGAAACATCAGAAAAAGTAAGTTAAATGACACTTGAGCAAGGTAAATGTATCAATGACTAGACATGTCGCAATTTTCAGACAAAAAGAAAATAACTATTTGTTAACTACATGAAATAATTGATAATCACCGTAGATCTATAGAATAATGATAAATTGAATGATTTTTGTAGATAATGTTGCGAATATTTTTTTATTTAAAAATATGGAGAACAATAAACATGTGTCATTATTATTGGGCTCAAGTATACAAGCATTGGTTCATTTACCTAGAATGAAATTAATTTTGTACCTATTTACTTAAATTTATTTAATATTTTAGCTTCTATCTCGAGCAGTGAAGAAACGTTATCTTAAGAAAGAAGAAAAACCTGTTGAGGAAGAAAGTACCGTCTTTACTGAAGAAGATTTCAAGAAGTTTGAAGCAGAATACGTGGATCAATAGTCAATTAATTTTGTTGCTTCTTCAAAAGAACCAAATAATGTTAAGTACTGATAGAGAGAAAGGGAAAGCATTATTGATATCTGCCTCTGTGATTTTCTTGTATTATACTATCTGGGTTATCGGTTTGCCTTTTATTGACGACAATAGATTAAAATCTTTATTTTATTCCCACAACATTGCTTTGATGGTTCCAGCTATCAGTGGTCTTTGCTTTGTTGGTGGTCTAGTAATATTTACAGCGTACCATATTAAACCATACTTGGGTAACAAAGTTAAAGATAGAAAAGAATAAATATGCTTTGTATTTAGAAATATTGTAATTTATAAATAAAAATGTTTTTATTATAAATCTATGCTCAGACTTGTATTATAAAGTGTTAAAGTTTCTATTATCACTATTATATATTAAACATTTCTAAGTGTAAGATATCTGGTACAAATCATACATACACCTAAGCTACTATTATGTAACAAAGAGATAACAGCTCTTTTATAAATCGTGAATAAATAGAAAGTAGTATGTTAATCTGCAGCTTTTTCAGTTAAGCAGCAAGTGCCTATATGGTTGTGTTTTAATATCAGAAACTTAACAAACGTAAAACCATTAAAATGAAGTGGTTTGTAATTGGAATTTCTGGACCAACATGTAGTGGAAAAACAAGTGTAGCTAAAAAAGTACACGAAAGTATTAAAGATTCAATACTCATTCATCAAGATAAATACTTTTTATCTCAAGATGATCCTAGGCACATAACCAATCCAGAGCTCAATCACTTCAATTGGGAAATTCTTTCGAGTCTTGATATGTCAACAATGTATTCAGACATAATAAACATTATTGGAACTACAAGTGCAGATACTCAAGAAAATGGAGTAAACCAAACATTCAAAGTTTTGATTATAGAAGGCTTTATAATATATAATTACAAACCAATAGCAGATATATGTGACAAGAAGTATTTTATAGACATTAGTCAAGAAGTGTGTTGGAATCGAAGAAAGGATCGAGTTTATGATCCTCCTGATGTTCCTGGATATTTTGATAAAGTTGTTTGGCCTGAATATTTAAGGCATAAGTCGGAATTAAGTTCAAATAAAGATTTGTATGAGACTGTTAGCTTCCTTGATGGAACTAAAAGTATAAATGAACAGTCCAATGAAGTAATTGATGATGTTACAAAATGTTTGAATTAAAATGAAATGAAATAACAAATGTGTTGCTTGTTTGCTTAACAAAAACAGATAAAATGTTTGAATTAAATTAAAATAAAATAACAAATGTGTTGCTTCTTTGTTCAACTCTACTATCTGCTTAATAAAAACGATTTTATAAAAAAATAATTTGGTTAGAAATAAAAGTAATGTTTCTTATTAATATTTTTATTGTTATAAAAACTTATTAATGTTCTCCAAAGTAATATTTATTTTAAAATTTTTTAAATTTATTTTTTACCATATATTTTAAATATTTTATATGGACATTAGAAAATTATGCATTTTTAAAACTGCAATAACGCAAATTGCGCGAAGAAATTTTAATGCAAATTGTATAGTTAAAGCTTATAAAAACTGTTGGTTTCAAATGGTTGGAAATCTAAAGAAGTTTAATCTTTTAATGCAAAAAAAATAAAAACACATTTAAGCATCAAATTTTTCATTTGCATAAATAAATTTTAGTATTCCAGTTACTTGGCTTCGTTAGCCACTTGAAAGATGTTGTATTTTTCTTCATACTTTCATGCTTTTACTCTTACCACTTAAGAACTATGAACAGATTTTCTTATTGGTAAGGTGTGAAAGTCGCTTATGAAGAAACATAATGCTGTTTCTTATTAATGTAACGCGATCACTCGTAACTAGATATCACATTTCTAATTAATTTACCCCCAATGTATCAAGCCTGTTTTGTACGATAATTTAACAAACTTGGGTGTGTAAAACAAAAGAAAATAAACAAAGATTTTATTTATTAAAGCTGAAAAAGCTTATGGAAATATCTTAATTTAACGCAGCCGCTAAGATTTTCCAGTAAGCTAATTCATATCCTACTATACTGTCATTTACACTTTTACAAATTACTTAATTAACAATTATTATGCACACAATTACACCTACAACATTCTATCAATGTTCTTTTCATACGTGAGAACAATTTAGCCTTATGTATATTTTTAATCAGTTTGAATTATTTAAAGATTATTTCAATAACAATAAGTATTTAAGTAATTTGCAATAATCAAATTTCAGTAAAAAAGTAGTTCTGGATATAATCAGCCATACAAAACAGGCTGGAATATTTCTGTTCAAAATCTTTTAATCAATGACGATTTCATTATTTAGCTTGTTCCTTCACTTAAATAATGTCTTATTTGTGTTACATAGAGTACGTGTTGTGTTTTGGTTGGCTCTGAGCATTTGATACATTAGAAGGCGGTGGACCAGCTGCTTGGTCATCTTGATCATTTTGTCCACAAGCTTTACGAACATATTGTGGAGTCACTATTACTTCCTCTTCCATCTCGAGCACCTTTTTACCAAGTTCTGCACATTCAGCCATTTCTTTTTCAAGTTTTGCCAACATCCTTGGTGAATCATATTTTTCTGGATCATCATGGAATATGACCATTCCATCCTTCTGATTGATCGTAGCGAAAATTTCCCCATCCTCAATCTACAAAGAATTACTTATTAGTACTTTCTCTTTTCTTTTTTATTATTAATTTAATAAATTTATATATATACCATGTTCAATATATATTTTTCAGCATCAGATGGACCTGGTAACTTCACTCGAGCCGCAACATCTGTCAAACTTAACGTTAAGAAAGTGTTTGTGAGTCTCTGAATATTCTTCTTGTACAAGAAACTCAGTACTTGTTTAACTAATCCTATATTATTATCTCTCACAAAAACTTCATTATATTTTGTGATGATTCCTTGTACTTCTTCGCAACTATTTGTACCATATGCAGTTGCCAGTTCTTGATAAGGTTGACTTAATCTCTTTATATGCCTGCAACAGAAAGATAATATTTAATATTATCTATTTCCTTCGGTTCATAAGCTTGATAAACACTAAAATTAGAAATACAATAAAAAAAGAAATACATTACCTTTTAACTAAGTTACTTGTATAATTTGGCAGCAATACAATTTTCCCATTCAAAATCAAAGACACAAGAATGTACTTTTTGTACGCCTCGAGCATAATGTGACTGACTGCGGCTGCAGGTGTCATCACGCAAACTTCAAAGAAGTACAGTGCTCTTTCGTAGTTCTTCAGTGCAGTGTAAATCATTCCACCGTAGTAGAAGTAAAGTAAAAAGTACTTTGCGTCGTCGTCCGTACTGATACCGGTAATATCAATTTCGAGAAACTCTAAGGCAGGCTTGAAGCACTTTGCAAGAAGGCATAGTTTGCAAAGATCTCCGTGCACAGAGGTCAACTGGCTGTCGAACAGCTGAATCTTTCGAATTGCTCTGCACAGCAGGTCGATTCCTCGTATGGCTAGCTGCAGCTCCACAAGGGCATTCGTAAACTGATGACACAGCTCCGCATCTGCAATAAACAAAAAACAGTGTTCACAATCCTCGAGTCCACGACTACCTTTATACCAAAGAAAACTGAACCTACACAGATCGGGTGCGAATCTAACTTGTTCGCCGTTGCAGCCAACGATGAACTCCTGCACCTGATTGAACAGCGGCTTGAACGTCTCGGTTGTACTGTTGCCAGCGTTGAAGCTGGTGATCTTGGCGCAGAGCACAGCCAGGATTCCCAGCGAGTGCTGCTGCAGGTCCAGCGTCTCCAGAACATTGTCGAGATGCTGGGCATTCCTGGTCAGGGCCTCGTTGAACTTATTCAAAACGGTGGTCAACTCACGAAAGTTCCCTGAAAAATACACCAAAAATATAAAAACAACTCATCTCCCTTTCTCTCTCAAACAAACCTCCCTCACGTAGGTTATGTTCCCGGATGCATAATAATACCGAGGGCCAATTAACCGCGGCTGTTGCGTACCTTCCGAGGACAGCGTCCTGACGTTATTCACAAACTGCTCCAGTGCCGATGCCATGGTTCTGTCGCGGCAGGCGCAATCGCATCCCCGGGAGCTCCCACGCTGGCGCACGGGGGCCTTCTTCGGGAATTTTTTTCTCCAGGGGGGCAGAGACGAGAGAGAAATACTGGCGCACGGTCACACGGAGAGAACGACCTCTTTTGCGTATATAACAGCTATAGTCCGTGCTCTATGTGCGATGCATGGTGTTATACGTGCATTCCGCGAGTGGTGAAATTGGTGAAATTCAGCGAATCCTTGGCAGTCCCGGGAGACCCGGGGGGAGTTTGGCCGGTTTGGCGCCGGTCGCGCGCTGGTCTGCGCACTCGTTTGCGCATGTGTCGAGATGGCCGATTCGCGCGCGAGGCTTCGGTTGTTTGGTGTCGTTTGTCGCCTGTCATTGTTGGGACTCGAAGCGAATTTTAGATCACTGGGAATGATGTTGAGTAGGTACTCGAGTGGCGAGTGTGCAAAGTTGGATTGTTTGGTTTGTATTGAGAAGGTATTGGAATAGTTTATTTTTGCGGAGGTAAAATGGGCGGTGAAGGGGTTTTCGAGGATGAAGAGGGTACATTTGTTTGCAATGGGTGATTGTATTTGCAGTACGAATGCAATGTGTCAATTTGTATAGTGAGTACGGTGTTTATTTAACATTTTTAATTTATGAAAGATTTTTAGAATATTTCTATTCGAGTCAACTGCTTAGCTTGAGGTGCGTAACGAAATATAAATATATCGATCAAACAAGTTAGATTTCGACATGGAAACACAGTAAAACAAGGAACTGTGACGGTCGACGCCGGTATAGTCGCTTAAAAGAATCATCGTGGGTGTTTCGTGTCTTAATATAACTATACAAAAAATTAAACTTAATAAGAATAATAATTAAAATTATAAATCAATATAGTAACGATCTGTGAGTGTATGTATTGTTTGGCTTTGATCTGTAACTACTGATTTTTACTCGGTACGCCAAGTTTTCAAGAAAATTAATAAAATTGTAAATCGAATGAGTAATTTTACATAATAAAGTCTATTGCATGTTAAATAATATGTTCAGATATAAAAATACGCTTATAAAGTATACGGAATAAAATTCATCTTATTTAGAAACTGCTTAGCAGTAGTGAATAATGACCGAGATTAATCAGACGGCATTATTATCCCGATTAAACAAGTATAAGGCACGATTTTACATGCCTTTGTGAGGGCTTTGCAAGGGACAATTTTATTAGTGAGGCGACTTACGTGATGTCTTATCCTTGATTAATCGGTATAATAACAAATTAATTAATTACTATTTTAAAAAAAGAGTGTATTTGTCAACAATTTTTTAACACTGACATTTTCAAACTTTTTTGATTCTGATTTCTAAAATTGTATCTAATGTAAAAAATTTCTTTTGGATATTACAAAAATGTGAGGTAATCTGTTAGAAATGTAAAATAAAGACGTAAAAGTGCGTGAATTGTACAAGAATGTTTTGAAATGTATGAATATACTATATAATCAAGAAAAATTTGATAGCCCAAAATGGAACTCAAAAGTATAAAAATGTATTTTTTTAGCTACATTCAGAAAATGATTTTTGTAGTTATTTTCCTACTCGCAAACTATTTTTTTCGTTGTTTTCGACCACTTTTAGTTCAAGCATTAGGTATGCATTACAAGAAAAACGTTGGATTTTTTTAGAATTAAATCAATTTTTTTACATTCTTACATTCTCAAATGTTTGTATTTTCTCATATTTATTTCTACATTTACAAACAATACACAAATTCAAAATTTGAAATATCCAACAGATATTTAAGATCTGAAAACCAATTAAACATTTAACTTTGCCAATATTTCATTCCAATACCTACACAATTTTTTAGAATTTCGCTTAAAAATAAATATTTTTCTAATTATATAGTCAATTATTCACTTCTTGGTCGGGATAATTCAAGGCGGTAAAGGATGAGGGTAGAAATTGGCCCCTAACACCCCGATCGTCAAACAAAAGAAGTCGAACTAAAAACTATGTAAATCACTGGAAGTAGTTTCAAAATTATAAAAAAATTCGGTACAAAGTGACGGATACTTCGATGAAACATTCAATATGAGTCAAGTACCCGGAAAATAATGCATCGCGAAAGATTAATTTTCGTAAGCATTTGTTTCAGAATGGTCGGCCCTTTGTAAAACTTACCTAGTAATCAGAAGAATCTATAGAAAGAAACATGGTTTTTTGTTCGAATTTTTTAGTTTTACGAAAGTTTCAATAGGTAACGCCACTCTAGCGACTCAATAATCCGTCTAATTTCAAAAATAAATTCTGCCGAGTTTCTGAAAATTGTACTTTTTTAAAACTGCGCATGCCTTTTCCCCAAAAAAAAACATTATTTTTCAATTTCCGCAAGTAGTCCTATAGCGGTTCATGCGTAGAACTAAACAAAATGTGTTATCTCGATCCAACCCGCGTAAAAATAAAAAAGATCTTTCAATAGCGTTGAAAAAATCTTATTCTTAGTCTCAAAATTGGAACCGTACGAGACACAGTTAAGATGTTATAAAGACATTCAAAACTGATACATTTTTATTAAGATTTTTTAAAGTTCTGTGATAATTTTGCTTACAAGAATTCAGCAAATTGAGATCCTGTATAGATCTTTATAATATCTTCTTTTCGAGATAAACGAGATCTTAAAAAGATCTACACAAGATCTCAATTTAATGAATTTTTTTAAGTACAATTTTCACAAAAGATGTATGAAGATCTTAATAAAAATGTATCGGTTTTGAATGTTTTCAGAACATCTGAACTGTGTCTCGTACGGTTTCATTTTTGAGACATATGAAAAAGATATTTTTAACGTGAATGAAAGATCTCTTTTATTTTTACGTCAATTTAATGAATTTTTTTAAGTAAAATTTTCACAAAAGATGTATCAAAGATCTTAAGAAGATCTTAATAAAAATATATCAGTTTTTAATGTTTTCAGAAAATCTTAACTGTGTCTCGTACGGTCCTTTTTTGAGACACATGAAAAAGATCTTTTTAGCGTGAATGAAAGATCTCTTTTATTTTTACGCGGGTAAGTAAAAAATTGAGTGAGACCTTACCGGTCGCGTTTTTCCGCCATTTTGAAAGAAAAAATCCCCAAAGAATCCTCAAAATCAAGTTGATCTCGTCGTCCCTCGTCCTTTGAGTCTTTGAAAAAGGAGCTCGATCCGAGCCAATTAAACGCGTCCAGCATGTCGAACGCGACGTACGACGAGCTGTGGCGCGAGGCGCAGACTCTCCTCGAGGACGTCGTGCAGGTCGACTCGTCGGTCCAGTCGAGTAAGTGTGTGCGCGAGCGGGCCGAGGCCCGGGGCCAACTGGCCGACCTCTACGTCCGGTACATCGCCGTCGGCAACAAGCTCGAGGAGTGCTACGACCAGGCGGTCCAGCCGCAGAAGCGGCCCCTGCTGCGCCGACTCCTGGACTCCGCCTGCGGACGGGTGCTCGAGCTCAAGCACGAACTGATGGAGGTCGAGCTGTCCGAGTACAATTACTGCGACGACGCGCTGCTGAGGTGAGGATCTTGCTGGGTGTAAGGTAGTGAACCCAATTGGCGATCAATTAACGTAAGGCCGAGATTCCTTTCTCAAAAAAACATGTTTATAAAGAAAAAATTAGTTTGAACGTGGTTTTATCAGTTAATTTATTATTTAGTTATAATAATAACGATGGGTTTGAATATATTTTTTATGTGTTTATTTCAAATTTTACTTAAATTATAAAAACTCCATAGAACCAATTCTCAATCACTATTTGACACTGGAGACCAGTTGTCGATATGCGTAAAGTAACCAATTGTCGATCAATCTTAACACATGAAACGTAAGGGTAGGAATATGTAATTTAATAAATGTTACTATATTTTAGTTATAACGCTCTCTAAATGAAATGGTTAACCTATCAAACGAATCAAAAATAGTTCTATTGTCAAATTTTTACTACAAAACCTTAGTTAAAACTTAGTTGATTTCACTATATATTTCTCTCAGGGTTCTTCCATATTATATCGGTTCGCTTATTGTAATATGTAAACAAATTATTATATGAATTGTTACATTTAAGGTCGAGTCTCGTGGAAGGACTACCTTAAGAATTTTGTTTCTTATCATCTTGCGCATTGTAATTGACAATGTAACTTAAATTTAAGGCGTTGCTTGACCCCAAATGAAGCAGAGCTCAGGGTTCCGAGATATTTCAGAAGAGAGAGGGAAAAAGAGATCGAGTCGAGGAGGAAGTTTATAGAGGAGACGCTAAGGAGTCTTGGAGAGCTAGAAGAAAAGCCGGAAAGCAAAAAGATGACGGAATTAGAAGCTATCAGGCTTATACAGGTGAGATGGTATGGAAAGAAGGATTGGACGTTTCTTTAAAATAACAGTTTCAGTGCTATATGGCATAAATATTCGTAAAGTTACCACGAGTTTTTTATAACAATTTCAGTACAAAATCGTTTTTCCTGGCGACTAACAAAAGATAAATAAATGAAAAAATAGATACATTTTTTATAATCGTTTAAGCTATGAATTGAAATGAATGAAGCTATGAAAGCGACTTATTTGAAATATTATTGAAATATTGTTAATTGTTCATGTTCTGTATATTCTGTTCATTATATTTTATTTCCACATTGTGGAAGATGTTTGTAATTACAAATCTTTGTAAAGACGTAACTCCCGTTGATACAGTAAAATAAAGTAAAATAATATAGTGCTACTAATAAAATTACCCCAATTATTAAATTAACATCAAATATGAAAAGCAATACTTCACTTTTTCTTGTATACAAGCAAAAAAAACTTTGAAAATTTTGAAAAAATATTTATAGAAAAAGAGATACGTCATTTTAGGCGCATGAACGAGCAAGACAAGGCCGCGTAAGATTTCAATTCATGAAAGAGATTCTCGAGATGAAAGAGAGATCGACAATCAGATCGGAGCCGAAAGAACCGGACATGGCAACTGGCATTTCAGCTGCAGTGAAGATACAAAAGGTTTGGCGCGGATACGCCACCAGACGTCGAATTCGACAACGCAAATTCGATGAAATGCTTCTGATAGGTAAAAATACTTGTTAACATTGATCAGAGATATTGGAATAAAAATTGTATTGTAAAAAATAAAGAACTTTATTTACTCTAAGGTATGTTGCAACCTTGTCAAAAAATATCGGAAAATACTAGAAAGTTGGAAAAAATCGAAAAGGAAAGATATGAAAAACAACATGAGTTTCAAGAAATATTGGACGCGTACACGGTCGAGACCAAGGAACGAATAAAACTGGAAAAATGTGCTATCATGGAAGAGAATATGAGGATTGAAATTAGAAACTGGATCAACAGTTATTATCAGCAGACGGGAAAAATCCCAGAATTACCGTCAGCAGAAAGTGGTGGCTCTAGAATGATTTTCAGTCGACAGGTTAAATATGCTTTATATGCTAAGCAAATATCAATAATGTAAACGTATGGCATGCCAAATATTTTTCGAATAAGTTATTTCAAATTGAATCATTTCGTTAATTACATAAAGTCTGGGTACTTATCAAGAATTTAGACCAAAGATGCTACTTCATCAATATTTAAAATTTTAATTGTAGTGATCTCATTTAGACATCTCACAATTTGGAAATTATGAAAATCACAGTTGACGTGCACAAACCGATTTGGTTTCGGAGAACGTTTATTATATGTATGACCTCAGACCAAACGAGACAAACTTACAAAATAATAGACGATTAATAATTTTACTATTTTAACATTTTTCTCATACATACATACGTACATACATAATACATACATGCATACATACACACATACATAGATACATAATACATACATACATAATACATACATACATAATACATACATACATAATACATACATACATTAATTACATACATACATAATACATACATAATACGTACATGAATACATACATAATACATAATACATACATACATACATACATACATACATACATACATACATACATACATACATACATACATACATACATACATACATACATACATACATACATACATACATACATACATATATACATACATACATACATACATACATACATACATACATACATACATACATACAAACAAACAAACAAACAAACAATAAACGTTCTCTGAAACTTTCATATCGATTCGTTATAAAAATAAGATTCTCGTAAATCTACTAATAGTGAGCTGCCTAAATAACATGATCAACCTAATGAAATCTCTACATAATTAAGCACCTATAGCTTCAAAGAAAAAACCCAATGCCGACGCCTCAAAGATCCATTCACTTGATCATTTCGATCCCTTAATCAACGCCATTTATTCACCCCCCTAGGACACCGAGAGCTCGATGAGCAAGTCGACCTCGGGCCTCAGCTCGTCCAAGGAGTCGAAGCGCTCCAAGAAGTCGGCCAAGGCGAAGAAGGACAGCGAGGCCGAGCAGCAGTCCGAGCCCGAGTCCGAGATGCTCGGCTACAAGCCGACCCCCTCGAACTTCCTGCCCGAGCTCGTGCAGGCGAACCAGGAGTACCAGGAGACCTGGCGCGATCGCGACGAGACGGCCAATCTCGAGCAGGGGCCCTATCTCGACATGGTCGACGCGGAGAAGACCCGGGAGGTGGAGAACGAGGTCAGAGTCGGCGTCGATCAGGCTTTGAGAGGTCGGTTGATCGTTTGTCTTTTGTGATAAGTTCGGGATTTTGTGTTGTGGCGGGTGATTCGTTTTGGATTCTTTTTTTTGGAGTTCGGTTTGCAGGGTTTTTATATTTTTGGGTGAACATTTTGGGGCCTTTCGTAATCGGTTGATACGTCTATACGTTGTCAAGATTTGTACGAAATTGGGAGTTATATGTTCCTCTTCCTTTTTTAACAAATACTTTTCCAATTTTTTCTACAAGGGGAGAAACTTTGATTTTTGACTGTTCTGTGTAAAATCGCACCCTTGCAATTAGTGTATATTTAGCAAATATTCAGTCACAATTAACTATTTAAAATTTTCAGCCCTTTATAATTATGTACTAGCTACGTTACTCGCTTGCTGACGCTCGGGCGTATAAGTTAAAATTAATGTAGCAGAATAATGATAAAATTTTTGTTTGTGATATTATTATTGAGATAGTATTAATATACTAGAATATAAATATTGTCTATTAACAACAAATTATCTAATAATATTCTATACATTGCGCTAAGCGAGTGTATGGCTAAAGATGTTAAACTTATAACCGTGTTTAAATATAAATAAATGATGATAAAGCTATTAAATATTACATATTTCCATCATTACGCGAAATCATTGGCTCGGGTGCTTAGTTACACGCCTGTGGGGGGTTATGAGTGAATCTAAGAGTTATTTAGAATTTTAGTATTTTTTGTTTGAAAATAAAATAACTATTTCTTAAGATGATTCATGAATGTTGATGTATGAATATATATATATATATATTTATTTTATAGTTTATTGACCATCAAATCAAATTAAATATATCTGATTGTACATATATCATAATTTTAAGTTGCAACATTATTAAACATTTTTGTTTAAGGGACATATATTCTTTTAAATTATAAATCATGATACTGCAACACAAATTTTAACTTAATTATTAAATTTTTAATTTGTAATTTAAAAGTAGTTGTTGATTCTACGAGTATAATTATAAATTACAATTTTATTTATCAGTAAATAAAAACCAAAATAAATAAAATAAATTAATAAAATAAAATATAAAAATAATAATTTTTTAATTAGATAAAATATGTGTTTATGGATTATGATAGTGATTGTCATATTTTTAAACTCTTAATTAAAGAGCGTTTTATTATAGAATCATAATAGAGAAGTAAAAGGGTATAATTTATACTTTCAAACGACCACGTCATTGGTTTCTGTAATGTCGACTAAGACTGGAGATTGGCATTCAAATTAAAGGATTTTATTAAATCAAAAAAATAGATAATAAATCTGTAATTGGCTCTCAGAAGCAACCTAAGGCATTCTAAAAAAGAGTATTTCACTGCATATTGATTAACTTTTGATTTAGTTTGTTTATCTTTCTTATATGAATAAGTGAGTATTGAATAACCTTCGTGTTTGCAAATTAAAAGCAAAAAATATCGGCAATTTAGGTTGTACGTCGATTTTGCACTTCATCAGCATTATTGCTCTCATTTTGCTAAAAATCAATATCTTTATTATAAAGGAGTCGCATTGTTTATCATGAAAAATATTCAAAATGGTTTTTTGGTTACAAATAACAACCGAATTTTATGAAATTTTAACCAGGCAATGCTTATACAAATTTGAAGTGCATACTATGTAATTATTTAAAATACAGAAGTCAATAATACAGATTACAGTAAAAAATTTCAATTTTTGAAACATAATCGGCTAAGCCCTTTGATTTTATATAAACATTATCTGATTTTCAAAAGATTTCGTTATTATTTGGATTCGGAAAACGCGCTTTATAAGTACACTCGACGTGGGACATTTCTGGTAAAATGCGTTTGAAATCCTCCAATGAGCTTAGCGAAAACATGCGTTCGAACCAATGAGACCCAATGAAATTGCAGCCTTTCAAAAAAATTCAATTGTATTCAACCAGAAATTTCCTACGTCGAGTGTACCTTTCATTTCCCCATAAGTATATATGTTCTAGCAAATATACATCAATTTGATGTATAATCCTGCAATAAGACTAATAATTAAATTATTTAATTATTTTATATATTTGTATATATCTGCGGCAAACCAGAAAGACGACTTAAGTCTACTTCTTTCGAAATTTGAGTTTTGAGCGATTTTAGTATCCTTACATAGTATATTTTCAGATAAAACTGCAAAAAATCAAGAAAATCTATATACAAAATACTCAGACAACATAGAAAGCATAATATAAAAGATTCCGTTTCTTAATAATTATTATGAATTATTATGATTATTATTACCTCCAATGCAAGAAATAAAATATATTTTACATTTATTTAATGTCTTTAATTTACGTTAAATACAAAATGATATATCAACATGAAAAGCATAGTAAAAACATAATATTATGTTTATTATTAATTATTATGATTGATTATTAACATTATTATCTGTAGTACAAGAAATGAAATACATTATATAATATTTATTTTGTCTTTAATACGCGTAAACAATGTATTAAAAATATAAAATCTAATCTAACTGAATATTTTCTTTTATGTAGAAAAAGAATGACCACAAAAAGAACATAACGAGACACAAAGAACAATAAAAATTCTTAACCACGTTGAAATAATAAATAAATACTTAAATAAAAATGTAGGAAGAACATCAGAAATCGCAATTAGACATCAGAAACCATAATTAGATAAAATGAAAAACGTTTTAAAACCATAAAATATGCTAGCAGAATATTTGTTTATCGGGAAAAGAATGACCACAAAAAAGAACAAAATGAAACACAAAAAAGATAAAAAATTATAACCTCTTTGAAATGATTAAGATATATTTAAAAAAGATAATACACTGCGTAATACATACATATGTACATATATTAAATATACTGATTCTTTAAACACTTCAAGAATCAAAACATCATCAACAAATAAGTGTAGGCAAGAAAAAGCCTCGTTATTGAATGATGATGATACAATTGATGAATGAAAATATGTATTTTATTATGATAATATTTTTTATATAATGCTTATATTATTTGCGGAATGATAGCAACAATAAATTTCTATAAAAGATATTTCTATGAAATATATAATACACTACATAGTAGCAAATCTCATAATAGTGTCAAATGAGTTTAGATAATTCACGCCATTAGAACATAGTTTTATACACATCATCGGGATAGTTTCTAGAGTTATTACTTCATGCATGTTATGCTTGAGTCGCACGGGTAAATTAACAGAGACTTAAATATATGCCTATACTCATTTTCATGTTTGACTGGATATGAGTACACGCGAACATTTGTGATTATAAAGGAATAATCATGATCATGTCTAATTGTGTTTAATCCCTTATATTATAATTTACGATCACATATAAACATATTATCTAATATTTTTCAGTAGTATAAGAAATTTATTTCGTTTATTGATAACAAACTTGACAATTCTTCTTGTATTTTTACTTATTTCGAATGCTTAATAATACACAATGGGTTATATATAAATAAGATATTATTGACATATATTATATGGTGTGGTGTGCTTTCATCCACTCGTCAAGAGGCAATTAATATTCTGATACGATCAAATCTGATAATAGTTAAAGAAGATTGTATGATTCACGCATTAAAATTTTAAATTGCAATTGAATCAATAAAGTGGCCTGTTCTAGATCGATTTAATATCAGCATAATACTCCAGTACTTTGATGCTATATCTTAACACGAATTTGCCTTTGAAATTATCTGATTTCTGCTTAATTCAATAATTAGTCAGTAATTAATTTTTTATTTAACACTAAAAGGCAAAACTAACGATTCTTTCAAAAACTAAAAGCAAACCAGATGACTCGAGAAAAACTTTATTGAATTTTTTCAATAGCTGACATAGAAGCTTTGCAAGCTGCTCTCGACAGGGACAAAGGCTACAAGGGAAAGCGGACAAAGAAGGCGCAAAAGCGAGTTCGCCGAAGTGGCAAAAAGAACAAGCGAAAAAAGGAAAAGGATTTGACTCCCGATCGCACTACCGAGTCGCTTTTCGAAGAGTTATTGCAGCAGGGGATCATCAAGCTTTATCCGGAAGTGCGCCTCGACAGTTTCAAAGGTCAAAAGTCGTTCGCCAATTTCGATCTCAGAGAGAAGGGCAAAGATCCCCTTCCAGCCATAGGTAAATTTAATTTGTGTAAACAAATCTAATGTTCTCCAAGAGAAAACTAATCAGTCAAGAAAACTTGTAAATCAAAGCTTTGTTTTTGTATTGTTTTAAATAGCAATTATTTCTTTAAAGAAAGAGGTAATGGAATTTTATCAAATTGGAAAATTTTAAACAAGTAACAAGTAAATGTGTTCAAATTCAATTTTAAATATAAATGGTATTATAAACAATGTGCATTCAACCGCAAAGTTGAAAAAAATTATTTGTTTGCACGCTTGTTTCTTACAACTATTTTACAACTATTTTACAATAACTTTACAATATTTACCATAAATACATAGTTTAACATAACTGAGCAACCATTTCTGTATTATACGGCAATATTTTCAGCTTAACCTAATTTAAAAAATATAAATAAATCGAAAATTACTTCTTCAAGTTTACACTTTTGTCCATGATTACAAGTAATAAAAAAATTGCTCTCTAAAATACTTTGACCCAAAGTCAATTGCTCCGCTCGTACAAAAAGCAATAAAATAAAATCTTCGTCAAATAACTACACGGAGAGAATTTTCTAATAAAAATTATGACGAAATTCGCAGTAAAAATTACCGTGAATGACTATAAAGCTGGGACACTCTAACTTTCCGGCAGATTTTATTGATATTTACGATAAATTTTACCGTACTGAAGGGTAAAAGTTGCCTGCCATAGAGTAAAAGTTTCCTGTACGAATCTTAGAGAAAACCAAAATTTGTGGTAAAATTTGTACGAAAAATTTTTAAAAATCTGGATTTTCTTTCAATTGTTGTAGCAGTATCATTAATACTTGAATAAGTACATTTATACACATTTATATTTGAGTTAACCTAAAATGTGTACACGCTCAGTTGTTTCCTTTATCAGCTGTCTTCTTTTTCTCAAATCAGGTAAATTTTACCATTCAGTGCGGTAAAATTTATAGTCTGTGCGGTAGAATTTGTAGTCAATGAGGTAATTTTTATAGTAAAATATCAGTAAAAAGTACCAGAAAGTAGGAGTGTCTCAGCTCTATAGTTATTTACGGTAATTTTTACCCTGAATTTCGTTATAATTTTTATTAGAAAATTCTCTCTGTGTACCATCTGCGATTGCACACGTATCAAACCGCACACCCTCAGCACTCAACTGTGACACGTAACCAGGTGACATCAGGCAGATCATAAACGAGTACTGCATCCTACCACTGGGCAACGAGACTCTGCGCGAGCTGACGCCCCTGGTGCGCTCGGTCCTGATAGCCGGTCCCCGGGGCAGCGGCAAGAGGATGCTCGTGCACGCGGTCTGCGCGGAGCTCGGGGCCACGCTGTTCGACATCACTCCGGCCAACCTGGCCGGCAAGTATCCCGGCAAGTCCGGCCTCATCATGCTGCTCCACTTGATCTCCAAAGTATGGCTCTGAGAATGAGTGACTGATTGATTGGTTGATTGATCGTTAGATGAGTGAAGAATAAAGCGAATGCTGTACATCTAAAGAGAAAGAATATTTTAGGGTAGATTGCGTTGGGGAAGTGAGGGTTACGTTGGGTTACGAGGATTTTTGTACACAGCCCTCTTAATTTGAAATAGTGAACATTCACTGTTTCACAGTGAAAACTCAGCCACTACATGAATTAGTTGCTGAGTTCTCACTGTGAAGCAGTGATACTTCACTGTTTTACAGTGAAATTTCCGAGGTTTCACTATTTCAAATTAAGAGAGAAGATCTTTGTTTATTGAGAGGACAAGGAGGTGGGGCAATAAGGCCAGTTTTCGACCTTTGTGCAACTGAGATGCAGATCACGAGGTTTCATTGATACAATAATTATACTCGCTGTAACGCTTCTTTTTTCTTGGGTTTGTAGGGAAGTGAGGGGTTATCTACACTTTTGTGATTTTACTAATGTCACGGAATTGCAGAGCTAATGGTTCTTTGTAATATTGAAACTTGAATTTTTCCATCATAACTGTTTACATTTTTTTATATGGCCAGAAGGAATTGTAACCTATCTAAGTGAATTTCAGAGTTAAGAGCTTCAATTTTTTACCAGCATATATGCTCGGGGCTAAGTTGTATACAATCTACACATACATGAAAATGTTAATTAACTTCAAATATTGTTATTTTCAATGTGTGTATGTTGTTATATAGATTTTATATTTGAGCTTTCACCATGCTACATGCCGCGATTTATTAAACAATTTCTGAGAATTTCATCAAAATGCGCCTTTCTATTTAAAATACACGTATATCCAAAGTAGCCCTAAGTTAATTATTAATTATCTATATCTCCGATGATTGCGCACTTTATGTCATTTAATTTTGGCGAACATATTAGACTTTGTAAATACTTTTAAGCCTGTAAGAACACAATTTCAAATTTACTTTCTTTGTATGCGAGGAAAAAGAATTAAAGGGGCAGGCACGGGTTAAACCCAAAAAATGAATTTTTTTTTCGACTTCAGAAAACTTTTTATGTTTAAAAGCAATCATTCTGAAAATTTGTATGCTATCAAAACACAATAATATCTTAAATTTTACCATTCTAAAGCCTCAAAATCTTGATCCTACACGTTACAATAAATAACTATTTTCAATACTGTATTTATTAAAGGAACTTTGTTCCTCACACGATTCTACTTACTATACTTACTTACAATTACAATCTAATGTAGAGAATAGGAATAAGATTTCTAACCTTAGAGCATTTTTGTTTAGTCAATTTCTAATTACCGTAAACATATTTCAGTATTAATTTTTTAAAGATCATAAAGAAATAAGTAAGTTTAATATATAATATTGTACATAATAATTGTAATAATTTTTTACGAATACCATAAATTTATAGAGAAGTATTTATTGCTTATTTTGTTATTGTACGACAGTTCCAAATTAGTGCTAATTCAAGGTAGTTCTTTCAATTACTGTTTGCCAATGAATAAAGAGTATGATCATTAATGAGCCATTTTAAAAAAATAACTTTTATCTAAAACGTTAAAATATTTCCATTAATTTTCAGAACTGTTTCAGCAGTTCACGTTTCTTAACAGAAATAGTTCTTCAATTCTTGAATATGTATCCCGTGTAGGTATCAAGACTACTCCAGCCATCTATAATATTTATGGAAGGCGCTGAAAAACCATTCGTAAAAAAGGTACCAAAAACCGACAAGACTGACCCCAAAAGACTGAAGAAGGACTTGCCAAAGTTGATAAAAAATATAACGAACGAGGATCGAGTCATTATGATCGGTACGTCTCGCAGTCCTTGGGAGGGTGATCAAAAGCTTCTTTATCAAACGTACGACAAAGTTGTATTTATTCCCAGGCCGGATTACGGTTCCATGTCTTTGATTTGGAAAAATTTACTCTATAAGGTGATTAAAAACAACTATTGTTATTTATTATACTTTTATTAGACATATTTATATTATACACAAATACATAATTGAATCTTTCAGTACTCCGGGATCAGCAGGCAATTCGACACTTCCGGGATGGCCAAAATCTGCGATGGATTCACAATCGGCACTGTAATGTCGGCCATCAACGAGGTGAGACAATTTTTCTTATCTCGCGAAATTTCGTAACGATATAAAACGACTCCACCGAAGGTCACGTTTTTACCTCTAATGGCCGCGGCGGTCCATTACAGGTGATGACGACGAAACGAATGGTTCAATTGAGAGTGCAGCCACTGACGCATATCGAACTGATTAACGCTCTGAGCTCGAAGGATCCGGTTTATCGAGAGGAGGAGGACTCATTTTTGAGTGAGCGATGAAAATACATTTTCGAAAGAACACAAGTACCCGTATGGAAAAAAACTCTCAAGTTGAGTGTTATTTCGAACCCTCAACTAAAATTGGGAAGGTTATTAAACTTGTATAATATACAAATTCAGTTGAGGGTTCGAAATAACACTCACCTTTTTTCCATACGAGTAGTTTTAAAAATCCTTTTGACTAATTGTTGCATAATCTTATCAGACTGGTATTCGAAAACCCCCACGTGCAAGAAGAAGCAGAAGGCCATTGAGATGGAATTGGCTAAGCTGGAGGAGGCGAACGAAAAAAGGAAGAAAGGGAAGAAGAAGTAATCGAATCTTGTCAGCGATGTGCGTGATGGGTACTGTAATAATCATTTCTGTGAAATGTTGATAGACATAATAAAATATACAATTTCCTTTGTACTTTGCACTTACATTAGAGGGCGATAGTAATTTATCGTTCAGACGTCGGCGTTGACATTGCGAAGATATTGTTATTCGTTAACGTGATAATTAGGTATAATGGCGAAACAGTCGGCACAAAAACGTTAGATATTTAAAGCTCAGCCACAAAATGATATCTTTGCGTAGTTAGTTTTTTGCGCAAAGCCCAAGATATACAATTAGACGGGGAGAGCTACTTTTCCCGAGTCATTTTATAAATAGATCCTATACCGAGTTTTCATAACGCATGTGTGCATTCATCAAAATCCATATTTCGCATTTATATTTCTGTTAAAAGGAAAGAAAAACGTAAAACTAACTGTATAACGTGCATCAGAAGGTCATTACTGTCGATGTTTCAATTTTTTTTTCAAGTTCAACGCCAACGTCCAAAGAAACCCAAATGAAACGTGCGTCGAAAAAAGTCGTTATTTTCGATGATCATCATTTTTTTCGAAAACCGGGAAAATCGAAATTCAAAATCCACGCACGTGCACGCGTCGATCTTCGTATTAGGAATTTTCACATATGACGTGACGCCCCACGTGACCGAACGCTGGGAGTACAACATTCAAAATTGCGCTGATTTATTTTTATTAATAACACATCAGCTAAGCATACTTGATTCGCTAGCTGAAAATATTGTTTATTTATGATCAAAGCATAAGCGGTCAAAATCTGATACCTTATAATTGCGATTAACTTAACTGGGATATGATTTCACGGTATTTGAATACTGGTGAAATATACTAACGAGATTGTTATTATTATTATTTATACAATATAGTATAAATAATAAATTTTTTATAATAGCAAATTTGCTTGAAATAGTCAATTTTATCCATTTTTATAGGTTAAATCGTAACGTATTTTTACAATTTTATTAGTTTTACTGATAATTTGTAATAATAACATCACACAATGTAAAAGTATATCATATGCAATTATTTGCCTGCATATTTTATTGAATTAAATATAAGTAAGCTACATTTTTACTTTACTACATTTTTTCCAAAAATATATTTTTTAAAATAACCATTTTATATTTTGAACTTAATAACATAAGCAAGAAACTAATTGCATATAATATATACTTACATTTTGTATGTTACTATTACAAATTATCAGTAAAAACAATAAAGTTGCAAAAATACTTACGATTTAACCTAAAAAAATAAATAAAATGGGCTATTAAGCTAACTCGCTATTACCAAAAACGTATTATCTATTACAATATTGAATATTAAATTCGTTAATATATTTCACCATTATTCAACTAGAATTGAATCATATCCTAGCTAATTTAATCTGAATTGTAAAGTAACAGTTTTTGATCGCTCATGCTTTGATCATAAATAAACAATATTTTTAGGTAGCGAATCAAGTTTGCTTAGCATTCATTAGGTAGCTTAGCAAAATAGTATATTATGACACTGTTGTGGGAGATGGTTTTCTACCTTGCTCGAGGGTTTTCGCACGAGCGAAGCGAGTGAGAAAATCGAGCAAGGTAGAAAAACACCTCCCACAACAGTCTCATACGATATTTTATAGCACAACAACCTCAAAATCGACAATAAAGTTGGCATTTTGAGGTTAGTGTGCTATAATAGTTATTTTTGGCATATTTTTTCATACTCAGAAATGACTGCGCTGATTGTATGATGTTGCGCTCCCAGCGTTGGGTCACGCGTGGTCGTGACATCAGACATGAAAAAGCCTAATACACCTGAATTACCCGCGAACGGTAAGACAGTTCCAATCCACTACCGTACAATACGATATAATATACCTATATACACACACACGCATCGAGCGACTGCGGCCAAGGCCAAGTGCACCTGCACCGGCGAGGCTCGCATGTGCCCGCGCGAAGAACACGTGTCTATAACATATTCCCCCTGCTCTCGGTTCGTTTTAGAAAGCCATGCAGATGACGATTGTAGGTATAAGTGTACCTAAGGTAAAGGGCTCAGTACTTGGACAAAATGAAAATTGTGACCAGTACTTGGACAGTGACAAAGATTGTAATTACTGATAAAGATGATAAAAAGATGTATTCATTGGCATGCATACAGATAGTTTATGATGTGTAGTATATAATTTAGCCAAATTATGTTAATTTACGTCTTAAATTTGTTATAAATGTAAATATAACATTTTGAGGTTATGTTGAGAACTGTAATATGCCGAATGTATTTCCAAGTTTACGTCCACTGCTTTTTCTGAACCCAGTAGTTGGATACATTTAATTCATATGTCCAACTACTAGGTCCTAACTATGTCCAAGTACTGGGACAAGCTTGAGATATGATGTCTAACTACTGCGACATATAGTTCAATTTTTAAACTTACATTTTTAGTATAAAGAAGTATGTCAGCGTATTTTTTTCTTGTACTAATAACAGTAAAACATGCCGAATTAACGATTAGATCAAAGATTTGGGACAAATATTGAGATTTGGCTCTACACAGAGAGAATTTTCTGATAAAAATTACCGTAAAAATCATTGTAAACGTGGGATATTCTGACTTCATGGAAAAAATACCCTACTGAACGGTAAAATTTACCGTGCTGAATGGTAAAATGTATAATGAATAATGTTCATTTTTACCGTTCAGTAGAGTAATTTTCCCCCTGAAGACAGAATATCCCACGTTTACAATGATTTTCACGGTGATTTTTATCAGAAAATTCTCTCTGTGTACAAACACTGATTTCGTATTTTTATTTCAAAAAGTGTCCAAGTACTTACCTACTTTACCTTAGTGCGACGACTGCGACGGCACGTATAAGTACGCGAGTATAACTCAATCTCGAGCGGGAGACTTTGAATACGTTTTGTAATAAAAAATAATGTATATTGGGGAATTGCGGAATATATTAATTGCAGTGCGTCGGCGCTTCTCGCTTCACGAGTTCGTCGCGTGCGCGCGGCGAGCCTGGAATTCTGTCTGGACGTGGATCGATGATAAACGATACGGTTGAATTGTTGGCGGAGATTTTGGACTGACGGAATTTTCCTTTCTTTTTTCATTATTATTAGTAGGATTTTATTTGAAGTATTTGTTGGTGATAGAGCATTGTGGAAATTTTATAGTTTGGGATACGAAGCTACCGAACGGCCGGTAAACTTTACTTTTAGTTGAGAAAGGGATTTTGAACCCGTGTGATGTGTATTTTATAATGAATGACGTTGATTGATCTTTTTTATGGTAGTTGTTATGAATTTCATTAGTGCTTTTCGATTTTGATCCATTTTTTGTTTAAAAGACTAGATTTATTAGTAACAAATCTGTACACTTTTATTTATGTTTATAATCTTCTTGCCCTGCATTAACGATTGTATGTCAATTAATTAAATTCGTTGAAAGCTTTTATGTTTCCACAAGTCTTTAATGAATGTTTTGTAGCTCGCTCTGAAGAATAAGCCTATAGTTAACTTTATATCATAATAGGGTTTTAAAACCCACTTATTCCGGACACTCAAAGATGATCTGCTGTCGAGCTACTGTATCTTATATTTATTATGTATTAGAAATTTTGAAAAATTACAATTACGTGCAATAAGTAATGTTTTACATACTTTATATCATTTATTAAAATTTCTTACTTACTCTTATGCTTTATTCTCTGTTAAAAGGAAATAAGGTACTTTCAACTTTGCCAAAATTCTGCTCCATTCCAACCATAGACACATAAGAACAACAATTTTAAGCCCTGGTTTTTGTAAAACGGTCCAGTGATTCAACATAGAACCCTGCGGCAAAGGAATTTTTCTTCCAAAACAATATCCATATACATTAATAAACAGACATGGAAGAGTAGGGATGCTATTGCTAATAATGAATCGACGGTTCACATAAAGACGAAAACTAGACTAGACTAGACTATTTCAATTTTTCGAGAAAAGACACTATTTCATTTTATATTTATAAAAAAAATAATACGTTTAAAACTTTCAAAACTATATGAATGTGTTGACTTATAATTGATATGTTTTGTTTGTGTACTTTGTTGGAAAATTTTTCCGTGATTTTTATCAGTTTTTCACTTTATGAAAACTAGATGACTTATACAAAATCTGAAATGCTGTAGTCTTCAAATAAGTCGTCGAAATGAAGTCAGCTTTAATTTTAGTTAAATATAATATAATTTGACAATAAGTTGCAAATTTTGTATCAATAAAAAAAATTATTAACGTGCATTTATGCATTGTTTAAGTGTCAAAAAGGGCTAACACTTAAAAAGAGCTGGATCATTTACTGTCATTTTTTCGAAGTGAATTTTGTGTAGATTCAATCAAAACATTTCCTTATTTGTTTTGTATAAAAAGAAATCTTAAAATTTTTTTTTGAAAGATTCGTATGACTTTACTATATACTATTCAAGAATACACCCAATATATATGATAAGCCGGGGATTTTTAGACTTAAGTTATTACTACTTTTTTTTTACTGCAAATTCAATGAAGGTACTCAATTATGGGTCAGCCCACTTTAACAGTGCGCGAAATCTTACCTATGATCAACTTTGTTAATCTAGTGGATCCATCTAAAAATGTGTACTAATTTACATCTATACTTTCCAACCACTTTTACGATGTTTCGATGTTTTACTTAAAAATATACACATTCTCAAAATTGAGGAATTTCCGATTTTCTCTGGATACAAAAATGATGAATTTTCGTAGTTTCATTATAAAATAATTTTCAAAGTTTCTTTTTTTTTTTTAAAGAAAATTCACTTATACCAGTTTCATTGGTTTGTCTATATATATACATAATAACTATAGAACATTAATAAGGAAAGTGTCATACCTCCGGGTCACAAATTTTGATGAAAATTTGGGAAGTACTTTCTAGTACCTAAGAATGAAGCCTAACACCCATAGTTCATTCTATTGGGCCCTTTTATTCGAAATATAAGCTGCTTTACTCCGAATATACGTTATTTTAGTGAAAAAAGGTACCTCTTCTAATGATTATAACTATGCATGGGTTAGCCCTAGAAAAAATTGTCTGACATATAATAAAACTAGGCGGAAAGAGCTTCTATTTCAGACCTGGAACATTAAAAAATATTAATCTGAGCCAAAGTTATTAACAATTGAACATGGTGACTTAAAATGCATTAAAAATCAACGAAATTAAATCAGTTAAATTTCCCTCGAATATTCATGCATTTTCAGTCACCATCTTTCATTATTAATAACTTTGGCCCAGATTAATATTTTTTAACGTTTCTGGTCTTAAATTAAAACTCTTTTTACCTACTTTTATTATCTTCTGGGTGATTATTTCTAGTGCTATCCCATGCATAGTTATAATCACCCTAGAGGTACCTTTTTTCACTAAAATAACGCATATTCGGAGTAAAAACGATTATATCTCGAATATAAGAGTCCATTAGAATGAACTACGGGTGCTAGGCTTAATTTTAAGATAGCCGAAAGCACCTCCCAAAGTTTCATCAAAATTCGTGTCCCGGAGGTATGACACTCTCCTTGTAAGTATACAATAAAAAAAGCAAAAGTTGTTCGGACAAATTTTAGTCATTAGGCTAATTTTGCCAGCATCGAAAGTTAATTTTAACAGCTCAGTGCTTATTGTGTGAATAAAGTTGTGTCTTTGTAGGAATTTATACATATATAAACTTACAAAAATCCTCGGTGCCCCGATAATTCCTTGCTCTCGTGCAGTACTATCTAAATTGGTAAAATGAATTGCCTAGTACCGCTCGCACAATTTACGCCTGGTACCGCTCGTATATTATTATATATATTTTTCGTAATTAAATATTTTTTAAATCTATTAGAACTTAAATTGCATTGTAAAATATTCCTGAGTTTTTCTTTGTAATTTTTTGAGCAGCAAAATGTCTAAAATTGAATACAAGGTAAAACAAATGGGGAAGAATGTAAAAAAGCCACAAAATGACGACTGCTAACTGAAATATCACAGAGAGTAAGAATAGTGATTATATTGGAAATGGGTGTTAAATAAATGATAAAACACAATGTATATTTCAAATAAAATAACTTTCGTTTATTCAATCTCGCACAAGGAAGGAATAACGTTAGCAATGTGCCATAACTAGATCCGATGCTCTATACGACTAAAACACTAGGTAAAAGAGCATAAGAGAATTTCGGGGCTGGCGCATATAGTTCCCCACTCTTCTCTATACTCGCATTTCAGTTTATGTCTATACTATGGGACATTTCTTAGTCAGTCGATTCATTTCTGTACACGCAGTTAGTAGTATAGAACTACAGTAACACACATAGGTATGCTAAAGCATAGCGATATTCCAACACACCCTCTCAAAAATTAATCGACTAACAGTTAAACTGAGAAACTAACAATGTGCCTTTATATCTGTACATAGGTATGCTAAAGCATAGCGATATTCCAACAGATTCTTTTGCTTCTAATAAATGCTAAAGTTCATAGGTATTCTTCATAAAAATACTATTTTCTTACATTAAAAACTTTTTAACTATTATTTATTGACCATTTACACCATTAAAACTACGAAAACTATTCGCGGTTGGTACTAGGCAAACCTTTTTATAAATCGTAAAAACGCAAATTTTAAATTTGAATTTATAATTAATTCAGATATTATTTTTGAAAAAAAGAAAATGTTCTTTAAAAAAGTCCATTCAACAAACAAGTTCCAATTTTTAATCTCTAATTTCACCGTCAAGATCAAAAGTTACAGCCAAAATATGTATGGGGGCGGTACTAAGCAAGTCTCCCCTATATAACACAATATAATGTCCGAACGAGCGAAAAGCGTTTCACCGGAAAAAAAACAGCCGATGACCGGTGTTCGCACGATATATCTTTCCTAACACCGAGCGATCATCAACTCCGTTCTGAATCTCGCACGGCGACCTCACGTGAATTATCGCGTACTGGTCGTGTATTTCGTCCGGCGTGGCCCTCTATTCGCTATGAACATGTGGTATAGTATTTTCTATCTTATTTTCAAGAATAGACGAGATCGGGGTAGTACAAAATACACAGGCTCTTATGGACATTCAATGAAAATAATATTTCTTTAATTACTGATGAATCAGAGAATATCCTTATAATTTATTTTAATAATACGTAAATATGTCAATTCAAGAAAAAAAATTGAGATCACACAGATTGTCAGAAACTTATAGAAAATTATTTTCATTGAATGTTCATAACTAGAACCTGTGTATTTTGTACTACCCCGATCTCGTCATTCGTCCGTAAGATGGCGTTATTTTTGTGTACAATTTCTGTCGTGCTCTGTTTTTTCGCAAAGTATAAAACGCTGATTTTATTCTTTAGAGAATTTGACAATGACCTAAAAGATTAAATTGTACAAATTATTCTTTTATAAAAAATAATCTTCAGCTTTTATTCTTTTGTAAACAATAAAGTTCAGCATTTATACTTTCGTAAAGAATAAAATTCAGGTTTTATTCTTTTGTAAAGAATAAAATTCAACTTTTATTCTTTTGGTACAACATTAAGGTTAGATTTCATATTCCGAAGTTTTCTCGAAAAAGAAACAATGTTAGGTACTTTCTAGGTCTGAAAATATTCCACATTTTAAGACGAATCGAAGGTAACTTTTAGTTTTTCAATTAACCAATTACTATTTGAATAATTAGCATAAATGTGCAAGGACAGTTGATACAACGTCCTCTTAAAACAAATGAATAAAAGCTGAATTTTATTCTTTACAAAAAAATAATTTGTACGATTTAATATTTTAAAGTCACTGTCAAGTTCGCTAAACAACAAAATCAGCGTTTTATACTTTGCGAAAAGAATGAAATGCTATTTTTATTCTTTCTAACGTCAATTTTTATTCTTTTAGGAGGATAAAAATTGAGGAAGTGCTGAGATGTCTCGTTCAAAATATTTAAATATACTACACGTTTGCATACATTTTTTATTGATTACAAATCAAAATCACTATATCATATAACATATATTATATAACCTCTCAAATTGAAGCTGAATAGTGCAGCTTTAATTTAGGAGATTGTAAAAGGTTCCACGTGTGAAATAGTACGCTATGTAACAAGGGAATAAAGTCGAAGATTAGTCCCGTGGATGGGTTTACTTAAGTAAGTAATCACCCGAGGGAATACTCGACTTTATTCCCGTGTTGCATATAGAACTTTATTCCCAACTTAACTGTGGTCTCTTTATTGACGGAAAAGCGGGACTTCCGGTAAGAACTAGAATTTATTGAAAATGTATATTAATATAGAGGAAAATAATTTGCGAGAAAAAAGTAATTTTTCGGGTATAAGTAGATTTCGGGAATCATATGCTACTTTTGTCCCGCTTTTAAGGTCAACAAAACCTGAAACAATGTAGATTAGAAATTAATAATAAAATTTACTGTGCAAACACCTTTTTTAATAATCATGTTAATAAAACTCACCGTACCTGGTGTTATAGGTATCGGCAAATACGGGAAACCACTTTCATTTACTTTTCAATTTTAAGAAACTATATCTCTCTGGAAAGTTCTTGTTTTTGATTTGGACAAAAGCTTTCGAGATATATTTTTTAAAAATTGAAAAGTAAATGAAAAAAGTGAGGTCCTCGTAGTTTTTCGTGACAGCCATGCCCAGAAAAATCAATTAAACCCCATTGAAACGCTCAAAATTGGACAAAATTCCCATTCAAATTCTTTATTTTAATTGGGAATTTGTACAACTTGACGGAATTTTATGGGATTTTTTTTGCCTTAATAAGAAAATCACCACTGGTTAGCGATATTACGTATCCAGCTCAAAAAATACTTAAATATATAATTCTATAGTTAAAAATAAATAAACATAGTCATTGGATCACTGCCTAATGCAAATACCCACTTACAGAAAAAGCTTTTAGATCTCTTTTGCTCTGAAATGCACTGTCCTAATAATTAAGTAATAGATAACAGATAGAAACTCTTGGACCAGTAACTGCCACCTAAATATTAGACATAATATTATGCTATTACATATAATACAAAATACTGCGCTTTTTTCTATTTCCCTAATTGTACCAATATAATGTCTTAATACATTTTTTAACGTACGACTTTACAAAATTTTCTTGCTGTTTTGATTAAAATCAGCCATTTGACAGTAATAGATCCTCTGACAGTAATTGCGGATCTTACCATATCCACATCTAATTATATGAAAAACTACTTTTGCTACTACGACAACGAAAACACAAGTTATCCAACAAACTCTATTTTTCCTCTATTTGTATACACGCATCTTCCTCTCCGCCTATGCAAATTACATAATTTCTCTACAATAAGCATCCATCAGCTCTCAATTTCAAAAGAAATCATATCTCTCGCGTCCATCCTCGTCAACAGCCCCACTATACACTTACCCAATAAAAAAGAAAAAAAAACTTATCTACCGACAATGCATCTCGATATATAAGCAACACAATATACCCACCGATCGAGCGAAAAAGCGTCTCACCCGAAAAAGAAAAAGAAAGAAACATCCGATGACCGGTGTGCACACGATGTATCTTTCCTAACACCGATCGCGGTCATCAACTCCATCGCGAATCTCACGCGGCATCCACGCGTGTGTATCGTCGTGTCGTCCGTACACTCATTCCCACTCGCGCATTTCGCCCCGGCGTGCTTCACTCGTAGACATTTATTTTTTTTCTTTTCGAAAGCGCGATAAAATGCCGGATCGCGCCACGCATCGTATGTTCGCTGTTGAGTGCGTGTGTATTCACATTCTTTTTATCTCGGGAGACTTTTCCCCCTAGATTGTGCGGATTGCGGCTCGCTCTGGCTGTCTTTGTGCGCTCGTCGCGTGGTGATGATGATTTTGATGTTCGGATGGATGATTGGGAGTACGGACGTATGTGCGAGTGGTGGTTGGTAATAAAAGTTTGGGAGATTGTTAGATGATGAGCAAGCGGGATTTTAATTAAATGCGGGAGTTTTTTCTAATAGGATCTATGCGTTTTATCGCTTTTTTGTAAATGCTACTTTGTATTTGTAAATATGGCTTCGAGTTCTTTGATAAGTGTAATACATTGACGCGTTTGAGTTTTTTGAAAGGAAGAAATAGAGGTTAGAATATTGGTAGTCGCAGCAATTTTTTAAGAATATTATTCTTTATTTTTGTACGAAATTGTAAATATAAGTTCAATTTACTAAAAAGTAGCTCTAAATTCATGGCTTTTTGAAATAAATTGAAATTAACTTTTATGAAATTATAATCGTGCCATAATATTGGTTACAGTAAACGTACTTTATTACAAGCTCGTCTAGATAAATACAAACAATAACAATTTTAGATTACATTTTGATGAATTATTCACACGATTTACATCAAAAGTTTCCTAGGACAAATGTACAGTTATTGTGATGCAGACGATAATAGTTTATCAATATATATGAAATATTCATAAACATTGAAAAAAACAAGCACAACCTTGAGCAGGTAAAGCTATTTAATCAAGGTATTAACCGATAAGAATAGATTCTTTTTATTGCCATTTCGACACGTATAACAGAGCTGAATCGAAGTAATTTGCATACACGTAATAGAAGCTTTGAATTATAAATGGCGGTTACAGCCTAATTTCAAACAGTTATAAAGGCAGCAGTAGCTCAGAGTTAATGTTTCCTTTGGACTTCATATGTAGCATCCAAGCACTTCATAACATAAACATTTTTAAGAAGTTTAAGGTATTCATAAATAGTTATTGTATATTAGGAAATTTTATTCATTATATAATTGTTTTTGAATTCATAACCTTAATAATAATATAGATCCGATGTGAAAGTCAATAGTTTGTAATAACTTTCATTCTTCACAATTTCTTGTTTTCATAGATTAAAAGACGCAGGAAAACGTAATGAATTTGCAAAAAAAGTATCAAACATCTAAAAACTATTGAATTGTAAATAACTATTATAAGTATAATATACCCTGTTATACATTATTATGAATAAATTGTTCTTTTATAGAAAAATGTATAAACCCATATGTAACAATTCTAATTTATCACCACCTAAAATACCTGAGTTAATATAAATAATCACATCCACAATTTCTCTGGCAAATTCTGTTATTGAATACTTTTTAATGGTGCGTCTGGGAGTGTTTTATTGTTTTGTACTTGATATGGGCTAAAGATGACGTTCGCGTCAGAGTTTTTCTCACGCACTCGAAAACAACTATCGGAAATTCAAACGTTGTATACCGACATTGCAAATGGTTCTGTTCGAGTGCGTGAGAAAAATTCTGTCGATAACATCATTTTTAGTCAATTACCAAGTATTCAAAACATTCCTATGACGCGCCACTAAAATACTTAATAATGGAGTTTGCCTGTCAGATTTCGGATGTGGTCCTGCATCACCTCGGTTGACAATATAATACCATTTAAAAATAATTGCTTTTGAAGTCAAATTATATATTAAAAACTCTGTATAAAACAACATAATGAACCGATATTTCTATAACAAATCAATAGTATTTATTTCTTAGGTATAATCAAGATTATTTCTTTTTCATATATATATAGTTACAAGTTTAGCATCATTCCTTTACCACCTACATACTTCACAATAGATAAAAGATTATTTTTCACTCCTGAATATTCAGACAATGAAGTCCTACACACAAATTTACAGTATAAAGTCAATCAATTAAGAACAAAAATGCACCTATCGTTTTACCTCATTCAAGGTGGTGTCCTCCCTTAAGGTTAGATTTATAGCAATTTAAAGAACTTTTTCTATTGATTTATTCACTCTTGAATGCCCACGGCTGCGTAGTAAGTAGGAAAACACAAGCAAGCGTACTCAACTAACTCTCTAACTAGTGTTCACATTTTGTCTAAATATGAAAGATACAAGAAATGTAATCCGGGGAAGTGAAGGGAAACTTTAAGAAAATAGGGTAAAATTTGATAAAATAAGTGAAAAAATCAATATTTTATCAGGCATTCAGTAGTAAAAATTGTCATCATCAGTTTTACAGGTTCCTAATTAATGTTTTACCTGGGGTGCGACGTGGGCATCGTACATTTATATATCCGACAAATTGTGTTAGCAACGTAATTAATGAAACTACTGCTTTATGTTGTTAAGACATTAAGAAAAGTATCCTGAAAGTTTTAGCCTGATCTGTTGACATGCAATGTGCTCAAGAGACTTCTAAATTAAGGTGATGCTAAAGCCACCTGTCACCGACAAATACGAGGATCCACTTTTCTCATTTCATGTTCAATTTTGCGTAAACATCTCTATGGAAAGTTGTTATTCCAATCAAAAAGAACAACTTTCCATAGAGATATTTTCATCAACATCACCTTAAGCAATGCAAAATCTTGAGCTCAGAGAAACTCATTTTTGTAAAAAAAAATATAAATTTCTAATTTACTGATATCTACTTAAAATACTTTAAATTTAAATGTAACACTTGAAGAGGCGATTCTATTTAGAGACGTGATTGGAAATTTATAATTTATACCATGTGGGTGCTCTTGGTCGTATTAAAGCATTCATTTTAGATATCAGAAATGAACAAAAGTGATAATTTCGATTATTTTCTTCATTATCTTTTCTTTTTTTGTCCAAAAAAATGCTAACTAGCATGCAAGCTATTTTTCCACTGAATTTCACTATAACTCCACCTTAAGGTAGTTGTATCGCCAGAAACGAGTATTATTGAAAAAATTTCTTGTATAGCATCCAAGAGTCTACGTATCGATGAAAATATTTGAGGTAAATATGTATGTGACGAACTATAAATAAAATATTTCATATTGATTTATGTTTGTTTAGCCTAGATATTGTTTAGTAAAAAAGGCTTTTACTTAGTTACTGTAAAAATCTGCATTTTAGACTTAATTTTAATTTTTCAAGGCTTATATTTACGACCGTTAAATAATGATAAAATACTTTATGTATAAGGCATAACAGTTAATTGTTTATAAAATGTGTGACAAAATCGCTTCAAAAACCGTTTATTCATTTGTTCAAGCATATTTTATAGGAGCATAGTAAAAAAAATCTGATTTTTCGACGGTCGATGTGAAGACATATGTTAAAAGAAAAATATAAGCCTTGACAAATTAAAATTAAATCTAAACTGTAGATTTTTACAGTCGCGAAGTAAGAGCCTCTTTTTACTCAACAATATCTAGGCTCAACAAACATAAATTAATATGAAATCTTTTTTTTACTGTTCGTAACATACACATTTACCTTATACATTTTCTTCTGTGCTCATCGACTCTTGAACACTACACAAGAAATTATTTCGATACCTTAAACACAATAAATTAAAAAACTTAAAACAATGTAAATAAAAGAAGAAACGTAAGAAACCTTTATTTATACACCTATTGCACGTACAATTACAAAATTATCACGCAAAAGCTCACTTCACTTGTATTGCGTCCTCCAACGCAATCATAAAAAAACCCAACCAGTCCCACCCTCCGGCCTCCAAACCACCGCGAAATTCAAATACAAAAGTGTCCCCTCGCTCTCTGCCCCAGAAAGAAGAAAAAAAAAACCCTCGTCCAGCACCGTGCAAATGCTCTGCACCGGCAGCTGCACGAACTACAGACCAATAAGAAGCAGCGGGCATAAATTACACGGGCTACACAGGCGCTGCCTTCGCTTCCACATTCGCGTCTACTCCCCGCGGCAAGTTTATTGATTTCCGATGTCCATCAGGTTGCCGCCGCCGGCGGTGATGATAAGCTGTCGGCGAGGAATTATGTAAGGAGAGGAGAATGTACACTTACAGCGGGGTGATGATCCGAGGAGGAGTATATGAGAGCACGCGGGGATCGCGTGGATGGAAAATGGGCGAGCTGCCGTCAAGCTGTGCGCGATGAATGCTTCGTGTACATTGTTTGCGATCTCGGGTGTTAGTGATAATGCAGAGGAGATTCGCGTGTCGGCGTTGCTTGGACGGTGGGCTGATGGGAGCTCGTGGAATCATGTGATGATCGCGATGTAAACAAATATAAGTAGGGGTGGGATGTCGAATGGATGCGAATTTTTAAATTTCTTTTCAAATGCAATTTCTGCTTGGAGATGTGAATATCGCTTTTAATTAATAGATAAAATTTCGCTCGAAGTTTCAGTTTTGATTAGAGAGTGAGAAACATACAAAAGAAATTTTTTACATGGTCGAAGTACCAATGCTCAAACTAGTACATGTTAGTTTTGTTCGTCCGAATTGGTGACCACTCTTAGGTAAAATATTACGTTTGAATAGTTAGCATTGTTGATTTTTTGAATTTTTACTGGTCTCAAAATGTTCTTGAATTTACAATGATTGATAAAATTCAAATTTTTTTACTTTTTCATGAGAAATAAACATCAGAATCCTACTTTAAATGGTTTGGTTATACTATTAGAAAGTATAAATAAATGGCAGAGAAATTTTAATGAATTACGTCGTTAATGACAGCACAAATACCGATAACGCAAGAATCTGTCATTTAATTTTTGTTTTTTCGAAGAGGAAGCTCCTTTATAACAATGCATTGTAATATCTAATTTCAATTTAATTTGTCGCTTGTTTATTTTTTTTCTGACAGACCATGCTTGTTTGTTACATTAGCCATTCAAGTTATAGATGTCAAAGCAAGATAAAGAACAACAAGACTGAGGCTAGATTAAGAAACATACATAAATAACAACTATCTAATATATTTTACCATATTATAAAACTTTAGGTAAAAAATTCTGTCATTAAAAGGAGTTTAAGTTATACAAAATCTTTAATTTGTAATATTCTTGTTGAAATTATAAACTATTTTAATTGTAGTAAGTAAAGGGGCAAGTCACCTTTAGACTCTAAAAAGAAATTTTTTTAAGAGTTCATAAAACTTTTTATATTTAAAAGCAAACTTTCTGAATTTTTGCAATATTTTTTTATAATTTTTTTTTTCAGTGACAAGCATATTTTTTAAAAAATCCATAAATAATTTCTTAAAAATTTGTTAGATGTCCAAAAAAAATTTAGAAAAAAAAATTTAACGAAAATTTTGTTTATTATGTCACTTCGAATCGTGCACGCAGCAAAATCCTTCTAATAAATATGATACTGACAATTAATAGCGATGTATCGTGACGTGTAGGATCAAAATTTGAGGATAAGTGATTAAGTGAAAAAAAAAATTCAGAAATTTTGCTTTGAAATATAAAAAGTTTTGTGTACTATTAAAAAAAATTCTCTTTTGGATCTAAAGGTGTCTTTCTCTTTAAATAAAACAATCAAATCGTTAAAAGAAAAACATAAAAACCAATGTAGATGAACCGAAGCGTAACTCATAATCTTTAATTTCCAAGCATAATCCTCTACTGCCAGGTAAGCCGCAGACCTTACGTGTGCTAATACCTAAACCACACGTCTCAAATTTCCTTCCAACTCTATATACAACATCCCAAAAGCCCGCGAAACTGCGTAAAATTCAAAAAGCCCCGAATCGAAACACCACACTTTCCCATTCTCCGGATCTCATTGGGGCTCTCTTTCCGCTCTTATCTCGCCAATTAGCGCGCCTTTAGAAAGCCACTGCCACTGCCACCGACGCGTCGCCCGGTGTGCGTCAAAGCGCGCGTGCGGCATTCCCCAGCTCGCGACTCATACCTACCTTAGGCTGCGTCTACATAGACGCACTCGGGTGCGCACCTATGCTGACACATAGAAATTTACTATTAATAGTCACTACCCAAGGAAATATTACTACGGTTGTTTTGATTTTTGACTCGATCGAGCATCATAACCTCAATTCTGATATTTGTCAACTTGTTCAATTTAAAATAGAATTAACATTGTTATAATTTTTGTATTTATTATATTATATTTGCATATTAGTATTAGGAACTAATAATAAGTATTTGGTAACGTACGGTTTGCTTATGTAGATATATTGGAAGATTTATTAGTCTAATAGATTTTACGATTGAAAATTATTTTTTAATAAGCTGTTTGAATTTATTATTTGTTTGTGGAATATGTTAATAAAAAGAAAACAGAAAAGATGTAGAAAAAGGCAGACAAATCTTCCAATACACTTCCACACATCTGAAGTTCAGTAATTAAAGATTCAGGCTACAATGATTGATAATTGACGATTGATCTATTCAAAAATCAAAATAAACCTAGAAATATTTCCTTGGGTAGTGACGATTAATAATAAATTTCTATGCATCACCATAGGTGCTCACCCAAGCGCGTGCCGAAGTGCGCACCCGAGTGCGTCTATACTCTATGTAGACGCAGCCTTACCCACACTCACGCACTCACTCACGCACACTCGAATCCTCTCCTTTAAAACACACGTGCGAGCCGCGCGCACATCATAACAATCCAATCCGACTGTATATACTATATACTCCTTACACTCTCTCTTGCGCGCGCACACACATCGGCCCACCGGGACTTGTACATGTACCTATATATACCTATATATACCTATATATGCGTGGTTTTATCTCTCGCGCGCGTGCTCGCGTATGTATCTCCGCGCAGCCGCGCGCGCGACTCTCGCCATCGGAGTGGGTGCCTGCCCTGCGCTCGCCCATTGGTCGGCGCCACATGGTCTGATGTCAGACCACAACGCCCGGCGTGCTCGGCGCTGCTGACATGCTGCTGGCCGCGTGTATATAGGTGCCTAAGGCCGAGGGGGGAGACGGGGGAAGACAGGGGGGAAGCCGGGGCAAGAGGAGTCGCTTCTGCGGGATGAATGCAATCCCTGGTTAAGAGGAGTCCGTATCTACTGTCCTTGTCTAATCACGTTTTTGCTATTTATTCAAACTGTAGTTTGGTAATTGAAAAACTAAAAGTTGGCCACAATTGGTATTAAAATAAGGAATATTTTGAGATCTTAAAAAGTATCTAACATTATTTCATTTTCGAGAAAACTTCGGAACGGAATAGCTAACCTCAATTTTCGTATTCTGAAGTTTTCTAGAAAAGGAAATAATGTTAGATACTTTTTAAGGTATCAAAATATTCCTTATTAAGAAACTTACAAGACCGGATAGTGAAATAAACCTATATGATCTTATACGATTTTATCCGGATTTTGAAAGCTATTTCATATGGTCGTATCCAAATTAATACAAACTTGGTTATTTCCGGATACGTGGGGGTAAAACAGGATGAGATCAAAAAGCCAAGCCTGTCTTGTACGAAATTGGAACCTGGTTTTATCAGGACTTATCCGATATCATAAGTTTTTTTAACCAGGGATGTGTAATGGGATAATTGTTCATGGTGAATGATATGGCAATGATTGCTGACAAATTAGCCTGGTGGAAATGAGTTGACCCGTTTTTCGAGAGTGAAAATGTATATTGAAATAGATGAGGTTAGGTTTGTAGCGAGTTGTTAACGCGATTCGAATATTTCTAACGAATACAAGTAGTTTGTAATGTATATTTGTACAAGAATAAATTAAGACTGATGAATCACTTTAAGATTATTTGATAGATTTATTTATTCACAACGCGTAATATACATTTAGGGGAGAGTGCCCCAGTATGACCACCCATAGGTATTTTAGCTGTAACTTTTGTGTACCAAAGTGAAAATGAAAATTTCAAAATGGAATTAGGTGCATGGATGGACCGTTTTGACGAAGTAAATTATTTTGATCAACGTTAATAATCTGACTTAAGTATTAATTAATAAAGAAAAATGAGGGTTTGGAATTTTTGAAAAAGTGTCTCCCAGCATGGCTACCTAAAGATTATAGAAGAGTATTTTTGCACTAAATGCTTGAAAATTGTGCTTCAAAGACAGGTAAAAGTTATAAAATAGTATCTCGTTTAAATCTATTTTAATTTAAATCACATCAAATATGAAATAATGAGTATTTAATTAGCTTATATATTAGACATGTATTTAACCCTCGGGAAATAACTTTTGACGGAAAATAACGACATTTTCGTTATTCTCGTGGGAATCTTCCGAGTTGTGATTTAAAAACAAGAACCTCCGATAATATTTAATAGAACTATAACATGCATCTAATCCAGGATATAAAGAATTCCCATCTATAGCGGTATAAACCCAATAGCCATGGGTAGTCATACTGGTAGGGGGGTCATATTGGGGATCTCCCCTATATATATGTACTTGTGGGTTCCTGGAAATTCGACTTAAGTCCACTTTTCATGAATTTAAGATATTGAGGTTTAAATAAGTTCTTATTTTCCATTTAAATTAATATTAAAAAAAAATCATTAATAGTAGATATGGTCACTTATTTTTACACTTTCCTCATTTTTCGCATTTTCATCTGAAAATATATCATATAAGAATATACACGAAATATTTACTAAAATCGATCAGATCACAATATTCAAAATAAATTTGGACTCAAGTCGTTTTTCCGGAAGCACACAGATATATCTATAATTTATACACTTGTATACATACCTTAATTTTTGTAAAACAATTGATTTTGATTACAAAACATGTGTAACACCAAATTCAAATTCAAATAAAGTAATTAATTTGTATAATTTTAATATTCTTCTGGATAGTGGTAATTTTATATACCAGGGCATGCATTAAATGAAGAAAGAACGGTTTCTAACTTATAGTACAGATTATTATTAATAGATAGTCTAGGTAAAAAATAATTATTCGCTCGTCTTTGCATGATTCTTCAAAATTAAATTCATTATTGATTAAGAACTGTCTGTTTTTTAATCAAATTACAAATCGTCTATCTACTGGGCAGTTTACCCTATTTCGACGTTGTTATTGTTCCTTTTATCATATCCTCAAGGGCAGACAAATATATGTCGTTCTTTGTACAAGTTTACGAAATAAGGCGTAAGGAACACTCGAAGATATTTTTAATTTACAATTACTTAATTTTAAAATAAATTAAATTGATATAATATATATGGATAATAGAAGCTAAAATGTTATTGTTTCAAAAAATAATAATGTACAATTTTTTTGACATAAAGTAACATTCATTTTTCTCAATTATATTAATTTCATTTCAATATAATAGGGAACTTGTATGAATTTTAAATTCAATTTTATTCGATAATATACTTAAAAATAATAAACTTCCCAAAACAGTTCTTTTGTAATACCTTATTTATTTATTTATTGATAGTAACATTTAAGATCACTATTTGAATCGATGTCACGTGACATCATCAACATCACATCCATTGAAAAAGCAATCTAAAGCTTTACTGTTTTCAATGTGTTTTAAATAAATAAATACGACAGAAAAAAAACATTCATCTACGTTTTACTTTTTCATGTTACTTTATCGATTCCAAGTCTTAAAACAGTGGCACTAAAACTCGTGCAAGCTCCCTATTAAATACCTATACGCATATAATATATCAACAAATGAAAATAATGATCAGTTTATACCGCTGCATTAAAATAAAATTTACGCGGTTTAATCCGTTATTCGACGTATGTCATATGGAGAGCATACACAAGTGTCATTTTATGGATTTCATTTTGCCATTAAGAGTAAGATTAAAGTAGACCATATCCTAAACCATAATGGAGTCCTAAGCCATTTTTGGTTGAATAGAAAAATCGTAAAATTAAATAAAATTTTTTGCAAAAATCCCCCTAAAAAGAGATGTG
Organism: Gastracanthus pulcherrimus; assembly: GCA_949152435.1. Classification (NCBI taxonomy): domain Eukaryota; kingdom Metazoa; phylum Arthropoda; class Insecta; order Hymenoptera; family Pteromalidae; genus Gastracanthus; species Gastracanthus pulcherrimus. The sequence continues at coordinate 219,380,372 of OX424572.1, read as the reverse complement.
ACATATTTGTAAATACTTTACGTGTTTCTTTTTTAAACTTTTTGCGACTTTTGGCATTGTAATCGGTCAATTAAATATTTCACCCGATAGTACTAACAAAATGAGTATGAGTAAATCTCGAGGTAAATGTGCTCTTAAGTGGTCAGAAGGGTTCTATTGGGCATATTTTCAAGAATGTTTTTTCATACAAGAAAATATTTTTACATATCAGTCTTTTTATACATAAAAGTTGAGATATTGAATGAATAGAATAAATTTTTTAATTTCATTTCTCGACGATTTAAGACATGATATTATCTCCACTTTGAAGCATCTGAAAACAATAATTCAAGTATTTTATTATAAAGTATAACTATAAATCTAGTCCGTACCTCGAACGTGCACTTCCGATAAAAAAGAAACAAAATAGCGGACTTTTGAATTTGTTTTTTTTATCGGGGTGCATGTTCGAGGTACGGACTTAAATTATAGTTATACTTTATAATAAACTTGAATTTTTGTTTTGAGATGCTTCAAAGTGGAGATATAATGTCGGTAAGTAAGAAGGAGGACTTACTTCAGACGGCCAGATCACAGACTTAAATTATGTCCAATAAAACCCTACTGACCCCTTAACTCAATTCAATTTTAAAAACTCACATGGTAATTTTTTGCTTTATGTGTTTTTAAACGATTGCCCATCCATAAAATTATAAAAAATGTTTATTTCAAAGTTATTATGGAAGAATCATTTTTCTTGATGCGGCATGGTTATTTTGAATTTTACAGCAAACAATTATATTTTATGTCTGACAGTATCATAGGTTTACTGTCTATATCCAACGATATTGATATAGACAACACATTTCACGCGAAATTTAAACACGCTTGACTGTCAGGGCATCGCGCTGGGGTAATAGCGGGTAAAACGATTATATTTCGAAAACGAATATTGGAAAGTCGTTGAATTAATTGGCATAGTGCGATTCATCACATAAGAATTGTACACATTTTAATTGTGCACAATTCTTATGCGCATGAAACGCACTATGCCATTTAATTTGGGTAATTAACAACATCAAAAACAATTTTCCATTATTCATTCTGTTTTTGTTTTGAAAAAAGATTTTTTTTACTAAAAATCGATTTTTTATGCCAAGAATTACTGGAGTAAATCAGTAGGTATTGATAATTTCTGAAAAGGTAGTGTTTTTACATTTTCTTGACCTAGTTATTTACCAAGCCTTAGTTTTCAAAATATTTGAGGGTTATAATATTATTTAAAAAAATAAAATTTTTAATCACTTATAATTCAACCACGACTTGGTCTTTTTGATGAACCAATGCAGCTTATTTCTTTTTCGTTCTTTGATAAACATTCAAAATCCGAAATAATTTTGAAGATTTTACGATTCACGTTTGTTTTATAACGATTTTTATACATACTCGTCATACTTTTCTACTTAAGTTTCGTGTATATAATCGATTCCGTGAATTTTGGAATTAACTATCGTCGTTATTTAAGAAACTATCGAAACGAGATTTTTTCTAAAATTCATTACATTTAGGAAAATACTCGTGGAAATCTCATTAAAAGCTTCATGACAAGCAATTTAAATTAACATTACAAGCTACAATTTCACATTGGAATAATCAATCAACTCCGCCGAAGCTAAGTGCCAATGAATCGTCAGCTTCTTATTTCCCTAACATCCGAAACCCCAGGTTTCTCCCTCAAACAAGGCACTACAACATCTCGAAAATTAATGAAAACTTCTTACCAACCTCCCCCGTTTCCAAACAAAAATGTCTCACATCGGACCCCAGGCGGAAATAAAACTTAACAAATAATTATTAATAAAAATAAATAATTTTTTATAATTTTTAAAAAAAGTTTATAACTATTGATAACAGTTTATAAAAGTTATCAACAGTTTTTTCTATTATGAACAGCCAAAAGAAGTTTATAACAGTTATGAACTTTTATTTACTTTTTTGGACCGCGGTGCATAACCAGAAAAACGATCTGTAAAAAATTATTATCAGTTCTAAACTTTCTTTATCTAGTAATAACAGTTATTAATAGTTATAAATATTTTTAATAGTATTATAATTATTCACTTTTTGTTCGAAAGAAATTTCATTAATATGAATATCCCAAAATACAAATAATTATTAATTTCAATTAGTACAAATTACTAAAAACTAGTAAAAATTTATAATAGTTATTAACAGTTATTTATTTTATTTACTGATCAAAGATTCAAATTTTTACGAAAATCCAAAAAACTTATAAAAGTAAATAAATATTTATATTTATTTATAACAGTCAAATCCTGACTTTATAATCTGCTAATATCAGTTATAAACTTTTTTAAACTTTTATTATAGAAGATCATTTCTGCTTGGGACCGATTGAACAAATCGTCATAGTGCGTTTCATACACATAAGAATTACACACGTAATTATCGTACACAATTTAGCATTGATCAAATTATATACAGATATATTTGTGCACAATAATTACGTGTACAATTCTTATGTCTAAGAAACGCACTATGCCAACAAATCAATCAATCACTCAAAATCGAAAATCAGCCCCTTCACTCCCCGATCATTACTTAAATTTTGTTCCTCTTTCCTTCAAATCGAATCCATCGCGTCGCGTCTTACAACCCGGTCCCCGCTCCTCGTCCTCATCACCCCCTTCCCCTCTCCCCCAACGCTCGCCCCCCACTCCTCCGCGCTCCTCGTCCCCGCGGCTAGCCGCCCGATATACTATAACGGCGAGATGCGCGCCGCGCCAGTAGTGTGCTAGGCTAGTCCCTTGCGAGGCGTTCGCGGCACAAGACACACACACACACACACAATCACACACACACGCGCGACACACAACGCCAACGGTCCATACATACGGACACACTGTAGGACAGAGAGAGCACGCGACACGACACTTCGCTGGTCGAAGGCAAAGTATATACACGCCGGTGTCTCTGTAAAATCAGTGACTCTATTATATATAGATATATATATATATATACACGATCGCGAGTGTGCTGCACGCGTCAGCTGAATCTCAAAGAAGCGAGAAGCGAGAACCAACGACGACGACGACTCGTCTTGTACATACATACATCCACCGTGTAGGAGAAGGAACTGCGGGGAATTTCAGCGAGTCCTAGCGCGAGAGGTAAGAGAACATATTTCCTTGTTACACCTTGTATCACACAGGTACCTATATCGAAGCGCTGGAGTGTGTAACATTCGTTCGCCGGCTCTCTTTCACGGGGTGTGACACACACACATACACATACACACTTTAAACGAGGGGGTGCGGCGCTCCGGTTTATTTCCTTCGGTTTGTAGGTTAGGTGCTGCTTACAGCCCTTCATACGAGGGCTGTATAGTACAGTACAGTACACGTATGTATTACGCACTCGCGTCCTTTCAACCATCCATGGCTCCTGCGCGCGGCATCAGCTTCTCTTTTCGCTTTTCCGCACAACGTCTATCGTATGATATATCACGCGGCGTCACGTGAAAATTACACGACTACGACCCTTACACCTATATACCGCTATCGATTTTCCCAGTGTCATACATACATACATACATATATACATACATATCGTATATATATATATATATGTATATATGTACACTCGTAGAAAGGCGGCGCGAGTTTTCCCAATTTCGGAAGCGCGATGACAGTACGCTTATAACGCGCACTCGGTGTCCTCTCCCCGGAAATCGCTGGCTCGTCGGCTAATTGCCCGCGCGCCGCCGCGTAATATATGTATAAATTCGCTCGCGCCACTTTTTCCTCATTTTTTCACGCTAAGGTGTGCGCGTGTGCGCGCAGCGTGCGATAAATGTATCAGCCTCGGCCGCAGCCCAGCAATGGACGACGAGCGCGTGTGTCTCGCGCTATGTATACGAGAAACGCGACGCCTCGAGTGTGTACAGTATGTATATATTACGCAGGTACTCTCTCTCTCTCGCGAATAATGACACATCCTTCGGTAAGTGTCTCGCGTGGATTGATTCTTGCGCTGGCTGACGATGTCCCAGTCCCACGTCACAATGACTTATATACTTCGTAGTGTAGGTACCGTCAAGTACCGAGTCGAGTGACGTCAAGTAACACCGGAATTATCAATCCACGCTGAGCGTACAAATATTCGTTACATTATTATTATTATTCTTTTAAATACTCCCCAATCGAGATCCGATCAAACGCACTCGATCGGAACAAATTTGCCCGTCGAGTGTATGTATGTATGTATTATTCCTCCGATCGGATTTTCTTTTGAGCTTCGATCCAACCACTCGATCGGAACAAAATTACCCGTCGAATGTACGTATGTATGTATGTATGTGCGTATGTGCGAAGGAGTAACTTGAAAATTGGAGAATAAGATGCACCACGGTGGAAAAGTGGCGCAGTGCCGCGCGTCACGCGTCATTGCAAATGCAATTACATGCGTGATGCGTCGCTTTTCCTCGGCTCCGCTTCCGACTGATTATACATGCGCGCGAGCGATGTTTGCTTAGGAGCGTGCACCACGCGCCCAACGACGACGACGACGTCAGCGAGAGTGCGCTCGGAGTTATTGTGATACCGCAGGCGATAGACCCGCGGATTTTCCGTGATTGTACATTGCCTGCGGAGTGGCGTTTTGCACGGGTGTTTAAAATGCGAGGTGTTTTTGTATTGTAATGCGGCCTGCGCTTGTCCTTTCTTTTTTTCCTTCTGTATCGCTAAAATTATTGTTTTAATTGTCGGAGCGCGAGGTGTGCGCGGAATTATCGGCGCCCGCGAGGCTTGGGTTGGTGTTGCTCGCGCGAAAGAAAACTTTTATTCACTCGCGGATTCGACGGGTTTTTGATGTACGGTAGACGGCTGGAACGTCGAATTTTGCGGGGAGAGGTATTGTGCGCTTGGTTTTAGGAACAGTTCTTGAATTTTCGGCAAGATATTGCGTAAATTAGGTATTGTGCGCTTGGTTTTAGGAACAGTTTCTTGAATTTTCAGCACAATATTGGATAAATTAGTGGGTGCTTTGTCTAGTGGAGTTGGAGAAATGTTACAGTGATATTTAGTGACTTGCAAGGAAGTATAGTAATTTTTTGGCTACTATCTCAGAAATACTTGTAAAGTTCTTTACTGTACAATAAATTTCTGTGTAGAATTCAAATCTTCAATTTTTAACCGATATTTATAAAAATATTTATATATTAATTCTTAATGTGTTACGTTTATATTAACATCGATAAACTTATTTGTAGAAGTAATAAACTATAAATATAACCAATCATTTTTATCAGTTACTCTCTTAAAATATCAAGAAAAATTACTTGTAAAAAGGATTTAACCCTATTTTCTTCATTAAACTAACATACAATACGTTATTCATTTTCAACAATCTTTCCAAGCCAGCACTGAAAAAAAAATTGTTAAATCTAAGTAAACGTTTCTTTGAATCGTACTAAGAAAATATTTATTAGATAATAGTAAATATTTAATTATGTTTAGACTGGTATTCATCAATTCATTAAATATTTACTTAATTTAAGAAATATTTACTTTATTTAAGTAAATCTTTAGTATCTTCTTAGTACGATTCAAAGAAACGTTTACTTAGATTTAACAATTTTTTTTGTTCAGCATGCAGAAAATTGGAAATCCAAGAATTCCGCCCCGTCCAAACTCCAAAACGCCTTCGAGAAAAGAAATATATCCTAAACGAAAAGTCGGTCGCGCGAGTTGTCGCGAGTTCCGTGTCGCGAGCATTAATACAACCCACAGTCAGCGGTATACTATATATATATATATATATATATATATATATATATATATATATATATATATATATATATATATATACACGAGCCAGCGGCAAGTCTACGGCGTCGTTAACGGTTTCTCGGCGAATTTAGCCCACGACACCAGGCCTATTGTGAATCACCTCGCTCGTGTTTACAATGTGAGTCGCTTCATTTATCCGAAGATTTTCCTTCATTGTAAATAAATATATTATTAGTACGTCCTGACGTTTAAGTGAACTGAGATGATTTAGGAATTTCGGGGTTTAGAGTTTGTGTGGAATTATCGCACGTGATGGTTGACGGTAACTAAGTGTGAGATTGGTGTGCGTTGAGAGAAGTTTAAAATGAAATATGACGGTGATGTAAATGCTTTAATGCTGCGGTTGATGGGTGCATGTGAATTTGCATAGGTATACAAAACGTAAAAGGTTAATTAACATTATTTACACAGAGAGAATTTTTATAACAAAATTTAACATTTCTGCGTGCACTTGTTTAAATACTCGCTTATTAATATATGTAATAAGAAATTAAATATTCAATAATAATCATTGAGAAATTTTTACTATAAATATTGTAAATATTATAGAAAATCAAATTTATATTTATTTTTTGTGTATAAAACAGAAATAGTAATTTTAGTTTGAAAACAATGCTATTTATCATGTAGTAAATTTATTATCAATTTTCTATAAAAGTAGATAATCTTACATTTCAAATAAATAAATAAATAAATAAATTTTCATAATATACAACTATAAACATTTCAGACTTAATGCACTTTCATATACGCGTCAGGAGCATTATAAAATGAAAAAAAAAAGAAAAACCATATTCATGCAAATAATGTATAACTTAATTCCTATTTAACAATATTTCATCAGATAACTTAATATTGCAAATCAATAAGCAAATTTACATACGAATGTAAACAACACTAAATTATTAACCAACATTAATTATTAATCCTCCATAAAATATAAATATCAGTCAATAACTACGGCTGAAAATCCACAACCACAAACACTCCGAACGAAACATTCGCACGCGCGTCGAAAGTTCAAAATATCACGCGATCATCCGATCATCCGATCACTCGCATCACGTGGAGAGCACATCGCAGACGAGAAGCTCCGCGCCTCCCGATAATCATCGACGCTCGCACACTCGCGCGCGGCCCGAGTTACATTTACGAGTCGTTCACCCAAATACAAAAGTCTCGCTCGCTCGCGACCATTGTGATCGAGGGGAAAAAGAAAAAGAAGAAGGTGGAAACCTGTACGCGCGCTAATTCATTCACCTCGAACGGCCTTGCGCCTCGCAAAGCGGTATAGGCTGTTATAGAGTATGTATATATGGATTCATTGACATTCAGTGCGTGGAAACTGACGTTGAATGGGAGGTTCTTTACCTGTAATAAAGTTATACGTAGGAGAAAGCTTTTATTGTGGATTGGTGGGGTCGGGTTGTGCTGGCGATAATAGGTGTAGAAGTAGTGGAGGAAAATATTTTTTATTAAAATTGTGGTATCGCGAACGCAGATGTTTTCTACGAGAATCGTTAGCAGCTTTTTTTTTTATTCGTTTTTAATGTCGCAGGTTTCATTCTAATTCGTAAAGAGTTTAAATCGGCTTAAGGTGATGCTAAAACCACCTGTCACAGACAAATACAAGAAACCACTTTTCTCATTCAATTTTCAATTTTTAGCAAATATATTTATGTAACTTTATTGTCCTAATAAAAGACAACAACTTTCCATAGAGATATTTACTCAAAATTGAAAATGAAATGAGAAAAGTGGATCCTCGTATACGTCGGTGACAGGTGGCTTTAGCATTACCTTAAAGTTTACTATTAGTGATTATATACAGATATGCAAAAGTATATAAGCAACTATAGCTTTTTTTTTTTATACGTTAATAATTTGAAATTTTTTTAATGTAATTTTTAGTTAACAATTTGAAGATTGAAATGAGAAGTGAAACAAGAGCAATAAAATAATAAAGAGATCAACAATTTTAAGTAACTTTTTTTCAATGGATAATACTTATATAATTTGTTTTATCACAGTGTTATTAAAAGTTTTTAATTGATCTTTAGAATAAAAGAAAATTATACTTTGATGATACAGTTATATCCAGATAGCAAGGTTTGTTTCTATTGGAATGAATTTAAAAAACGATGAATTTATCTGGGATACTTTTTCACGTACGAAAATTGAATAAAAGAAGTAGCGGTGTTCCGATTTCCCTCTGACCAAATTTTTGGCAGTGACAACGTTGCGACAATGTATTCGCAACGTGGAAAAGAATCAGAGATAAATTCATGATTTGTAAGAAATGTTCTGGAAATGTACTATAGACATGTCGTAATTTGAATTTGAGTTTTTTTAAATTCTTGTCTTTATTTAAACGTTTGTTTTATTCTTTAATGAGGGAACGTTTGTGAAAATTCAATGCTTATATTATATGGAAATTTATGATTAACGTCAGCTAGGCACCGGCTGACTCACAAATGCTCAATGGCAGTGCGTCTGTCTTATCAAAATTTAATGTTTTTATTAACTCTGAGCGCTATCGCTGATTTCAATTACTCAACTTTTCCGAATCTCTCCATTATCAATATTAAAACAAGAATTTTTACCACACCGGTCTCGTTACAACATTTTTTTCTTTAACAATAAACTTTTTCATTTACTATAAGGTTATAGTATTAATTTTAATGGTTAATTATTCTTATTTATCAACAATTTCAACAATTATAACTTTTATCAACTTTCATATTCTTTAATATAACATTTTTTCTTTAATCATAAAATCAGCAATAATTTTAATGATTAAGGTAAGGTTACAGTGATTTTTGATAAAAAAATTGAAAAGAGATTTTTTTAAAAACACATTTTATACATTGTTATGATAATTACACTGTTATTTTTTTACTGTTATGATAATCTCCAACGATATTTTGACAAAAATATTTTTTCTTTTCAAAATGCATATTTTTGTTATTCAAAAGTGTCCTTGCGACGAAGTTTTTTTGCGGATATGGATGAAACTTGCAGGAGACATTCTTAGAGGTATTTGGATGAAAAGTTAACTTAGATAATTTGAAAAATGCATGCATAAAATATGATTTATCTAATTTGTTTACTAAAAAATAGATAAATTAACCGATTTTTTAAAACTTTTTAAATATTATTTCCTTTCATTGAAACAAGTCATGTTTAGCTAAAATCTAGAGCTTGCAAAATACTTTTTTTTCTCTTTTATTCTTCATTATTTTTCTATACTATAATATTATAATGTTGTAAAAAAAATTTCGAGTTAATAGCTTAAGAACTTTTTAAAATTTAAAAATCACAGTAACCCTACCTTAACTAAACATCTTTTATTTAAAATTGTCAGAAATATACTTTCTCAATCAACGATCGCTTAATAAACTGCACGTTCACGTCAAAAATTCACGCAAGTGCATTTCTGTACAGCGTTCAGCCAATGCATCCTCTTTAATGACGAATGTAACAAGAGGAACGGGGTATTCAAATGAGCCGGAGAGACAGAGCACGCGCAGCATGCAAGTCTGACCATACACACACTTACTACTGATCGCAGATAGTGACGCGATTCGCCGATCGACCATACGTGCGAATCATCGAATTTAAGTGCATTGTTTTTCGAATTTGAATTTTTTTTTTCGTTTAATTATCTTCGAACGCTTTGGGGTTTGATAAATCGATCTACCGCGGTGAACTCGTAGACGCAAGAGTGGGGATACAAATAATTACTTATGAATTATTAAACTTCGAATTGAAATTATTTATTAACAATAAGACCAGCGATTCCGCTTGTTTTAGAAATCCAGTCATTATGCTAAAGCGATCGGCCGAGTGTATAATATGCATGCGACACTTTAATTTTGTATTTACGTAATTGCAAATTGCCCCTTGAAAGTCATTAACCACGCTTTTATTTACGTCAAAAATCGTCTTTTTCTTTCATCTGCAAAAGTGTTGAATTTTCCTTTATAAAACTCGTCTACTTAATCAACCTAATCAATCTCGTTCGTTCCTCCGCCAAACTGAAAAACCACCATCCGCAGGAATGTGGAACTATCCGTGACGCCGGTGTCTCCGCGTCTTCGCAGAATCGAACATGTCCAATATATTCGCCGCGTCGAGGACTCGGGGACGCGCGAGTCGAGCATCGATCTGTTTACCGACAGAATTGACCTTACGCGCGTGCAAAGCGACTCGTCGGATGAACGCTGATTCAATCAGGCGACTCGCCGGTGCAAAAATTGACAGGCTCGATTTGCATGATATAAGCACCCGTGTAGAGTGAAAATTGCTCCTTGGATCGTAAAAAACAATATAGGAATTTTCAAATATGTGCATGCTTTTTGCTAAAAAAGAGAACTTGATTGTTGATTATTGTGATTGAAGTATAATGACAGCATTTGCATTTAGAAGCTTTATTAGAGTGATTTTTACGAGTCTGGAAAGCACAGTGAATAAATTTGTGCTCGTGCTATCGGGTGTAAAAGCAAACAAAAGATTTACAAAAACCACAGTGACTGGTTAGTGTTTTGTGCGTTATCACGTGGCGATTTATTTTGACATGCGTCTCGCCAGTTCAGGCGGAATTTTTTTGGATAACGTAATAGAATTTTACTCAATAGCGAAGAGAGACTTTTGTCAAACATATAAATATGTGATAGCATTTAAATTGCAAAAGTCGCCTCTCTCGCTTAATGGAAATCTTTAAATGCCAAAGTACACAAGTGACTTTTCACGACCTGCGTCAAATGAAATAAATGCACGCGGGCCGCGATCTTCAGCGAATGCTAATATTTTTTTCATCGCGTATAGACGCATCTTGACGTGCCTGTGTTTTAATTGTTCAAAGCGTGGTACTAATCACAAAAATAGGCTATTCATGAATTTTTTAGGGATAACTTAGGAAGCTTGGAATTTAATCAATTTAAATTCTAATTCTAATAACGAATTAATGTTTTTAGCTTAGTTTTTTTAATGTTCTAGATTATTGGAAATTTTAATTATTAAAAGTGCTGGTTAATGTGGAAAAAAATGGATTCTGAATATTAAACACGAAAACTTAGAATACAATTGAATTTCTTCCGTATTTGGCAATCAAAAGAAACCGTTGATTAGATTACATAATTTGCTTTCTACTTTCTCAAAACAATATACCTAGTTTTAATTTGACTTATGAAATAGCTTTAATATGTCACGTTTTCTGATAATTACATATGAATTATTCTATGAATTTTAGAAATATTTCTTGAACGTTTATGCTTGAAATATTCATGAAAACCTCTTGCACAATCCATTTTTTATAGTATGAAAAATTAGTTTCGAAAAAAACGTGTTTAAAGTTTCAACTTTGCATGGTATCTAATGTAAATTGTGTATTTGGAGACATCGTGTTTTATCATCTTACAGGTCTTACAAAATTTATAATATAAATACAAAGAATAAGAAAATTTTAATAATTCTTATTTTACATCTTGTCTAAAAAAATAGTTCAACACCATATGTCAAGTTGGTCTCAGTACTTGGACATAGTTAAGACCTAGTAGTTGGACATATGAATTAAATGTGTCCAACTACTGGGTTCAGGCGTAAACATGGACAATACATTCGGTATATTAAAGTTCTCGACATAACCTCAAAATGTTATATTTAAATTTATAACAAATTTAAGACATAAATTAACATAATTTTGGTTAAATTATATACCACACATCATAAACTATTCGAATGAATGCCAATGAATACATCGTTTTATCATATTTATCAGTAATTACAATTTTTTTCACTGTCCAACTACTGGGCGCTTCACCTTACTACGCGTATAAATAATCTAAGTGACAAACCCTTCCACATCTATAAGTATATCCTAAACGATCCTCGTTCTCAATGCACCTACGCGATTTACCAATCCAAAGCCATCTGTCAAGAATTAACCAGAGAAATACAACTCCCGCAGTATCCGCTCTATAACAGAAAAAGAAATGACAGCAATTCGCCGGACGAGCGCGACGTGCATACACTTACACATCAACACGCAGCAGACAGTGTTGTCTGAATAATTTCTCCCGGCGGCGAATTGGATTAGGCTTCGCGGCAAATTGCATTCGTCGTATAACAAATGCTCTTTAATCGCGGCACTAGCGCGGTTTAGAGATAATTAATTGCTCGCTATTCCATGCAAATCCTATGCGCGCGCTCCGCTCGACCTTACTTTTGTAGGCGATAAGAGCGTCATCCTCGAATGAGTACAGTTTAATATTCGATAATGGCTGGACGGTGTCGGGAAAGCTTCTATTATCGCTTCGATAATTGTAGCTCGTGGCGGAGAAAAGTGCACAGGAGAAAGATGTTGCTAAGGTTTAGTTTTGTTGTTTTTCTTTTTGTTTGTAATGTATAGACAAGCGCTGGCTGAGTGTTTAAATTTAAATGTTATTTTTGAATTAATATAAGGTTATTAGCACGTAGTAGCATAAAATTAAAGAGCATCTGACAGAAAATACTGTGTCCAGACTAGCTGTCTGTTACTACTGGACCATTTAAAGAAAGTGAATCATGCTTAGAGCACAATATCAATAAAATACGTTAATATTGTTTATCATAATGATAAACGTTATTCACGGTAAAAAATACGCGTGTAAACTGTTAACATTTTTGTCAGCGAATCGATTGTCAGTGTAGATTATTGACAAACATTTGTAAAATTTACCTGAAAAAAAATCATACACATATTTATACATTATTATAGACAAACGCGTGTTAAGAAATGACGGATAAATTAACATTAACAAGTGTCCTTATAAAAGCTTCGTAATATCACACAATATTTACACTTTTGATACCGAAAAATAGTCGTCTTTTCATTAAGGGAGTAATCGTGCCACAATCGTAGTCAAAAGTTGATTTTATTCTAAATCTCCATACATATAATAGGGTTAAAAGTCCTTCAAACTGTAAATTATACACTATATTGTAACATAAAACATACATCAATAATGTGAAAATCTTATAAAAACCACGAAGCATAATATAAACTTTTGAATGGAATCGTATCATTATATAGATATTGTGATAACGTTGGGTGTACAATTGCTATATTTTTAATATGAGATGGCTAGCGGCTCTTTTTCTTTTTTTTACATAATAAGTATAGTTATTCTATGTGAGATATTAGTTTTTCAAACAAATCCTAAGATAACACTAAATGTCATACATAAAAATGTATCATCAAGGCCCGCTTCGTATAAGCCTTAAATGTTAAATATTTATCAAAATTTTGAGGTTAAATATCTCGCCTACTGTGGCGCTGGACTTTCTCCAAATTTTGACCCGCGATAGATAATATAACCATCCACATATTGTAAAAATTTTAAAAACAACTCGGTAACACTCAAAGCCACTCTCGGCTCAAGTTCCTTCACTCGCGATTCTCAAAGATCGTCTCGATTTTCAGTTTGCACGCAAAGAATAACGACGAAACGCACGTGCCTTCTTCCGAGAAAAAGTCGTCAAAGCTCTTGCAAATGCATGATGGAGTGCGAGCGAGGAATTCGCGAATTTGCGTAAACCTCGCGCTTCTTGTTTTTTCTTCTCTCTTTCTCAACGCGCATATGGAGAAAACATCACGCGGTGATTCTACCTCGCGCGATTTCGCACGAATCTTTGGAGGGGGAGAGGGAGACAGAGAAAAAAAAACAACGCGACGCGAGAGGGAGACGTAAAACAGAGAAGTAGACTGGAAAAGTACCTGTCTATCACTTAACGATGCCTCTTTAACGTGTTACAGTAGTGCCACCGACGCCTCGAGTACTTTACGTAATGCGCGCCGCGACGCACAGACCCGCAGACGTTATCCAATGAGCGTCAAGTTTAAGGTCGAATGTGAATACATTTTCTTTTTTCGTTTGTGCGTCGCGGTAGGGTTAGGTTTGCAATATAACGCTTTTTCTGTTTACGTAATTTTATTTAAGGTTTGATTTTAATCAGATTAGTTTTTGACTTCGTATTATTATTAAAATAACATTATTCTCAGGAATAGCGATTCGTTAATATGTAATTAATAATGAATATAAGTATGCTACTTCTCTTATCATTCTTTTTTTAATAATGTACTCCTGCTTAGCTTGTTTTATTGATATTATTAAAACTGCATTATTCAAAGCAATAATGGTTCTTAAATGTATTTTTTGCAAAGATTGTAAAAAATTTAACCTAAAAATTGTAAAAGTATCGGTAGAAGCAGAATGGAATTAATAATATATTTAATTAAATTAAATTTATTGTTCAATAAATAGATAATTTCCATTCAATTGTCAAGAATAGCACAGTGAATATAACAATAACGGCTCAGTAACATTTTCTGCATGTAGACTTCTGAGCGAATAGAAGCAGGTGCAGTCAAGGCTGGCAAAATTGCAGCGACTGCAAAAAGTTATCAGGTTATTGACTCTTTAACTTGCTCTTTAAGTGTCGGTGTAAGAAACAATGAGTTGCATTCCTTCCGGCTTAAGTTGCCTTGGCAAAGGGAAATACTTTAAAAACTTTTCGGCATTGCCTCTGCAGATATTATTAGTCTTTTTGAAAAATCTAAAATTATATATTGTTAAGAATATGTTTTTTAATTATTTATTTATTTATTTATTTTTCTATTTTTTTTACATTTTATTTGTTTAAACATAAGAAGATAATATATTAGTACGTTATCAAAGATGATTGTGACGATAATTGCCAGTAATAACTAACTTTTAATTACGAAAACCCTCGCTTCATATAAATCATATAAGTCCGTCTTTGAAGTAAGTATTATCAATTAATACGGCCGTTGTCCTTTGTTGTTCTTGACATGTGGACAAATTACTCAACAAAAACGGATATTATCGATTATCTGGCTTCTTCAGGGGTATGACGAAACAATAATGTAATAATGTATTTGTCTGCTGGTGGCAGAACGGATGATAACCAACTGCATTTTGAAATGGAGATAGACTGAATCAATTGCTTCATTCTTTGAAGAACGCTCTTAAAATTGCTAAATCGTAAAAAAACCGGACCACATTTTACAGATGTCTGAAAAAATCTTTACATATAATTGCCATCACGCTAATTGCAGTGTCGGTTTTTCTATATACCAGCAATAATTTTCTATACAGTGTCATATTTAAAAAGTGCATTATTAACATACTGTGCATTCAGATGTAATATAAATATACATGGAAAAATTATTTGAGCCTCAACTTAACAAGAAAAACACAAAAGAGGTGCATTTAGTTTTTTCTTATATTTTTAAAGTAAGATTTACTTCGATGAGTATTTAAATTTAAACTATATCTTTTCAAAACAAATTTAAAAATAGTAAAATAGATTTTATGAAACCTTCATCTAAATCTTATCAGAAACTTCAATTCAGTTAAAAAAGACACACATTCGCTTTGAAAAACGTACAATAAATAGGTTGAAAATTGTTAACAACATTGCTATGTAAGCATGTATTATCATTGCAAACATGCCATCGAAGTACCAGCTCATCAGAATTGAAACACTGCCACCTTTTTCACCGCAGATCCACCTCAAATCAAAGAAAACGTCTCCGTTTGCGACAAAAACCTCAAAAATTCAGAAAATTTTCAGAAAATTGCCGAACCATCTCACATCAAACGCACATCAAACATCATTGCATCATCCACTTCTTGTAATCACCATCTGACAGCGACTCCGATTACGTTCGCCGCCGTGGACAATATCCACGAGAAAAATTCAACATTTTTCCCCCGACGTCTCTTCTCGTCACTTCGTCAGCGTCTCGCAAACATCATCGCCGCGTCGCGCTACATACGTCAAATATTGCGCGACGTGTAATCCAACGTATGTATAATACATGTATATACATCTCGCGACTAGAAAATCGCGTGTAACGACGAGAAAAAAAATCACCGCGCGGCGGTTATCTCTCGGAGACTCGTGTCGTACGGTCTCGCGTGATATTTCCCGTGTGCGATGGAGATATATTACGTTACGTGCGCGCGTGCCGCCGGCGTGATGCAACGTAAGCGTGTGTGTGTGTGTGTGGCGCTGGTTTTTTTTTAACATAGTTTTCTCTCGGATGTAGTGTTCCTTTTGTTGCTTATTGGCTGTTTGATTGCCGGTTTTTTCTGTCTGTTTTTTGGTGTCTGCATTGATAAAATTCAGAAATATTATGAAGGGTCATTTACAGTATTCATTGTTAAGAGGTTACATACAAAATTAAAATTATGTCTAATCAGTTGTAAAATTCTTATTTTTTTTAATTGTCAAATTAGTACACTGATTAGTTATGTTTTGAAACTATCCATGACGATGGATAAAGGTCCACTGCAGTCTCAGATTTGGCATCCATCACGTGTTGTAAAGTATTAACGTAATTTTCAACGAATTGATTTGAAAGTTGGCATGGTTCTTTTACACACTTATACTTATACTGCCGCTAGAAAAATGAAAAGAATTTACATTTTAGTTGTTTTCTTAAAACAGTCTTTTTCATAAATTTTTATTAAGTTTTTTTATAAATTATTTATCAAATTTAAGGTATGAAAGTATCGGTATTTTTTTTATTTTGTTACTGTCGGTAATTATAATAAGCGTAAAAGAACCATACATTACATAATTATCTTTTAAAATTCAAATCAAGCATACACTTGACTCGTGATGTGTTCACTTTGAGTACCTATTGTAGCACATTTGCTATGTTCAGTTTGAGGCAAAATTTGTCTACTGAACTTATCTACTAATTTTGAAAGCATCTGATATCCAAGCGAACTGTTACCAGATAACGATATAACAACATTTTTGTTGTCATGCATTTTTCTATTATGCTCAACCACAAAAGACGTAAATATTCTTTCAGCACATTTTTTCTGAAAATAAACCTTTTGCATTGATTAATCGCATCATTATACTTTATACAAATTCAAACCGTTGAATTATATTCAATCATAATCCTTGACCAATTCCAGAACAAGCACTTTTGAATAATTTTTTCAGCTGTCATTGTAAACCTTGACATCTTCAACTTTGATCGTGCTAACGACGATTCAATTGTATGTACACGCCAAACTCTTTCTAATTATACACCGAAAACGCTCGAATAACCGAATTGCTGTTATCGGAGCAAGTTCAAGGCTCCGCGTGATTCTCGGTGTCGTAATATTTTCCTTTTCTGTATGATACGGAATGTAGACCGTGGAAACTTTTGTCCTTTTGTTTAGCTCGACTTTAATGGGTTGGGTCCCACGTCAAAGATTGACGATTCCTGACGTCATAGCCACGATTTTGGGAATATTATGTACATATAAAATAATAGAATTTCGAGGTAACATGGAATTTTCGAACGTCTTACAATAGCAATTAGCATCATCAGCTGGCTTAAATTTATGCTTCTTATTATTTAACGTATAATCACATTTTAATTAGCATAAACAAAACTTATGTATTTTGCTAAGAAGATATTCACAATCATAATAATCAGTGCCTGTTATACATTCAAACCTGTTGGAGTTTTTCTGACGCGGTTTAATGCATCAAGTGCGGTATAACTGGATTTGTGATCCGGATGTTACGACGTTTATACGTGTCGGCGCGCCTCTGCGTTAATAAACGTTCTCTGCGATTTTTAGCTTTCGGGCCCATTAATCGTTCAACGTCTTATTCATCCTTTTATTCGAGATTATCGGATTTAATTCAGTTTGACATGCGTGAAAATTTGTAATTCGACTGAACACGTGTTTTTAGATTACAGTTTTATCATTCGTGAAGCAAGACACAAATATTGGCCTGTAATCTGAAAGAAATAATTTAAACCAAATTATTGAGTCGTATAATTATGAAAGAAGCGTATAAAACTGTGATAAAAGCCCTGGTGGAAAATGAATCTAGAACTATGTAGATCTATCTAATTTTCAATGGGAATAATCAAGGGCCTCAATAAAACTAGATAATTTTCTACCAGGGAGTATGTGATTTTTCTGTTCCGTTTCGAAGTAGTGCACCGTTTTTATCCGTTGCGGACTTCTTGGATTTCTCGATGAGTCAGGTGATGCAGTTGTCGGACAATATCGCATTGCGACTCTATTGAGAGTCTTGGGTTTCAAGTCGACCTAAAGAAAATCGCGCAAATTCCAGTTCTAATCGTCGATAATTGTCGTAACGTAGGCTGGTAGCAACTGCCTCTTATCTAGTGATAATTGAATATTCTTCCATTATTAATTGTTCCATCACATATTTTGTAAACTACATAATACTTATAGAAAGAATAAATATTTATCGTGTGATTCCAATGATTGAGTAAATACACCTATTGTGAAGAAGAAAAGTCACTCCAGTCACTCAATTGTTCATTATAAAAAGATTTTCTAGACAAATACCTACTTGCGAATTGTGGTATATCAAGGTTATTTGGTGAAAATAAGAACACGAAAGTATAAAAACAGTCTACAGTGGTTATAATTAGAGTTACTTATTATTTTAATTATTAACAGCTTAATAAGTTTTTGTATTTTTATGAAACAAAAGTTTTAAAAACGTTATTTATGCTAATTTATGTAAAAAATTGCGCTGACAACTGGAAAGTGGTCATGAATATGAAAAATTCAAAGTGAGCGAAACCACTGTACAGTCAGATCGCGAAGCCATCAGTTTCTTCCTCTCAACAAAACTAAATAGTCCACAAAAAGAATAAAAAAACCGCCGCGAATTCATTGGCACTTAGCTTTCTCAAACCTTATAAATTGTTCTAATATGAAATTATTTATTCTACTTATTTATGTCGTAAAAAATCAAAATGTTATTATAACATTAATAATTCTTCTGAATTATTTGACAATTCATTTTACATTTTTCTGAGATAAGAATTTATTAAATACATTTTTGAATCATAAGATTAAAATAAACCC